>JBBPBP010000001.1:38141309-38183661 GCA_037974735.1 Cicer chorassanicum
TTTCAAAAAAAAAAAAAACCAAAACTACAAAACACAAATCCTCATTTATTTACTAGATCTAAACATCCATTCGAGAAGTGACAGAAGGGAAAGTTACTCCTCTCTACGTTACGATGCTAGTGAGCTAGCTTTTGAAGCGACGACGCGAGCGAGAGTTTTCGCCGAATTTGATCGCGGTAACGAAAACGGTTGTAAAAGCTACAACGAAGGTAAGGGCTCCTTCCAAATTTTTTAGTTTGCATATAGGGACTCTACATGTGAGATTAATGTTGTTGATTTTGTTAGTAATGGTTAAAAAAAAGAAATTGATTTTTGACGTGTTTGAGTTACGTATTGAGTTATTTTCAAATAAATGAGTTTGAACTGAAGTTGAAATTTTACAAGAAAAAGTTTTGAGTATTTTATTAACTCAAAATTTTGGTGCTTTAATAGCCGAGTGTGCGTATGTGTGATTTGGACAATATTTGTTTTATTTAGTTGTAACTAATAATGTAGATTATTTGGTTGTAAAAGTTTGGTGTGTGAAAAAGATATAATTTTGGGAATTTGGTTGTGGTTGGATAAATTTTAGTTGTAATTAAATTGTTATAAATATTTACGTTTATGCAGTTAGCTCCTTGAGTCTCGAAAAGGAATCGAGACCGTTGGCACCGAGTTAGAGGTAGGGAGAACTATGATATATTAATGTTGTTGTGGTGATTCATGTTTGGTTTGGTTGATGTGTTCATAATTAGTATTATGAATTTTTGAGATGTATTTTATGTGTAGATTGGTGGAAAATGAATTTAATGTGTTTATGGGTGAAATTGTGGAAGTTGAATTTAATGTGTTTGAGGTGTGGGTTGTGGTGATTCATGTTTGGTGTGATTAATGCATTCATAATTAATATTATGAATTTTTTAGATGTGTTTTATGTGTGGATTGTGTGGAAAAATGAATTGATGTGGTTTGAGGTGAATTGCGGGATTATGAGTAAATATGTTTGAGTATGCTCTGTGTTGAATTTGAAAAATCATTAGTGTTAAATGAGTATTAAAAATGAGGAATCTTTTAATAGCTGCATTTACTTAATGGTTGTGGTGAAAAGAGTCAGAGTATGCTTATGCATTTTCATAGTACATGGTGACCGGATGGGCCATGGTGATAGTGGTGACCGGATGAGTGATGCCATGTGATTTGTTGGTTCATCTTATCCTTACGAGAATTATCGCGTCGTGCTGATCTGTGAGAGATCGCACTCTAGAATGTGCTGATCTGTGAGCGATTGCACTCCAGAAAACAGTGTAAGGTCTGTGAGAGGCGACACTTTAGTAAATCGTGCTAACCTGTGAGAGACTACATCTCGGTAATTAGTATTGGCCTGTGAGAGAGCGTACAATTATGATTTACGCCCCTTCAATGAGGGTTTTGGTTTGGAATTCCGGAATCATGTGCATTGGCATATACGCATTGCATTAGGGTGTTTGGCACGCGAGTCATGTTTGATATACTGTGATGGTTGTATATACATTCTCGGTTGTTGTTTGTAATTGTGCCGCAATTGATGAGTGTGATTGATTGATTTTGTGTGGTAAGTGTTGAATGATTGCGAAACGTTTTCGAAACTGAAATCTGCAAATTTTAGCAGTTGTATTCGGCTACAAGCAGTGTGTAGTCGAATACAGATATTCAATTTTGCTAATGACTTATGAAATAACATTGTATTCGAATACAAGGATGCTATATTCGAATACGATAGTTCAGTTTTGTCCAAAACTTCATTTTTCAACTTGTTTATGTATTGTTGGAATATGAAAACCCTTTCAAGGTGTATGTTAAGTTGAAAGGTTATTTTGTGAATTTAAAACTTAAATACTATGTGTTGTTTGTTAATTTTGGATTGGTGACCCTTTACAATTATTGTAGAAATCTGGGCTTTGCCCTTATATGAGGATCACGACCGTCCTTCTGGTTAGTACCCCGGAGATGGGAAGGTAGTGGTTATACCTGACCGAGGCTGTGTCAGAAGGTTTTACTGGACGCGTGGAGTTTACCCGGGTTGTATAGCTTTTTGTGGTATGATCAGATTAGGTGGTTGTATAGGGGTAGGGTGTCTCCTCTTGTGGTTGTATTTATTTTATTTTGGAAGACTGTATCCCTATATTTTAACTGTCTGTTGACTTTTATTCTAGTGGGTCCATGTGTCACTTTTTGATGTGACGTGGGAGAAGTAGAGATTCTTGGGGCAGTGCATTTGTGCAGGTGACTGCCGAGAATACTGCAGGGGTATGAGCTATGTTTGATAGGTCTTATAGCCCCGGTGTATTTTTTTTTTGTTGAAAATACTTTGGACTTTTAATTCCAAAAACTATTTCCGCTGCTTGCAATTATTGTTGACTTTTGTCGTTGTGATACGACTTAAATGTTTTATCCAAAAGTATTTTCTTGATTTTATGAACTTGAATTTATTTATAAAAAAAAGGGTTGTTACAATTCTCAATAGTTTCCATACCCAAATCTTAAAAAATGATATGGATTTTTATTTTCTCCTTGCAATACAAATAGTCAGTGCCTTTGAAAATAGGAGCTCTATTGTACTCTCCCTATTGTTCCAGAAATACATTGTTAGCCATTTTAATAACTCTTTAAGTCATTACACCTATAACAAAAAAGACTAGGCTTTTGATGCCACTTATTAATCAAGAAATGGGTTGCTCAATGAACTCTAGAAGGGGGTTGAATAGATTTCACCATTGTTCATAATTTACGAATCACGCAATAGAAAATAGTTTTGAAACGTGATACAATCGCCTACAATTACATATTTGTAATTGGTTGTTTAAATATCTACAGTATTATTATCAATTAACATAAATGAGTATCGGTAAATTCACACAAGAAAGAGTGTTTGATTGAAGGTTTTGAAAACACATGTTCTTTAATCAAATTTGTGAAGAGTGCTAAACACTTAATGATTGCAATATTGATATAAACGTACAAAATAATATAACTTTAGATAATGAATCAAATCACCAATATTAAGAAAGTTTCAAAACATATTGTATTTACACTTTCCACAAGTTACGTAGGTTGATTATAGGGGCTAAGGGTAGGCTATCTTGGCTACTCCATTTTTGATTAAGTTGTTTTATTTTTATATTTAGTTGCTAAATTTGTTTTTAACAACTTGGTATTTTTTTATATTTAGCCGCCCCATTATTTGTTAAAAATTAGAAGAAATAAGATACTTTAAAAATATTACTTGACTTTTATAATCTCAACAATAATTACAAAGAGAGTTAGTGTATATATGGATGATTGGCTAGAAGATATGATTCGTGATGCTGGAGAAGATTCTTTTAAGAGAGCACATGTGTATAATACTTTATATAGTGACAAGGAAGAACCTTTGAATCTGGGATGCAAAAATTTTCCATGGTTGTCAATGGTGTTAAGATTGTTTAATTTTGAAGGCAAAAAGGGAGTGGACTAATAAAAGTTTCACGTAATTGCTTGAATTGTTGAAAGACATGCTTCCAGAAGGTAACACATTGTCAAACTGTAATTACAAGGCCAAGAAGAAATTGTGTTCGACCAATATGGATTATAAGCAAATACATGAATGCCTTAATGATTGCATATTATATAGAAGAGAGTTTGAAAATTTTAATCAATGTCCGAAGTGTGGGGCGTCAAGCTACAAAGTGAAGGATGGTTAATCTTATGATGCTGAGAACATAAAAGGTCCTCCTACAAAGGTGATGTGGTACTTACTAATAATTCCAAGGTTCAATAGATTTTTCGCTAATGTAAATGATGTAAAGAACATTAGATGACATGCAGATGAAAGAAAATGTGATGGACAACTTCGCCATCCAATCGATTCATTGCAATGGAAGAAAATTAATCATTTGTTTCCAAATTAATGTCCTTAGGCTTGAACATACTACTAATGGAATGAATCTGTATGGTAATTTAAGTAGTAATCATAGTTCATGACATGTTCTCATAATTTACAACCTATCTCCTTGGTTGTGCATGAAGCACAAATATATCATGTCATCTATGATGATTTATGAGCCAAAAAAAAAAGAAAAGAAACAACATTAATGTTTTTATTAATTTTTTGATTGAAGACTTAAGAGTGTTATGGGAGGAAGACATTGATGTTCTTGATGTGTATCCCCATGAATATTTCAAGATGCGTGCCATGTTATTCTACACAATCAATGACTTTCCAGCATATGGTAATTTGTGTGGATATAATGTTAAGGGTCATAAAGTGTGTTCTCTTTGTGAAGAAAATACATGATATAATCAATTGAAACATGGAAGGAAGACCGTGTAAATTAAGCATAAAAAATTTCTAAGAAATAATCATCCATGTCGTAGATTGTAGAAAGCTTTTAGTCGACAATGGGAGAATGGTGTTTCTCCAAAGCCCTTAACTTGAGAGAAAGTATATCAGTAACAACAACACATTAATGTTAGCTTTGGAAAGAACCAAAAGTAGGCTGCTATGAAAAATATATGGAAGAAGAGGTTGGTGTTCTTTGATCTACCATATTGGTCTAGCCTCGATGTAAGACATTGTATTGATTTGATGCATGTGGAAAAATATGTGTGTGATATTGTAATCAGAACGCTACTAAGCATTCAAGGCAAGACAAAAGATGGTATGAATGCTCGTCTAGATTTGGTTGAGAACGGTATATGACAACAATTAGTTCCACAAAGAATTAATAATCGAACATATTTGCCCCCAATATGTCACACTTTGTCTAGAAAAGAGAAAATAAGTTTTTTTGAGTGTTTATAGGGTGTCAAAGTGCCGCAAGGTTATGCAATAAATGTCAAGAGGCTTGTATCAATAAAAGATCTCAAATTAATTGGCTTAAAATATCATGATTGTCATGTCTTGATGTAACAGCTACTACTAGTGGTTAGTCGTGGCATCTTGCCTAAAAAAGTTAGGCAAAATATAACTAGTTTGTGTTTATTATTCAATGCTATATGTAGTAAAGCCGTTGATCCACAAAAGTTAGATGAGTTGGAACTGAAGTTGGATATTGAATTTATATTAAAAAATGTATATCGTATTTATTGTGCATTATGGTTCATGGTTACTATTGAAATTTGAACCATATCATTACTTTTTAAGCACAAATTGTACTTTATAAGGCTCGCTTGACGCACAACATAGAAAGAGACAAGATATGATATAAAGTTGGATAAGAATAGGATAGTATATGATAGGATAGTGGCAAGATAAATATTATCATATCCTGTGTTTGATACACACATGATAACCAACATGATAACACTTTATTTTGTCATGTATTTCATACACATTTCATCATGATATGATATAATATATATTATATTTAAAAAACAAAATTACCATTGTGAATAATTACATATTATTATTTGTTAAAGCCTTAATTGCAGTTTTGGTCCCTCTATTATTACCAATTTACGGAATTAGTCCCTCTATTTTAAAAGTCGACAGTTTTGGTCCCTCTCTCATATTTTTGAACTAAAAAATGACGGTTTGACATATTTTTAATGATATGACATACAATTCTATAATATAGAATCATCTAGATGCATTAATTATTCATATATCATTAAATTAAATTAAAAATATGAAAAATTTCTGAAGTTGAAATCTACGTTTTTATGACGTTTTATTTTAATTTCATAAGTATTAATCATTCTACATCATCCTATCATATGTCACGTTATTTAAAACATCTCACATCATCATTTTTTAGTTAAAAAATTAGAGGGAAGGACCAAAATTGTCGACTTAAAAAATAGGGATACCAATTTCATGAATCAGTAAAAATAGAAGGACTAAAATTGCAATTAAGCCTTTTTTAAATTAACTTATTATATTTCAAATATTATAAATTAACAAAAAAAAATTTAAATAAGTAATGAAATAATTTTATAGTAAAACTATCTATTGACACTACTAAATAAACAATTTAAATTTTAAAAACAAAATCGTGAGTAACCTCATAATTTTATTTTATTTGTTAGAATGTAAATAAAGATATGATATATATTATATGTAAATGGCAAGAATACCTTGTAAACAAATTATATTTATTTTGAAATTTCAATTAACTTTCATATTTTTATTATTGTGAATACTAATTTATTAAATTATATAAAAAGACAAAACTATCCTTGTGTAAAATCATAAACATTTTTTAAATTAATTATTAATATTTCATTTTTTAGTTTAATATCAAATTCTATTAATTATTTTTTTATTTGATTAGATTTACATTTCATATTCTATTTTATAAAAAAATGTATATGTACATTTTATTTTATTTCAATCTATATTTTAAATTATATTTTGTAAGGGTAATTGAGTAAACTATTGTTCTCATCCTATCTTGTTGGTTTCTAACCCAGCTGATATTCAAGATAGAAATTTTAACTAGAGAGACAGGATATGATAGAATTCTGGATTAACTTATCACATCTTGTTGGTTCATCAAACACTGGATTCAGACATGATATGATAACTTATTCCTATCCTGTCTCTTATCCTGTCCATCAAACGGAACTTGCCATTTGCTCTGTAGTCGGAGACATAGGCACAGTTTGTCGAACTCTATGATCAAACGTCTTGTATTACTTGTTTGCGATTTTGTTCTCTATTCTTTTAAGATTGCGTTGTTGTTCTAACATTTCCCAATAATATTTCATTGTATCAATCCAATGATAAGCAATGTAACACCGACATTATCTCATTAATAACCTTTATGAGTGAGTAACGAGCATTAGATTTCCTTAGGTCTTTATCTCTAGTAGGTCTTGGATCATCCTACAGATATATACTACACTATTTTACGCTAACCATCTTGATATGTAAGGAATCTTTTCCCCATATCAGATAACGTTAAAAAGGACTTGAAAATGGTTGAGAATGTAGTATTTAAGTAGCACAAATTCTATTGTCTCCTCGGGTTTGAGTTGAAAAGCCCCTCTGACTATAACTCTACTTGCATCATAGTTATCCATAATTCACCACGAGTTCGAGTATGTTTTTAAATAAATTTAAGAATAACACTAGGGCATAAATTCCTTATGTTTGTGTCTAATTAATGTTTTTTAGAGTCTAAACATGTCTTCCAAAGGCCATAGTAACAACATAAAAACCCTAGATTTAAATTGAAATCCTAATTCAGCATTTTAAAACTATTGAAATGGATTTAAAACGAAATAATCTAATTTAAAGAAAACCATAAATGCCTCTAAAAAAACAAAACAGAACCTCGATGTCTCAAAAGCTCGCTTGAACTAAAACCGCAGTGTCAAAACCTTACTAAAAGCCTAAGAACTAGAAAGAAGTTATAAGAAAATGAAAAATTATAGAGACAAAGAAAAAGGCGTATACGTGGGTTGGGTTGGGCCGGTTTTGACAAAATTCGATGCTCAACCTGATCGATTATCTTTGGGTTGAGTTAACTAAGCTACCATAATTTTTTATTAGTACTGCTTCATTTGTTTACTTTTAGAGTACTTACAATTTTCAAATACAATACTAAAAAAAAAGTGTTTAATAGATTTAAATGTAAAAAATTTAAACTAAATTCATCATAAGCATAAATTTTGCTCATAAATAGTATTTAAGTCAAAAATTTTGTATTTGACAAATGTAAAAAATTTAAAGACAAAAAAAGAAGGTCGACGTAGATATGGAACAAAAGAAGAAGATAAAACAAAATTTAAAAAAAAATTATAACTAGTTACTGGGTCGGGTCGACGAGTTCAAACGATTGAACTCATTACCCAAATCAAATATAAGCGGCATTCAACGGGTTGGGTCGGGTCGAACCCGAAAGTAATCGGATACGCGTAAAAATTGAATTAAGTTGGATGATCAGGTTAACGGGTCGACCCGCGACCATGTACACCCCCAAGGATAATGATTTGAGAAGCGAAGTCTATTTGCTCCTATTTATAGGCGAATTTGGGCCAAACTCGTTTAGTGAATTCCTCATTTATAACACCTACTTTCAATCACTTTAGTCCACAATATCACTTCATTACCGATGTTTTGGGTCAAACTCGCATCCACTTAGGTCTAATATTGGGTTGACCCGAACCCAGTACACTACACAGTAGAACCTTCTCGAATTTAAGGTAAAACACTCAACCAAATAGAATTCAATGTGATGGTCTATCCTAGATAATCTGGACTTCCAATCACTAACATTGGATGAAAACCCTACCATGACCATAGCCGCTAAATGACAGCCACCTATCACATAGCAAAAGGACACTTGTCCAACACCATGAGGGAAACTCCAACAGTCATCTACTGGCCCCTAATGATTATCACGCGAAGATTCCGTAAAGGTACACACAAATTTGACCTAAATTCCTCTCATACTTCTACAAATTATTACTTGATCATCGGAGTGGGTCAGGTACACCTATCCTTATATGAGAAGCTAACAGAGGAATCTTACTTTATCACCTCTCTAAAATACAAGCTATTCAAATCAGACTCCAATATTCAATGACTCTGGTACTAGATAGTGGCATTGTCTATGGGAATCCTATATCCACATCCCACCATTACCCTTCAGAACTTTTGAGTTTGATCCATCGCGCCAAAGAAGACCGTCACTAGAACGACGAACATGAAGATTGAACCTTAGCTTCATACCACCCAACTATATGGATGGACAACCACTTCTTCCATCTATCCAACAACAATGCTCGAGGTTTCAAATCAACAACAACCTGATGTAGAAGGCAACACCACGGAGCAGATTCCGCCAAAAAGGGATATATGTGACCAAAGCTAGACAGATCCTTTGAAGAAATAGAGAGAAGAGGTGAGCCTGGAAAAGTTATGAAAATAGGTGTAACCCCGCACCCATTATCGTTACCGGCAGTGCTACCTCACGACCTTCTCGCCCCCTATCCACCTAGTGGAAATAGTGAGAATGTGTGGAGGCGGTACTTATCATCCAGGTACCGGGCTCGAATCCCACGGAAGGAAAAAACTCTCTATTTCCACTGGGTGGATAGGGGGCGAGAAGGTTGTGAGGTAGCACTGCCGATAACGGTAATGGCTGGGGTGTTACAATAGGCGGCGATCTCGCACCACGCCTGAAAGAGGGCCCCATCACCTATATAGAGGACCATTAATATTTGTTTCCATTGATTTGATTTGCCTATGGGTCGCACAATACCGCCTCAAAAAAGTAGTAGATGACTTAGTAAATGCTAATTATGTATATGAGACCAAGAATACAACTTGGCTCCCCAATCATGTACTTGTCAAAAATGAATGTTCGGTGTCAAAGTAGGGAAGTTCTTAGGTTTCTATCCCAATGGAAGAGGGGTTTAACCAAACCCCAACAAATGCCACACAATAACTAAATTGATCAGTTTGGTATCAAAGAAAGACATACAAAAGATTAACGATATGTTGGCAGCACTGTCCCGCTTCATCACAAGATCCGCCCAACATGCATTACCTTCTTATAAGTGTTGGAACAAAATTGATTTTATATTTAGAGTTTTAATGATAACAAAAGTATTTTATGAAAACAGTATATTTGACTTCAGAGAGTATGAAAGAAGATTTGAAAAAGATTTAATAAACATTTGAAGAAGATTTGATCAAGATTTGATCAAGATTTATCTAGAACAAAATATGAAAAGAATCAATCTGAAGAATTTACAAACGCAATCTGAACAAAATACGAACAGAATCAATCTGAAGAATTTACAAATTCAATCTAAACAAAATAGAAATAGAATCAATTTGAAGAATTTACAAACTCAATCTGAACAAGATACAATTCAGAATTAAACAAGGACTAAATTGAAGCCCAATTTTTCACTATAAATAGACACTCAAGGCTAAAAGAGAAAAGCATCAAAAAACAGAAAAGAGTAGTCTTAGAGTTCAAAGAGAGAAACACTTGTTCGAGTTAGAAATATTTGCTACGTGTTTTTTTCTTAGAGTGTGAGAGCTGTTATTATTATCAGCTTTGTTAGAAGCAACTACTCAAGTTCCAATCTTTTGTATCCAACCCGACAGTGGTTTAGTTCCTTCTTCAATTTGGGGTTATCAAGTGGTTAGGAGAAGACTTGGCTTGTAAGGTCAAGGTTGTTAGTTCCACAAAAGTCTAGGGTTGTTAGGTTGTTTGGGAAGACTGGCTTGGAGGTTCAGGTGCTTTGTAATTCAAGGTATTTGAATAGTGGTGAACTAGGATAAATCTACGTGTCAAATTCTTTTTGCTTCATTGCTTGCTGCCTCTGAATCCGATTGCTTCTACTTTAAGTAAGTCACCAAAACCAAACTAGTTTTTTAATTATTTATAAATTATCAAAAAGTTGTCAACTTTGGCAAACACAATTCAACCCCCCTTCTCGTGTTTGCACCTTCAATTGGCATCAGAGCTCGGTCTCAAGGCTGAGCACTTTACAGTGTTTGAGAAAAGATCCATGGACTCAATATGTCTGGATTCAGCGAAGTTGTTGGAGGAAACATCAACAGACCACCTCTGTTTGATGGAGTGCGTTTTGAGGATTGGAAAGACAGGCTGAGAAGTTTCTATATTTCAGAAGATCCTGAACTTTGGGATTTGGTGGAAGATATTGCTTCGAAGAATACTGATGGTATTGAAATTCCAAGAAATGAGATGAATGATGATCAGAAGAAGATGTACAAGATGCATCATAAGTCCAGAACATTCATGATAAATGTAGTCACTTTCAAGGAGTTTGACAAGTGCACCAACAAAGAGACAACAAATAGTATTTATGATAGTCTGATTTTGACATATGAAGGAAGCAAAGGCCAACCTCTTAGTCAAAAAGTATGAGTTGATCAAGATGGAAGAAGATGAAGACATTGAAACAATGTTTTCCATATTCCAAACCCTAGTCTCAGGATTAAAGGTACTTGAGAAGTGTTATACTACTGCTGATCATGTGAAAAAAATTCTTAGGAATCTGACAAGCAAATGGAGACCTAAGATCACTGCCATTCAGGAAGCAAAGGATCTAAACACTCTAAAGCTGGAAGAATTAATCAGCTATCTCATATCACATGAAATTGAGCTTGAAGAAGATGAGCCCAAGAAGAAGAACAAGACTTTGGCCTTGAAATCTAAGAAAAAGAAGGTTCTAAAGGCAACATTAGAATCAGAGGATTGTGATTCAGATGACCAGAATCTGAACTCAGAGGAAGAGGAGATTGCTTTCATATCCATAAAAATTTGAAAAATCTGGCACAACAGAAAGAAGAAATTTCCCCAAAGATATCCCAAGCAATCCAACAGAGGAAATGACGATAAATATGACAAGAAAAGCATCATCTACTATGGATGCAATGAACCTGAACATATCAAGTCAGAATGTCCAAATATGGAGAAAGCGAAACACTAGAGGAAAGATTCCAGACCCAAGAAGAAGAGTCTGATGGCTACATAGGATGATTCTGAGGAATCCTCTGACGATGAACAAGCAAATGGCTTATACCAACTCTGTCTCTGGATCCAACACAGATTCTGACTCTGGAAGTGAATCAACAAATGAAGAAATTGAGGTATTTTTTGAATTTACTCGATCTGATTTAATTATTGCTATAAATGATGTTTTAAATAATAATCACAAATTGTCTTTAAAACTGAAAACACTTAGGAAAGAAAATACAAATCTAACTGAAAAAGTTAATGCTTTAAAGAATCAAAGTGTTGAATTTAAAACAGAAAATGCAACTCTGAAAATTGATATTACTTAACTTAAAATAGAGAATGCAAATTTGAAAATTGATATTGCTGAACTTAAGGCTAAAAATCTAACTCTAAAAAGCAATCATAGTTCAACATCAATTGAAAATACCACATGTAACTTTGATAAGCATGAACAAGTATTTCAAGATTTTCTTGCTAATGGTATGGAAAGAAGAAAATATGCTCCTATGATTTATGGAGTTAGTAGAAATGGTAAAAGAGGTATAGGATTTGAAGAAACTGTAACAGAACCTAAACCTATTCCCTCTGATATCTTGTGTATTGTTTGCTCTAAGAAAGGTCAAGAAACCTTTCAAGACTGACAAACTAAGAGCCAACCAAATTTGGGTAGCTAAGAAAAAAATTATATTTGTTGAAGATGTCCTCAGCAATCAAGTTAAAACACCAATCATGATACTTGGACAGTGGATGCTCGTGACATATGACGAACGAAAAGTCTATGTTCCAAGAACTAACTTTGAACAAAGGAGGCACAATGACTTTTGGAGGAAAGCAAAAAGGTCAGATCATTGGTCAAGGTACAGTTGGTAATGGTATCTCCCCTTCTATTAAAGATGTCTTGTTTGTTAAAGGTCTTAAGCATAATTTATTAAGTGTTAGTCAGTTAAGATATAATAATTATGATATTATATTCAATCAAAAAACATGTAAGGCAATTAGTCAGAAAGATGGATTTGTACTCTTTACAGGTCATAGGCAAAACAACATTTATAAGATAAATTTGTTTAGTCTAGAGAAACAAGAGGTTAAGTGTCTTATGTCAGTAAATGAAGAGAAACTAATATGGCACAAAAGATTAGGTCATGCAAACCTTAGATTAATTTCAAAACTGAATAAACTTCAACTAGTTAGAGGTGTACCTAAGCTTAGTTACAAAACTAAAATTATGTGTGAAGCTTGTCAAAAGGGAAAACAAACCAAAAACTCCTTTACCCCTAAGAACTTAGTCTCTACCTCAAAGCCCCTTGAGCTTTAATATATAGATCTCTTTGGGCCAATGAAAACAACCTCTTAAAGTGGAAAGAAATATGGCTTTGTTATAGTAGCTGATTACACTAGGTGGACATGAGAAAAAATTTTAAGAAGTAAGGATGAATCCCACAAAGTGTTTATCACATTTTGCAAACAAATAATGAATGAAAAGGGTCTTAAGATTGTAACAATTAGAAGTGATCATGGAAGAGAATTTGAAAACGTGTTCTTTGAAAGTTTTTGTGATGAGAATGGAATCTCTTACAACTTCTCCTCTCCTAGAACACCCCAACAAAATGGAGTTGTAGAAAGAAAGAATAGATCACCCCAAGAAATGGCCAGAACAATGTTAAATGATATGAATGTTGCAAAACACTTTTGTGCTAAAGCAATTAATACCGCATGTTATATTCAAAATAGAGTTTATATTAGATCTATATTGAATAAAACACCATATGAATTGTGGAAAGGTAAAAATCCTAACATCTCTTATTTTAAACAATTTGGTTGTACTTGTTATATGTTAAACACTAAGGATAACCTTGGTAAATTTAATTCTATATCTTAAAAGTGTACCTTCATTGGATACTCTTAAAGATCCAAGGCTTATAGAGTGTTTAATAGAGAAACTTATATTGTGGAAGAATCCATACATGTTAAATTTGATGACAAATAGCTTGACCTTGAAAAGTCAAAGCAAGATGATGATAGTGCAGGTTTATCGGAACCAAAGGAAGCAGATGCAGACAAACCAGAAAAACTTGAAAAATTAGAGGATACAAGCAAATCATAAGAATATGACAAATCTTCAAAGGATGAATCTTATCAAGTCAGAAATAGTCAAGATAAGTCAGAAGAAAGATCTGGATGGAAGTACCAATCATCTCATCCTGAAACTCTAATCATTGGAAGTGCAAGTGATCATTTTAGGACCACATCATCACTTAAAGATACCAGTTTGTTTGGCTTACTCTCATCAATTGAGCCTACCTCTATTAATGAAGCATTGGCAGATGATGGATGGATTCTTGCAATGCAAGAAGAGTTAAATGAATTTGAGACGAATAATGTTTGGGATCTAGTACCTTGACCAAAGAAAAACGTTATTGTAATCAAGTGGGTTTTCAGAAACAAGCTAAATGAAAAAGGTGAAGTGGTTAGAAACAAGGCAAGACTTGTTGCACAAAAGGGAATCCTTAGATACCTAAAAGGCATTACCAACCTTACCTTGTTCTACAAGAAATCTCATAAGTACAAACTTAGTGGATATTGTGATTCTGATTATACTGAAGATAAACTTGAGAGAAAGAGCACTAGTGGCAACTGCACATTTTTGGGTGACAACTTAATATCTTGGTCAAGTAAGAGACAAAACACCATTGCAATGTCAACAGCAGAAGCTGAGTACATTTCAGCAGCTGGCTGCAGTTCTCAACTACTTTGGATGAAGTATCAACTTAAAGACTATAAAATCTTAGAATCCAACATTCTCATCTATTGCGATAACACTTCTGCCATTTGTCTAACCAAAAACCCTATCTTACATTCTAGATTTAAATACATTGAGATCAAACACCACTTCATTAGGGAATTTGTTCAAAAGGGGGTACTAAACATTCAATTTGTAGACACTAAACACCAATGGGCTGACATATTCACCAAACCACTACTTGAAGATAGGTTTGACTTCATCAAGAAAAACCTAAACCTTACCTTCATACCTGATTGATTTATGATAAATTTAAAGTAGTTTAGTTTTACATTATTTTATATATTTTTTTGTACTATATTAAATCATGTTATTAAAAAAAAAAGAGAAAAACGAGAACAAAAAGAAGAGAGAAAAAAAAAAAAGAGACAAAGTTTCAATTTCAAATATTTTTGTTTGATGACAAAAGGGGGAGAAAGATATTTGATAAAGTGGAGAGAAAATGATACTTAGACTTAGGGGGAGCTCTAAGTTAGGGGGAGTCAAAGAAATATAAAGAAAAGTTGTTATAAAAAATACAAGTTTTGTCATCATCAAAAAGGGGGAGATTGTTGGAACCAAATTGATTATATATTTAGAGTTTTGATGATAACAAAAGTATTTTATGAAAACAATATATTTGACTTCAGAGAGTATGAAAGAAGATTTGATCAACATTTGAAGATGATTTGATGAAGATTTGAAGAAGATTTGATCACGATTTATCTACAACAAAATATGAATAGAATCAATCTGAAGAATCTACCAACACAATCTGAACAAGATACAATTCAGAATTAAACAAGCACTAAATTGAAGGCCAAATTTTCACTATAAATAGACACTCAAGACTAAAGGAGAAAAGCATTGAAAAGCAGAAAAGAGTAGTCTTAGAGTTCAATGAGAGAAACACTTGTTCGAGTTAGAAATATTTTTAAGTGTTCTTTTCTTAGAGTGTGAGAGTTATTATTATTATCAGCTTTGTTAGAAGCAACTACTCAAGTTCCAATCTTTTGTATCCAACCCGACAGTGGTTTAGTTCCTTCTCCAATCTGGGGTTGTCAGGCTGTTTGGGAAGGCTGGCTTAAAGGGTCAGGTGCTATGTAATTCAAGGTAATTGAATTAGTGGATTAAAGTCTTCTGAATGAGGGGACTAGATGTAGCCAAGTTAGTGGTGAACCAGGATAAATCTATGTGTCAATTATTTATGCTTTCATTGCTTACTGCCTTTGAATCCGATTGCTTCTACTCCAAGTAAGTCACCAAAACCAAACTAGTTTTTTAATTATTTATAAATTATCAAAAAGTTGTCAACTTTGACAAACACAATTCAACCCCCCCTTCTCGTGTTTGCACCTTTAATAAGCTCCTGAAAAAAGAGTTCAAATTCAAGTGGACAATGGAGTGTGAAACCGCCCTAGAGAAGTTACAAACCATGCTATTGCAACCACCCATACTGGCTCGTCCAAACACTAGGGACTGTTCATCTATCTAGTCGTTAGTGATGAAGTCGTAAGTGCTATATTAGTTAGAGAAACAGAAAAAGAGCAACAACCAATATACTTTGTTAGTAAAGCACTACAAGAACCAGAGATCCGTTATTAGAAAATCGAGAATGTGGCACTAGCATTGATTATGGCAGGCCAGAAGCTAAGACAATATTTCTTTTCCTATTCTATTACGGTGCAGATAGATTTACACATTAAGCAAATCTTGTTCTGGCCCGACCTAGCTGGGAGGATGACCAAATGGTCAATATAATTGTCTGAATTTGACATCACCTTCGAATCAAGAAAGGAACTCAAAGCCCATCGTTAGTTGACTTTATATAAGAAATGATAGTACTAGATGAGGGAAAGACTGAAGAATGGACAATGTTCGTTGACGGATCTTCAAATCCAAAGGGAATCGGATGAGGTCTATTACTAGAAAACGACGTTGGAATCGTGGTAGAGATGTCTCCAAAATTCTTGTTCCCTACGTCCAAAAATCAAGCGGAATATGAAGCCTGCTTGGCAGGGCTCATTCTAGCCGAAGAGATGGGCGCCCGACAAATCAAAGTCAAAACCAAATCCTAGTTAGTAGCATCCCATATAAAAAAGGGACTACTAGGCTAAAGACCAAACACTACAAAAATACTTGGCTTTAGTCAAATCTAAAATGAATATGTTTTTGACACAATAGAGATAGAGCACATTCCAAGGGAATAAAATATGAGAGTCGATGTCTAATCTAAATTAGCAAGTATGCAAAATAAATATGGAGTACATTTTGGGTGGGATCCTCCCAAGTGAACATAAATTAAGTTCTCAAATCTAAAGAAGGGCATCCACATTCACCATAATAGAAGGGCATCTATATAAGCGGGGATTATCTACCCACTGTTGAAATGTTTGAACAATGGGAAACAACTTACGCACTAAGAAAGGTCCACTAAGGAATCTCTAGCCAATATTTGGGAGGAAAACCTTTGACAAACGATTAAGAAGGATTCATAGGAATTCGTGGAAAAATATGAAAGGTATCAGAAACATGTCGACATCCATTAGGCTCCTCCAACATAACCCCACACGTTGAGTGCACCCTGGTTGTTTGCTTGGTGGGGAACATACATCATCGAACCGTTTCCCATTGGCCCTTGGGTAGTTAAAGTACATGGTCGTGGCAGTCAACTGCTTTATGAAGTGGATAAAAGGTGAACCTTTGGCTAAGATCACCGCTGGTAACATACTTCATTTCTTCAAGAAAAACATTTTGAAACGATTTGGCACACTTGAATAGTCATCACCGACAACATAACACAATTCACAAATAAATCATTCTAAGCCATAATGATCGATCTCAAAATTACTCAACATTTCACTTCCGTGAAGCACCCACAAACCAACAAGCAAGCTGAAGCAGCTACTAGGGTGATATTATGGGGTTTGAGAAGAAGGTTAGATGAGGCCAAAGGAAATTGGGTTGAAGAAATACCACGTTATTTGGGCCTACCGAACTACGCCACACTCCACCACTAGTGAAACCCCTTTTTGCCTTACTTACAGGTTTGAAATTGTAATCCCTGTTGAAGTTGAAGAATTCACTTAAAGGACCTCCCATCGTTTATATAGGATCGAAAACAAAGAAGTGCTAAGAGAAGAACTAGACATGTTGGACGAAGACAGAAGCACTGCAACACTCAAGGAGGTTGTCATCAAACAAATGATGGCAGTAAAATACAACAAAAAGTGAAGCCTCGCATACTCGAAGTAGGAGATTTAGTACTTCGAAGAGCGGATGTCAGCCTAAAGAATGCAGAACAAGGTAAATTGGCGCCAAACTGGGAGGTGCCATACCAAATATTTTCAAAGAAAAGAACTGGAGCATACACCTTTGAAACCATGGAAGGAAATATTATTCCGAGAACATGGAATATGGTTAAAATAAAGATTATTGCAAAATGGTCCTAACACCCTCCTTTTTGGGTAGCCACCAAAATGAGAAAGGGATCCGACAAATAAAGGTCAACCTCTATCTGACAATCAAATTGTCACATAGAGGGACGAGAGGAAACACCCCTTGGTTGGGGAAGCTTTCCTTAAACGAACCAAAAAAATATATCATACAAACGAGCATAAAATAAAACCGAAAAGAATTACCAAACATGAACAATTGTTCAAATAAACAGGATAAGATTGCTCAATCACAACATAACATGCAATAAGATAAAGACGAAATCATCAAATATTCGAGAAAAAGACAAGTTCAACACCAGTGTGTTTGAAGCATTACAACCAATAAAAGCAACATAAAATTCGAACTCAACAAGAAGCATATTACAAAAAAAAAAATTCAACAATTAAATTAGAAAGCAAAATCCTATTGTATGACATCATTAGCTGGCCCACCATCAACATTCTCTTCATCGCCTGGTATATCAACAATCTCCCCACCTCTAACCACATTGGTGTAATCGAACCCACCCCGTAATGAAAGCCACTATGAGATTCAACAGTTGGATTTGAGCAAGGGTGTTTTCAAATGAATCATTACTCATTATCATCCATTTTTCAGAATAGGGAAGATAAACCATACGGGTCTAAACAAACCCTGTTTTCTTCTTTTGCCTTTTTAGACCATCATCTAAATATATGAAGGCCATACTTTTGCTAGCCGATGTTGGAGTAGTTTGTTGAAGAGAAGATAGAAGGTTCGCCGACGTAGGAATATCCACGGTATTTTCCCTCTAATGAGTAGGGTTTAAAGGTAATTGAGGAGGAACCGAAGAAGATGCTGCAGCACCCTTCATTTTATGTTTTTCATGAAGGACAAAGAGGCCATATTCACTAAAAACAAAAAGGAAGAAAGTTAGAACCAAGGGAATACAAATACAACACTAATTTCAATAACAACCAAACAAGCAGTTAGCGTCTTCTTGATTATAGTAGGCCTAAAGCTCTTTAGTATATATACAACGAGAAATGTATTGAATATTTCCATGAGTGGTCAACACTGGGTTCCCCTTTTTATCGACCTTAATTTCTTTTTCGAAAGCACCCACGAACAACCACAAACAATTAGCATTGTAGAGATCAGCAAGATTGAGCTCTTTTAGCCTATATGTCAATTCATCTCACCTATAGCTGAAATGAGCTTTAGTCAAAACCTTCGAGAAGTGATCCTAGAAAGTCATCTTTGGTTCACCATCCACGTCGAGGAAGACATCACCATTCCAATCATAAATTGTGTTGATAATGTAGAAATTCTTATGTGCCTCCTCTAACTTTGCCACAACATAGTAGTATTGTCTTTTAAACCCCTTCAACGAATGCATGAAAGCATTAAAACAATTTTTCTTTTGATTAAAAGAAATGTGTCCTTGTTTCAATTTAGGGTTTTCCTTATGCCAAAGTAACTCAAAGATATTAAATAAAAAGAAACATAAGGGACTAGTATCAGGAACCAACATGTAATTTGGAAGGCCATGATATAAGCCCAATAGTTCGGATGGAGTCCCGTATGCTGGAAAAATAGACTCGTACATAGTAATTGCACAATTACCAAGATCACTACAGATTCTTTTTGTTCATTCAGGCCTCCTAGTCGTCCAATCTTCCTTTGAGCTCACTTTCCTAAAACCATCTGACAAATTGTTCCCGTCTTCCAAAAAAAGAGAAACGGCTACAAGAAGTTTTTTAGTCACCTAGTTTATGTCCTGGAAGCCCGAGTGGAATACTTGTACATCTGAAGCTCACGTCCTATCATCGGCCATTTCAAATCCTATTCAACAAAAATGGATGAGAGCGAGTCAAGATAACAATTACACCATTTCATCCATTTTAATAAAGAAGAAATGAAAGGAGACGAAGAAAGTTTAAAAATAAACTAAGCGCAAAGAACAGAAAAATAAGCCCAGATCTAAAGCCTCCATCCATAATGGAGAAAAAGAAGCAAAAGCTCCAAAACACCTCAAACTCGTTACGAATGGTGGCCAGAATCAAGATATTGCGAGACAAAGGCACAACATACTAAACGAAGAAAGACTCACAAGTTAGTTCCTTTGAAAATAGAGAATGTTGAAACAGTCCACACCAAAGATTGCCCAAATGTTTGTAGAGAGGTTTCAAGATCGCTCAAGAGTTTATATGATAGTTTAAGGTTTTGAAAAGCAAAGAAAGAATTCACAAAGTGTTTCCCTCTATTTATAATCTGAATCCACATATTGGACGTGAATCCCAATGTGCACATCCAACGGCCTTAAAAAATCTAGACTGAGAAACCCTATAAGTCCAACAGATACCTAAGGTGATGATGATGATTACTCAGGCTTGACATATGTCATCAGGAAATGATTGAAAAGACGCCTCAAAAGAAATCTTTTAACATGGTGATTAATGAAGCAACCATCTGTAGTCTGGACCCCACAATAGTAGCGAACAACTTCGGATTGGAGACTTTATGAAATCACAACCCAATCTGAAGTTCTATCCCGAGATACATGAATTCCTTTTTCTTGTCAATCCTTGATTTCATCATATGACCGACTTGGGGACAACTATTATAGGCTGAACTCGCGTCCACTTAGGTTAGGCCCAATATATGGTCGACCCAAACCTAGTACGTTGCACAGCAGAACCTTCTCGAGTTTAGGGCAAAACACTAAACCAAATGGAATCCAATCTGATAGTCTACCCTAGATCACCTAGACTTCCAATCGCTACCATTGGATGAAAATCCTACCACGATTGTAGCCATTAGATGGCAACCACCTATCACATAGCCAAAGGACACTTGTCTAACACCATGAGGGAAGCTCTAATGGTCATCTACTGGCCCCTAATGATTATCACAAAAAGATTCGAAAAACCCTAGAGGAGATCTCTATATATACCAGATTCTCTAGGTCATAAAGGTACACACAAGTTCTGACTTAAATTTCTCTCATACTCTTGCAAATTCTTACTTAATTGTAGTGTGTGCAAGTACACCCCTCCTTATATAAGAATTGACGAAAAAATCTTACTTTATCACCTCTCCAAAATACAAGATATTCATGTCAAGCTTTGATATTTTGTGACTCCGATACAAAATAACTATATTTCTTAAAAGCTAAAAGAAATTTCATTAAATAAAATAAACCGTGGTTAAAGATATGCCTTAGAAAGAGCATTATACATATGGCTTTCCAATACAAGAATTCACCTCTGCATCGGTTGAGATGTGGCTTTCCAATGTACGAAACTATACATTGATAGAAACTGCCCAGCTGTTAATTAATCGGGTTGTTACATGCCGTAAGTAGCCGCTTAATCACACAAATTTGCGACTTTTCAAACCCAAGATACATAAGTAGTACCTCATCCATTTTAAAATAAATGATTCATTTGCAAATATAATATTCTTAAATAATTTATTTTTTTAATTTTTAATATGCTTCTTTTTAATTATATTTTTTAATTAATATTATTTTTATTATTTTTAATTCGATATGTCAATATATTTTATCATATGTTTACGACATTAATAATTTATTAATATCTAATAAAAATATTTCAGTAAAAATATTTTTTTATTTATATATTTTTTTAATATGTATAAAATAATTATTTAATTATTTTAAAAAATATATAAAAAATAAATTAAAAAAAAAAGTAGTTGGAACCCGAGAGAAGAAGAGAGTACGTAGATTCTATGCAAGTCAATTAGACTCAAAATAAAATAGTACAAACATTAAGTGATACAGATGAATCTGCCTATGATGTCAAACCATACTTAATGTTAACTAAATACAAACATAAACATTTATAACATTCACTCCCTCCCAGACCCACCCTCCCTCTTTCTCTCATGTTTTCTTTCTTCCACAATTTTTAGAAAATGCTGTTTCTAACTACCACGTGTCGCCATTTCCGTCATTCAACTTCTCTTTCTTAGCATAATAATAATAATAATAATAATAATAATAATAATAATAATATTAATAACAATAATAATTAGAAAAATACTAATAACCTATGGTTCAACACATACTTATTAATACACTATTTTTTATTGGATAAAATCTAAATGGATCCCACCACATTTAAGTGTCCCAAAGATCCTTATTATAGATTCAATTAATAGAAGTTTAGCATCATAATAAACAAAATTTGAATATTCTAAAGTTGAATACATAGTTTTCAATACACTTTTCAATGAAATATTTTTATATTTAGAGGCTTAAAAAGTGTTCTTAAAGCACTTGTTAGCATTTCCTTAATAATAACAACTAACAAAATATTCGTTCATTTGCATAGATGTACATTGTTATGCGTAAATTGAATATTCTGACTTAATACAAACAAGAGTGAATAGGTAAAATGATCCTTAAAATTGTAATCATCGGTTAAATTAGTCCTTAAATTTTATAAATTGGCAAATACATCTCTGAAGTTATAAAATATTAAACCAAATTGTCCATATTTAAATTTTATCGTTACAGACTATGATGTAACATGTTAATTGAATATGTGATTCATCTGTATTGATGTCATATCAATGTCATCACAACATCAACTAAATTTGTCTTGGAGATGACAATTGAGGAACTATTTTGATTGATATTTTACATTTTTAGGGATGTATTTGTCAATTTGCAAAATTTTAAGGACTAATTTGACTGAGACTTAGAATTTCAAAAACCAAATTGTCTATTAAATCATACAAACAAATACTACATCTCTCTCCTGTTGTATAGGCTTCCATTGTTTTTTTCACTCTTGTTAAAAAAAATTGGTAGTGTATTAATGTATTCATTTTTTGTGTTAATGTTTTGAAAATAACATTTGTATTTGAATTTTCAAAAATGACTTTTTATATTTTCCAAGATAAATTAATAGTATTAATGAGTGATATGTTTGGAAAATAAGTATTAATTAATGCACCTAGTAAATTGAAAGAGTGCGTATATTTAAGGATAATTTTTCCCCCAAATGTTGGTCAAATTATGGGAATTAAGAAAATAAATAATAGTATTAAATTTGTTAAGAATTGATATTGTTTTTACATGTTTACCCTTGAAGAGAAAGAATCAGTTAATGTTTCTATTATAATATTTATTGTTGATTGCAAAAAATATACAGATTAGTTAGAGATATATCAGTAAATAAATAATTAATAGGAACAATAAAAATTCTCAATAAAATATTATAATTATGGACAGATGAAGTATTTTTTTTTAAAATTAATTATGAAATATTAATTTAAAAAATAATAATTATGGACTAATTATAACAATGGAAGTTTTATATTAAAATAAATATTAAAAATTTGAACTCACTCACGTGTCAACAAGGTTGGTTCCTTGATCAATTAAACTTTAGTATGATATACTTATCATCGTCGTCGATAAAAATGTAATTTTCTTGCAGTTGATCGTAATAATTTTTTTTTTAAATTTGGAGATTGTTCACAAAATCCTGTAAAAACGAATTTAGTTGATAAAAAAAATTATATACTTAAACTAAAATAGAAAAAAAAAATATTTATTTTGAAAAGATAGTTTCACACTTTCATAGTATTATTGTAAATAAAAATTTTGTTAATGTTACATATTAATAAATTCACTATTTAAAGTCAAATAAAAACATCATTCTATAGAGGAAATATGTGTTATTTTATTTACTCGATCTACATTTCGTATAAAGACATAATTAACATATTAGTCAATAAAAACAATAAAATAATTAAAATAGATTATCAAATTTTTATAGTTAAAAACCTGATTTTCTATTTAAATTACACCGATAATTTCAATCGTTGTGACATTGTTAGTTGTCTTGAGGCAGTGAATGCAAAATGGAAGTTAAATGGAAATAAAACAATGACCAGTTATGGGAATATATAATTAAGAGATTAATAATACATAAAGTACATCTCATTAGTCTAAAATAATTAAAACATAAAACAAAGTTAAACTTACAAAAAAATGACTTAAAATGAAGCTTTGAAAATGGGTACTTGAGTGTGAATGTGATATTTTATCTTTTAACTAAATATTTTGCGAATGACTAATTTTGTACTATTTAACCAGCGACATATATTTATCACGTGTATGGTATGCGCAATAAATTATAGTTAGTTTATTATGATTTTCATTATACTTTTATCTATAAGATATTCAAGATATACAATATAATCAAATACACATTAATCTTTTAATTAACTTGTGAATGATTATCTTCTTATTAATTAACACGAGACAAGCATTTATGTCACCTCCCATGCATATTTCTCTATTAATTAATAGATTCGTGAAAGATTATTTTTTTAATTAATTGATTAGTGAGTAATGTTTCTCCTGTGAATCATTTATATAATAAATTATAATTTTCTTGGATAATTTTTTTACACTTTTACAGCTCATAATCCAAACAAACATTTCACGTTATATGCATCAATGACAAATATGTGTCTCGTGTTAATTATATTTAGTTTATTATAACTTTTCTCACATCTTTATATGAAAAATGTAACATCCCGACCCTTACCATTATCGGCGATGTTACCTTTACCCACCTGCAAATCTAACGCGTTTTTGTCTTCCGTGGGATTTGAGCCCAATACCTAGGGGATAAGTACCGCCTCATCACATTCCCACTACCAATTGAGTCACTGACTCAATTGGTAGTGGGAATGTGATGAGGCGGTACTTATCCCCTAGGTACCGGACTCGAATCCCACGAAAGGCAAAAACTCCTGGGAAAGGGGGGAGCGAGAATGTCGTGATTAACATCGTCGATAACGATAAGGGTCGGTATGTACAGAAAATATTCAAGACACATTTTGTTAAGACACAACTTCACATTATAAGCAAACAAATAAGAGACTTATAGCTTTATCATAATTTTGTACAATTCTTTTCAATTGAATTCACAAATTTCTAGGATGTTAAGTTTTTGGATTCTTATAAGTCTATTGGTTAACAATTCACAATTCCTCAAGATGTAAAGCCTATGGATTATTGTTATTCTTAGGAGGTT
The DNA here is from genome assembly GCA_037974735.1 of Cicer chorassanicum. NCBI lineage: Eukaryota > Viridiplantae > Streptophyta > Magnoliopsida > Fabales > Fabaceae > Cicer > Cicer chorassanicum. The sequence continues at coordinate 38,166,035 of JBBPBP010000001.1, forward strand.
AAGCTTAATGGAACAAACCATATTTTTAGAGAAAGCTAAACCTTTCAAAACAAGGGTGAATTGTAAGTAATTATCATAATTTGGGGTTTGAATTGTGTTTTTCCATTTCTGAAAATTATTTGTGTTGCTTAAACAAAAAGATATGTTCTTAATCAAAAAATTCAACTTAGAATTGTAAAACAGTTTAAATAAAATAAAGTTAAATCATAAAGAACATAGATTAAATGCAGTGGAACGATAGAGAGGAGACACAAATAATTTCATACTAGTTCACAACAAACTGTTTCTACATCTAGTTCTCCCCTTACAGAGAGATTTTGCATTAATACACTCGAGGACTTAATCCATTATTTAAACAATACCGTACAAGTATTATTTACTCTACGTCTTTAGGATTTGAGTATTTTTCTCATGCCTATCCAACTATCATCATTAGAAGCATTTCTAGTTTTCTCAACTTTCTGGCAAGTTTTTGTCGAGGTTCACAAGTATTCTTACACCTCTTCAACTACCTCTTATGGAAGAAAGAGTTGTAGCCACTATTGGGTCGATTTTGCATTAATACACTCGAGAACTTAATCCATTATTTAAACAATACCTTACGAGTATTATTTACTCTACGTCTTTAGACTTTGAGTGTTTTTCTCATGCCTTTCCAACTATCATCATTAGAAGCATTTCTAGTCTTCTCAACGTTCTGACAAGTTTTTGTCGAGGTTCACAAGTATTCTTACACCTCTTCAACTACCTCTTATGGAAGAAAGAGTTGTAGCCACTATTGGGTCGATTTACATCAGTTCTAGTTTGTGTTTGAATTGACACATAGTCTATTTCTAAGATTCTAACTCTCATTGAGAGGATATTACATTTTAAATCCTATTTCACTTCAAGTGTATCAAACAACTTGATTGATTTACATTAATTCTAATAGCTCTTTACTGAGACGATTTTCATTCATTCATTATTTTTTTTAATGTGTTCTAGGCTTTTTATAGAAAATCTTCTTAGCACATTGCATATTTCCTTGTCTCCTCTCATTTTTTATGTTGAGAGATGTTTCTATATAAATATTGAGGAATATATCCTTGATGATATTACCGTTGGAGATGTTGAATATGCATTTAAAACATATCAATCTTTAAGATATATCCATATATATCTTTATAATTAATTCAACACATTTTCATTTAAGAAGACATGTATTAGAGGATGGAACTTTTAGAGAATGTCATTACACTTCTTCAGTCAAAGGATAAGTCATCTTTGATGAGCATAGTATGTTGCAATGTTGATTTCTTCATGGTTCTGGGCTCAGATGATTGACTTAATAAAGTTGGCTTTTATCAGTATGTTGACTTTATTAGAGTGTTGACTTGAAGCATGGATCAAACATTCAACTAATTTGCCAGATTTATTAGAAGCAAAATAATTAGAGTGAGCTTCTATAATCAGATTATCAAAGGTGCGCCAAAGAGCACATTGATTAGAGTCGGACATAGCTTTAATAGGCTCTTCAAAGTTAAGTGCATTTGCCTTGAATAATGAATTATCTTTCTCAGTTCATCAGAGGTTTAACTTTTCCCAAAGCATTGATTCTAATAGAGACTTCATTCAGAGCTTTCTTCTTTGGTTTTGAGTTAAAGAGTCAATGCATATCTTAACTCTTAATTAACTTTAGTTAGAAGCAAACGATCATTGTAGCGTTATTTTCTTTTATGATCAGAGGATCAACCATTGACTTATATTTTTTTTGTCTTTGACGCTTTGACTCGGATTGTAGATTATCATATGTTGTTGTAATGTTTCTTATTGCTATATCATCGCTTGTTTATTAGATGATAATATTCTTTAGAGTTAAAAACACTTCGATTATTATCTCTAACTTACTCTTAATTTATGCTACCTTAAAATAGATAGTCATTAATATAAATCTTTATCTTCTAACTTGATTTTCACACTTAACAAATAGTAAAGTGATAATTGTTCTTATTGATTTTGTTATAATCAAAACATCAATCAGAGGATTGTGGCTAAAACAATTTTTGCACTAACAAAAATTGATGGTACACACAATGTTCAAGGTAATATGACTCATCGTGTTGTTAACTCTTCTGTGATTATTCAAGAATTTTCTCCTTCTAATTAGAAAAAAATTGATATGAGTTGTGATGAAGCTTTTGATTGGAATTCAGTTGATTTTGAGGAAGCATAAACCATTTCAAAAACACTTAAGGAATTTCAGGTACATGATACACAATGTCTTAAAAATGTAATTTGAGAAGTCTTTAATTCTAGCTTATCCAATTCATTTAAGACATGTAATCTACGAGAGGATCATCAATATCTAGACATGCATATTATTGGTTCTTGGAGTGACGTAATGTTAGAGGAGAACAATGTTTAAGACTATTAAATTTCTTTTGTACTGAAAGTCAACTTAAATGTTATTGTTACTAACAATAATTTACATCTCAAAGTTACTCATGACTGAGAGATATTGTGGGATTTAAAAAAAAATTGAGATGCTGGCGAAACATAGTGTATGAAATATACTAATGATGAAGAGAAGCCGGTAGCTTTGCACAATTGTTCTACAATTAATGAAGAGTTTTTTAATGAGGACATAACAAAGACAAGGGAAAAAAAAATATGCATAATGAAAATTATATTATATGCCGAACGAAAATATGCAAATTGTTAGAGAGAATATAAGTTCAAATCTTAACTGCAATAATTTTTTACCAGACTTTACTTATCTCTCGGTCGAACTATAGATTATTGAATCTTCTTTCCCTTTAGACACTTTATTTATTTATTTTATTGAGTTAGATTTATGTTCCCAATTTTTGTTTTCATTCTCATTTTAATAAAATTTCACCTTAAAAAACAGTTAGGAAATCTTGTGTATGTTTAAAATATTTTGTCCTTGCATAAAATCACAAGTTACAAGCACAAAATTGAGAGTTTCGATTTCTAGAGTCTTTTTGTCTTTCCTCGTTCTCTCCGTCAATTTTCCTTTTCTTTATGCCCTTTCTTACTTTCATGCCACTTTGAACTTTTTTCACTCCATTTTACTCTATAATAATGTAATATATTCCAATATAATATATTTTATGTGTCTCACAATAAGTATCATTTAAAGTTTTTGAATGCATATTAAAAAATGTAATAATTAGAAAAAGAGAGAATTTATTTTATCTAACTATTTATTTTAACTATGGGTGGGTTTTTTCACTATTATTAATGTAAAATACAATAATACTTTTTAAGTTATGTAAATAGTAATTATTGAATAGTAATATAGCAAAAAACAGTTAAAATTGCATTGAAAATCGAAAATGAAGTTCATTTTGACACTTTTTTTTTTGCTAAAGTAACACTCGTTGTAAGATGCTGGGAGTAATTAATACGAGTTATAACTTGTAACTTGGTTAACAAAAATTAAAATATTCAGTCTATAAATGGGATCGGTTCAACATTTATTGGGACCTAAATCAAATTCTAAAATAAAAAAATAAAACATTGATTAAAATAAAATAGTAATTTTTTAATACTATCGACAACATTTTACTATAAACTTATTTAAATTCTACCTTTCGTATTTTTTTAAGATACAAAATATTCTAATTAAATATGTCAATAATTATATTATTTTTATATTTATGATATCTTTTACTTGTGACAACACTACTGAAATATTTTTTTAAAATCTAAATATACACGAAAATGTAATTTTTAAAAAAAACAAATCTAAATCACTTGTTTTACTAGTTTGGCCCGATCCTATCCATAAAAGACCAAATACACTTAACTAAGTTATAACTCAATTTTCTCTTTTTAAAATCACCATAAAAGTCCTTGATAATCACCATCTCTCCTTCATACTCCTAGAGCATATAAAAATTATTACTTAAAAGAGAAATTATAACAAGTGTTTACGAAGCATTTGTTAAATATCTAAAATTAAAAATTTTACAGTGAAAAATATATTAAAAATTGTGTATTCAATTTTTGAAATGTCAAAAACTATATTCTTTTTAATGTAAAATTTCTACTTTATTTCTTTAAAAGTATATTTATTGTACTTGGTAACATGACATATACTTAAATTATATAAATTCTATTTATTTATTTATTTATTTATAAGCCAATAGTATTAATGATGAGTTTGTTGTGGGTGATATTATAACAATCTTACCTCCTGGTTTGATGTCACAGTTGAACCGATAGTATTATTTTAAATTTGTATTAATAAATTTGTTGACAATTTGAATGTTTTACTTATTTATTATTGAAGAAAAAGTCTTACTTTATAATTTTATTGTAGCATTTATTATAGATTATAAAAAAAAATGTAATACACTTAAAGACAAGTTTGTAAAAAAAATTAATACAGTTAAAAAATTGAAACGAATGTTATAAAAGTTGAAATTGAAATTTTTTAAGAGAGTTATATATTTAAGAATGAAAATAATACTAATATATTAATAATTTATATTTCTTTTTATTAATTAATTAATATGAACCAAATTTCTTAAATAAAAGATAATGCCTAAATTGCATTTGAAATAATCGTAGAAATTATCCAAAATCAATTAAAACCTACTAGGTGTACTCCTCAACTAATTATGTCAAAGTTAAAATTCAAAGAAACAAAATCAAATAAAATACATGTGATTGATTTTAACTCATTGTGAATATCTTATTCAAAACTTTCCAAATAAAAATGTAAACATTAGGAAACCTTTTGCGGGGGAGTTCTCTATTCTGAGTATTAACTCTTTTGCGTGGCGAATTCTAGGAAGAGTATGTTACATTCATCTGGTTTCTGGGTTAAATGCTCAGCATTTTTGCAGAATAACTTACCACACAATGAGTTCAATTGCAATTACAACAAAAATCAAAAGGAAAAAAAAAGAAACATAATATAAGATAGACTACTTATATTTCAAGTATCTGCTAAAATTTATAAATATAAATATTACAATAACTACATTTAATTTTTCAGTGTACATCCAAAATGAAAAAGAAATATTATATGCCATGATTTTAAATTGTAGCTGCGCTTCAAACTTTTATATTGTAGAAAAATACAAATAAATATAATTAATGCAATTTAATTTAGACTGCCGATGCCATTACAAAAACCTCAAAATTCGCAATTCAAAACCACGCTATAAACTATATCCAACTGAGGGAACCATCATCATCATGTTTGGGGAACATTTAAGAAAGCCTCGACAACGAGAAGAGACAATATAAAAATGGGGAGGAACATGAGAATTGTTGGAGGAGGAGGAAGCGGTGGCAACATTAGCGGGAGACCAAGAAGTGCTATGCTCAACACCACCATCAATACCATTGATTTAAACCCAAAAATATTTATCATATAATGCATGTGAGCCACTTATATTCTATTTGTAGTGATTTTACAATATGCTTATCGATCTACCAAAGTCACATGTACGCAAATCCAGCTCTCGATTCCCACCTTCTATTCTCTAGGGTCAAAACCGTATTTTGGCTGATAAACTTTTGAAGAAACAAATTAATGGATTGGATTTTGTGGACTTACAAGAGAGAGAGTAGCAATCACAGTCGTTAGAAGTCACCGTCGAAAGTCACAGAAATAACTTGAGACAGTGCCTATCACTTTACAGTCCTTGTTTTTCCTCTTATGTACCACTGTCCCGATTCAACCAAACCACTTAGGCCCACAGCAATCTCCGTAGAGTACTAAAAGTTTAACATCGTAACATAAACAAACTAAGTTTAAATCTTGTAATATATCTCCATTTTTTAGAATCTCAATTGTGAAATTCTAACCCAAAAATATAATTGATTTTTTTAAAACAGATAAAAAATTCATTCCGATAATTTTTTATTTTAAAAGTTTTCATATTATTTTTCAAAAATTCGTTTATTTAAATTTTTTAAAATTACAGAATTTTTAGAATTAAGTTTTTACCATCTTTTATAAAACAATGACCTTATTTATGTGATACAATTTTAGCATTAGCTTTCTGAAAAGGTACACAATGAGTAGATTAGACCCTCTTACAAGTGCAACCTTCCATATGGGTTCGACAATTAAAATGTTAGAGCCTTCCATGAGTACAAGAGACATTAAAATGTTAGAACCAAGTTGATTTAAAGAATAATATCATTTAATTTTTGTTTTAATGATAACAAAGTGTATGTAAGAACAATTTATATTTTATAACGTATTTTTTAAGTGTGCAGATCCTTTAATAAAATATTTTGAGCATGTTCGTCTGAATAAATACACTATTTACTATTCATCCACTGAGAAACTGAGTTAATCCTCTTATCAATACACTCCTTTTGTTCACTCTAATGCATGCATCTATAATTGATTCATCTGATCCAACAACTTCAACCAACAAAATGATTCTCTAGTGAACACTCTGATAAATTTCAAACCCTTTGATATCAGTCAATCGTCAGAGAAAAGTAATCATCTGATAAGCTCAACATTCAAATACTCTTTGAAAAACAAATTTGACCAAAGTCAATCCTCTGATTGAAACATCTACAACAACTTGACATAAATCATTCGATGCTTATTTCCTCTGATCATCCTAACTTGGCGAACAATATTCTTTTGTTAAGAAATTATAAAGCAGAAAAAAGGACAGGAAAATCTTTTTCGAAATAGACGTCAGTTGTTCTAATAGTACAATTCGTACAAGATTTGCAAAATTCTCTACATCGGTCATAAACCATTCAACATAAGAAAAGGACAATTCAGTGTCATGGAAGAAAAAGTTTTTAATCTCTTAAAGTTTAAAAAGAAAAAGTTTTTTAAAAACACAATTCAAACCCCCTTTTCAAAAATCTTTTTCGAAATACATGTCAGTTGTTCTAACAGTACAATTCGTACAAGATTTGCGAAATTCTCTACAAAGGTCATAAAACCATTGAAAATTATAAAAGACAATCCAATGTCATGGAAGAAAAAGTTTTTAATCTCTCTTAAAGTTTAAAAAGAAAAAGTAAAAAAAAAATACAATTCAAACCCCATTTTTCTTTTGTTTTTCTCACCTTCAATTGACATCAGAGCTCGGTCTCTTAACTGAGCACTTAATCGTATTTAAGAAAATATCATAAGATTTTGTTATGACTAACTTTGGTTACAAAGCTTCTGGTGGCAACATCAACATACCTCCATTGTTTGATAGAGAAAGATTTGAGTATTAAAAAGTAAGTTGAAAAGCTTCTATATTTCACATGATTATGAAGTTTGGGATATGGTTTAAGATAATTATGTGGCTTCAAAAGATACAGTTGGGGTTGAAATAACCAGATAGAATATGAATTCTAATCAAAATAAGCAGTACAAGCAGCATCATAAAGGCAATAACTTTACGATAAAGGCTATTGGGAATAAAGTATGAACTATTTTAGATGGAAGAAGATGAAGTCATATTGAGAAGATGTTGATTTTTTACTTTAGTCTCTTGATTGAAATTTCTCAACAAGAGCTAAACAACTGATGATCATGTCATAAAAATTCTAAGGAGTCTTCCAAAAACATGGAGACCAAAGTTCACGGCTATTCAAGAAGGTAAGGATCTCAACACACTTGCACTAGAAGAACTTATGAGTTCACACAAATATCATGAGATTGAGTTGAACAAAGATGAAAAAAAAAAAAAAATCAAAATCTCTTGCCTTAAAGTCTAAGGGTAAGAAAGTTTCTTTCAAGGCTCTACAAGTTGAAAAAGAATCATAAGAAAGTGAATCTGACCATTGTACGAATTCACACAATGACGAGTAATCCTCTCTCTCGAAGAGAGTTCAACGTTTGTGGAGCAGAAGGAAGAAACCTTATTTCAAGAAGTATTTAGACACTCTAGAGACACCAAAGACAAAAAGGAGAAATCAAAAAAGAAGCAAATCATTTATTATGAGTGCAACGAGTTAGGACACTTCAAATTAGAATGTCCAAAGCTCGAGAAAGGAAACGTAAAAATGAATTACTGTAAAAGTAAAAAAGAAAAGTATCATGAAAACAAGGGATGACTCTAATAACTCATCAAACGATGATGAAAAGCAGACAAACATGGCTCTAATGACCTGCGTGTACTCTAACTCTGATAGTGAATTCGTAGAGAAAAAAAAAAGAGATTAAAGTACTTTCTGAACATACTCGTGATGAATTAATTATAATGATAAATGAGTTTTTCAGTAAGAGTCGTAAAATAAATTCCAAATATAAAAACTTGAAAAAGGTATATTCTATTTTAACATAAGAACAACAACCCCTTGAAAATAATTTTGAAACTATAAAATGGGAGAATCATACTATGGAGAATAATGTTTCAAAATCGTAAAAGGCAATTGATAGTAACTGTGTTAGGTATAAAAAACATTTCAAGAGTTTCTCGCAAATGACATAGACAAAAGCAAATAAGCTTCTATGATCTATGGAGTTAGTAGAAACAACATAAATGGAATTCGGTTTCAAGAAACAAAGGAAGGCTCTAAAATCAACAAAGCTAATATTTTATGTTCCTATTGTTAAAAGAAAGGTCATGATAAAAGAATTTGTCCCACCTTTCTATTGTTTTTCTGACCATCATACAAGACTTTGATGAAGGCACCTCAACTTTCTCCACATTGCATCCTTGATGGAAAACAGAATGCACTGCATGGATGTAGAAAATGGAATGGCAGGTCTAGTAAATTTTCTATTAACTTTCGAAAACTTGACCACAACTCAATTGGTAGTGGGAATGTGTGGACGCGATACTTATCTCCCAGGTATCGGGCTCGAATCCCGCTGAAGGCAAAAACTCGCTATTTCCACTAGATAGATAGGGGGCTGAGAAGGTCGTCATTAACATCGATAATGGTTGGGATGTTACACATAGCTTTTTTAGTTTACTCATAGCTTTTTTATTACATAAAAAGGATAAATGGATGCATAATTTTATTTGGTTTAGGGATGTAAAAATTTAGAAATTAGTCACGATTTCTTGGCATCTGGGGTCGTGTTCTATCAAAGCTATTAGTAGAGCTTCTAACTTGAAGCTATGTTTAGAGCTTATTAATTCAAATCTTTTATGTGTTGTTCTGCTTCGAGCTAGGGTTTTCAAAAATTGTAGTCCGATTTTTTAATGTGGGAATTCTAGTATATGGACTAGTATTAAAGATTGTTTACTTTTACTTCATGACAAATCTAAATGGTAGGTAGGATATGGTACTCGAATTAATTTTTTGTCAAATCAATAACTTTCTCATTTTTTCATTTGCATCGCCACCTTAACTCTAATGTGAGTTCTTTTATTGATAATGGCTACTGCAAAGTTCCCTATGACATTCTTCAAGTATTTCTTTGTTTATTGGATGAATTACAACATGTACATGCCCATCTTATTCTATCTACTAGTTATAAAGTTTGAATTCATTCTAAATCTGGTGAACTCTCCTTCAAGGATACATATCTTTTTTCTAAACCCCAAGGTAATACGATTGATTGGTCTAAGTTGATTTGACATATTACTATTTCCCCTCCAAAATTTGTCTTTACTTGGAAATTATTTCTTAATAAGCTTCCAACTATGGGTTGCCTCCCACGAAGCGCTTCTTTATGGTCATTAGCTTGACGCCTCAACCATTGTCAAGGTGGCATATATGACAAAAAGAACACATCATCCTTCTTTTTCTTCTTTTTGTTTGGTAGAAATTCCATGAACTTGAGAAATAAATGATGTTGCTTCCATATCATTTTCAATTGGACATTTATGAACGAGGCATAGATTGAATCTCGAACTTCATCAATCTCTTCTTTTTTCTTTTCCTTGTTCATCTTTTCCTCTTGCTTATCTTCTTCTACCACAATAATGAAATCATTTTCAATCTTCAACTTCTCCTCTATCTTCTCAAACCTAACCACTTGCTCAAATAACCTCTCACATTGACTTTCAAATCTTTCAGTTGAAACCATGTTATTCTTCATGAATTCAACCAAAACATCCATAATGTAAAAGTCTTTGTCATCTGATTCTTTGGATAGAATTTTAGGAGGTAGAATTTGTTCCCAATTGATCTTTTTAATATAACACTCGTCGTTTTCTGTGTCTTTGACCAAAAAATCTTCATATTCTATTAGTTCGGCCAAGTCATCAAAACAAGTTCCATTCCTATGTCATTCTCCACAAAAGTCACACCTAAGAGGCCGCATCTGAGGGATCTGAGGGTGATGTTTTAAAAATGTATCTCTCAAGATTTGTCCCTCAATAATGCGACATATACCAGATATAAGACAAGTATCATACTCTTCATATAATTGTCGTAGAATCTCATCATTATAATCTTCCATGCTCTACAGCGAATAGTTATCTCAAACAAAGAAGAGACAAACCACTAGCACATGACATTAGCAAGCTCAACAAATAAAAATAGAAAATAAAATAAAAACAGTGTTTTTTTCAATATTAAAAATAAAATAAAAGCAAAAATTTTATTGCAGAGCAAAAAATTTCAATTAAGTTAATATGTTAAATTCAATAGTGATATGGCAATCCTCGACAACGGCGCCAAAAACTTGATAGTGTTTCAGCAAGTGTACCGAATCGTTGCAAGTAATAATAAAACGGTAGTACCGAGTGTCGAATTCAAGGATTGCGTTTTACTATTGAATTATATTTGATTACTAAATTGAACAAAAAGTTTCTGAATGAATTGAAATAATGTTTAAAATTAACAACAGTAATAAAATTGATCTTTTACAATAAGAAAGATGTCGAGGATGAGTTTCACTTTGAATCCAACCTTGGTGTCTAATTTGATCCTAGTTACTGAATTCCTTTATTGAATTATTACCAAATTCTCTTTATTATTCTTGCCCTAATGTCTTAGTGACAGAACCTTTAATTCCAAAGTAAGCCCTAATTCCTTAGTGGATTTAAGATTAGAGTTAAGCCTTACCATACAGGAATTCTCTTGTTAAATTATTGCATTTGCAACCAATTTAATTGGTTTCATGACCTGCATCTATCCCTAGACTACAAATTCATGAATTTCTCATCTCAAACATTCGTATAGTCCACTTCCATTTCAAAATATGAATCGTAGAACATTTTAATGTTGATCAAGCAATAAAAAGCATTAAGCACAGAGATGAGAAAAATAATTCAATAAACTTATTCATATAAGTAAAAATCAAATCAGAAAAATAAGGGTTTCATCTTGTTTCACTCATCCCTAACAAATAGGTTTTATTTACTCATGACAGAGATAGAAAAGATAAAGATTATAGAAGAATTACAAGGAAGATTCATGAATGATTCTTGATAAAACTGCTCCAATGGTGTTAGCAACGACCGTCTTTGAGTTTCTCTACTAGGTCACAAGTCTCCCCCATTTTCTAGTAGTAAAAAAGATACCTAAAAAGTGATAAAAACGCGTTTTTATATGTTCTACTGCGGGTCACGCGCTTTAGGCGTGAAAAGTCAGTGGTCTCAGCGCGAAATGCGCTTGGGGCGTGCTTCCAGCGCACAACATCTTCTATCTGGCGTTTAGTGCATTTTTCTCCTATTTTGAATTTGACTTTGGTTTTGATGTCTTCATGATAGTTGTAGCTATGGATCTTAGATTTCAGTTGCACTTGGTTTGACTCCAATTGGACATCTACAACTCCAGATATGGCAGAAATACTCCACATAGGTCATGTTGATTTCTCACCAAAATTCAGCACTGCACTAAAACAAAGAAACAACGTAAAACTACGAAAAATATCTACTTAATCAAGGAAATAAGAACATAAATATTTCATTAAACCAAAGAACTAAAATCAACAAAATATATCAAATAACTCCTTAAATTAACTAATGAATAAAAGATAAATAAGACTAAAAAATATGAAAACTATGCATATGATGAAGAGTCATCATGGGGGAATTAGAGGATGACCTTCCATGAGAGAGTTTTGGTCCTTTACTTGCAGTTTAGGCTTATTTGAGGATAATCTTGTTTCATAATCATTTCAAATATATGATCTATGGATCACAACAGATGAAGATATTTGTTTCATCATAATGAACATTCAGCTTGTTAAAATCAGGTTGATTTGAAGAACAATGACCCTTAACTGTTTGGATGATAACAAAAATCATTTTGTAGGAACAATTATGCTAATAAATTTATTTAAGTGTGCAATTCCTTGTCATAAACTTTAAAGTCTTAATGTTGCATCCTTAAATGAAAAGATAAACTAAGCAAGAAAATTAATGCAATACTCAAAAATATTTGCTAAGATATAACTGACTCTAACAAACGCGGTCTCTACACACCTATGTTGAATCTGTTAATACAAGCTCACTCTGATGGTTATGCATCTCATAACCTTGGTATACAAATTGATCATCTCATAAAGTTAACCATCTAATAAAGTCAACACTATGATAAAGTCATCATTTGAACATAATCTGCTCATTTTAGTAGACTTATCCTCTAACTAAAGAAGTGCATAACACTATGATAAAGTCATCATTTGAACATAATATGCTCATCTTAGTAGACTTATCCTCTAACTAAAGAAGTGCATAACATCCGTTGATACAAATTGGTCTCAAGGTTGAACACTTAATCGTGTTTGAGTAAATATCTTTTTATTATGACTAACTCTGGTAATGAAGCTACTGGTTGAAATGTGAACATGTCTCCCTTGTTTGATGGTGAGAGATTTGAATACAGAAAATATCAACTAAGAATTTTCTATATCTCACACAATCCTAAAATTTGGGACATAATCGAAGATGGATATGAAACTCCTAAAAATGATGTTGGTGTTGAAATATCCAGAAAGGATATCAATGCTAGTCAAATTAAATAATACAAGATGCATCATAAAGCCATAACTTTTATGATGAATTTTATCACCTTCAAAGAATTCAAAAAATGCAACAATTAGGAAACAACAAAAAGCATATTCGATATCGTAGTCCTCAACTATGAAGGAAATAAACAAGTGTAGGAAGCTAAGGCATTTTCTTGTCACGAAGTACGAACTCTGCTAGTTGGCAGTAGATGATGACAATGAGAAATTTTTTTCTAGATTCCAAACTCTACTAAAGGTTATCCAAAAGAGTTACACTGCATTTGGTCATGTCAAGAAGATCCTCATAAGTATACCTAGCAAGTGGAGACCAAAAGTAACCGTAATTCAAGAGGCTAAAGATCTTAGCAATTTGCCTCGCATAGAGCTGATGAGTTCACTCAAATCCCATGAGATTGAACTATTTGAAGATGAACCAAAAATGAAATCAAAGTCCTTGGCTCTCTATTCCAAAGGAAACAAAGCAAACTCCAAGCCTTTGCAAGCTAAGGAGGACTCAAAGGAATATGAATCATAAGATTATCGTGTGGACTCAGATTCGTATTCTTTGAGGATAGGAGCGAAATGGTTATGTCCTATTGAAATAGGCTTAGCTACTTGAGTGGCCATGGGGGGCATGGAAGCTAAGGTATGAGAAGTTGAAGATGATGTTGATGTTGACGATTGTGCAAAATATTTGAAGAAAATGGAGTAAGTTTGGGAATAAAGATGAAGATAGGAGAAAAACCAAAAGAAAAGAGTGAGAAAAATGAGCTTAGCGTTTAAAATAATTTTCAAATAAAAAAAATTGTCACTACTCACAATGCTGACATGGAGAGTAATGGAGTTACTTGGGAAAACGTGTGCAGCCATTGAGTTCTAAAAAGACATCGTTTGATAAGAGCAGTTAATGGGGCGTGTGCACTGTAATCATGATGTTTAATGACACGTTGTTGGTTTTTCTTTATTTTTTGAAAGGTCGTTAACAGATACATTAATGACTTGAATGGTCTAGAATTTTACAGTATCGAAAACCAAAAAATGTCAGTGTCAACATTTTGACCACTAACATTTTCGAGGGCCTATATTATACTAGAAATTCAAATTGTAGAGTTTGTGTACTAGAAACAAGTCGATTGAAATTGGCCTTTAGTACAATAAGTTAAGTTTTATTTTTTGGTGATGTGCTTGAAATGAATGTTTTACTAGGACGCCTCGAATAATTGGACATAATGATACTCGGAGGGAAGTCAAACGCTCACATTTGAAAGGAAGACTAATACAACAGTCGTAAAATTTGTCAAAGAAAGTTTAAATGAGTGTAAGAAATGTCAATCTGACCAATAGAAAGAAGAACACGTGGTATACATGCATGAGGTAGTTTTTACTATTGTTCTACAAATAGGAGTTTAAGGAACAAAATAAGGGGTTCTTTTTCATTCTAGAAACCGCCTTTAAGATAAAACATCTAGATTATAAGGATTACCTTATCTCTTGACTATTCAAAGAATATACGTATTCATACTTTAATCAATAAATCATTACTTTTTACTTTGTTTTTTTATGCATTTTGATTTATGCATTTGTATTCTCTTGTTCTTAATGTATTGATTCGTTTCATTTAGTATAACTTTGCATTTTTACACAAAAGTTTGATTTTGTTTATTTCATCAACTCAACTTTGACTAATAAATCTGATAACTTAGAACCTCTTAATGATCTAATTTTAATCGTCGAATTCATTTGTTGAAGTGATAAAATGTACAGTCAACAAATATAGAAACACATAAAATAATCAATTAGTCAAACTATTAATTTGATCAAATATGTAACCTTTTTAATCACTAAATTTGCATAAATTTTATTTGAAATCTAAAATTATTACAATTCAAACCCATAAAAAAAGATGGCACTCTTCATTTCCGAAATACTCATAGTCATAGTCATGAAGGGATACAAGACAACCAATTGAACCCAAAAAATTAACCCAAAAGACAATTATTATGCATGTCCAATATCACAAAAACAACGTCTATTATTGGTTATGCAACAACAAACCACACTTATGATTGTTTAGCAAGCCGGGTGAATGGCATACCACGTTTGGAAGAAAGTGAGAACCAATGCAAAAACCGCAGCAAGGAAGGCAGTAATAGTCCAAGGGTTGTCAAAATGGGTGTGAAAACCAATTGCTAGATAATCATTTCAACCTTAATAAGAGATAATCTTATTTCAACGTTTTTCTTAGATAATCATTTCAACCTTAATCAATACTTTATATGATACCTAATAGTACCATCTAATTATCTATAAAAAAAAATATTACCATCTAATTAACCTATCAATCGCCTCCTTCATTTTCTCTTTTGCTCTATTGATATTTTCTTCACTCAAGAGAGGTGGTTTAGAACTAATTTATGACTTGAAATTACTTTTCTAAGTTGTTTTTTCCTTCTTTTTTATCTAAATAAGTTATTTCCACACATGTATAGTTTTTCTTTTGTGTTTTCTCGTGATTTTGTCATCTTAGTGCAAGTTTATTTTTGTTCGTCGTCTTGGTGTGACGTTATGTTGATTTTCCATCTTTATTGCGGTGTTCGTTTAGTTCATATTGGCATATTAGCTTCAATCAAATGCAAATAACTTTGACTTCTTCAACGTTGTAACTTCTACCAATGTAAATAAATAAATACCATATTTTTCGTAAAAAAATATCATTTATTTAATAATGCATATGTTGTCCGACCTATGTAGCTAGATTGGTGAGCTAAGGAACATCAAAGACATATTAAGGAGGTCTCGTGTTCAAACCCAAAATCATTTCACACATTAAAAAAAGTGTACAAATGAAAGTGAGTGAATAATGTTTATTTTACTAAATTATCCTTATCAAGTTTTAATACATTTAACATGATCATAAATGCAAAGTAGAATATACTAGGCTTAAATGCAATTTTGGTTCATTTATTTTTATCAATTTACAAAAGTGGTCATTTAAT
Source organism: Cicer chorassanicum (assembly GCA_037974735.1). NCBI lineage: Eukaryota > Viridiplantae > Streptophyta > Magnoliopsida > Fabales > Fabaceae > Cicer > Cicer chorassanicum. The sequence continues at coordinate 38,181,878 of JBBPBP010000001.1, forward strand.
TTTAAAAGTCGACATATTTAGTCATTCTCTCATATTTTTTAATTAAAAAAATAACAATTTGACGTATTTTAAATAACGGGAGATACATTTCTAAGATATAGAATAATAAAACCATCTAGATACATTAATGTTTCATATGTCATTAATTAAATTACAAAAATGAAAAAATTTCTTAAGTTGAAAATTGAGTTTTACGGTATTTTATTTCGATTTCATAGGTGTTAATCATTTTATAATATCGTATCATATGTCACATCACAATTTTTTAGTTAAAAATCAGATAGAGAAACTTAAATTATCGACTTTTAAAATAGGAGGATCAATTTCGTAAATCAGGAAAAATAGAGAAGCTAAAAGTACAATTAATTCATTATATTAAACTAAGAGTAGTGTATATAGTATATTAATTAGATGGTTTAATAAAAAAAAATTAATTAATACAACTTTAAAATTGTAAAATTTAATATTTTGGAACAATTTATTTTACAAATAGTGTTAGATATACGATTAGAGATTTATTAGATATAGCTTGAATTTGAATTTGTTAAATATAATTAAAAGTTATTTAGTGTTTTTTTCTTCAATTGAAAAGTCAGTTAGTATTAATTACAAATTCATTAATTTAGTTAGAATTACTATATAAATTTATCCTACACCAATTAATCAACTTTATCTAATATAAAATTCATGAACCTAACCATGGATATCAACAAATAGGTCATATATATTATGCCAAGGAGGGAATCCTCTATTACTAAGCTTCTCATTTGTACCATTCGTCTCAACAAATCGGTCATATGTTTTAAGTATAACTTTAATGAATGTTTTTGAAGTACTTCTAAAAGAAATAAAAAATAACTTTGAATAGAAAATCACACTTTTTACAATTTTAAAATATGAATTACATAAATTTTAATAGATTTTTTTATATATTTAAACTCTTAACAATTATCTTTAAAATACTTGTTAATATTTTCCTATCCAATGTGACTATAAACATTTCAGTGCTTCGATTTACAGATGATTCAACTTTTAAAATAGCCTATGATTTATTAAATCTAAATTTTTTGATGGAACAATTGAATACTAGCTATAGTTATAAGATTGCAATTGAACCCGAATCCATTACAATGACATTTACAATTAATTGGACAGAGGAAGTATATAGTATGTATACCATGGTTTAAATTAATTGCGGTCCGAAATTGAAATTGCTGTCTAATAGTGTGGATTTTGAAGTCTCAGCAACAATATCGAGTCACAATTTAAACTTTATTTTTCCGTAATATAGATGTTTACGACGTAACCGCGAACGCAACCACAATTTAAAATTGTAATGCATATATAGAGGTATAGTAGTTTGAGTTTTAGCCATTGAAATACCTGTGACACTCAATTTAGTCCCAGAGAAAAATAAAGATATCTTTTAGCATATGAAAAAATTAAACTTAGACAACATAGTCCATACATTCATTACACATTGTTTGGATGATGAATTAAGGAAAGAAAAGAAATTGAGAATAAGAGAAACTGAATAGAAAATAAATTGATTATTTAATAGTTTGATTAGGAGTAAATGAAAATAAATATGTATATTTATATAATAACATAAACGCATCTAAACAAGAAACATATATGATAAAAAAAAAATTAAAATAAGTATTTCTTACACTTAACAAAAAATTTATAAAAATCTAAAAAAAAGAAAATAAAGAGAATAAATATATAAAATAAATTTTGTAACAATTAAATAAAATATCATAATTTAATAAATTACAAATATT
>JBBPBP010000001.1:38184002-38201990 GCA_037974735.1 Cicer chorassanicum
TTTATTTTATAAATAATTATCTGGAGATGTTAGTAATATTGTTTTTGATTTCCTTATTTTATATACATATTATGGCATTCTAATTTTATATGTATTTATTATGATATAATAACTAATATAAAGTTTAATTTATTTTATAGTGTCGAGTATTCTCTAATGACGGTAATATTTTAATTTGAGCATTTTGAAAATAAGTATTTTATAGTGATAATTTTAAAAATAAGTGTTTTGGTTACTAATGTATTTTAAAAGATTAATTACTTTATTTTATAAAGTATTAGTTTTGAAATATTAGTAAGTAAATTGTGTTAAAAAAAAGTGTTAAAAAAATAACTTTGGAAATTGTTGGTTTTATTAAAAAAAAAAAGAGTAAAATGTGTTTAATCGGTTAAGCCCAAGTAAAACCTAATTAAAGAATAAAAAACAAATAGAGAAAGAGAAAGGTATGCACACGGCAGCGGCTTCCAAGGAGGAATTGGAGGAAAAATAGAAGAAAATTGATACCAGCTATTGATAATTGTCTCAAAAAAATTTCTTTGTTTCCGCCCAAATTTCAGTATGTTGTTTTATACATTTAGTTAGTCAATTAAACACATTTTTCCAGATTTTTAACCATCTCAATTTCTCTCTAAAATATCCGACTTCTCCGTTTGTGGAATTCGTTATTTTGCACCGTTCTTCTTCACCGTAAGTCCGATTTGAGTGAAACCAACGCCAAAACGATTGTATGAAAAGTGATTATATTATCCACTGATTTGTTTTCTGATTTATGGTAAGTTTCCTTGACCGAATTTAAAAATTAGTTTTTAAAGTGTCTTCTCATAATTTATTTTTGACGTTTACCCATAAAATGTCGCGTTAGATCGATTAAAGGACAAAGAGTCAAAGAACAAATAACAAATGTTGTTTACTCGTGGAATCGTATTCGTGTCTGAAAGCGTCGAAATAAGATAAGGGGTGAGAGAGCGTTTGAATTCATGAGTATAATATATTGAGATGAATGGGAAAACTATATTTCCCAACGATTCATCGGGGGCTCGCCACGTATGGCAGTAGCCATTTGAGGGATAAATTAATTAATGTACAAATATGGAAATTGTGAAATTAAAATATAGAATAGAAATATTTTTAAGATGTTGATTGATTTAATTTCTTTAAATGTGTGGTGTTTGATATTATTGTGATATTTGGTGTCGAATTAATTTTATGTATTTGTTTGATTACATGAGTTTATATGATGTTATAATAAAAGATGGATGTGTCATGATAATTTTATGTGATGATGATGATGTATGGTTAATAATTGTGATTTTATAAATTGTGATGAGTACATGTGATGATGTATGATTAATAATAGTGATGCTATAAATTTGTGATGAGTATATGTGATGATGATGATGTGTGATTAATGATAGTGATGTTATAAATTTGTGATGAGAATATTGAAGTAACCTCATAGTTGATGAAATAATGGTGATTTCAATTTGTGTTTGAGATGGCGGTCTTAATGGAGTATCATAGGCCAACGAGGGGAGAAAATAAAAATTGAGAATTTGTGAAATGGAGATTATTTTGTCATCATACAGGTAGGGTCTGACAAGCCTAGTGATTCCGAGGAAGTACAACTGAATAAGTCTGATCGTGGCGGTCTGCTGTTTAAACTTAAGGCAAAATTGTTAGACCTTGGAGGTATTCGGGTGGGGAATTCCTAGGTGACTTGGAGGTAGCTCTCCAAATGTTGGGAGCTACCATGCAACAGACGTTTACCTCGATTGTCGCGTATATGTGTGTCAGGTTGAGTTGAGGGGATATATGAGGAAAGGGCCAATTTGAATTATCTGTCCATCGAGATGGTAGCATAGTATCAAGCCTCCTATCCAAGTACTTCAGAGTTAGAATGGTACCACATTGTGTGGTAGAGTCTAAGCTCATGCATAACATTTCATTTTCTTGTGATTGTTTTGTTGTGATTAATGTGTACATCATACGATAATAATTTATCTTAGACGATTTGATGTTATAGTGAAAGGTATTGATTTCCTTTGAGTGATTTTGACTTTTAATGTGATATTTTTCTTGAGCAATGTTTGCGTAATTATACAATTCTATAATGATTATTTGCGTGTTCTTCTTACTTGTATTATACTATTAACATGATTTCAAAACTCACCTCCTTCGTTGTTTGTGTTTGATTGACTTGACCATGCGTTTGTGAAATCGCAGTTATTACAGGTTAATGTGTCTTGAAGTTCAAGTTTGGGAGAAACCACACTCTGATAAGTGATACCGAGAATAAGAGTCGTAATTTATATTTTACACTTATTTATTTAATTAGAAACGACATTTGGTATCCAAACCTTATAAGTACAAGTAAGTTTTTAGATTTATATTAAGAAATTATAGTTAAATCAAGTTTATGGAGATTGCCTGTTTTATAGAAGCAAAACAACTTAAAGTGTATCTTTTGATTTTTTTTTGAGAAACGTAATATTCTAAATTAATTGTTAAAGTTTTTATTTTTTGGAAACACATTCTCTTTATCCGCTGCGAATTTTACTCAAAAAAATATAGTAAAAGTCATTATATATGTTATTTTGGGTTTAGGGTGTCACATTTTGCATCAAGAATTACTTCATTATACAACAATTGTTAAAACAAATGCAAAATGTAATCCTTCATTGTTTTTTCAATGGCTAAAATAGATCTACACTCTAATATTTTTTATAAGTTTAGGATAATATAAAATGTGATCCTTCGCTTTTACTTCTTAGTATTTATTTATACTTTAGAATAAGAAAAGAAAAACATGAAATGTTAAATATCGGTATTCATCTGGTTGGTCAGATTTTCGTTAACGGGAGTTAAAACGCATTTAGAACCAATTGTAAGTGTTGAAATAAGGTTAGAAGGTATTGGATTTAGTTTAGAAAGCTTAATTAAGATTTAAGCAAACTAACTAGTTCACCAAGTAAGAAAAGTGTGTCTTGGCCGACCTGATTCACTAAGAGAATCCAAAATTCTCTTGGCCAAACCATTCTTTACCTAGTCTAATCCAGTGAAATTTGCTAAGCAATTTTCCTCAACCCACAGTATTAGCAAACTAGGGCATCAAACAACATGTGTCAAGTCTGGACTAGCCTTTGATACGTGGACCCTTTTTTTATTAGGACAAAATAAAATGAGACGAATTTAGGAAACACAAAATTCGTTAAGCAAATTTAGCTCAACTTTGCTTATAAATAAAGCTTTAAAAATCCTTTTCCTCTCTACTTATTCCACAATTCTCTCTCTCAGCCTGAAACCCCAAACTCTCATTCTCTAGAAAGTTAGACTGGGGTGAGGTTTCAAGATATCGGTTCCATTTATGCGAGTTTTTGTTGTATTCAGGTTTGTTTGATTCTGTTGAGATGTTTGGGTTTTCATCCAAAAGCTAAAGAAGGTAATTGTGTAGGCAAAATATCTTATAAAGTATCAATGATAACAAACTTTAATGATTAAATAATTGAGTGATTTTGATACATCTTGTTATCATGTGCTTTTGAGAAACTCCATTAAGACAAAAGTCATACAAGATTAAGCACAAAAGAAGAAAGTGGAATGCTAGAAATATTCTCATAAAAAATATTAGAAAGATCAGCATTGGAAATTCATAATGTTTTATCTTAAAAATAAGACAAAATGTTCAATCTTTAATAAATAAATCGAATGAATAAGGTCATGTTCCTGCACCGAATCAGAAAAAGAATCTTTCTTAAATGAGCCATAAAAATTAAAAAAAGAATTTTCAACATCTTCAAGATCATTTTAGACAAAGAAAAATATTCACTTTGATAAGCTATAGAACACATGTGATATGATTAATGAGATATCAAAGGAATAAATGAGAATTGAAGTATAGGAAAATCACAACAGTCCGACTTGAATAAATTCAAACTGCAACTTTATGAACATCATAAAGTTGCAAGATTAGACGATTTTGAGGAAAAGTAAAAAGGTAAAAAAGCGACTAAAAGGTTTGTAGCATCACAATACTTGCATTGTTCACTGATGGGAGCAATCATCAACTTTGAAAGACGTGCATTTGCACAGGTTTTTCGTTCCCTCACTAAATAGAAACAACTCAGCAAATATTCTAAAGTCAACATAATGTTTAGATTGTTCATGAATTCTCAAGATCTTCATCTTTACAAGGTGCAACGCATTGGAACTTGTGTCCAACAGACACATGAATACTTTTTCAACTTACTGAAGCTCACTCAAATGGTATATGTATATATAAAAGAGCTTAGAACTTCATGATTCGACAACTTACATTAAGATATAACTCACTTATCAAAAAAATGCAGAAGCTTGACTAAAGAGCTCCTCAAACACACTTAGAGACCACCATAGATCAGCAAATCAAAAGTGTACACCAGTGTGAAGATCTGTTCTGTCCAAATCAAGTTATGAGCACTTGATGCAAAATCGAAATTCTATATGTAAACTTTCTAGAGTCATCTTTTGGATTGTAAAAGAGACTCAATTTTAGAAGTGATTCCATGTAAGTCTAGTCTGACTAAGAAGAAGAATTGTAAGTCTGTTAAGGCTGAAAAAATATAGGAGAGAAAGGTTCGTCCTCACAAAAAGAAGATATAGATGTACCTAAAATAAACGAAGATGAAGCTAAAGATGAACATGCTCTTATTTCTAGAAATATTCAAAGACTAAAGAGAAGAAGAAATCAACTAAGAAGAAACTTTCCAAACAGAAAAGAAAGTCCAAAAGCTGAAATAGACAAAATTCAAATCACATGATATGGATGCAACAAATTTGGACATTACAAAATTTAATATCATACATACACTTATTTAAGTGGCACATGATCACTTAAAAAAGTCACATAACTTTTTCTTCTAATCTTGATCATCTATGTATGGTTGTGTGGTTAAGATTTAACATTATCACTCTCTCATTGTAAAACTCCTCTCGTTTGAAATGCTTTCCAATATATATATATATATATATATATATATATATATATATATATATATATATATATATATATATATATATATATATATATATATATATATATATATATATATATTGTAAGGCCAAAATAAAAACATAATGAAACTAAAAAGGCAATCTAAATAAAAAAGGGACATAATTGAGAGTGATGTTTAAGAGAACCCTTTGAACCGAGTATTGTAGGTCTTACCATTTTTTTTCTTGTAGAATCTTAGATTTCTTCCCTCGAGCATTGGATAAATAAAGTGTGAACTTACTAGCTCCATCTATAGAGAGAAGAGCTTGAGATCTCTAAGGTATCATAATTTCATCCTCAACATCACCCAAAAATTGATGAAGAATACACATATTTTGTTGAACAACTGGGTTGAAATTCGGCAAAGCAACCTATCTTTACAATGATCAACATGTAACTCAACCCTGAATCGAATTGTAGTTGTCAACTCATCTTCAAGAGTACGAATAACCTTCTCATGAGTCAATTTTTTTTGAAACAACGGTCCTAAACCCTAAAATAGTTCTATAATTATTTTACTAAGATATAGCCTCGCTAAATAAAATTTATTTTCAAATAAAACTATTAGAGTATAAGATATCGTGAAGGAATAAAACTCCTCATTAATTAAGGAATAAATTTAAAATAAAAAACTATGGTGTTTGTATATATTAAAAATAAACCATCATTCGAAAGATGTATTTTGTAAGATGTATTTTGCCTTTTTTATATAAATTGTTTTTTGTTAAAATAAGTATGAATCATTAGGTAAAGAAAAGCATATAACATTTGGCTACAAGTCACCAAATAATATCTTTTAAAGTCTAATTGGCTAATTGTTATGATCGATCATTAAGAATATTTTTTGACTAACAAATATATTTCATTTCAAGAAGAATAATGTTTATAATACAAGTTGAACTAAAATAATAAATGTATTTGAATTCAAATTTAAATTTATTGTTACCATAATCTTTTTCTTTTCTGGTGGTACTTGTTGAACAATGGTTAGTTTAGAATTGGTTCTGAATCAGAGATTTTCTTCTTGGCGTGGATATTAAGGGATTTTAGCAGAGTATGTGGCAAAGTTCAAAAATGGGAGTAGAATTTGGGTGTAAACGGAGGAGGGGCAAAGAAGAAAGTCCTTGACCTAGTAATGGTAAGGGGTGATGAAGAAATTCGCCATGGTGACAAAGTTGAACCTTTAATCAAATTCATATTGCTTTTCCAGATATTTTTATTTTATGAATTGCAACATAGCGTGAGAAATTCTACAACGGGAAGAAGATTGAAACGATGAAGAAGAAGACACGATTTAGTTGTTTTTAACGAATAAGACTGAAATGTTATAATTTAATTATATTTGAGTTTTTTTTTTTGTTAAAAAATGGTTATGTTTTAACGGTGTTGCAATTTTTGTAACATAAATTGGATGGAAAAACTATTTTAAATTGAAACTATATTTGCAGGGATGTTAACCAAACAAAAAAACTTATGAGTACCAAAATCAATAAATGTTATAATTACAAGGAACAAAGAGATATTTAAACCTACTATGATTAACTTATCGTGAAACACTAATATTTTTACCAAACTAAAGTGATGGTTTCTTTTTTAATAATTAAGAATAAAAAGTTAAGTTTAATAGACATCTTGTAAGACCCTTAGTTTTAAATTTTAATTTATGCAATTTTAGTATATTTTTGGTGTTGAATTCTGAGGCTTTTTAGCTAATTTTAATGGTATTTTGTGTGTTAAATGCTATAAATATCTTTTTGAGACCGTTTAAAATTATTTGGCGAGAAATAATTTATTTATGTTACGAAGAATTTATTACCAGACAATTTTGCTAAAATTATCTCTAGTTGCTGAAAATTTTACCTCAATTGAGTTGCGACGAGAGTAGATATTTTTATCAAAATAGTTTGAAATGTGAGTAAAGTGATGTGTGTATAAATATATAGATATTTGTTGGTTTGATTTAATTATAATATATATATATATATATATATATATATATATATATATATATATATATATATATATATATATATATATATATATATAGAAACAGAGGGAAATGAAAAGCTACTCGCGAATCCATCCTTTTTTTCTTCTTTCTTTCTTTCTTCAGTTTAAAAAAAAACAAAACCGCAAAAACAAATCCTTATTTATTTATTAGATCTAAGCTTTATCTCGAGAAGTGACAGAAGGGAAAGTTGTTCACCTCCACGATACGGTGCTAGTGCACAATTTTTGGAAGCGATGTCGCGAACAAAGTTTTTACCGGAATTAATCGCGGTGCCGTAATCGACTGTTAGAACTACCGTTGAGGTAAGGGATCCTTCCAAACTTTTAGTTAGCATTTAGGATCTAATATGTGATTTTTTGGAGAATAAATTTGATGTGTTTGAGCTGTAGATTTGTGGAAAATGAATTTAATGTGTTTATGATTGAAAATTTGGAGATTTAAATTGGTGATTTATGGTTAAAAATTTGGAGATTTAAATTGGTGATTTATGGTTAAAAATTTGGAGATTTAAATTGGTGATTTATGGTTGAAAATTTGGAGATTTAATTTGGTGGTTTATGTTTCGAATTGTGGAGTTTTGAATTAATGTAGATTATTTGGTTGTAAAAGTTTGGTGTGTGAAAAAGATATAATTTTGCGAATTTTGTGGTGGTTGGATAAATTTTAGATGTGAACAAATTGTTATAAATATTTATGTTTATGTAGTTAGCTCCTTGAGTCTCGAAAAGAAATCGAGACGGTTGGCACCGAGTTAGCGGTGAGGAGAACTCTGATATGTTAACGTTGTTGTGGTGATTCAAGTTTGGTGTGGTTTATGTGTTCATGATTAATATTATGAATTTTTGAGATGTGATTTATGTGTGGATTTTGTGGAAAATGAATTGATGAAATTTGTAGTTTATGTTTGAGAATGTGGAGTTTTAAATTTGGTGATTCATGGTTGAAAATTTTGGAGATTAAATTTGGTGTGATTAATGTGTTCATAATTAATATTATGAATTTTTGAGATGTGTTTATGTGTGGATTGTGTAGTAAAATGAATTGATGTGATTTGTTGTGAATTGCGGGCTTATGAGTAAATATGTTTGAGTATGCTCTGTGTTGAATTTGAAAAATCATTAGTGTTAAATGAGTATTAAAAATAGGAAATCTCATTTTTCAACTTTGATTATGCATGTGTAGCATACGAAAACCTTTATAGATGTATGCTAAGTTGAAAGGTTATTTTGTGCATTTAAAATTTAAATGCTATGTGATATTTGTTAATTTCGGTTGGTGACCTTTACAATTATTGTGGAAATCTAGGCTTCGCCCTCAGATGAGAATCATGATCATTCTACCGGTTAGTACCCTGGAGATGGGAACAGAGTTAGACTTACTTGACCACTGCTGTGTCAGAAGGATTTCTGCGGGGCGCGTGGAGATCACCTGTGTTATAGTTTTTTTGTAGCATGATCATATTAGATGGCTGTATAGGGGCTAGATGTCTATCTGTTGTGGTTGTATTTATTTCATTCTGGAAGACTGTACCTATACCATATATTGTCAGCTTGAGTTTTATTTTGATGGGTTCTTGTACCACTTTTTGATGTAACGTGGGGAAGTTAAAATTCTTGGGGCAGTGCTTTTATACAGGTGTCTACCGAGAATACCCCAGGGGTATGAGCTACGTTGGATAGGTGTCATAGCCCCGATGTATTTTTCTATTTTAAATACTTTGGGTTTTCATTTCAAAACTGTTTCCGCTGCTTGTAATTATTGTTGACTTTTGTCGTTATGATACGACTTAAATATTTTATCCAAAGGTATTTCTCTCTTTATTATGAATTTGAATTTGTTTTAAAAAAAAATCGGGATGTTACACATCTCACACAAGTCTTTGATTGAGTTGTTAATTTAGTATGGAGTTACAATCATATGGTGAAATTATGAAATCAAATATTTCTGTTAACTGTCAGTGTAAAATTATTTTACATTAATAGTGCGTAATCTTTTTTCTCTAAAAAGTTTAAGTGTGTTGAGTCTTAGAGGCTCACCAAAGTCAGAGCCTATGATGAGGACCTAAAATGAGCTAATTATGATGAAAAACAAAGAATATTTCAAGTCAAGAGTTTATAATAGTTTTTAGTTTTATTTGTGTTTATCTTAAATTTTAATAATTTTAGTTAAGTGGTGTAAGTCTAATATGGGTCCAAAGAATTGTTTTTTGGCCCATTTTAGAAATAGAGTAAATATTTCTTTAAATACCTACAAGAGTCTCATTTTGAAATGAATTAGAAGTTCTCTAATGAGAATGGTAAGTGAGACGTGTCTCCTCTTTGAGTTCTTGGAGTAGAACTTATTTGGATTTTATCAATGGCTTCCTTACCATTGTTGTAATTCAAATCAACTATCCTTGGTTGTCGTGCATTCTCCATCTTCTTCATCTAACTAACGTTTTTTTTTGTTTCTTTTTCCCTTTATTTTACCATTTTGTTTCAAGAAATCACTTAGTAGATCCTTCATCTCATGTAGAAGCACTCGAAATATACATCATTTGGTATTTAGAGTTTGTCATCAAGTGGTAATATTTGTTCTTAATTTCTGTTTTTAAGTTTTGGATTTTCTTGAAGTTCTTGGAAAATTTGAAATTTTAGGTTAATTTCATGAAATTTGATATTTGTTTTTGTGTAATCTAGAGTTCCTAGTTGATTATAAGTGTTAGAATATGTGCGGGACGTTTTAGTTTGATGATTGTTTTCTTTACTTTGATGAAATTTCGAGTCCTTAGTTGTTGTTTTCGAGAAGAAAAAAATTGAATTTAGTTTCATCATCTTTTTCACTTGCAATTGTTTGATCCAAAAGTTCACTTACAAACTTGTTTTTGATGTTATTTCTTCCATACATGTCTAATTCTGGAAATTCAAAAGCCTAAATCAGTAAGCAAAATGAAAGGAATTCAAATATGCATAAAAAAAATCTAAAAAAATTAAGTTCTGAAAAGGAATTCGGCAAAGAAGCATCTAATGAAAAAAAAAAACGCATTTTACAAAAAAAAAAAATTGCAGAATTGTTCACATTGAAACATCAAACATTTTTGCATTATTTTTACCTCTGTTAGGGTTGACAAGTTTTTTTTAGAACATTACCTCCCACATATTTGGATCACTTAGTCATTTAATTGTAATCTTTCTTATTTCTTTGGTAATCTACTTGAGTGTGTTTTCATTTACTTAGTTTTTATTGTTTGTCATTTTAAATTATCTTAGTTCTGTCTTAGAGTTTTCCTTCTTGAAACTCTTGTGTTGATAGCTTTTGTGGTTTTGTTACATTGTGTTTCAATTATTTGATTTGGATTCTAGCTTCGGTTCTTTTTAAGAACTTGAAAGAGAAGTTTGAATGAAAAAAGGCAAGAGTGAACATCGTTGAAAAAAGCCATCATTGAGTGATATACACGAGTGATACATTTATTGAGTGTAATCACTTAGTGAGTGTTGAGAGCCTTATTTTTATCTTCTTAACTTATTCTTGTTATTTGCTTGATGATTGTGGTACTCGTAGTTTTGTTGTTTTTGAAATCATGAGTGGAAGTGAACTAAACCCCATTGCTCCTAGAATTATTTATCTTATGGGTCACGTTACAAAAGTATTGAATAATCAAATGAATGCCTTGAGAGAACAGTTTGTGAATCAAAGAGATAGGAGATCTCATCATGGAAGATCTTCTCAAAATAAAGATAGATTTGAAATTGAGAAATAAAGAAGATATAGAAGTTATGATGAGAAGGAAATGAGGGATGAGAGGAGATTTAGAGAAAAAGAAAGATGATGTGAAACTTATGATGAGGAGAAAAAGATGTATGAAAGGAGAAATAGAGAAAACGAAAGAAGATATAGAGATTATAGTGAGGAGGAAATGATGTATGAAAAGAGAAATAGAGAAAAAGTAAGGAGGCTTAGAGAGGGATTCTTTGAGGTATACAAAAGAGAAAAGATACAATGAATATTAACAATAGGATCGACAAAAAAGGAAAATATATCATATGAAGAATATATTAGAGATTTTGTATTCGATCCGAAGTATGTGAAATATCTTTATGAAAACAGATATACAAAAAAGGTAAGAACAGTAGATAAACTAGCCTTGAGAGAGAAAAAGAAAATCAAAGAAAAGAAAGAGAAAGAGAAAAAAAAATAAGTTAGCCTTAATAGAGAAAGTAAAAATTAAAGAAAAGAAAGATGAAATGGAACAAAGTTTGAGAGTCAAAGAGCAAGAAATTGAGTCCAAAAAAGGAATGCCCACAATCTGTTGAAGTTAAAGGTGATTGGCCAAAGGTTTCTCAAAAGGATGATTGCAAGAAAAATCTTTGTTTGAATCCTAGCAACTTTAATTTTTCTACTACTTTAATTCATGTTTCTCTTAAATTATTTGATAAGTTTCTTTCTCATATGCTGGATAGGTTTGCAAATATTCATGTTGAAATACCTAACTTGAGTTTTTTCCATAAACCTCATTTGAAAGTTGAAACTATGATGCATCAAGTGCTTAATCCATTTTATTCTTCTAAACTTGATTTAAGAATTATGAGCCAAGACTTGAATGATTTTCTTGATAAATGTGTTGTTGTGCTTTCTAAAGTAAATTTGGTTCATGACAAAATTTTTGAAAAATGTGTTGGGATTCTTAAGAAATATTTATTTGCTAACTTTAATACTTACTGTTGTGTTAAAAATAAAGTTAGTATTGTGAGATTTTCTATGAAAGGTAAATGTTTGCGTGTGGAATTTGTTGATAGTTGCACTACTACACCTCTCCTTGTTCTTTCTGTTATTGCCAAATCTTTTAAACTTTCACATAATACTCTTAATTTGTTTGAGAGACTTGTCTTGTTAAAAAAAGAATCTTCATTTGTTTATGATGAAATGAATGTCCATGAGGCTCAACTTGCTTTGAAGCATTTGGAAATACATGGTAACTTCTTGTCTGTCACCGATTACAAACCGAGGAAGGTAACATTGGTACTTAATGTCAATTTCAAGATGTATAATTTTATCTTTCTCTTAAAAACTCCTTATATTGAAAATGAATATGTTGGATTTTTTAATGCAAGAAATGGAGTTGTGTTTCACCTGCTTGGCACATTTGGTGGTTTTTCACAAATTCCATTTGATCCTAGTGGTAGCGTTAACATTGTTGTTCATGTCTTTGACTTGTGTTTTTCTTCTTGTAGGTTATTGTTGGGTGGGATCACTCCCCAAGTGGAACCTACCAAGTTTATTAATATTATTATTATTATTATTAAAATAAAAGAAAAAGAAAAGAAAAAAAAAGGAATATATGGTTTATTGGGCTTGACCCATGTAAAGGAAAATAAAAGGAAGGAACGGGATCTCAAATCCCTAAGGGCAAAGGCTAACGCAAAGGCAAACAACAGTAACCGCATGTACGCACGGCAACCAGAGAAAAGGAAAGGAATTCAGTTCCGGTGGTGGTAATAGTTTTACTTTCTCTGAGAGTTATTTTGGTATACCCACTTTAGTGGAAGGTTATTATAAGGCTATTGTTGTTGATTGATATTTCCTATTGTTATTAGGAAAACTCTGGTGTACCCATTAATTAATTATTATAGTGGAAGTTTTTACTGGACTAGGTCCCGTGGTTTTTATTCTCTCAATTTGAGGGAAGTTTTCCACGTTAAAAATTGTGTTTGTCTCATTTAATTTTCTGCCAATTATTACTTTCTGTTTGGCTATTTATCTGCACAGCTGGGGGGAAAAATATTCCGCATTATTGAGATAGTTATTTCTAATTATCTTTGGTTTTTCCCAACAAAGTGGTATCTAGAGCTTGGTTGATTTGATTTGTGCATTTAAATGGAAGAGGAAAATAAAGGTCCGAATATGATTAAGCTCAATTCTTCTAATTATACACTTTGGAAGACTCTCATGGAAGACATGCTATACAGTAAAGATCTGTATGATCCTATTGAGGGTGACACTGCTAAACCCACAGATAAATCTGATGCTGATTGGAAGAAGATGAATAGAAAGGCAGTGGCGTTGATTAGACAATGGTTAGATCTGAGTGTATATCCACATGTTGAAACTGAAATAGATGCTAACAAGATGTGGGAAAAATTAAAAGAGTTGTATGAACGAAAGAATGTGCAAAATAAAGCATTCTTGATTCGGAAGCTGGTGAATATGAAATACAAAGATGGGGATTCAATGGCAGAACATATGAGTATTTTTCAGAATACGGTGAATCAGTTGACAACCGCTGAAATTAAATTAGATGATGAGTTGCAAGCATTGTTATTGTTGAGTTCCTTGCCTGATAATTGGGAAGTCCTTGTTGTGACATTGACCAATTCAGCTCCAAGTGGAAAGCTAAAAATGTCAACAGTTAAAGAGAGTATGTTGAATGAAGAAGCTCGAAGAAAGGAACGTGGTTTGATTGGTTCTTCCTCAAAGTCAGAAGCACTAGTTACAGATCCACGGGGGAGAAGTCAATCTAGAAACTTCCATAGAGGCGACAACTCTGAAAGTCGTAGCAAGTCAAGAAGCAAGTCGAGGACTAGAAAAGAAGTGATATGCTTTCATTGTGGCAAAGCAGGTCACATAAAATGAAATTGCAGATTCCTTAAGAGAGATCAATCAAGGGAAAGAGATGAAGACAAAGAGAAGAAAAATGATAAAGATACAACAGCAGTTGCATCTGTTAGTAATGTCTACATTGTTTGTGATGATAATTCCATAAACCTTGCATGTCAGGATTCAACTTGGATTATTGATTCGGGTGCCTCATATCATGTTACTCCTAGGCGTGATTTCTTCTCATCTTACAGTGTTGGTGATTTTGGCATGGTAAAAATGGGAGATAAAGGAGTATGTAAAATTATTGGTATGGGAGATGGTTGGGTTGAAACTGGGATTGGTTGCAAGCTTCAGTTGAAGAATGTTAGACATGTTCCTGATATTCGTCTCAATTTGATTTCAGTGAAAGCCTTGGATATTGAGGGTTATCACACTTACTTTGGTGGTGGTGGTATATGTAAAATCACCAAAGGGTCCCTAGTGGTTGCAAAGGATCAAAGTTCCACTTCTCTTTATAGGATGCCTACGAAGCTATGCAATGAAGAAGTGAATGCAATTGGAGACGCCTCTTCTGATTTATGGCATATGCGCCTTGGTCACTTGAGTGAGAAAGGACTCAATATACTTGCGAAGAAAAATTTTCTTCCTGTGAAAGGTACGTCTCTAAAAACTTGCACTCATTGTTTTGCTGGAAAACAACATAGAGTTTCCTTTCATAATACTGGTCCTCATAGGAGGCAAAATATTCTTGATTTAGTTCATATTGATGTTTGTATGATGGATAGTAAATCTCTTGGTGGTGCATCGTATTTTGTTACTTTTATTGACGACCACTCTAGAAAAGTGTGGGCATTTCCTTTGAAATCTAAAGACCAGGTACTTGGAGTCTTCAAGCATTTTCATGCAAGTGTTGAAAGAGAAAAGGGAAGAAAATTGAAATGTGTTCGGTCAGATAACGGTGGTGAATACAGAGGTCCGTTTGAAGAGTATTGTAGAGAACATGGAATCAGGTTTGAGAAAACAGTTCCAAAGACACCTCAGCATAATGGTGTTGTAGAGAGAATGAATCGTACTATTAATGACAGAATCAGATGTATCCTCTCTCATGCAAAATTATCGAAATCCTTTTGGGGTGAAGCAATGAAAATTGCAGTGGATTTGATCAATCTTTCTCCTTCTATTCCACTTGATGGTGATGTTCCAAATAGAGTTTGGACGGGGAAAAATGTCTTTTACCGTCATTTGAAAGTGTTTGGTTGCAGATGTTTTGTTCACGTTCCAAGAGATGAGAGGTCCAAACTTGATAGTAAATCCAAACAGTGTATATTCGTCGGTTATGGTGATGAATAATAAATTGTGATAGTAAGAGAGGTTTAACATGAGAATTACTCGTGATAGGAAGAATAATAAATTGTGGTTATCTCAACACAATTACATTGAGAAGGTGTTAGAGAGGTTTAACATGAGCAATTGTAAACTTGTCAGTACTCCACTTGCTACTCATTTTAAATTGAATTCTGATCAATGTCCTACAAGTGAGAAAGACAAAGAAGAGATGAAGAAGGTTCCTTATGCATCCGCAGTTGGTAGTTTGATGTATGCTATGGTATGCACAAGGCCAGATATTGCTCATGCAGTTGGAGTTGTTAGTCAGTTTCTCTCTAATCCTGGTAAAGATCATTGGTAAGCAGTGAAGTGGATTCTCAGATAGCTTAGAGGCACTTCCAAAGTGTGTTTATGTTATGGAGGTGGTGAACCTGTGTTGGATGGCTACACAGATGCAGATATGGCAGGTGATATTGATTCTAGAAAATCTACTTCTGGTTATATGATGACGTTTGCAGGGGGAGCTGTGTCTTGGCAATCAAGATTACAAAAGTGCGTTGCTTTATCTACTACTGAAGCTGAGTACATTGCAGCAACTGAAGCTTCCAAAGAACTCTTGTGGATGAAGAAATTCCTGCATGAGTTAGACCTCAAGCAAGATAAGTTTGTGTTATTCTGCGACAGTCAGAGTGCAATCCATCTTAGCAAGAATCCGACTTTTCATGCAAAGTCGAAGCATATTGAGGTGCGGTATCATTGGATACGAGACGCACTGGAAATGAAATCATTTCTAATTGAGAAGATTCATACTGATGAGAATGGTTCAGATATGATGACGAAGACCTTGCCTGTGTCAAAGATGATATACTGTAGAAAAAATGCAGGCATGGTTGAGCAGTACCTTCCCATTTGAGTCGTGACGGGGAGATTTGTTGGGTGGGATCACTCCCCAAGTGGAACCCACCAAGTTTATTAATATTATTATTATTATTATTATTATTATTATTATTATTAAAATAAAAGAAAAAGAAAAGAAAAAAAAGGAATATATGGTTTATTGGGCTTGACCCATGTAAAGGAAAATAAAAGGAAGGAACGGGATCTCAAATCCCTAAGGGCAAAGGCTAACGCAAAGGCAAACAACACTAACCGCACTTACGCACGGCAACCAGAGAAAAGGAAAGGAATTCAGTTCCGGTGGTGGTAATAGTTTTACTTTCTCTGAGAGTTATTTTGGTATACCCACTTTAGTGGAAGGTTATTATAAGGCTATTGTTGTTGATTGATATTCCCTATTGTTATTAGGAAGACTCTGGTGTACCCATTAATTAATTATTATAGTGGAAGTTTTTACTGGACTAGGTCCCGTGGTTTTTATTCTTTCAATTTGAGGGAAATTTTCCACGTTAAAAATTGTGTTTGTCTCATTTAATTTTCTGTCAATTATTACTTTCTGTTTGGCCATTTATCTGCACAGGTGGGGGAAAAATATTCCGCATTATTGAGATAGTTATTTCTAATTATCTCTGGTTTTTCCCAACAGTTATGATTGAGCTAAATTCGAGGTCAATTTTATTTTAAGAAATAGGGAATTATGAAGACCTAAAATGAGCTAATAAAGAGGAAAAATGAAGAATATTTTAAGTCAAGACTTTATAGTAGTTTTTAGTTTTGTTTGCGTTTAATTTAAATTGTAATAATTATAGTTACGTGGTGTAAGCCCAATATGGGTCTATAGAATTGTCTTTTGGCCCATTTTAGGAATAGAGTAAATCTTTTTTTAAATACCTTGTAAGAGTCTCATTTTTGATAAGTTTCAAATGAATTAAAATTTCTCTCATGAGAATAGTGAGTGAGATGTGTCTTCTCTTTGAGTTCTTGGATTAGAACTTGTTTGAACCTTATTAATGACTTCTTTACCGTTGTGATGATTCTCATTGACTTATCACTCTTCTAGATTGTGGTTTTTTCTTCTCCATTTTCTTCCTCTAATCCAAGTTTGTTTGTTTATTTTCTTTTTTATTTTCTCACTTTATTTGAAGAAATCATTTGTCTCTTGTGGAATCAATCTAAGTCCACATCAACATACCTCTTGATTTAAAGAACTTTAACATAGAAATTTACATATCGCCAACAAAGTCTTTACACTAAACGTAAGAATTGAACACACACTATGAACTAACTACTTAACAATTGGATCAATCTACGTTTGATCTAACGTGATGGTTTTTGGCAAAAAGAAACAATAACTACAATTTCCAAATAGTATATGTATAATATATTAAAATAGTACAATATATATTAAAAAAATTCACAAGCATAAAAGGGATTGTGAAAATTTTATAATAAATTATCCAAAATGAACATAAAATGTTTACAATTTTTATGAAAAATACTTGTCCTCTGTATAATATTTGTTTTGCCTTAAAAATCTATTGTTTTCTGTAAAAATGTTTATCATCATATATTATATTTAGTCAACAATTTATGATAGATATAATTGGTAAAGGAAGGTTAAACCAAAATTTAAAATTTGAACAGTATGATAGAATTTGAACAAATTAAACCAAAACTTAAAAATAAAATGAGAAGATAATAAATAATAAATGAATAAGCATATACCTCAACAATTAATGTTTTAATATTCAAATTTGCAAGAAAATATATTAAAAAAATACATGATTAGTTTTATAAAAATATATTTTACGAAACATAAAGCTTAATTTATAATTAAAATACAAATTAAATATACTTAATTCTATGATAACGAATGGAAAAACATATAATTTACTTACATAATATTTTTTATTTCTTCTAGATATTTTAATTAAAGATAATTCTAAACAAATTAAAACGTATGAGACACTAAACATGAATAGCTCGCTCAGTCGAGTTCAAACTTTGTTACATAAGATTTTCTATAAAGGAGAATATAATAAATCTCACTTTAATGAAAAATAATTACATGTTTTTAAATCTGTATAAATTTGACTTTAATAAATCAGCAACAAATGTTTCAACCAGTTGGTTATACCTCTAACTAGTT
>JBBPBP010000001.1:38204466-38219026 GCA_037974735.1 Cicer chorassanicum
ATTTTATTTATTTATTATTGCATTGTCACATACATTTATCAGGTGTAATGCACAAATAAAACTTAATTAATCTAATAAATAGTTTGTGTTTTTTTATCTTTCTCTTATTAGTCATCAATGCATATATTTATCATGAGCATTATTTCAAAATATTTTAAACTGTGTAGAAAAAATATTACAATTTTAATAATTCTTACATAACTTATATACTTAAAAATAGAATTTATGATTATCAATTTATATAATTATCATAATTTTCCATCCCTAAAAGGATTGTTATTTTTTTATGATTAAACTTATTCAAGACATCATTTTTATCATATATTTTTATAAGAGTAAAAATACTCGTTTAATTTTAAAATTTGAAAAAATATTCTATTCCATTATTCTGTTTATAACCTTAAAGGGTTACAAAATTTTATATATATCACTATATACATAATACTCCCGACAAAGCGGGGTCATATTGTACTTATTATAAGTAGTAAAGTCCTTTTGCAATACAAGACGATCTACTCCAGTACTTTTGCATCTCATCGCATCCTAGTACAAGTCATTCTAATGCATGAAGAATCTTAGAAAAAAAGATTGGATTCAGTCTTTAATCGAATGTCTTGCCCCTTTTGTTGATCGAAGCATGGGAACTGTTTGGTTCACCCAAACTTTCCATTGTGAAACTATAGGTGCACAAAGTGGAACCATAGAGATTTGGAGGGACTTTTCGATAGGTAGATTGCTCCCTTGAGACCTTAGTGAGAAAGAGACTAGAGTATATCCTTACCAACCTCAACTTGTTTCAAGGCAGCTTGGTTTTTCTCAAATGTTACCTACTTCCATTCTTTTAACTGCCAAATATATCCCATCTTCTGGCAAGTTATCTTGGTCTAACTTCAAGCTCAATGAGAAAAGGAGAAATAAGTTGAAGTTAGAGTACTATCCTTCCATTCACCAATTGCTTTTATACTACTATTAGCTTCGACACTTGGTGGAAATCATATTTCCACAACAATTTGTAGTTCTTTTCTGAATGCTTCCAAGGTCAACCTGCTAATTTTGCAGATAGGGAATCCTAGCACCAATAGTTCAGGTATACATCTTGAATGGTTTATGAAATTAGACCTTCTTTACAAGTAATTGCTAGTAGGTATCATCTTTTGAATATTCGTTCTAATCTTGGAATTGACTTGTGCACAAGAAAATTGTTTTTCGGAACCAAAAAGTAAATTTTCCCATACTCTTTGTTTGTACCATATTCGCTCATACTAAGTTTAACTTCAATGAATTTCAACAGATGCTATAATGACCAACATTTTGAAGAAAACCAGCAAGAATAAGGAGGAATGGGATCATGTTCCGTTGATTGAATTGACAAAAGAAAAAGAAGTCCCAAAGAAAAAAAAGTGAAGTCAAGTCAAAAGTTGCACCTTCCTCAACTCACTCTTCAGCCGATGAGGTAATTTTATAACCTTCATCTCGCACTTGTTTATTATGTCATTTCCTAATACTCTTGGATCTCAAGGCCTTGTAAAAACAATTTCGAAGAAGGAAACGAAGCCTTAAGAAGTGCAGTCAATATCATCCAAAGAGTTTACTAAAGAAGTATGTTTCTATCTTTTCTTACTAACTTATATCTTTACGGTCCCTTTTATCTTATCATCTTTTTACTTGTAAACATGATGAAATACCTGAATTTCCATTATAGCGGAAATCTCGAATTAAAAAGGAACAAGAATCCTCCAAACACAATAAAGGACTTCATGACAAAAATATTAATAAAGTAAATGATGATGTGGATGACACGATTCCTATTAGTAACTTTATCTCCATCAGAACCTTTGAATCAACCAACATTTGAACCACTTGAGGATTTTTACTAACTATTTACTTGTTGTTTTTAAAGGTAATCATGTTTCCATTATCTAACTAAGCTTTTTTGGATTTTCAGAAAAACGTATTTTCAGAAAAACTCGAGCAAGATGCTTTTGTTTCCATTGATGACTTTAATCTTTCAATACTTCAAAGAACCCTGCAATTCAAGGGTCTTATGGCAGCACAGTTTCAAAACATGTTGAGGTGACAACTGACAGCCTAATTCACGAGTTTTGAGCCATTGTTTTGACAAGTGAAAAACACAACAAAAAGGGGTTTGAATTGTGTTTTTAAGGTCTTAAATACTTTTTTAAAAATAGAGGACTACATAAATGTGAGAAAGCAAAAACAAATAAAAAGGTAAAGAGATGAAACACAAGCCAATTTATCTTGGTTCACCACCAACATAGTAGCTACATCCATTCCCTTCACTCTGAAGGATCTAATCCACTAATAGCCAAAAATCATCTCACGTCCATTGAACACCTACTAGTCAGGTTGTAGAGGGCAACAACCACTACAAGGCTAAGTTACAATGAGTATTTAAGATTGTTTTCTAAAGAACACTCACAAGAGAATGTTTATAAGGTATGCTCTTAGAATGTATTTGAAGTTTTTTAACATTCAGAAATAACATGTAGTTTTCACAAGTTGTTGTATAAGTTTGCAATAGGTTTTTTGTATGTGTTATGTTTGCATTCTTTTTATGTGTTATGTTTGCATTCTTTTTAAGTGTTATGTTTGCATGAAATCAGGATGTAAAAATCGATCGAATTGAATCTTCAGATATTTTGAATCAGCAGAAAAAACTTGTCCAAATACAACTTCATAATTGATTCAACGTATCTTGGTAAAGGCGACAAGAAAATAAAATGATGATATTATTAGAGGATGTCATGTCTTTCTTGACTCAGGGGATAACTCCAACTTTGATGAGCAAATGATGTTGAGATGTTGACTTCTTCAAAGTTCTGGGCTCAGATGTTTGACTTAAGAAATTTGACTTTTTATCAAATCGTTGACTTTGTTAGAGTATTAGTATAATGAGAAACCCAAGAAAGGGGGATTTGAATTTTGTTTTATTTTAAAATTATTTTAACAAGACTAAAGTAAAGTGATGAAAGCAAAGCAAATAAATAGAAAACAGAACAACACAACCAATTTATCCTAGTTCACTAGTAACTCGGTAGCTACGTTCAGTCCTTTCAACCTGCATATTTAATCCACTAATATAACATTTGAATTACACTTCCACTGAACACCTAGTAGTCAAACTGACTATGTTCAAGTCTTCTCAACCTTCTAGTTTAGTATAATTAAGTTGTTGAGGGATGCAACCACAATTGGGCTAGGTTACAAAAGAAAGGTTTTAGGGTTTTATGAATAACTCTCACAAAAGGGTGTTTACAATGTTGTATTCTTAGAAAAAATATTTCTCAGCACTTAAACACTATAACAAGCGAAGAGCAAGAGTGCAGAGACAATTGTAAAATGATTATAGTGGTACATTGTTATTTTTACTTGTCAGTGACAGATGCACATTTTTTATAGACATTTTTCGGGTTTCTAGTTGTTGTCCAAATTGCAAGAAATCAACATGTATCATGAAGTTTTGTATCAAATTTTCGTAGATTGATTCGTCACTAAAGCTTGTTAAAAAAATCCTTGAAATTGTTTCTACAAATCTTGATATGGAGACATTGGGGCGGAGGATATTGTCATCAGATTATGTCTCAAAAGTCTTTTTAATAGTGTTGATTATTATAAGAGCTTTGACTTATCAGAATCTGATGATCACGTGCTTGTCACACTTATCAGAGGAAGAATAGTTAGATGCTTGTTGTAGTCCTTAGAGCCAAACTAATTAGAGTATTGCGTGCAATAATAGAATCACTAGAGCTGCGTTTCAGAGCGCAATCATGAGACTTAGAATACAAAAATTGAAAGTGGAGTCTTGATGTTCCTTTAACTTAGATCAAACATCAAAGGAAGCAGTATGAACTCATAAGGAATAAACTAATCTGAAGACTACACACTAAAACAAAACATTAGTCTTTAAAATTATTCCCACAAAATAACATTGTTATCATCAAAATACGTCTAGGTCACAGTTCTTCAGACCAACTTGGTTCTAACAATCTCGCTCTTTTTTATGATGACAAACATCTATTTTTGTGAATAATTTTTAATTTAAATTTTACATCAATAAAAATTAAGGAATAATATATAATGTCACTACAAGGCTCCCCCTTAGTATGTGCAAGTCTAAATGTAAGAGTAATGAGAGATATTTTGACGAGAAGGTTGAAAAGCATTAGTAATTGAATTTAAATACATGTTGAATTGAAATTTTCATTCATTTAAATTGTTCAAAATATTATCCCTTTTTTTTATCTAACAAAAATGGTAAAGTAGCCAACAAGCAGAAAAGTCAGAACAAGTGTACAAAAAAGTACACAGAGGCAAACAAAAGATAAATACAAGGAACTACAAATCTGGGTAGTTCAGCCTAACTAATATTAAACTCAGGGTAGTCTAAATGTTCTCCTGATTTTTGGCTGTTTGTTCCATGAACGTCTCAGTCTTAGCATCCAACCGATCAAAGTCTTCCTTTTTTACATACTGGGAAGGATCAAGCACGTGGCCAAAATGAGTGGCATAATGACTTTCAGAGGCAGAGTCTACAGATCCTAAAGCAGCAATGGTTGGAGAATCCAAGGATGGTATCTCAATATGTGGAATGGGCACAAGGAATTGCAATGGTGCAGATGGAGCAACCACTAGGAATTCCAAATAAACACTACTAAAGGGATATAGGTCTTCCCTTAACGAGCCTTCTGCATAGCTTTCATAAGCTTTATGGACTGATTGCTATGGGCTTTCTAAAGCTACAGGATCCATAGATAGAGGATCTCACCTGTTTTTTGAAAGTGTTCTAGGAGGCCAACTGCATTCCATGATTCATGTTGTTCTTTATCCAATTAGTGATAAACGAGAGAAATTTGTTCCACTGGCTAAAAATATCATTAACGTCCAAACTTTGAGCATTTCGATTGCGTGCTGAAGTGATTTTGGCAATAATAGAAACAATGAATGCGTCCAAGTTAGGAAACCCAAAGAGAATGGAGGGGTTAAGGTGTGAGGTCTAGCAGGAAAGGTGGAGGTGGTAGGTTTTGTAACACCCAATTTCTTATTATTATATTTTAGTAATATAATAATTTTTTTTAATTATTATTATTATTATTATTATTATTATTATTATTATTATTATTATATGTGTGTTTGATATAATTGATAATTTTTCGTGTTACCTTAAAATTTATCTAAACTATTAGTAATAAAAATATTTTTGTTTATTTTTCCTTAAAATCAAATAAATATAGTAGCAACAAACAAATAAATAAAAGAAACTAAAAGCACCACTCTTTAGCGGTAAACTATTGACATCTTCAAGGAATACTTCAAGGAATTCACATACAATAGGAACATCTCGTATTACTACTTTTTCTTCAAATTACAATGAGGCTAGGATATATTGCTAGACTTCTCCCTCTCTTCTGGCTCCATGAATTCAATCGTTGGTAGATAGCGAATCCATACCGAGAATCACATAAAGGTTCCCAAATGCACTTTTTGCCCTTTGCGACATGCCACACCTCTGAAAATTTTCTCAATCTCTTGCAACCACTTCTAAGCTCAATCAGGATTATAGTCACCTTCAAACGATGGAGGGTTAGCCTTGTGGAATCGATCCATCACCATGAACTCATTTATTTTCACATTTCCTTGGCCACCATTGTAGGTAGTAGCTTAAGCAACAGCCTAAGCAGCAATCTGTGAAGCTTGAGTAGCAGCTTGCGCAGAGGCTTGTGCAGTAGCTTGAGATTCAGCCAAAGCTTAGAGAGCCTGCACTGTGACTCCAGCCATGAACTCTAGAGCCCCAACAATCGCAGCGTCATTCCTTCCACCAACCATCACTACCTACATCAATCAAATAAGCCAATCGAATATAGTAAGACACTTAGGGAAGTGAGAAACTAACTTAGTTCTATACCATTAACACAATAATGACCATAACAACAATACACATAACAGAGCACACAAGGAAACATAGAGAACACATAACACATTTACGATCTGATTGGACAAACCATGCTCTAATACCACTAATGTGACACCCTATACCCCAAATTGAAAAAAAAAATTTCTTATTTTTAAAACGATGAAATTATTTAAATAAATAAATATATGAACTTTCAAACTTTTTTTTTTCTTTAAGGTAAAGAGTATCACGTAATCATGATCATGTCACAACAATCCAAAATTTCCATCAAACTTAACAACTCGAAATCATAATATCAGACAACAAAATCCTTTTTGGAGTACACAAACATAAGTTTAATATTAAGTGCAAATGTAGTCCTAACCCGATGTCACTATCAGAGCGGGAATTCATAAAATAAAAGACACTCAAAATAACGTGCACACAAAGCATATAGTGAGAGTCTTCAGGAAAAGATGGCTTCCACCTCTCTGATGGTACTAGTCATCACCTGCAGCTTGCAACTCGTTTGCGTCCATTGTAAACGCCAAACACAAAAAACGAAGGGTGAGTTTCAAAATTATGTAACAGTATAAAATATACGAGGAGAACACGCAAGCAATCAAGTTATCACAACATCAGAAACATTCAAGTGTATAATATATCGGTTAATCAAATTCAATCACAAAAGAACAGTCACAAGGATGAAAGGTTATGCATGCCTTATACTCTATACTTCTTCATCATTTGGTACAATTCTACTCTGAAGTACTTGGTTAGGAAGCCTGATATTATGCCACTACAAGAGTGGACATACAATTCATGAATGGCCAAGTCCTCATAGATCCCCTCAACTCAACCCGAGACACATATACGCGAAGGTCGGGGTACTCTTGTGTTGCACGGTAGCTTCCAACCTTAGGGAATAACCCACTAATCCACTTAGGAATTCCCCAATAGAGGTACCAAGGTCTATCAGTCTTACCTAATAGTTCAACTGTAGCCCTCCACGATCAGGCTTATCAGGTGATCAGACCCTCCCTATATGATGACAAAATAATCATAACTCCAAAATCTACAACACATATCTCACACTTACTCAATCATAACCACTCAATAAGTTTCAGTTTGACTTCACAATATTCATCATTATATATGTATATCAGTCAATCACAATAAAATCCCAATATTTGATTTACACTACTCACAATACACAATCCACTCTCATCAATCACGTAATAAGGAATCAAATAGGTGCACTTTCAAGTAATATCACAATTTCAATCAAGTACAACAACACTCAAGTACATATCATTCATACAATAGTAGCCATCATAATATTTCATAAATTCAGAGTGCATGCAATCTTGATATAATAGATTCACGACAATTCTATGGGTTGCTAAATTATATTTTAGTCCTCACTATTCCATTCATATATTATTAATTAATTATTATTATTCAATAGGACTCGACCATACGTCCCATGTTATTTTATACTCATAAAATCAAACCTCCTCTCACCCCTTTTCTTGGCTGAAGATTTTTCCCAACGAAGTCGATCCGCTTTTTTAACGTGTCATGTCTTCGCCAACCACCGTCTCTAACAGTCCACGAGTGAAAATAAATCAATGCAACAACCAATTACAAATTAATTACTTGCTCCTATAGATATATAAATTATTTAATAAAATTAATTAAATAAATTATATACTACTTATAATATAACTAAAAATACATTTAATATCATCAAACACACATATTAGTATACCAACATAAAACAAACGTCTAATTTTAATTAAAATAAAACATAATCACATATTTAAATAAATATGGAAGATATCTATAGTTTGGGTGTTAAAATAAATAAGCAATATGTCCTATGTAATGAAACTAATAGTACTGATATTTAATTAAATTGATGACTACTGTAAACAACTTTTAATCACAACAAAAATAAATCAAAGTAATTTAGATGTAAAATGATTGTAGGATATCAGCTCAACATTAATATACTTCGATCATATCAGGTCTATTATTACAAATAAAAAAAATTAAATAAAAGAACACATGCTTAGTATTACTATAATCTGTATAAAGGAGAATTTAAACGCATGGCACTTAGAATTTCCTAACAAAAATTATGTTATATAAAATTTTAATATCAATAGATTTAGATATTCAGTTGAATTTACCAAATTAATTTCAGTACAATGGAACAATTCTACTACTTGTAAAAACATATGGAACATTTCTACTACTTTAGAGACGGTTTACAATTTCATTAAAAATATATTACTCTTGAGATCAAAATTTCATTTTATAATTAGTTGATATTCAAACAGAAAAAAATATTAATGTTAAACATGATTGTGAAAAAAAAATCAACTAAAACAGGAAAGGCGATAAGTTGTATGATCGGAAAACAAATCCCAAATAACAATGGCATAGACAGTGGGTGTTCACAAATAATTTAAAATTGGCAACAAACTAACCGGAGAACATGAAAAAATTTGTAAAAAGAAAATATATGCTTGATTCTTTAATCCGGTAGTAGTAGCCGACAGGAAAAAAGGTTAAGGGAGGAGTATAGGAATCTTCTAATGATGTATAAGAGACTTAGTTAATGAGGACTTGAGCTACTGTCTCAACTTCTTGGTGAGGGGGATTCATAGGTCTTGGTGTGGTAGGTTCAAATGGAGGAGTGGAGAGGGTATGTGTTTATGGAATGTTAGAGTTGGGAGGTCTCAATGGAGTGTTAGTTTAAATGGCTGATGATGTTGAGTTTGGAGTGGTGGTCTTGAGAGGAGTAGCTATGTATTGTGTCGGAGGATGGCAAAGTTTACGGCTAAGGTTGCTTCATACACCTCAAATGAGGTGTGAGGCTAAGTTAGACATCAAATTGTCCCTACTAAGTGCAATCAAGTCATATATTCCTAATTTTTTTTTTCTAAATGGAGGACTTTGCTTTCTCACCATGACTGAGCCAGTTAATGTAAAAGGCTTTTATAGAGGGTTTTTTGACATTGGACTTGGGAGGATTGAAATTGTCGAGCATTTATTTAAATGCATTGGCAATTGACTCCAAAAAACTAGGGTTTACTTGACCTTAAAAAGCTAAATGTTTTGGTTAAAGACAGATGGGGAAAAATTATTGAACATGTTGAAGATGGTTTAATGGAGGAAAATGTCCTAATAATGCACAACTTTGATGGTTTAATGAGAATGTAATAAGTACGTGGGATCTCCAAATGGTTTTCTAAGATTCGTCTTCTTCGAGCTGAGGAGCGAAATGGTTATGTCCAATTCAAATTGGCTGAACTACCCATATTTGTAGTTCCTTGTATTTTTCTTTTGTTTGCCTTTGTGTACTTTTTTGTACACTTGTTCTGACTTTTATGCTTGTTGGTTACTCTACCGTTTTTGTTTCATAAAAAAAAGGGATAATATTTTGAACAATTTTAATGCATGAAATTTTCAGTTCAACATCTTTTTAAATTCAATTACTAATGCTTTTTCAGCCTTCTCGTCAAAATATCTCTCATCACTCTCACATTTAGACTTGAACATATTAAGTGGGAGCCTTGCTGTGACATTATATGTTATTCCTTTATTTTTACTGATGTAAAATTTAAATTAAAAATTATTCACAAAAATAGATATTTGTCATCATAAAAAAGAGGGAGATTGTTAGAACCAAGTTGGTTTGAAGAACCATGACCTATATGTATTTTG
Organism: Cicer chorassanicum; assembly: GCA_037974735.1. Lineage (NCBI taxonomy): Eukaryota > Viridiplantae > Streptophyta > Magnoliopsida > Fabales > Fabaceae > Cicer > Cicer chorassanicum. Next base: position 38,214,113 of record JBBPBP010000001.1, read on the forward strand.
ATGATAACAATGTTATTTTGTGGGAATAATTTTAAACACTAATGTTTTGTTTTAGTGTGCAGTCTTCTGATTAGTTTATTCCTTATGAGTTCATATTGCTTCCTTTGTTGTTTGATATATGTTAAAGGAACATCAAGACTCCGCTTTTAATTTTTGTACTCTAAGTCTGGTGATTGTGCTCTAAAACACGACTCTAGTGATTCTATTATTGCATGCAATACTCTGATTAGTTTGGCTCTAAGGACTTCAACAAGCATTTGACTATTCTTCCTCTGATAAGTGTGACAAGCACGTGATCATCTAATTCTGATAAGTCAATGTTATGATAAGTCAAAGCTCTGATAATAGTCAACACTATGAAAAAGACTTTTGAGACAAAATCTGATCACAATATCCTTCGCTCCTATGTCTCCATATCAAGATTTGTAGAATCAATTTCAAGGATTTTTTTTACAAGCTTTAATGGCTAATCGATTTAAGAAAATTTGATACAAAACTTCATGATACATGTTGATTTCTTGCAATCTGGACAACAACTAGAAACCCTAAAAATCTCTATAAAAAATGTGCAACTCTCATTGACAAGTAAAAATAACAATATACCACAATAATCATTTTACAGGTATCTCTGCACTTTTGCTCTTTTTCTGTTATAGTGTTTAAGTGCTGATAAATATTTTTCGGAGAATACAACATTGTAAATACCCTTTTGTGAGGGTTATTTAGAAAACCCTCAAACCTTTCTTTGTAACCTAGTTGGTAGGTGTTCAGTGGAAGCGTAATTCAAATGTGGTATTAGTGGATTAAATTCGTCTAGTAGAAGGGATAGAACATAGCTATCGAGTTACTAGTGAACCAAGATAAATTGGTTGTGTCATTCTATTTTCTATTTATTTGCTTTGCTTTCATCACTTTACTTTAGTCTTGTTAAAACAATTTTAAAATAAAACAAAATTCAAATACCCTTTTCTTGGGTTTCTCATTCTACTAATACTCTAACAAAGTCATCGCTTTGATAAAAAGTCAACTTTCTTAAGTCAAACATCTGAGCCCAGAACTTTGAAGAAGTCAACATTTCAACATCTTTTTCTCAATAAAGTTGGAGTTATCCTCTGAGTCAAGAAAGACATGACATCCTCTTATAATATCATCATTTGATTTTCCTGTCGCCTTTATCAAGATACGTTGAATCAATTATGAAGTTGTATTTGGACAAATTTTTTATGTTGATTCAAAATATCTGAAGATTCAATTCGATCGATTTTTACATCTTGATTTCTTGCAAACATAACACTTAAAAAGAATGCAAACATAACACATACAAGAAACCTATTTCTTAACCCCAGCTTCTTTGAAGTTTTCTATAATAAGACTTGTAATATTTACTGCAAACATAAAACATGCAAGAAACCTATTGAAAACTTATACAACAACTTGTAAAAACTTCGTGTTATTTCTGAATGTTAAAAAACTTCAAATACATTCTAAGAGCATACCTTACAAACATTCTCTTGTGAGAGTTATTTAGAAAACAACCTTAAATACTCATTGTAACTTAGCCTAGTAGTGGTTGCTGCCCTCTACAACTTGACTAGTAGATGTTTGATGGACGTGAGATGATTTTCGGTTATTAGTGGATTAGATCGTTCAGAGTGAAGGGATTGGACGTAGCTACTATGTTGGTGGTGAACCAAGATAAATTGGCTTGTGTTACATCTCTTTACCTCTTTATTTGTTTTTTCTTTATCACATTTATGTAGTATCCTCTATTTTAACAAAAGTATTTAAGACCTTAAAAACACAATTCAAACCCCTTTTTGTTGTGTTTTTCAACATTCAAAACAATTGCTCAAAACTCGTGAATCAGGCTGTCAGTTGTCACCTCAACATGTTTTGAAAATGTGCTGCCATGAGACCCTTGAATTGCAAGGTTCTTTGAAGTATTGAAAGATTAAAGTAAGTCATCAATGGAAGAAAAAGCATCTCGTTCGAGTTGGCTTTGAAAAGCATCCACTTTGAAACAAACGCTTGTCGAACTCCCAATCACCCTTGAAAGGAGACAACAATTTTCTAGTTTCGATATGGATTGGACACTAACTTTATCGGGTGATTGCTTCGAAGGTAATTCCCCTTCAATCGTAGGAATATCCTCATGTAGTTATTCTTTGCTAGATTCTTCAAAAGAAGTACCATGAGAACTTACAACTACCTTTGAAGTAGGTCCATCTTTATTGGATGTAACCTAAGTCACATGGTTGATATTTTCACAAACGTGAGCACTATATTTTTCTTGTGTGTCAATCTCAACATGTTCTTTTCAAGGAGATTTCAGAGCTTCTAGTTTGGATGGGTGATTCGGTTTCCGTAAATATGTTTTTTCTGAAAATCCAAAAAAGCTTAGTTAGATATTGGAAACATGATTACCTTTAAAAACAACATGTAAATAGTTAGTAAAAATCCTCAAGTGGTTCAAATGTTGGTTGAATTGAAGGTGTTTCTGATGGACATAAGGTTACCAATAGGAATCGTGTCATCCACATCATCATTTACTTCATCAATATTTTTGTCATGAAGTCTTTTATTGTGTTTGGAGGATTCTTGTTCTTTTTTAATTCGGGATTTCTGCTATAATGGAAATTCAGGTATTTCATCATAAAAGGTACTGTAAAGATATAAGTTAGTAAGAGAAAATAGAAACATACTTCTTTAGTAAACTCTTTGGATGATATTGGCTGCACTTCTTAAGGCTTTGTTACCTTTTTCGAAATTATTTTTACAAGGCCTTGAGATCCAAGAGTATTTGGAAATAACATAATAAACAAGTGCGAGATGAATGTTAGAAAATTACCTCAGCGGCTGAAGAGTGAGTTGAGGAAGGTGCAATTTTTTACTTGACTTCACTTTTTTTTTGGGACTTCATTTTCTTTTGACGATTCAATCAACGGAACATGATCCCATTCCTCCTTCTTCTTGCTGGTTTTCTTCAAAATGTTGGTGATTATAGCATCTTTTGAAATTGATTGAAGTTAAACTTAGTATGAAAGAATATGGTAAAAAAAAGTATGGGAAACTTTACTTTTTGGTTTCGAAAACAATTTTCTTGTGCACAAGTGAATTCCAAGATTAGAACGGATATTCAAAAGACGCTACCAAATAGCTATTACTCGTAAAGAAGGTCTAACTTAAAGGGCATAAACCATTCAAGATGCATACTTGAACTCTTGGTGCTAGGATTCCCTATAAACAAAGAAGAAGTATTAGCAGGTTGACCTTGGAAGCATTCAGAAAAGGACTACAAATTGTTATTAAAATATGATTTCCACTAAGTGTCGAAGCTAATAATAGTATAAAGGAAATTGGTGAATGGAAGGATAATACTCTAACTTCAACTTCTTTCTCCTTTTCTCATTGAGCTTGAAGTTAGACCAAGATAACATGCCAGAAGATGGGACTTCTTTGGCAGTTAAAAGAATGGAAGTAGGTAACATTTGAGATTGGTAAGTAGGGATGGCAATATAACCCGCACCCGCGGATACCCACCCAAATCCGCTTGATTTGGGCGGGGAAAACCCGCTTTGATTGGGTGCGGGTGCGGGTGCGGATTTTCCCCGAAAATAAAATTCGGGTGCGGGAACGGGTGTGGGGGTGATGATATCCACCCCGCACCCGCACCCGAACCCGCCCCGCAAGTAATAATAATGTAATTTTTAAATTTTATATACATATACATATTGAATATACTTAATATTTTTTTAAATATTAAAAATTATCATCTTATCTCTATAGAATTTTTTTTTATATTATAATTGTTTAATAACAATTATTTTATTATATTAATTATAATAGATATGATTTTTAAATTTATAATTATATATATATATATATATGAATGGGTGCGGGTGCGGGCGGGGAAACCCGAACCCCGTTGCGGGCGGGGATGAGTGTCTAAATTCTACACCCGCTATGAAACGGGGGCGGGTGCGGATTTTCCCCGATTAGTCGGGTGCGGGGGTGGAGGAGGAAAAATCCGCCCCCGACCCGCCCCGTTGCCATGCCTATTGGTAAGGATATACTCTAATCTCTTTCTCACTAAGCTCTCAAGGGAGCAATCTACCTATCGCAAAGTCCCTCCAATTCTTTATGGTTCCACTTTGTGCACCTATAGTTTCACAAGGGAAAGTTTGGGTGAACCAAACAGTTCCCATGCTACGATCAACAAAAAGGGCAAGAAAAAATTGATGTTTATTTTAATTAAAGACTGAATTCAATCTTTTTTTTTCTAAGATTCTTCATGCATTAGAATGACTTGTACCAGGATACGATGAGATGCAAAAGTACTAGAGTAGATCGTCTTGTGTTGGAAAAGGACTTCACTATTTATAATAAGTACAATATGATCCCGCTTTGTGGAGGCTCCATATATATAGATAGTGATATATATAAAATTTTGTAAACCTTTAAGGTTAGAAGCAGAATAATAGAATAGATTTTTTTTTCTTCAAATTTTATAATTAAATGAGTATTTTTACTCTTAAAAAAATATATGGCAAAAACGATGTCTTTTATAAGTTTAATCATAAAAAAATAACAATCTTTTTAGGGATGGAAAATTATGATAATTACCATTTTACAACCGTTTCGAGTTAAATTTGAACTCTATCTGCAATAGCAAATTTTTTACAATTTAACTGACAATTGTGGTCTATGGACATAAAATATTGTGATTTAAGTGATAAGTTATATAATTGATAATCATAAATTCTATTTTTATTAAAGTATATAAGTTATGTAAGAATTATTAAAATTGTAATATTTTTTCTACACATTTTAAAATGTTTTGAAATAATGCTCATGATAAATATATGCCTTGATAACTAATAAGAGAAAGAAAAAAAAACACAAAAACTGTTTATT
>JBBPBP010000001.1:38230353-38259882 GCA_037974735.1 Cicer chorassanicum
AAGAACATAAACCTTCAATCAACTTTAAAAAAAAAAATTAGTTAAACAAGAAATAATTGGAGTGCGATATATTTTAGGAAAATTAAATGCGAAATTCTCTTAATGCATATCATAAAATCACATGAAAATTTATTATGATGTTCTTTATATGATTGAAAATAAAACTCATAGTACAATTTCAAAAATCTCTAACTATAAATTATTAAAATGAGGTTAGGACTAAAAATAGCTCAATGTTGTAACTTTAATAAATATAAAAGACTAACTTGATACCTAAAAAAATTAAAGAATCAAATATGATATTCTCTTATAACTTAGAGGACTACATGATATATTTTAGCATAAAAGTTATAAAAAGAAAAGAAAAATCAAAAGCTAGCATTTATCCGTGCATAGCATGAGTTTTGTGATGAACATATTTTTTCATACCAATTTTCTGCATTCCATTACATTGTCATTACTCGACCATAACTTGGATACTTTCTTGTGATATTAGATGCTATATGTGATTACACTATGTTAATCATATTATGTTTATCAATATGTGACTTCAGTATATCAACCTTACATTTATTTGTGGTTGGCGTTGCGATGACGCTGACGTACCTCAAGATGCAGATTATTATTATAAGTTGGCGATTTATTTGGACGTTTATTTATTGATTTTAAGATTATTTCTTTTATGATGTTGTGAATAGCAAGACTTATAGGAATTCAGCTCTAATAAGTGACATTGAAGTTGGATTATTTTTACTATAACTTTTTTCGAATGATGGTTTATTTTTAATATATACAAACACCATAGTTTTTTATTTTCAATTTATTCCTAAATTAATGACGAGTTTTATTCCTTCACGATATCTTATACTCTAACAGTTTTATTTGAAAAGAAATTTTATTTAGCGAGGCTATATCTTATTTAGCGAGGCTAAAGAAATCTAAGATTCTACAAGAAAAAAATGGTAACACCTACAATACTCGTTCAAAGGGTTCTCCTAAACATCACTCTCAATTATGTCCTTTTTGCTTTTTTATTCACACACACACAAATATATATATATATATATATATATATATATATATATATATATATATATATATATATATATATATATATATATATCAAATGAAATGAGTTTTACAATGAGATAGTGATAGTGTTAAATCTTAACCATACAATCATCCATGGATGATCAAGATTAGAAGAAAAGTCATGTGATTTTTTTAAGTGATCATGTGCTACTTAAATAAGTGTATGTTTGATATTTAGTTTTGTAATGTCCTAATTTGTTGCATCCATATCATGTGATTTGACTTTTGTCTGTTTCAGTTTTTGGACTTTCCTTTCTATTTGGAAAGTTTCTTCTTAGCTGATTTCTTCTTCTCTTTAGTCTTTGAATATTTCTTGAAATGAGAGCATGTTCATCTTCAGCTTCATCTATATCTTCTTTTTGTGAGGATGAACCTTTCTCTCCTATATTTTCTCATCCTTAACAGACTTACAATTCTTCTTCTTAGTCCGACTAGACTTACCTGCAATCACTACTGAATTGAGTCTCTTTTACAATCCAAAAGATGGCTCTAGAAAGTTTACAAATAGAATTCAGATTTTGCATCAAGTGCTCATAACTTGATATGGACGGAATAGATCTTCACACTCGTGTACACTTTTGGTTTGCTGATCTACAGCGGTCTGTAAGTGTGTTCGATGAGCTTTTTAATCAAGCTTCTGCACTTTTTTGATAAGTGAGTTATATCTTGATGTAAGTTCTCAGATCATGAAGTTCAGAGCTCTTCTATATACACATATACCATTTGAGTGAGCTTCAGTAAGTTGAAAAAGTATTCGTGTGTCTGTTGGGCACAAGTTCCAATGCGTTGCAGCTTGTAAAGATGAAGATCTTGAGAATTCATGAACAATCGAAACTTTATGTTGACTTTAGAGTATTTGCTAAGCTATTTCTATTTAGTGGGGGAAAGAAAAACCTGTGCAAATGCACGTCTTTCAAAGTTGATGGTTGCTCAAATCAGTTAACAATACAAGTATTGTGATGCTACAAACCTTTTAGTCGTTTTTTTACCTTTTTACTTTTCCTCAAAATCGTCTAATCTTGCAACTTTATGATGTTCATAAAGTTGCAGTTTGAATTTATTAAAGTCGGACTGTTGTGATGTTCTTAGACTTCAGTTCTCATTTATTCCTTTGAAAATTCTTCTTTTTAATTTTTATGGCTCATTTAAGAAAGATTATTTTTCTGATTCGGTACAGGAACATGACCTTATTCATTTGATTTATTTATTTAAGATTAAGCATGTTGTCTTATTTTTAAGATAGAACATTATGAATTTCCAATGCTGATCTTTCTAATATTTGTTACGAGAATGTTTCTAGAATTCCACTTTGTTCTTTTGTGCTTAATCTTGTATGACTTTTTTGTCTTAATGGAGTTGTTCAAAAGCACATGATAACAAGATGTATCAAAATCTCTCAATTATTTAATCATTAAAGTTTGTAATCATTAAAGAGATTTTGCCTCAACAATTACCTTCATAAGCTTTTGGATGAAAACCCTCGACATCTCCATAGAATCAGACAAACCTGGATACACCAAAAACTCGCATAAATAGAACCGAGATCTTGAAACCTCACCCCACTCAAACTTTCTAGAGAATGAAAGTTTGGGGTTTTAGGCTTGTAGAAAGAGAGTATTATGGAATAAGTGGAGAGGATGAGGATTCTTAAAGCTTTATTTATAAGCAAAGTTGAGCTAAATTTGCTTAACGAATTTTGTGTTTCCTAAATTCATCTCATTTTGTTCTGTCCCAATAAAAAAAAGTCCACGTATCTAGGGCTAGTCCAGACTTTACACGTGTTGTTTGATGCCCTAGTTTGCTAATACTGTGGATTGAGGAAAATTGTTTAGCGAATTTCATTGGATTAGACTAGGTCCAGAATGGTTTGGCCAAGAGAATTTTGGATTCTCTTAGCGAATCAGGTCGGCCAAGACACACTTTTCTTACTTGGTGAATTGGTTAGTTTGCTTAAATCTTAATTAAGCTTTCTAAACTAAATCCAATACCTTCTAACCTTATTTCAACACTTAACAATTGATTCTAAATGCGTTTTAACTTCCGTTAACGAAAATCTGGCTAGCAAGATGGATCCCAATATTTAACATTTCATCTTTTTCCTTTCTTATTCTAAAGTATAAATAAATACTAAGAAGTAAAATCGAAGGATCACATTTTATATTATCCTAAACTTATAAAAAATATTATAGTGTAGATCTATTTTAGCCATCGAGAAAAACAACTAAGAATTACATTTTGCATTTGTTTTAACATTTGTTGTATAATGAAGTAATTCTTGATGCTTATAATAAACATGAAAGGCAAAAAGGGAGGGGGTTGTGTGTGGTAGGACAGATTGTAGAGCTTGGGTGCGAGACAATTAAAGGTTATAGGTTAGTTACTTATTTATGGTTATTTTTAGGTTTTTTAATCATGATACAATTAAAATGATTAAAGCTTATGTGTCTATAAGAAATATGTGTTTTATAAAATGACATAAATTTCCTTAAGCAAAACGTAGATAAGATCAAAAGAATAAATGTAAGCATTTCATTTCAATTAACTAAATTAGAAAATATAAATGGGATAAAAATGTAATATTTGTAATTTATTAAATTACCAGATTTTATTTAATTGTTACAAAATTTATTTTATATATTTATTCTTATTATTTTCTTTTTTCTTTTTTATTTTATTTTATATTTTTATAATTTTTTTGTTAATTGTAAGAAATACTTATTTTAATTTATTTTTATTCTTTTTATCATATATGTTTCTTGTTTAGATGCGTTTATGTTTTTATATAAATATACATATTTATTTTCATTTACTCCTAATCAAACTACTAAATAATCAATTTATTTTCTATTCAGTTTCTCTTATTCTCAATTTCTTTTCTTTCCTTAATTCATCATCGAAACAATGTGTAATGAATGTATGGACTAAGTTGTCTAAATTTAATTTTTTTCATATATTAAAAGTTATCTTTATTTTTCTCCGGGGCTAAATTGAGTGTCACAAGTATTTCAATGGCTAAAATAGATCTACACTCAAAATATATATTAAGAATAGTTCTAGTATATTTTTTCCCAAATGATAACTAAAAGGTTAATGTTTTGTAGATACTCATACATCTAATTGACTACTCGATAGAGAAAGAAATAAAGAAAATTATTTGAAAGATGTGATAAATTGGTGAAGTGATAGAAAAAAAGAAATAGAAAGAAAATAAGATGTTGAATGATTATATGAAAATTTAAAATGTTCAAATATAAGAGTTGTAACTAAAAAATCTGAATAGTGAAAACAAAGATCCTTTCTCCTTAAATTTTACTTTGCTTGTCCATGGAGTAAAGTGAGAAGTGTAGTTAGTTTGTTATGAGAATAAATCTTTAGAAACGATATGGATAAAATTCGATTAAAGTGGAAGCGTAATATCTTTTCTCTAAATTCCTTGCAAGCATGCATATGTACTTATCTTGTTAATCGGGTAAAGGTATTTATGCATTATAATTAATTATATAAATTGTGTATATTCATTTTGTAAGACCAATATCACTCAAGCATTATTATATTGCACGATGGCAAGTACTACCCTTGAAAACAAATTTGTGAAGCTAGAAGAAGCAAAGCAAACACTCCAAAACTCACGACCCAAGATACAAAAGGTGGCAGAGTATCTCCGAAACAGAGAGAAATTTAAGAAGCATTACTTACCCAAATTGGTGTCAATGGGTCCCATACATCACGGTAATGAAAATCTGGAGTTAGGAGAGAAGTACAAGCTTATTTGGGCGACGAAGTACATCGAAAACTCTAAACTAAAACCAAACGATCTATACAAAAGGATTGCAAATAACATTGGTAATCTGAAGAGTCTTTTCGCCGACGATGTTTTAACTTTAACCAGTAATAAATATCCAAAAGGCTTCGATGAAGAGCTGTCTTGGATGTTGTTTGTAGATGGATGTGCTCTGCTTTATATATTGGAGAAAGCCAAGATAGAAAAAGAAGGTCTGAATGTTAAAGTTGACCAACTTGTTCTTGTGATGATGGATGTGCTTTTGTTGGAGAATCAGCTTCCTTATTTAGTACTGAAGCTGCTGTGGAAAGATGAAGCCGATGTTAGTTTGATAAAAACAATGAAGGATTTTCTTCAATGTCAACATTGGACCACACCAGAAAATAAGAGGAAGAGGCAACGGACACAAGGGACTACTAGTCATTCTGTTTCCAACAACAAAAAAGGAAACCAACAACAACAACAACAGCATAAAGTAGATGTACCGGACGAGTCACAACCACCCACTCATCTTCTTGATCTTCAGCGACAAATCATCTTCCCTCACTCTTATATCAAGGTACAAATCAAACTACTGTACCTCTCTATATATGCATTATGATTTTAAATTACAATTGTAGTAGCGGTTACGTTATGAATATTTATATCGCGGAAAAATACCATTTAAATTTGATTGTGATGTTGCTGTGAAGACTTCAAAATGTACAATATTGAACTGCAATTTTGATTAGAGATAGTTAATTTGAATCATGCTATACATACTATATATATACTTCTGTCCAATTAATTGTAAGTGTTATAGTAATGGATCTGGGTTATAACTATAGCTATTCACACGTATTATTGCATCAAACATCATCATATGGTTCAAAATTTAATAAATCATAGTCTCTTCTAAAAGTTGAATTATTTGTCATTGATCCGACCACTAAAATTCTTATAATCACATTGCATTGGAAAATACTAATAAATGTTTTAACTATTTTGTTAAGAATTTAAATAAAATAAAAAAAATTAAAATTTGTGTAATTCATATTTTAGAATTGTACAAATGTGATTTTCTACTTTAAAAAATTATTTTTTATTTACTTCTTTATTTCCTTAACAAGTATCCAAGAATATGACCATTAATATATATATATATATATATATATATATATGACCCATTTGTTGAGAAGAATGATACACTTGAGAAGCTTACTAATAGAGGATTCCCACTTTGTCATAATATATGCGACCTATTTGTTGATATCCATAATAAAGTTCATTAATTTTAGAACGGAATGAATGAGAGAAAGCTGATTATGATTAATTGGTGTGAGATGCGCTTTATATTAATTTTAACTATATTAACAAATAGTAACTAATTTGTAACTAATACTAATTATTTTTTTAGTTAAAACTAATAGTAACTAATTTGTAACTAATATTAACTAATTACATTTAATAAACTCAACTATATCTAATAAATTTCTAATTGTATATCTAACATTATTGATAAAATAATTGACATTTTCAATTTTAAAGGTTGTATTAATTAATATTTTTTTAATTAAACCATCTAATTAATATACTATATATACTACTCTCAATTTAATATATTCTATTTTGTATTTATGATCATGTTAAATGAATCCAAATTTGACAAGGATAATTTAGTAAAATAAATATTATTCACTCTCTTTCATTTGTACATTTTTTAATGTGTGAAATGATTTTGAATTTGAACTCGAGATCTCCTTAATACGTCTTCAATGCTCCTTAGCTCAACTACATATGCAAGAGTATGCATTATTAAATAGATGGTACTTTTTTTACGAAAATAATAAATCTGCGAACAAACTCACAACATTCAAGTTAAAGCATAAAATGATAAAATGTCTATAAATGTAACAATTTCTACAAATATGACAAAAATTGAAGTGTTTGGAATATCCCTGCCTTCGAAGTTGAAGACGCCAAAATTTTTTGCACTCGATCGAAGCTGATTTGTCGATATGAAGCAAACGAACACCGCAACAAAGATAGGAAATCAACACAACGTAGCACCAAGACGACGGACAAAAACAACGTTGCACGAAGACGATAATATCATGAGAAAACATGAAAGAAAAACTATATATGTGTAAAAATCACTTATTTAAATAATAAAGAAGGAAAAAACGACTGAAAAAATAAATTTCAAATCAAAAATTGACTCTAAATCACCCTCTCTTGAGTGAAGAAAAAAACAATAGAGCAAAAGAGAAAGTGAGAGAGGCAATTGATATATAGGTTAATTAAATGGTACTATTTTTTTTTTTTTGACAGATAATTAGATGGTACTATTAGATGATATAAAGCATTGATTAACTTTGAAATGATCATCTAAGAAAAACCTTAAAATAAGATTATCTCTGATTAAAAATATTTATAAAATAAATAAAAAAAGTTGAAATGATCTAGTAACAATTATCTCCAGAGTTTTATTTTTTGAAATGTAGAAGTAATACTTATTATGGAGCAGAGTTAGTATAATTTCGAAAATTGGTCTTATTATTATATTTTTTTGACTAAATTATTATTATATTTTTATCATAACTGATCAAATGTTAGGCCGAAGACAATGAAACTAACAAGAAGAATAAAAGTCAGGACAATGAAACTAATGAAACTAACAAGAAGAATAAAAGTCAGGACAATGAAACTAACAAAAAGAATAAAAGTTGGTGCTTCCTGAAAGTTCGTGCCTATAAAAGTTGGTGCTTCCTGAAAGTTGGTGCCTATAAAAGTTGCTGCAATTCAGAGGATAAAGAAAACGAGATGACGACATACAGGAACATACAGGAACTAAGAGCAGCAGGGATAACACTGAAGTCAAGCAAGACAAGAAGGCCAACAGATATAAAATTCTACAAGGGTTGGTTCGCCGCAACATTGGTGCTTCCTGAGATCGTTGTCGACGACACAACAGCCATTACATTTAATAATCTCATAGCATATGAGATGTGTCCTGATTTTGAGAATGATTATGGGATAAGTTCTTTTGCAGTTTTCATGGACTCGCTCATCGACCACCCTGATGATGTGAAAGAACTGAGATCAGAAAAGATTTTGCTCAATTCCCTTGGCAGTGATATGGAAGTTGCCAAGCTATTTAATATCATAAGTACTGATTTGGTAGCTAACCCGAAAACATATCATGAAGTTAGAGTAAAAATAGAAGAGCATTATCGTAATAAATGCAAGACTTGGATAGCAATGGGTTTTCACACCCATTTTGACAACCCTTGGACTATTATTGCCTTCCTTGCTGCGGTTTTTGCATTGGTTCTCACTTTCTTACAAACGTGGTTTACCATTCACCCGGTTTGCTAAACAATCATAAGTGTGGTTTGTTGTTGCATAACCAATAATAGATGTTGTTTTTGTGATATTGTGACATGCATAATAATTGTCTTTTGGGTTAATTTTTTGAGGATTTTTTGGGTTCAATTGGTTGTCTTGTATCCCTTCATGACTATGATTATGAGCATTTCAGAAATAAAGAGTGCTTTCTTTTTTTTTGGGTTTGAATCGTAATAATTTTAGATTTCAAATAAAATTTATGCAAATTTAGTGAAGAAAAAGGTTAAATATTTGATCAAATTAATAGTTTGACTAATTGATTATTTTATGTTTTTCTATATTTGTTGACAGTAAATTTTATCACTTCAACAAATGAATTCGACAATCAATCGACAATTAAAATTAGATCATTAAGAGGTTCTAAGTTATCAGATTTATTGGTCAAAGTTGAGTTGATGAAATAAACAAATTCAAACTTTTGTGTAAAACTGCAAAGTTATACTAAATGAAACGAATAAATGCATTAAGAACAAGAGAATACAAATGCATAAATCAAAATGAATAAAAAAAACAAAGTAAAAGTAATGATTTTATTGATTAAGTATGAATACATACATTCTTGGAATAGCCAAGAGATAAGGTAATCCTTATAATCTAGATGTTTTATCTTAAAGGCGATTTCAAGAATGAAAAAGAACCCCTTATTTTTGTTCCTTAAACTCCTATTTGTAGACAAATAGTAAAAACTACCTCATGCATGTATGCCACGTGTTCTTCTTTCTATTGGCCAAATTGCCATTTCTTACACTCATTTAAACTTTCTTTGACAAATTTTACGACTGTTGTATTAGTCTTCCTTTCAAATGTGAGCATTTGACTTCCCTTCGAGTATCATTGTGTCCAATTATTCGAGGCGTCCTATTAAAACATTCATTTCAAGCAGATCACCAAAAATAAAACCTAAGTTATTGGACACAAGGCCAATTTCAATCGACTTGTTTCTAGTACACGAACTCTACAATTTGAATTTCTAGTATAATAGAGGCCCTCGAAAAATGTTAGTGGTCAAAATGTTGACACTGACATTTTTTGGTTTTCGATACTCTAAAATTCTAGACCATTCAAGTCATTAAAGTATCTGTTAACGACCTTTCAAAAAATAAAAATAAAAACCTACAACGTGTCATTAAACATCATGATTACAGTGCAAACCCCCCATTAACTGCTCTTATCAAACGATGTCCTTTTATAACTCAATGGTTGCACATGTAACACCTCGATTTTTAACAGCGCAAGTGTATTTTTTTTTTCCAAAAACAAATTAATAAAAAAGCCAAAGCGCAACACAAACGACAAATGTCATAAATAATTACATCATAATTAAAACAAACTGAAATAGTTTTTGAGACAATAATCCAAAATATCCAAATATGAAATACACTGGGGCTATAAGACCTATCAGGCATCTCTCATACCTCTGGGTTATTCTCGGCAAACACCTGCACAAAGCACTGCTCCAAGAAATACTAATCCTCCCATGGTCACGTCAAAAAAATGGATCATGGACCCACCAAAACAAAAGTCATTCGTCAATATGTGTTAAAGATACAATCATCCCAAAATGAAATAAGTACAGCCACCAAAAGAAAGATATCAAGTCCCTATACAACAAAACTAATCTGATCATACTCTAGCAACTACAATAACATGGGTGACCCCCACACACTCCACAAATCCCGTCTGACGCAGTATCCATCTTCGAGGTAACTTCATCCTCATCAACATCCATAGACGGATCGGTCTCTTCAGAAATTAGATCCACCCACGAGATAGGTGGCTTCGGCGGCGCTAGAATCTCAAAACAATTCAATAGTTCAATGATGGTCGGTACGTGATCGTTCACCGGAAAACGAAGCTCTATCTCGGTCGCCTAGATGGTCCTGCCGTCTCTCGCTCCACTGGCATCGGCCCCTTATCCTTTCCGCCAGTCCTTGGTCCAACCACTGTATCCTCAGCTCTCACGGTGGTCTCCGCCTTAACTCTAACTGAGGAATCTTTCGCATTTTCCCAAGCTCCACTCATCCCAAGCACCAATCCAGAAGGTAATTGATAATCGATCTTCTCGCGAGTGACTTCCACAAGATATACTGCCCCAGCTTTCCTACTAGTCCTCACTACCCTCCCCGTATAAATGGCTCTGCTTGAGATGGGGTCATATACCCAAGCAGTCGGCGAGTCTCGATCAGGGAAGTCTAACGACGTTTCTGTCGTCACGGTAATAGTTGGTGGAATGAACTTGGGTATCATCTGAGGGCAAAGCCTAAATTCCACAATAATTGTAAAAGGTCACCAACCGAAATTAACAAATAACATTTAGAGAAAATTTTACTTTTCAAATGCTCAAGAGAACCTTTCATCTTAACATAAACATTGAAAGGGTTTTCATATGTCAAAAATGCATAAATAATGTTGAAAAATGAAGTTTTGGACAAAACTGCACTATCGTAGCCGAATACGAGTGATAAGTCAGTAGCTAAAACAACACATTTGTATTCGAATACGAGACAGAATGTAGTCGGATATGAAACAGGACAGCAGCAAAAAATGCATTTTCGTATTCGAATACAGCATGGTCGTAGCCGAATACAACTGCGAAAAATGCAGATTTTCAGTTTTGAAAATGGTTCGAAAACATTTAACACTTACGATACAAAGTCCAATCAATAACACATCAAACATTCATAATATCAATACATAATTCACACCAAATTAATCTCCACAAATTCACACCTCAGTCGCATATCAAAACTTAATCACCACAACTTCACACATAATCACACCACAATCATTCATAATATCAATTATGAACACATAATTACATTGAAACTTAATCACCACAACTTCACACCACAAAGCAATTATGGCACAATAACAAACAACAACCGAGTATGTATATACAATCATCATGGTATAACAAACATGACTCGCGTGCCAAGCACCCTAATGCAATGCGTATATGCCAATGCACATGATTCCGAAATTTCCAAAACAATACCCTCCTCAAGGGGCGTAAACCATAATTGTACCGCCTATCACAGGTCTTAGTACTAATTACCGAGGTGTAGTCGCTCACAGACTAGTACGATTTACTAGAGTGTAGCATATCACAGGCCTTACACATCAGTTAAATCCTCGTAAGGATAAGATTGATCAACTAATCACATGGAACCATCCCGTGACCCATCACGATCACCACTTAACTTCGTGGCCCATCACGGTCACCACTTAACTTCGTGGCCCATCACGGTCACCACTTTACACCGTGGCCCATCGCGGTCACCACTACCACTATGGCCCATCACGTTCACCACAGGCTATGAAATGCATGAGCATACTCTGACTCTTTTCACCACAATCATTAAGTAAATGCAGCTATTAAAAGATTCCCTAGTTTTAATACTCATTTAACAATAACGATTTTTCAAATTTATCACAGAGCATACTCAAAACATTTTTTCCTCAATAAACTTCATAACGCACATATTAACAGTTATGAATACATAATCACTTCAAACTCAATCTCCAAAAATTCACACATTTAATACACACATTAATCACATCAAATTTAATCATAAATTCATAACACGTAATAAACCGTATTTTCACTCAAAATACATATATTCACGTCGAAAATGATTTTTCACGCAATCACACCTTAAACATACATCAATCACACATATAGAGTCCTTATATGCAAACTAAAAATTTGGAAGGAGCCCTTACCTTAGTTATCACTTTTACAACCGTTTCCGCTACCGAACTCAAATACGGCGAAAACTCTCGCTCGCATCGTCACTTCAAAAGCTAGCTCACCAGCACCGTAATATGGAGAGGAGTACCTTTCCCTCCTGACACTTTTCGAATGGAAGCTTAGATCTAGGTGAGAAGTGAGGGTTTGTGTTTGTGTGGTTTTGAAAACCACTAAACTTTGTCGCGAAGCAAAGAAAAAAAGAAAAGATGAACGCGAGGTATATATTTTTAAACCAAACCAACAAATATCTAAATACTCATACACACTTCACTTCGCTCACATCTCAAACTATTTTGATAAAAATATCTAGTCTCGTCACAACTCAATCGACAGATAAAATTTTCAGCAATCAGAGATATTTTTAACAAAATTGTTCGATATTAAAATTTCTCGAAACATAATTGAATTATTCTTTGACAAATAATTTTAAACGGGTCTCAAAATATATATAAAAATATATACACAAATTCTAACAAAATAAGCTTTTGGTACTTAATTCCCAAAATGAATTGAAATTGGGCTAAATGCCACATCAATTCAACACAGAGAAATACTAAAATTGCATAAATTAGAATTTAAAACTAAGGATCTTAGAGCACACATTTTCCCATGTAACTCCATTACTCTCCACGTCGGCATAGCGAGTAGTGACAATTACTTTTATTTCAAAATTATTTTAAACGCATTTTTCTCACTCCTTTCTTTTTGTTTTTCTATTCTCTTCATCTTTATTCCCAAACTTACTCCATTTTCTTCAAATATTTTGCATAATCGTCAACATCAACATCGTCTTCAACTTCTCATACCTTAGCTTCCATGCCTCCCATGGCCACTCAAGTAGCTAAGCCTATTTCAATAGGACATAACCATTTCGCTCTAAACCTCGAAGAAGACGAATCTAAAAAAAACCATTTGGAGATCCCAGGCACTTATTCCATTCTCATTAAACCATCAAAGTTTTGCATTCTTAGGACCTTTTCCTCCTTCAAAACATCTTCAACATGTTCAGTATTTTTTCCCCATATGTCCTTAAATCCTAGTTTTTTGGAGTTAGTTGCCAATGCATTTAAATCAATGCTCGACAATTTCAATCCTCCCAAGTCCAATGTCAAAAAACCCTTTGTAAAGGCCCTTTACATTGAGAGGCTGAGTCACGGTGAGAAACCAAAGTACTCCTTTCAAAAAATATTAGGAATATATTACTTGCTTGCACTTAGTAGGGACAATTTGATTTATAACTTAGTCTGACACCTCATATGAGATGTATGAAGCAACCTTAGCCAAACACTTTGCCACCCTCCGACATAGTACATAGCTCCTCCCTCTCAAGACCACCACTCTAATCTCAACACCATCAGCCACTTAAACTAACACTCCATTTAGATCGATTCCTAGAACACTGCAACTTTCAAACAAACAGGTGAGATCCTTTATCTATGGATCTTGTAGCTTTAGAAAGCCTAGAGCAATCAGTCTAGAAAACTTATGAAAGGTACGTAGAAGGCTCTTTAAGGGAATACCTATCTCCCAAGTGTTTATTTGGAACTCCCAATGTTGCTCCATCTGAACCATTGCAATTCCTTGTGCCCATTCAGCATATTAAGATACCCTACTTGGATGCTCCCACCATTGCTGCCCCAGGATTTGTAGAATCTGCCTCTAAATGTCATTATGCCACTCATTTTGGCCCCGTGTTTGATCATTCCCAATATGTCAAAAATGAAGACTTTGATGGTTTGGAAGCTAAGACTAAGACGTTCATGGAACAAACAACCAAAAATCAAGAAAACACTCAGACTACCCAGAGTTTAATCTTAGTTAGGCTCACCAACCCATATTTGTAGTTCCCTATATTTTTCTTTGTTTGCCTCGATGTATTTTTTTGTACTCTTGTTCTTACTTTTCTACTTGTTGGCTTTTGTACTCTTTTCATTTGATCGAAAAAGGGGAAGAATATTTTGAACAATTTTAAGTCATGAAAATTTTAGTTCAATTTCTTTTTAAATTCAATTACTAATGCTTTTCAACCTTTTTGTCAAAATATCTCTCATCACTCTCGCTTTTAGATTGCACATATTAAGCGGGAGCCTTGCTGTGACAATCTATGTTATTCCTTGATTTTTACTGCTGTAAAATTTAAATTAAAAATTATTCACAAAAATATAAGGGGAGATTGTTAGAACCAAGATGGTTTGAAGAACCATGACCTATACGTATTTTGATGATAACAATGTTATTTTGTAGGAACAATCTAAGTCACTAATGTTTTGTTTTAGTGTGCAGTCTTCATAACAGTTTACTCCTTATGAGTTCACACTACTTCTTTTGATGTTTGATCTAAGTTAAAGGAACATCAAGACTCCTCTTTTAATTTTTGTACTCTAAGTCTGGTGAATGCGCTCTAAAACGCTTTGATATGAAGTCAATGCTTTGATATGAAGTCAACTTTCTGCACTATTGATATGAAGTCAATGCTTTGATAAAAAAGTCAACTTTCTTAAGTCAAACATTTGTGCCACAAACTTTGAAGAAGTCAACATCTCAACATCTTTTGCTTATCAAAGTTGGAGTTATCCTCTAAGTCAACAAAGACATGACATCCTTTGATAATATCATCATTTGATTTTTCTGCTGCCTTTATCAAGATACGCTGAATCAATTATGAAGCCGTATTTGGACAAGTTTTTTATGCTATTTCAAAATAACTGAAGATTCGATTATTTCGATTTTTAAATCCTGATTTCATGCAAACATAACACTTAAAAAGACTACAAACATACAACATAAAAGAAACCTATTCCTTAACCCCATCTTCTTTGAAGTTTTCTATAAAAAGACTTGTAATCTACACTGCAAACATAACACATACAAGAAACCTATTGCAAACATATACAACAACTTGTGAAAACTACGTGTTATTTCTAAATGTTAAATAACTTCAAATACATTCAGAGAGCATACCTTGTAAACATTCTATTGTGAGAGTTATTTAGTTTAGTAGTGGTTGTTGCCCTCTGTAACACCCCGATTTTTAACAGTGCGAGTGCATTTTTTTTAAACAACTTAAAAAAATAATACATCGTAACACAAAATGACAAGAGTCATAGATAATTTCATCATATATATACCAACAACCTAAGATAGTTTTGGGACAATAATCCAAAGTATACAAATAGAAAATACATCGGGGCTATGAGACCTATCAGACATCGCTCATACCCCTGAGGTATTCTCGATAGACACTTGCACAGAAGTACTACTCCAAGAATGCTATCCCCCCACGGTCACGTCAAAAAAAATGGAACATGGATCCACCAAAAAAAGTCAAATGTCAAGATATGTTACAGATACAATCATCCCAAAACAAAATAAGTACAACCACCAAAAGAAAGACACTAAGGCCCTGTACAACCAAAAACTAATTTGATCATCCACTAGTAACTACAATAACAAGGGTGACCTCCACACATTGCACAAGTTCCTTCTGAAGAAGTATCTCTCCTCGAAGTAACTTCCTCCTCCTCATCAGCCATAGAGGGATCAGTCTCCTCAGAAGTCAGGTCCACCCACGAGATAGGTGGCTTCGGCGCGCTGGAATCTCATAACAACTCGCTACCTCAGTGATAGCTAGTGGGGGATCATTAACCAGAAGTGGAGGCTCGGGCTCGACCTGCCTAGATGGTCCTGAAGTATTTCTTCCCGCAAGCACCGGCCCCTTATCCTTCACGCCAGTCCCCGGTCCAACCATTGTATCCCCAACTCTTACGGTGGCCTCCGTCTCAACTCTAACTGAGGCATCCTCTGCATCTTCCCATGCTCCATTCACCCCAAGCACCAATCCTGAGGGTACTGGATAGTCGATTCTCTCGTGAGTGAGCTCCATGAGATATACTGCCTCAGCTCTCCTACTTGTCCTCACTACCCTCCCCGTGTAAGTAGCCTTGCTTGAAATGGGGTCGTATACCCAAACAGTCGGCGAATGTCAGTCAAGGAAGTCTAACGACGTTTCCGTTGTCAAGGTAACAGTCGGTGGAATGAACTTAAGTATCATCTTAGGGCAAAGCCTAATTTCCACAATAATGTAAAGGGTCGTCAACCGAAATTAACAGTTAACATTTAACAATTATGTCATAAAGACAAGCAATAACACTTAGCAATTACGGCATGATAACAAACAATAACATAGCATGTATAAACAAATATCATATTATAACAAACATGACTCGTGTGTCCATCACCTTAATGCAATACTTATATGCCAATGCACATGATTCCGGAATTTTCAAACCCTCCTCGAGGGGTGTAAATCATAAATGTACTGCCTCTAATAGACCAGTACTAATTACCAAGGTGCCACCTATCACAGATCAACATGATTTACTAGAGTGCAGTCTATCACAAAATAGACCAGTACTAATTATCAAGGTGCCACCTATCACAACAATCATTATGTAAATCTAGTTATTAAAAGACTCCCCTTCCAATACTCATAACACACTAATAATTTTTTTCATACTTTTCACAGAGCATACTCAAAACATATTATCATCAATAAAATTCATAACATGTAGCAACACGTACTATCACTCAAGAATGCATAATCACATCAATATTAATCATCACATATTCACACATCAACCACACATATAAGGTTATTATGTGCAAACTAAAAATTTGGAAGGAGCCCTTAGCTTAATTATAGCTTTTTTTCAACTGTTGTCACTACCACAATCAAACACAATGAAAAATCTCGTTCGTACCGACACCTTCAATCAAATAGTGTTTGAGTTTGTCAAATTAGTCACTGAGACTTTAACTACCTTACAAACCCTTTCTTACTCCTAATCCCCTTAGAGTATATTAAAAGAGTTTAAAACGAGTAAGGACTAATAGTATTATTATTCACAATACACACTTTCAACATATAAAATCATATTTTTAGAAATCAACATCCTTCAATTTTTCAGAGAATTCACTAACAATTATTTGAAACGTCTTCAATTATTTTTCTCAAAATTTTTCACATAACCACACAAAACAAATATCAATGAATATTTTTCTAGTTTTCAAAGTTCTAACTTGAAATTTTAACTATTTTTCTATTTTTCTAGTTTGTATTTTAATTCATGAAACTTGGAATCTTTAAAAATGAAATTTTAACTCAAGACTTAAACCTTTACTTAATAAACTTGAAACTTTAATTAAAATCATGCAAACTTTCCTAAAAATTGAAAGTATACATATACAAGCTTGAAACCACAATTCACTAATTTTCCTTAATCACAAGTTCAAAAATTTACTAATCATATGTATACATTCTTGCTCATCAATCATAACAATTATTTTTGGAAAGGCATAACTAAGAAAAATCATTTTTCTTTAATCACCACAACAACATTACTATATCAGAGTTCTCCCCATCGCTAATTTGATATCAACGGTCTCGATTACTTTTCGAGACTCAAGGAGCTAACCACATAAACATAGAATTTTAAATACTTTTTTCTCAACATTATATACTTAAACTCAAATGAATTTTGTTCGAAATCATAAGTTACACTAAAACTCTTACTTCATAAGTTTGAGCTTAAAAAGAATTCACCATTTTGCTTCCAAACACATTAATTTCAAACTAAAATATTTACTCATAACCCATCGACTTGGTTACAATTTGAAATTTTCACAACTCTCATAACTTAAACAACTTTTGTAAGGTTTCAACTTAAATTTAAACTCATTTCCTTGAAATCAACTTTTTACATAACTTAAATACATCAAAAATAAATTATCCATTTTTCTTAGGTTCAGAGTTCGACCTCTTCAAAATAGAGGAGGTTTTCTTTGTCTTTTCTAGTTTTCCAAGTAATATAACAATATCAAAACAATTCCAATTTCACATTTAAACCAAGAATCAAGCAAAAAATCAACAAAACATGTTATTCAACCTAAAAGGTTGTTACATTTTTGACAGAAATAGAGGGGATTTTATATCCTTTTAAGGAAGAGGTCTCAACAACGTAACTTCTTGGTCATTTTTTTTTCTTAAACAGGAAGATGTGGCCAAGATTTTTATCCTTTTCATTCCAAAATAGCAACCAGACCAAGCATAGATTTTTATCCTTTTAAGTTATATCATTCAACTATTATAGCACAAAAATTTGTGTTAGTAAAATATTCTAAACTTCTTCTTTAAACTCAACCCAAGAGTAATTAAAAGAGTAACATTTTAAACTCTAAACATTTTCATTTCAATCTAACTTTTTAGTTTGAACTTTTTCACAACTTTAACAACTCTAAATTTTTTGTAAAATTTCAACTTCAGTTCAAACTCATTTATTTGAAAATAACTCATTACATAACTCAAACACATCAAAAATCAGTTTCCTTTTTTTTTTCTAACCATTTCTAACAAAATCATCAACAACAACAACAACAAAGGATTTGTTAAGAATTCAAAAATTTCACTCCCCTGCCCCTACCGTATAAAGTTCTACGAATTTAGAAAAAAGATGGAAGGAAATAAGTGTCTCATCTCAAATAAATTAGCTCACAAGCACTACCTTGTAGAGGAGAGCAACTCTCCTTCCTAACACTTCTTGAATGTAAGCTTAGATCTAGAAGAAAAATGGAGATAGAAAGAAGCAGGAAGGAATGAATGGAGAAGTCGCTTGCTTTACGATAAGGTTGGGTTCCTTACACACACACACACACACACATATATATATATATATATATATATATATATATATATATATATTTATGTATATTTTTAAAATCATCATTAAAACATCTAAACACTCTTACACACATCACATCACCTACTTCTCAATCTAATTTAATAAAAATATTTACTCTCGTCGCAACTCAATTGACAGGTAAATTTATTAGTAACAAGTGACATTTTAAAATTTTAATCGATAATAAATTCTCCGTAACTTAATTAAATTATACTATAATAAATAATTTTAATCAAGTCTCCAAAATACACACACACACACACACACACACACACACACACACACACACACATATATATATATATATATATATATCAAACATATTACTAACTCTAACAAAATGTATTTTTGGTACTTAGTTCACAAAATAAAAAATTGGGCTAAAGGCCTAAGCAATTCAACACAAAATCCATTAAAATTGCATAAATTAGAGTTTAGAAAATTCAAGGTCTTACATTACTACCCCTAAAAATTAGTTTCGTCCTCGAAACAACGCGTCGATAAACAAATCAGGGTATTGTTCCCTCATCTTACTCTCCAGTTCCTAAGTTGCATCTTCAGTAGTTGGGTTCCAAATCACTTTGACCAACGAAACTTCCTTGTTCCTTAATTGCTTAATCTTCTTGTCGTCAATTCTTACAAATAGTTCTTCAAATGACAAGTTCTCCTTTATTCAAATTGTGTCTGAAATGTATTTCCTTAATTGCGACATGTGAAATACGTCGTGAATATTGGACAGTATCGGGGGCAATGGAATCCGATAAGCTACAGGTCCAATTCGTGCAGAAATTTGGTATTGTCCCATAAATTTTGGGGTTAATTTCCTTGATTTTATGGCTCTGCCAACTCCAGTTGTAGGTGTGACTCTCATATACACATGGTCACCCTGCTCGAATTTTAAAGGTCTGCGATGCTTGTCCGCATAACTCCTCTAACGGTCTTGTGAGATCTTCATTTTCTCTTTTATCTTCTTGACCTTATGTGTAGTTTGTTGCACCATTTCAGGTCCTAGAATCATACTTTCACCGTCCTTATACCAGCACAAAGGCGACTGACACTTGCGACCATACAAAGCCTTTTTTCCTTTTCCCTTTCTCCATATTTGGACATTCTGACTTGATATGTCCAGATTCATAGCATCCGAAGCAGATGATGTTTATCTTGTCATATTTATCATAATTCCCTCTATTGGATTGCTTGCAATATCTTTGGGGAAATTTCTTCTTTCTGTTGTGCCACATCTTTTGAATTTTTCTGATTTATGAAAGCAATATCCTCTTCCTCTGAGTTCAGATTCTAATTATCCGAATCACTATCCTCTGATTCTGATGTTGCCATTAGAACCTTCTTCTGCTTAGATTTCAAGGCCAAAGTCTGAGAGAGCTGATTAATTCTTCCAGCTTTAGAGTATTCAGATCCTTTGCTTCCTGAATGGAAGTAATCTTAGGTCTCCACTTACTTGTTAGACTTCTAAGAATTTTCTTCACATGATCAGTACTAGTATAACTCTTCTCAAGTACCTTTAATCCTTAGACCAGGGTCTGGAATCTGGAAAACATTGTTTCAATGTCTTCATCTTCTTCCATCTTGAACAACTCATACTTTTTTATTAGAAGGTTGACATTTGCTTCTTGAACTTGCTTGCTTCCTTTATAGGTTAAAATTAGACTATCATAAATACTATTTACTATCTCTTTGTTGGTGCACTTGTCAAACTCCTTGAAGGTGATTGCATTTATCATGAATAATCTGGACTTATGATGCATCTTGTACATCTTTTTCTGATCAGCATTCATCTCCTTTCTTGGAATTTCAATACCATCAGTATTCTTCGGAGCAATATAACCATCTTCCACCAAGTCACAAAGTTCAGGGTCTTGTGAAATGTAGAAACTTCTCAGCCTGTCTTTCCAATACTCAAAATGTTCTCCATCAAACAGAGGTGATCTATTGATGTTTCCTCCAACAGCTTCTTCACTGAATCTAGACATATTGAACCCTTGGATCTTTTCTCAAACACTGTAAAGTGCTCAGCCTTGAGACCGAGCTCTGATACCAATTGAAGGTGCAAACACCAGAAGGGAGGTTGAATTGTGTTTGCCAAATTAAGTTGATAACTTTTTGTTAATTTGATGAAGGTTGGTTGGTTTATATGAATTACCTAGATAAGAAGCAATTGGATTCAGAATCAACAAACAATGAAAACATAAATAATTTGACACATAGAGTTATCCTGGTTCACCATTAATTTGGCTACATCCAGTTCCCTCATTCAGAAGGCTTTACTCCACTAATTCAAATACCTTGAATTATAAAGCACCTGACCTTCCAAGTCAGTCTTCCCAAATAGCCTGACAACCACAGACTTTTGAGGAACTAAACACCTTGACCCTACAAGCCAAATCTTCTCCTAACAACCTGACAACCTAGATAGAAGAAGGAACTAAACCACTATCGGGTTGGATACAAGAGATTGAAACTTGAGTAGTTGCTTCTAACAAAGCTGATAATAATAATAACTCTCACACTATAAGAAAAGACCACTCGGAAATATTTATAACCTGAACAAGTGTTTTTCTCTTTGAACTCTAAGATGAATTGAGAACTTTGAGCTTGAGTTACTCTTTTCTGCTTTTTTATGCTTTTCTTCTTCTTCAGCCTTGAGTGTCTATTTATAGTGAAAATTTGGGCTTCAATTTAGTCCTTGTTTAATTTTGAATTGTATCTTGTTCAGATTGAGTTTGTAAATTCTTCAAATTGATTATGTTCCTATTTTGTGTAGATTTAGTTTGTAAATTCTTCAGATTGATTCTGTTCCAATTTTGTGTAGATTGACTTTGTAAATCAAATATTCTTCAAATATTGATTAAATGTTGATCAAATCTTCTTCAAATCTTTATTAAATGTTGATAAAATCTTCTTCAAATCTTCTTCAAATCATGACCATATCTTCTTTTCAACTTGGTCAAAGATTTTCTTCAATTATAAATATGAATCAAATCTTATTTTAAATTTTCATCAAAGACATGAATCTTCTTTCATACTCTTTGAAGTCAAATATATTATTTTCATAAAATACTTTTGTTAAAATCAAAACTCTAAATATAAAACTAACTTGGTTCCAACAATATAAAGTTGAACAAGTGTCTTTGCTAAAATTGAAACCTTGAATTTTGAATACTTAGAGAATTTTAAGTTCGTAAGGTTTTATGAGTTGTTGTGTTGTATCTTCTTCTTGAAAATTGATCCCTTTATATAAAGTTGTTGTGTTGCATGAACTAGGGTTTCTCTATTGTGTCAAACAAATTCTAAGCTTATCTTCCTTGTGTGAGGTCAACAGAGATCTTCACAAAAAATAAACCTTGATAGACACGGTTTAGGAATATGATCGTTGAAGCTTGATTAATTCCAATACAAATCTTCAACCAAATCTTTTAGAATAAGTTGTGCGAGCATTTCTAGACAGCGCTTGAAAATAATTCACCTTGAGTCTTATTTCATACGCTTGTTTAGGATTTGTGGGAACAGATCAGAATCTGTTCTTGGACCATCAAAATTATGAAAAAGCTTAGTTTTCCTTAGAGCGTTGACTTTCAATTAGAGTCGTTGACTTTCTTCATCATAACATAACTTGATCAACGTAGTTAGATGATGTGTTGCTTGGTTCAGGTAGCCAGAGGAAAAGGAAGAACAACATGACTTAGAATTAGTGGCATGGGCAATGTTACCTTGTTGCATCTTCGGAGCATGTTGTGTATCAGAGGCAACATCTTGGAGCAAGTTGCAGTCGTTAGAGCAATTAGAACTTGAGCTTCACAGGCAACTCCAATAGAAGCTTCATAGTTACTGTAGTAGGCGCTTCATATGCATGCTTCAAAATTCGAAGACATGCTAAACAGAGGCATCCCTCAATCTTCAGAGGCTGACGCTCAAAAGCTTCATAGGCACATTCAGCTGACACTTTAGAGGCAAATCTTTAGAGGCAATTGCGCACACACAACTGAAGGTGCAAACACGAGAAGAAGGGGTTCAATTAAGCTTGAGTTCTTCTACTCTTTTCTGATTTTTTGATGATCTTCTTCTTCTTCCGCCTGGAGTATCTATTTATAGATAAAATTAGGGCTTCAATTTAGTCCTTGTTGAATTCTAAATTGTATCTTCATTGCTAGTTTGGTCAACAATGATTCTATTAAAAAATAATTCTGAACAAGATGTTTTTTGATAATATGTTCTTTAGCCAATTCTTTATGTTTGAATCCAATCTAAGTAGTTTTTGTAGATTGATTATGTTCATATTTTGTTCAGACTGAGTTTGTAAATTCTTCAAATTGATTTTGTTCGTATTTTGTTCAGATTGAGTTTGTAAATTCTTCATATTGATATTGTTTATATTTTGTTCAGATTGAGTTTGTAAATTATTTAGATTGATACTGTTCATATTTTGTTATAGATAAATCTTGATCAAATCTTCTTGTAAATAATTCTTCAAAATATTATTGACCATATCTTGATC
This sequence comes from Cicer chorassanicum, assembly GCA_037974735.1. Lineage (NCBI taxonomy): Eukaryota > Viridiplantae > Streptophyta > Magnoliopsida > Fabales > Fabaceae > Cicer > Cicer chorassanicum. The sequence continues at coordinate 38,253,615 of JBBPBP010000001.1, forward strand.
TTGATCAAATCTTCTTGTGACAAATCTTCTTCAAAATATTCTTCAAATCTTGACCATATCTTCTTTTCAACTTGGTCAAAGATTTTCTTCAATCATAAATAAGAATCAAATCTTATTTTAGATTTTCTTCAAAAATATTTGACCATATCTTCTTTTCAATTTGGTCAAAGATTTTCCTCAATCATAAATCTGAATCAAATCTTATTTTAGATTTTCTTAAAAAACATGAATCTTCTTTTATACTATGTGAAATCAAATAGATTGTTCTCCTAAAATACTTTTGTTAACATCAAAACTCTAGATATAAAACCAACTTGGTTCCAACAACAACAACGCGTGTAATAACCAGAGTCTGAATGTCGCATTGACTTCCTTTAACTTCACTTGAATACGATGTCTTCATTTCCTCCAACATCTTTGTTTCCTCTGATGTCTTCGTTTCCTTTAACATCTTAACTTCCTCTAATATCATCTTCTAATATTGTTTCCTCTATTTCTTGGTTCTATTTACTGCAAACTCAATGAAATCAATAGTGTAATAAATTGTTCTCACAAAGTACCTTTTTTATCATCAAAACATGATGAAGGAATTGTTCCTAGAAAAAACCTGGTTCCAACACCCATATATATCCATCCCTCTCCCCAAGAAGCTTCACCAATTGTGCAAACTCTTGTTGACCTAGTCTTTGATACATCATCAGATGACCCCACTACATTTCCCTTCCCTGTTGAACCTGCCACCTCCCCTATCCATTCCATCTGGCTTCCCAGACATCTATACCTTCCTTAACTCCTTTTCCGCCAAAATCTCATCCACCCGGAATAAAAACGCTCAAAGTATGGATTCTAATGATGTTTCAACTTAGTGGTCACAAACTGAATTCAAGACAACATGGATCATGGACTAACACTGGCCTTCCAAAACTCTACATCTGTTAGAAAAACAGTTGAGATAATCTACTTATGGATTTTATAGCTATAGAAAGCCAAGAGAAATCGATCTAGAAAACTACTTCTAGCGATATGCTTCTAGAACATTCAATGCTTGCTCCAGCCGCACCATTGATGTTCCTCCTACTGTTGCTTTAGGATCTGCAAATTCTACTTCTGAAAGCCCCTCTACACCTCCCTTTGGCCCCTGGGGAAGCTAATACTGAGGCATTTATAGAATAGACTGCCAAAAATCACGAGGATATTCAAAATACCCTTAGTTTGATTCTGGCAAGACTCACGACTCCCGACCCATAGCTGCATGTTTTTCTTTGTTTTTTTTTTCTTCTCTATATTTTCTTTTCCTTTCTTTTTGTCTCATGTCAAAAGGGGGAGAATGTATTTTTGAGAAATCTTAAGCAATGAATTTTGTCTTATTTTGAACTTCAATTACTAATTCACATTAAACTACTCTATCATAATATCTTTCATGTTATGAATTAAACCTGCATATTCTAAGGGGGAGCTTTACTGTAACACTTTAAAAAATTGTTAACAAAAATATGTTTGTCATTATCAAAATGGGGGAGATTGTTAAAACCAAGTTGGTTTGAAGAACTATGCCCCTTACTTGTTTTGATGATAACAAAATCAGTTTGTGGGAACAATTTAAGGCACTAACATTTTGATTAAGTGTGATGGTCTTGGATTAAGTGAATTATATAGATTCTTATGTCATATCATCTGGTGATTGGACGAAGAGAAAAGGACAACAAGACTCCGCTTCACTCCATTTGTCTGATTCTGTTGCAAGTACTCTGACACGCACCTCTAGTGACGCGAGCGACGGTCTTCGGAGGTTGTTTGACATACACTTCTTCATTTGTGTAACCATTTAAGAAAGCACTTTACACATCCATTTGATATAAAATGATTTTATTAAAATCTACAAATGAATGTAAAATTCTTATTGTCTCTAACCTTGCCACAGGGGCAAAAGTTTCAAGGAAATCAATACCTTCCTGATGATTGTATCCTTGAGCTATAAATCTAGCTTTATTTCTAACAACTTCATCTTTCTCATTTAGTTTGTTTCTAAAAATCCACTTGGTTCTAATTGACATCTTTTATTTAGACTGGGGGACAAGATCCCGCCCGTCATTTCTTTTGAATTGGTTCAACTATTCTTGCATACCCATCGTCCATCCATCATCTGATAGAGCTTGGTCTATAGTTGTAGGTTCAACTTCAGTTAGTAGTCCAAACATAGATTTTTCTTTAATAGCGGATCTGGTTTTTAGAGGATCATTTGCACTTCACATGACCATAGAGTCTAGATGAGAAGATTTGTATTTCCATCCTGGTTTGGATTCTTGATGATCTTGAGTTATATGAGGTTCATTATTGCTTGTTCTTGAGTAATCAAACATATCTTTTGATTCATTGGAGGCTGTTTTTGTTTATTCCTCTAATATATCTGGTTCCTAGGATATCTGTAGACCTGTAAAGTCTACATCTTAAATACGAATCATATCTTTTTTGTGAGGTATGTTAGAAAGGGAAACAAACAAAATCATCTTTTTCCTCTAAAAATGTTGTTTCCACTTCTAAACCACTTGAAATTTTAGATCTTGATTTATTTGGCATTGTAAAGACTACCTCTGTTAGTGGTAAAAAGTATGGACTCGTTATTGTTGATGATTATTCCAGATGGAAATGAATAAAGTTCCTTCCACACAAGGAAGAGTCATATAAAGTTTTCACTATCTTCTACAAACAAGTGCAAAATGAAAAACAAGCTTTTGTATTGCAACAATTCAAAATGATCATGGGGGTGAATTTGAGAATAAACATTTTGAAAAATTCTATTAAGAAAATGGAATTTCACATAACTTTTCATCTCCTAGAACACCTTAACAAAACGGTGTTGTAGAAACAAAAACAAAAATCTCTTCAGGAAATGGCACATACCATGATTCACAAAATAAATGTTGACAAGCACTTTTGGGCATAAGTTATGAACACTGCATGTTATATTTATAATAGAATCTATATCAGACATATTCTTAATAAGACTCCTTATGAACTATGGAAAGGAATAAATCCCAACATTTCATACTTTCAACAATTTTGTTGCATATTATATATGTTGAATACCAAAGCGAATCATTGCAAATTTGATTCAGAGTCTCAAAAGTGCATTTTTTTGGGTACTCTGAAAGGTCTAAAGTCTATAGAGTATACAACAAAGAAATACTGATTGTTGAGGAAACTATTCCTATCATGTTTGATGACAAAAAGGTTGACCATAAAAAAGTCAAAGCTAAATGTAGACTTTGCAGATCAACAAATATCAGAGGAACTAACAAAACCAGCCTACAATGAATTAGACGATATGCCTGATAACTCAAGAACGAGCAATAATGAACCTCCCACAAATCAAGATCATCAGCAATCCAAACTTGGGTGGACATACAAATTTTCTCATCTAGACTCTATTATTATAAGAAGTGCAAATTATCCACTAAAAAATGAGATCTGTTTTTGAAGAATAATTAATGTTTGGACAACTATCTAAAATTGAACCTACAACTATAGACAAAGCTCTATCAGATGATGGATGGATAATGGCTATGCATGAAAAGTTGAATCAATTAAAAAGAAATGATGTATGGGATCTTGTTCCCAAGCCTAAAGAAAAGAAATACATTGGAACCAAGTGGGTTTTCAGAAACAAACTGAAAGAGAAATGTGAAGTGGTTAGAAACAAAGCTAGAATTGTAGCTCAAGGATACATTCAAAAGGAATGTATTGATTATACTAAAACTTTCGCCCTTGTGGGAAGGTTAGAGGCTATCATACTTTTACTTTCATTTGTAGTATTTAATAAAAATCTTTTTATATCAAATGGATGTGAAAGGGCTTTCTTAAATGGCTACATAAATGAAGAAGTGCATGTCATACAACCTCCTTTCTTTGAAGATAATGAATTTCCATGTTTACACTACTTTGTTTAGAAAATCATCTAAAAATGACCTTTTCATTGTTCAAATCTATGTCGATGATATCATTTTTTATTTTATTAACGGCAAGCTCTACCAAGAGTTTTCTAATTAAATGCAGAATAAAATTTTGTTGGAATCCAAATTCATCAAAATTCAGATGGTGTACACATTTTTCAGACCAAATAGACAAGAGAACTGCTTAAGAAATTTAAAATGGACGAATGTAAGCACATGTCTACACCTATGCATCCAACTTGTTCTCTTGATAAAGATGAATTAGGTTATTAGGTTTCCGTGATGTTGACTATTATGGAGACAAGCTAGAAAGGTAAAGTGTTAGTGGAAACTGTACATTCTTTGGCGAGAATCTAATCTACTGGTCGAGCAAAAGAGAAGAGACTATTGCTCCGTCAACAGCAAAAGCATAATGTATCTTTGCAGCAAACTGTAGCACTAAATCCTATTTTACATCAATGAGAGTAACATTCCTATCTTCTGTGATAATAATTCAGCTATATGTTTAACCAAAAATCCTATTTTACATAAAAGGGAAAAACATATAGAGATTAAAAATAATTTTAAAAGGGATTATGTCCAAAAAATATTTTAGATATTAAATTTGTTGACATTGATCATCAGTGGGTTGATATTTTCACAAAATCCCTTGCTCAGAGCAGATTTTATTTTATAAAAGAATGATTTTGAAGCCTCCGTATTTTTTGCCTCTGGTAAAACAGAGTAAATGGTTAAATGTATGCTCTAGTTTTAATAAAATTGAATTTATTTGTGCCTTTGGTTAAAATATATTTTAAAATAGAGAAAATATTGGAAAACCCTTTAACATAGAAAAAATAAAAAATAAAACGGTCTTTGAACCAGATTTTTAGTTCGGGAGTCGATTATGCGTAGGGAAGTTATTAGCACCCTACAACATCCGTTAAAATACAATTACCTATAACAAATTGTGCAAAATTAATATTAACTTAAATAAATTTATTTCTCCTTATTATTAAATATGAATATCAATTGTTTATTTTTCGAATGTGATTTTGAAATAAAATTATGCTTAAGAAAGAAAAGTAAAAAAAAAAAAAAAGAAATTTTTAGTAGTGTGCTCGACAAGAAGGTGATTTTGCTTCTACATATCTCCCGGTGCGATGGAGAAATCAAAGCTACGTAGTTCTTGGGTAGAAAATGCGGAAGTGTTGATTGTTTTTAAAGAAAATTTGTTTTGTTGTTAAAAAAAAAGTTTTGTCGAAATAAAATGAGTTTGTTTGATTTAAATAATCATTTAAAAAAATGAATTTTAAGACTATGAAGTTGTTCAACTTGTGGCTTTAAAAATTCAAGGACTAAAAAGATGTCACATCTAATTAACCCGTTTAATAATAGTCTTATTATTTTTTTTAGAAAAATGAGCTTTAAAATCTCAAAGTTGTACAACTTGTGTTATAACTGCTCAAAGATTAAAGAGATGTCATATTTAATTAATCATTTTAAAATAATTTTATACAATTATTAGTTTAATAAAAATAAAATGCGTTTTAGAATTATCATGATATATAAACTATATCACACATAACTTATTAAGCAAAATTATATTTGACTATATCCTGGGCAAGATTTTTTTTATAAAAAGAACTTAATAATTTAACCAACAGCCAATGCAAGCTGTCGAAGAGAAAAAGAACACCTACCCTAAATAAAAAAAGGTTTAAATATGTTTTTGGTCCCTGTAAATATGACATTTTTTGATTTTGGTCCTCGTAATATTTTTTTTTTTGGTTTACATCCCTGTAATATCAAAATAGATTTATTTTTGGTCCTTACTGTTAAGTAGACGTTACAAAAATGTTAACTCACAAAGGGAAACAGTTTTTGGTCCCTGTAAATATAACACTTTTCAGATTTAGTCCCTGAAAAATATTTTTTTGAATTTCATCCCTGCAATATTAAAAAATCTTTTTAAATATAAAATAACATACAAATTGATCTTTATTAATAATAAACTTATGCCAAGTAATGTTTAAAATATTTTCACTTCAATAATTTAAAATTTATTAATCTTCTATTTTATTTATTTATTATTATTAAATTAACTTTCATTTCTTATTTCAAAAAAAACACTAAAATCTTCTGTTTTATTTAATTATTATTATTAAATTAATTATATTAATATAAAACATTTATTAAAATAAATTTAGATTTAAGTTTTATAATTTTAATTAAAATCTCCTTTTACGGTTTAGATTTTTTTCATTGTAACTTAAAATAAATAAAATATATATTAGGTGATAGATTTATTTTAATCATTATTTTATACTAATATAATT
>JBBPBP010000001.1:38277345-38298725 GCA_037974735.1 Cicer chorassanicum
CAAGCATACCTTGTAAACAAATTATATTTATTTTAAAATTTCAATTAACTTTCATATTTTTATAGTTGTGAATACTAATTTATTAAATTATATAAAAACATAAAACTACCCTTGTGTAAAATCATAAACAGTTTTTAAATTAATTATTAATATTTTATTTTTAAGTTTAATATCAAATTTTATTAATTATTTTTCTATTTGATTAAATTTACATTTTTATATTTTAGATTATATTTTATAAATTATTTTTGTATTTATATTTTATTATATTTCAATTTATATTTTATAAAGGTAATTGAGTAAACTATTGTTCTTTATCATATCCTGCTGGTTTTTAACTCAGCTTATATTTAGGATAGAAATTTAAACTAGAGAGACATGATATAATAGAATTCTAGATTAATTTATCATATCATGTTGATTCATCAAATACTGCATTCAGACATGATATGATAACTTATTCCTATCATACCTCTTATCATATCCATCAAACAGGCATGAATGTATTTTAAGCCTCTCCAAATTTATTAATTGTGCAATTTGGACCCAAAGTATTTTTTGGGAGCAATTTTGGTCTCCATATTTAACTTCTCTATGATACCCTCATATATGGCTGGATTTATATGAATTCCTGCGTATACCCAAATATATTTCTTTGTTTGATAAGGGGTATAAATGATCAGGTGAAAGATGTATGTTACTATCATGAATTTCAAATATGTGTGAGCGGCTAAGAATATAGTAATAGGGTAAATATAGAAGACCAAAATTGTTAAAAAAAAACTAGAGGTTTAAAATCACACAATTGAAAATTTTAAAGATTTAAAATGCATTTAAACTTAAAAGTAAATATAAGATACAAAATTTAGATAAATATTTTTAAAAATTGTTATTTTATTTGTAAAAAATAATAAAATTGTAAATCAAATAATTAAAATGAAATGTAAAATTAAAAGGAAAAAGGTTATTTTATTATTTTATTTTTATAATAGTTTATTCTATACAACTCAACGCCTAACTTATATATTCCTAGAAAACTAAGAAAAATATTTTGACTTTTTATTTTAGGTGATTCTGAGAGTGAAGGAACTCCCCATATTTCACGAGCAGACATGGATCAACTCCTTCTAGATCCTTCCAGGTAACCTGCCTTTATGCAATTTTATTATATTAGAGAGTACGTTTGTTTGTCGCCTAAGTGAAATTAAGATGATAAGTGTAAAAACATTTGATATATTAGAGTGTAAGTTCCAATCCAAAATACATTTTTTTTTTTCTTTGTATTTAGTGTGTGTGAATTTGACTTCTAAACTCTTTTTGGAAAAAAAAAATAGTATATTTGTTTTATGTGCATTAGTTACTCAATTATGACTTTAGTTATGCCTTGATTGCTGATATATACAATATAGATTTCTCTATTTGGATATGTTAGAAAGACACAAATACATGACACCGTATATACTCTATATAATGTTTATGTTTTGCTAAGTAGTTAATAACGTGCAAATATTTAATTAATTCAGTTCATTATATGATTAATGGGTTATCAATTTTTATGTGAATTGTTCGTAATATGCTAGATGGTTAACGACATACAAATACATGGTTAATTAGTTCATTACGTGGTTAATAGATTGCCACTTTCTTTTTTACAGAATTAATTTATTCTTTCAATGTTAGAATAATAGAAAATAATTTTTAGGATTGGATTTGAATTGTAGAGTATTTTTAAGAATTGGATTTATATTATTTAGGCTAAATACCAGTCGTGGTTCCTTAACTTAATTTCGGTTAACAATTTGGTGCTTTATTTTTTATTTTTCTTTTTTCGATTTGGTCCTTTATATTTATAAATAATTTCAGCGTTATCCTTTAAGTGAGGTTCCGTTAAGAAAAAGTTAAAAAATCTTTCATCTAGATCATTGCACATGTTCATCAAACCCCTAGGAACAATTGTCATTGATCTGAAGTGATTTTTATGGAGTATAAATACTAATAGCTTCAGTTTTAACGAATCAATCTTACTATCAAACTTAGAACAAACTTTGAATATTTTTCTGAAATATTTCCAAAACATAAATGATAACTTTTTCTGAACATGGAGGATGGATTTTTTTAACTTTTTCTTAACGAAATTCCACTTAAAGGGTAACGCTGAAATTATTTTAAAAACTAAAGGATCAAATCGGGAAAAAAAAAAGATAAAGTACTAAATAAATTAAGTTAAAAGATGACGGTGGTATTTAGTCTATTATTTAACATTTTAATGATTTGTTCTTGATTAAAGATTGACACTGTGTAGTCATATAAATAGGGATTATTGTTGAATCTTTTGTATAAAGTCATTATTCAATAGTTTTATTAATCCGATTATTGAAACTCTGGCCTTCTTTTTCTATATCCTTCTCCTTTTCTCTTTTATTATATAAATCTCCATTGTATCTAAATACTGGTTCTATTGGGCCATCATTTCGTTGTCTGAGTTCCTAATTTTTTTGGAATGTAATCATATTTTTCTAATTCCGAGGTTGTTCTACTTTCTCTTGGATGTGATTATACTTGATTTCCTTTTTAGGGATTGGTTCTTTTGGTTGTTCCTTTCTCCTCTTCCTGTTTTTCTTTTGGGTCTTAAACTTTTAGTTTTGATTTCTTGTTAGTTTAGTTCCTCTCTTATTGTGACAGTTTGATATGATGAATGTTTCTTCTTTGGCTGCTCCTCTCTTAGTTGGTTCCTCTCTTTACTGTGACCGTTTGATATGGACGATGCTCCATCTTTAGATTCTCTTATCTCTTTTGATTCCTCTTTTTGTCTTCTGCTCCTTCTTTGGTTGTGCCTCTTGTTATTGTAACCGACTATTATGATTGTTGCTTCTCCTTTGGTTGTTCCTCTATCTATTAGTTTGGATATTAGTTGGTTTGGTTTAATTTTTTCTTTTAAATGTATATTAAAATTTAGTAAATTTTAATTTGAAGGAGAGTGTCGGAGTATTAAAAAATAATTTTTAGAATTAGTTTATAATATTTTTTGACATCGGATTAGTAATACGTAAGTTTTAATAGGTCGTGAGAAAAAAAATTATGTCCAAAATGATAATCCATTTAATTATGTAATGAACCATTTTAACCAAATATTTGCATGTTACTAATCACTTTGTATATATATGAACACTACACATGTAAAAATTAATGAAGTGAATTAACCAAATATTTATACGTTGTTAATCACTTAACAAAGCTTAAATAGTAAATCCGGTGTCTCGCATTTGTTTGTTTTTTAAAATAAGATCTTTAATACAATATGTACGTTACAGGTGGGCGAGTATCAAATTGGGTGTGAATATGCCAGCAAGAGTTGAAAGGACAGTGAGAATGAGTGATTGTGAATTACAACTTGTAGGAGATCCAATTGGAGAGTACTATGAAGTTGTCTTGTTTTTTGGTGTCATAGACATACTTCAAGATTATGACATCAGCAAGAAGCTTGAACATGCCTATAAGTCCATTCAATATGATCCAACCTCAATATCCGCCGTTGATCCAAGACAATACTCAAGACGATTTCGTGACTTCATATTCAAAGTATTTTCAGAAGAGAGTTGAAATTAATGTATACTCAGAATAGGACTACAGTTAAGAAATTAATCTAATCCCAATCATGCTAATTTATTTTTTGTTTTTGAATTAGCAGCTATATAGAATACATGAACACATCATGTAGAATGATGACTTTGTGCTTGCATCTTGTACACCATTGTTAAAATGTAATTCCTTTTCTCCAACAGATGGAGGAAGAAAATGTGTTCCTTCATTTTGTAACTAATCGAGATGTATATTATTGTGTAGGAAAATGGAAGATCAATGTATATGTTTATTTCTTTTACTTGTTTACACTATCATTGTCCTGTTAGGTATGTTTTAAACTCATGCGATCACATAGTATCTAAGGAGCATTACTTCTATGAATGAGTCTGGTTGTTTAAAGCTATGTTGTGATATGCTTTCTCCATATACTCAACGGTCTGGAGTGCTAATGCAATGATTTTTTTAGAAATGATAAACCTACGGAATGGTAATTTGTTTCATCTATTTGATCTGCCTTGAAGAAGATGCATAGTGTTATTCAGATTGGTAACTCTAATAAATAGGCAAATATTAGTTGGTGGGATTATTTACCAAATTGTATTAGGGAGCATTTTTTCCGTAATAAGTTTGGCTTTTCCGTATTTTTCGTTTTCATTGATTTTTCTGTTTTCTGTTTCTCCGTATTTGTATTATCGAATATTATTTTTTGAGATGGGGCGTATGATTATTGGATTAATGAGATGTCAATATAATTGAAACATCAATAATTCGTAGTATACTTCAAATTTTTCTTAAAAAAACTAAAATGGTTTCGCTAAAATATTGGCAACGTTGCCTAATCACAACATCTCAGCATCAACATGAATAAGGCCTCACATATTTAAATCAAACTACCCCTAGACCACTTAATAATAGAACATTGCCCCTGTACAATTTTTAGGTACATACAAATGAATACAAATAACATCACTGACTCATGGGACCTAAATGGTTCCATTAAGATGTTTGGATCATCTACGAAGTAATTTATTAAAGAGAAAAGAAGAAAAAATAGAAGAATGTAATAAAAAAGTAAGGAGGGAAAATAAGTAGCCTAACAGTAATAGTAACCCATTGGAATAGAAGAGAGAAAATTATAACTTCTCAATTACAATATCACTCTCAACTCTCAAGACTTCTCTCTTCTTTGAGTTACACATATGCTCCTCCTCGCCATACCACCATCACACTTTGTCACACATATGCTCACACGTGTTTACACCATGTTGCCTCTGTTATACATAAGTTCCTTTGCCAAGCACAGATCCGCCTTCGTTCACACTTTGTTGTACCTCGAGTGCCTCGATCACGTCATGGGTTGTCTCTATCTTATTCATCTGCAGAGGTGGTGCAATCTCATGCCAGGTGATCTAATTTGTTGAATGGAAACATAAGTCGCCGATAAAAGCTTGCTAAAAGGCATTGTCTTTTGGAAAATTAAGTGAAGAATCTTTCGATATGGTGGCAAGAGGAGGTTGAGAATTGATTGTCCTAATATTTTGAATTCGAAACTTCGTTTATCTTTTGGTAATCTGAATATTCGAAACTTCGTAACATTTGAGAGAAATATTAGATAACCCGCTAGCCAGTTCAACCGACCCTAGAATTGATAAAAAGTATAAATTTTTTCTTTATCCACCAAACCTAACCCAAAGGTATATAAGGGAGTATAGAGTAATAAGCTCCGATGGAGAGATCAACCTATGAACAAAAATGCATAAAGGTTTAAAATTATGCATGGGAATAAAACGTATAAGTAATGAGTTGCAACTTACAATATAATTTAGTCAAATAAAAAACAAAAACTTATAGTATAATGAATAATGAATAAATGGGTGAAATCAGATGAGTCATTAATGGTAATGGTAGGTGAAGGAGCATATATGTATGTTGAAAGCAGCAAACAACGTAGAAGAGTGGATGTGTGCTTTTGAAGAGCCACCTTAGGTTTTATTTGACGTGTGACATATAATTAGATATGTGTCATTAATAAAATTCACAGGATTGCACTTTATTGAATTTCTTCCACCAAAAAAAGCCAAATTATCACCCATGTACAAAGTTGTGTGAATCTTTCACATTCCTTATAATTTTAACATTGAGATCACAAAGCAACCATAAATGTAATATCATAACTAACAATGATTTCCTTGATTTACAACTCCCCTTACCGTCCATTTGTGCTAAAAGAATCAGAAAGAAAAAAAGATATATACTTAAATAACAAACCAATAATTCATCCATGCACACACTACAAACTGCATTTCTATATAGACTAATAACATATCAACACTACAAATTAATGCCAGTACCCGTGGCAACTACCCGAAATCTCAGATTTCACCTGACCCAAGAGGTTGCCTTGAGGTATTTCCAGAGGCCCAGGCTTGATAATCTTTCACAAGCTGTTCAAGAAAAATAACTCTCATAAAAAAATCAAATGTTATAAATCGCTCAGTGTCTAAAATTAGTACAAAATTTAAAGTAGCAAGAAATATACTGTAGAACCATAAAAATTACTACTGTTAACGTAGCCAACAAGGCAGTATAAATAGGAGCAGAATCAAAAGGACAGAGAGGAAATAAAAGTTGAAATCGACGAGGATTTTTACTTTGTTATATTAAAACACTGTTGCAGAATCAAAATATGTTATACATTTATATTATTTCGTTCTTTAGTTATTATATTTTAGGCAGTCTTTCCTTGTCAGTAACCTGTAATTATATTAGAATCTCTGTAATTAATTTAGGATTCTATTTCTTTCTATATTAAAGAGAGAAATTCCCTGTACATTTGGATCAATCAGAACAAAATTATTCTTCTATTCTTTTCAACTTGGTATCAGAGCAAGTTCTCTGCAGCTGCGCCTCTGATTTTACATGGCTGACAATTCCTCAATCAATAGTGAAGAGGAGAATAAAACTCCCAAACACATGCTGCCTCCAACAGAGCATAAGGCTGCCTATGGCAGCGATTCTCATTCCATACAAATCACCTTTTTTGACTCAATGGGTCAAATTATTTGAGGTGGTCTCAATCTGTCCAGATGTATATCCTTGGCAGAGGAAAAATGGGATATGTTACTGGTGATCGATCAGAACCAGATGTTGGTGACCCAAAACATGATGAGATGCTGAAAATTACATGGTTGGTAAACTCCACGGAAGAGGGAATCAGTAGCAACTATATGTGCTATTCTACAGCAAAAGAACTATGGGAAAGTGTGAAAGAAATGTACTCTGATCTGGGAAATAAGTCTCAGATCTACGAACTTACACTGAAGGCTAGAGAAATTCAGCAAGCAAGTGATAATGTCACAAATTACTTCCATTCCTTAAAACGGGTTTGGCCGGATCTTGATCTTTTCATACCTATGAGTGGAAGTCAGCAGAGGATGCTAAACACCATCAACAAACAGTGGAAGAAGGAAGAATTTTCCAGTTCCTTGCTGGCCTCAATGAGGAATTAGATGAAGTTCGTGGAAGAATTATTGGAAGGGATACCCTACCTTCACTAGGAGAACTTTTTTCTGAAGTTAGAAGGGAGGAAACCTGCAGGAGTGTGATGATGGAAAAGGCAAAAATTGATCCCAATCCTCCTGAGACCGATGCTTTGGTTGTAGATGTTGCTGCATTTTAAAGGTTCGTCAAATCAGAGGAACACATCTAACCTCTGGTTTGACCACTGCAACAGATCCCGTCACACTCGGAAAACCTGTTGGAAAGTCCATGAAAAACCAGCACATAAGGCAAAAAACACTTCGCTGAACAAGGATCAAGTTGAGGAGCTCATAAGGTTGCTGAAATCCAGTTCTTTGTCTGGTAATCCCAATGCTTCTTTGTCACAAACAGGTAATTTTAGTACCCCTATTTCTTTAAACTGCACCTCAAACATGTGTGCACCACGGATCATAGATTCAGGTGCTTCTGACCATATGATCGGCCTTCTTTATTTCAAACGGATTTACCTTGTCCGGAAAATAAAAAAGTTAGAATTGCAGATGGAAGTTTTCCACCAATTGCAGTAGAAGGAAAATTTCATTTGTCTACGCACATTGATTTAAAAAATGTGCTACATGTACCAAAATTTTCATGGAACCTTCTCTGAGTAAAATCTGCAAAGACTCAAATTGCAATGTGAAGTTTCTTAACACTCATTGTATTTTTCAAGACCAGACTTTGAGGAAAGATGATTGGTAGTGCTAAAATGATGGATGGACTCTATTACTTTGAGGATGCTTTTGAAAATAAAGTCACTCTGGCCTTAGTGGTATTAGTTCTACCTCTGTTAGGAACCAAATAATGCTTTGGCATAATAGAATAGGGCACCCTAATTTTAAATATCTTAGGCATTTGTTTCCAGATTTATTCAAAAATGTTGATTGTTCTTCTTTTGAATGTGAAAGTTGTGTTCTTTCTAAAAGTTAAAAAATCCCTTATTCCTCTCGACCTTACCATGCATCTAAAAACCTTTTTATTTAATCCATAGCGATGGTTTGTGACTTTTATTGATGATCATACACAACTATGTTGGGTCTATCTTATGAAGGATAAATCTGATGTACCTGAGATATTTAAATGTTTTTCAAAAATGATAGAAACTCGATTTGATGCAAAAATCTCCATTTTGAGAAGTGACAATGGTACTGAATATTTTAATAAAAAACTCAGAGTTTCTTCAACATAAAGGTATTCAACATGCCCAAATACGCCTCAACAAAATGGCATAGCTGAAAGAAAAAATAGCTGAAGTAGCTCTTGCCATTATGTTTGAGAGCAATGTTCCTAAGTTTTTATGGGGAGATGCTGTTCTAACAGCATCATATCTCATCAACAGGATGCCCACTCGTGTGTTAAGTTATTGCACACCACTAGAAGTTTTTTAAACCTTATTTCTAGCATGTCGATTGCATACTAATTTACCTTTAAAAGTGCTTGGTTGTACTGTTTTTATGTATACCCCTAACTCTCAGTCTATACTAGATCCAAGAGCTGAAAAATGTATTTTTGTTGGTTATTCTCCCAACCAAAAGGGGTATAGATGTTACAATCCTAACACAGAAACTTCCTATTAGTATGGATGTCACTTTCTTAGAACTACAACCTTTCTATCATAAAAATTCCCTTCAGGGGGAGAGTGTGAATGAAGACAATTTTTTAAATGACAATCTTTTGAATGAACCTTTGCCAAACCCTGTTTTTAACACTGAGGATATAGAACTAATTGATCACACAATTGCACATAAAGAGGTAGAACATGTGGAAACAAATGAACATGTGGTGGAAACAGATCCTGAAATTGATGAGGGAAACCTTGTCCCAAACTTAGGTGGTGCCCAAATAGAGGAAAAAATACCACATTCAAAGTAGGAGCTTCGTGTTTATACTCGAAAATATCCTAAAAAGGCCAGAAACCAGTCCATCATTTATGCATCCAGTCAACCAGAAACCCTAGAAGATGGTTTAACAGAGATGCCATGAGAACAAACAGGTAATTCAAAAATTTCCACTTCTAATGATGATCTACCCATAGAGCCCTTAGGAAAGAAACCAGAACCTGCACCAAAAAATCACTTAAAACCAGTACAAACCACCCCATTTGCAATTATGTTTCCTACCAAAACCTCTCCCAAATCATCGAGTCTTTACCTCTAAAATTACTGGTTTGTTTGTACCTAGAAACATTGAGGAAGCACTAGATGATCCCAACTGGAAATTAGCAGTCCAAGATGAGTTCAATGCACTTAAGAAAAATGGAACATGGGAAATTGTGAACCTACCACAAGACAAAAAGAAGGTATGTTGTAAGTGGGTCTTCACCATCTAGTGCAAAGCAGATGGAAGTGTGGAGAGATACAAGGCTAGGTTAGTAGCTAAGGGATTTACCCAAACTTATGGTGTAGATTATCAGGAGACCTTTGCTCTAGTTGCTAAACGTAATTCCATACGGGTTCTTCTATCCCTTACTGCCAACTTCAATTGGCCTTTACATCAATTGGATGTAAAAAATGGTTTTTTAAATGGGGAGCTAGAGGAAGAAGTGTTCATGAGTCTTCCCCCTGGATTTGATGAAAAACTAGGAAGAAATAAGGTGTGCAGACTAAAGAAGTCTTTGTATGGGTTGAAACCATCTCCAAGAGCTTGGTTTTAGAGGTTTGGAACCGTGGTAAAAGGACTTGGTTATATCCACAAGTTGACCGTACTCTGTTTTATAAACATTCAACCACTAATAAAATTGCTATTTTGATTGTATATGTGGATGATATCATATTAACAGATGATGATAGCTTGGAGTTCAAAAGCTTGAGGGAGAAACTAGCTAAGGTCTTTGAAATAAAGGAACTTGGTCCCCTAAAATACTTCCTTGGAATTGAGTTTGCGAGATCTAAGTAGGGTATTTTTATGAATCAGCGGAAGTGAAGAAAGTAGAAGACAAAGTAATATAATACTTTCATATTTTATTATTACAGCCTTAAACTGTTTATATAGGAAAAGAAATTACAATAGTAATACTGAGTAATAATGACAGAATCATAAAATTAAAATAAACAATAATAATATAAAATAAAAGAGAATCAAATATGATTTCTCTTGATTCTTCAACACCCCCCCTCAAGTTGGTGCATAGATATTTGTCATGCCCAACTTGGCTATAAGTCGCTCAAAATTGGGTCTTGCCAAACTTTTTGTCAAGATATCAGCAGTTTGCTGATTGGAAGTCACAAATGGCAGGCATATAATTCCAGCATCAATTTTTTCTTTTATGAAATGGCGGTCAATCTCAACGTGCTTGGTTCTATCATGTTGTACAGGGTTGTGAGCTATACTTATTGTTGCTTTGCTATCACAGAACAATTTTAAGGGTGAGTCAACTTTCATTTTCAATTCGTCCAAGAGTTTACGAATCCATAAAAGTTCACAGATTCCTTGAGCCATTGCTCTGAATTCAGCTTCTGCACTGCTTCGAGCAACAACCCCTTGTTTCTTACTTCTCCAAGTAACTAAATTTCCCCAAACATAGGCACAATATCCAGTGGTGGATTTTCTATCAGTAATTGATCCTGCCCAATCAGCATCTGTAAATATAGAGACTTCTCTGTCATTAGTTTTCTTGAAGTACAAACCCTTTCCAGGATTGGATTTCAAGTACCTAAAGATCCGATAAACTGCCTCCAAGTGTTCTTCATAGGGAGAATGCATGAATTGGCTTACAACACTCACGGAGAAAGCGATGTCAGGTCTAGTGTGGGCTAGATAAATAAGTTTGCCGACTAACCTCTGGTATCTTCCAATCTCAACAGGAACATTGCCTTTCTCCCAAAGTTTAGCATTTAATTCTATAGGAGTATCTGATGGTTTACACCCACTCATCCCAGTTTCTTCCAAGAGATCTAGGATGTATTTTCTTTGAGAAACAACAATTCCCTTCTTTGAGCGAGCAACTTCCATACCAAGAAAATATTTAAGCGCGCCTAAATCTTTGATCTCAAATTCTTGTGTCAAATTTTTCTTCAATCTTTCCATCTCGACAATGTCATCTCCTGTGAGAATAATATCATCTACATATACAATTAGAATTGCAATTTTACCAACATTAGAGAACTTCATGAACAGAGTATGGTCTGATTGTCCCTGCATATATCCTTGCTTTTTGACCGACCGAGTGAATTTTTCAAACCAAGCCCTTGGGGATTGCTTGAGATCATAAAGGGATTTTTGTAATTTGCACACATTTGAACCAAATTTATCTTCAAAGCCAGGTGGACTATCCATGTATACTTCCTCCTCCAAATCACACCATTCAGAAAAGCATTCTTTACATCAAGTTGGTTAAGAGACCAATCTAAATTCATTGCCAAGGACAAGAGAACTCTAATAGTGTTTAATTTGGCAACGGGAGCAAAAGTCTCTGAGTAATCAATGCCATATGTCTGAGTAAACCCTTTAGCAACCAAGCGTGCCTTGTATCTTTCAACTGTGTTGTCAGAATTATATTTTACAGTAAATACCCATTTACAACCAACAGTATTCTTTCCTGTAGGTAACGTCATGACTCTCCAAGTTTGATTCTTCTGAAGAGCTCTCATCTCCTCAAGAACAGCTTCTTTCTACATTGGAATTTTTAGAGCCTCTTGTATATTTTTTGGAATTTCTACAGCAGACAACTTAGAGGTAAATGCAGTGCAGCAAATGAAGAAGACAATTTTGAGTATGACACATAATTAGACAAAGGATATTTAGTGCATGATCTAACAGGTTTTCTAATTGCAATAGGAAGATCTATATCAGGATACTCGACATGACTTTTAAGAACAGAAGAAGACTTACCTGTATCAAGATGATGTGTTGGATTATCTATTGGTTCAGAATCTTGGAAGGGTCGGAGAATGGGTCCTTCATTTCTCTGTTTATGGTTTCTTCTTTCAAAGACATTTCCCTTCCAAGTAGGGTCAATTGTAGTAAACTTGCTTTGTGTCTCTTTATCTGAGTCATTATGTTGTGGCATTTCAGGTGGTCCTTCATTATTGTGATTTTGATCATTGTGATTTTGATTTGAAATTGTCGCCCCCGAATCTGTCGAAACCTCACTCATAAGTGAATTGAGTTTCAATATGGATTCTTGGGCATTTTCTTTTGGTGCATCTATATAAGTCTCAGAATTTTGTGACGACACTATATCACTTAAAGTAATGATGTTTTCAAACGTAAAAGATGAATCTTTGATGTCGAGTCCATTGTCAAGATAATAGAGTCCTCCACTCTCCTTAGCATTGCCAATCATCTTCCCCGTGCTCAAATCCTTAAAAGTGCAATGAGAATGAAAGAAGTTATCTTGACAATTTATATCATTTGTTAATTTAGTAATGGATAACAGATTACATGATAAATTAGGAACATGTAAGACATCTTTTAAGGTTAACACAGGTGACAGAATAACAGAACCTTTCCCTGCAATGGCTGAAAGAGGGCCATCTGCAATTTTAATTTTGTGGTTACCTACACAAGGACTATAACAAGAAAATAGACTCGACTCCCCAGTCATATGATCAGTAGCACCAGAATCGATAATCCAAGTATGGCTGGGAGTGACACTAAGTGGAGCAGTATTTGGAAAATTACCTCTCTGAGCTATAGAGCAAGAAGGAGTTTGAGACTCAAGGAGTTTGTACAATTTATCTAATTGTTCCTTGGTGAAAGGAGATGGGCTTGAAGGGGACTGCTTCTCTTGATTAGAGGTACCAGCTTGGAGGGCATGACCTTCGTTTCCTTCTTTTTTCTTCCAATTTAGAGGTTTTCCATGGAGCTTCCAACATGTATCACGTGTGTGCCCTGGACGTTTGCAATGTTCGCACCATGGTTTCTTGCCATCTCTCTTCCCGTCTTCATTCTTAGTGACTAGGGCAGAGCTTTCAACCTCACCAACAGAAAGTGTCTTACCCATCATAACACCTTGTCTCGCCTCTTCTCTTCTAACTTCTGAGAACGCTTCCCGAAGTGATGGCAATGGAATCTTTCCCAATATTCTGCCTCGGACTTCATCGAGCCGCTTATTAAGCCCAACCAAGAACATGAATACTCGGTCGTTCTCCTGTCTCTTAAGAAACAAAACACTGTCCTCACAGCACTTCCAATGATCATCATAGCAGAGATCCAATTCTTGCCATAGTGTCATCAACTCATTATAATAGGTAATGACATCTCTATCTCCTTGTTTGGCATGCCACAATCGTGATTTGAGATCGAAAATTTGAGAAGAATTTTGAATGTCAGAATATGTTTCTTTGACTGCCTCCCAAACTTCCTTTGCAGTAGGCAAAAACATAAAAGGTTTTCTTATCATTGATTCCATATTACTAAGCAGCCAAGCGATAATAACAGAGTTCTCAGATTTCCAAAACCTGTAATTCGGATCAGTAGTGGCAGGCATTTGCACCTCTCCTATTAGGAAACCATATTTTCCCTTACCGTCTAGTATCAATCTTGTGGTTTGGGACCATTCAACATAATTTTTTCCATTGAGTTTATGAATTTCAACCTTGAGGACATTAGAAGTTCCCTCATGGCCAAAAATGTTGGAAAAACCATTGTTAGATAAACCATTATGGCTGCCTGGGCCGCTGCCTAAACCAATATTGTCGGCGTTGTTGACTACTTCTGATTTTTTACCCAAACCATCATCGCTGCTGCCGCTGCTACCCATAAGGGCTGCCTTCCATGGGGTATTTTGTGCCATAGCTCAGTTGGTTGGAGCGGCAAACCCTGATGGGTTCTTTACAGAACCCTAACCAGAGCTCTTGATACCATGAAGAGAGTAGAAGACAAAGTAATATAATACTTTCATATTTTATTACTACAGCCTTAAGCTGTTTATATAGGAAAAGAAATTACAATAGTAATACTGAGTAATAATGACAGAATCATAAAATTAAAATAAACATAATAATATAAAATAAAAGAGAATCAAATATGATTTCTCTTGATTCTTCAACAGGAAGTACATTCTGGATCTTTTAGAAGAAACTGGATTACTTGGATGTATGTTGAAACACCCATGGAACCGAACATAAAATTGCAGCCCACTGAAGCTGAAAATATGGTAGATGAAGGAAGGTACCAACGATTGGTAGGAAGGCTAATATACCTGTCTCACACACGTCCAGACATAGCCTTTGCTGTGAGTTTGGTGAGCCAGCGCATGCATGCACCAGGAAAAATCATGGACACCTTCAAATAGAAGCCTACACTGATGCGAATTGGGCTGGAAGTATAACTGATAGAAGATGAACATCAGGCTATTGTACCTTTGTTGGGGGAAACTTGGTTAGTTGGGGAAGCAAGAAACAAAGTGTTGTAGCAAGAAGTAGTGCTGAAGCTGAATTTAGAGCTGTAGCCCATGGAATTTGTGAGGAGCTGTGGGTGGAAAAGCTCCTACAAGAATTGAAGTTTTATAATTCTCCACCTATAAAACTATATTGTGACAATAAGTCCGCAATATCTATTGCACACAACCCAGTCCTACATGATAGGACCAAGCATGTTGAAGTTGACAAGCATTTCATCAAGAAAAAAATAGAAAGGGGGCAGATATGTAGTACCTATATTCCCACTACGGAACAATTGGCATATATCTTAACCAAAGGACTACCCAAGAAACCTTTTGATTATATAACCAGGAATCTGTCCATGGAAGACATTTTCAAACCAGCTTGAGAGGGATTGTTGCAGAATCAAAATATGTTATACATTTATATTATTTCTTTCTTTTGTCCATGTTCATAAACAATATTGATATAAGTTGGACTCTCGTGCCATCAGGTGTATCTTTTGGGTTATTCACCTAAAAAATTGGGTATTAACGTTATCATCCTCCAAATAGTCAATACTTTGTTAATGTGTGTTACCTTTCATGAACATGCGTCCTTCACTAACCCTCAACTTCAAGGGGAGTGCACTAATTAGAATCTATAACCAAGTTTCTCTTCCTTGATCCATACCTTCCAAGGAAAACATCTGAGTCACCTGTTTTTGTTCTTGTACCCCATTTGCCATCTGTTTTTCAGGAATCAGTACCTTCAGCATCAGTACAAGCAAGGCTGTGAGCCAGTGTTGTTATGCTAGAGGATAGAAAAACCCGACCTGATCCATAAACAACTTCAATCATATAAGCCAGGGGTAAGAACTGAAAATAATTCCTCAACATCTAATTCTCAGATTTATGATACTTGTGACCTTGATCCTGATGACTCAACCAATAGGAAAAAGATCTTGTGCCAAGTACCATATTTCTCAATCTGTCTCTTCCAAACAAACATCAAAATTTTATTAAAACAGATGACTTTCTTAGAATCCCAACATCTTGTAAAAAATGAAACATTGGTGGTTGTTGAAAGGCTAGGAGGCAAGTTAACGAATGATTGCAGTTGGACATACATGGTCAAGCACAAATCGATGACACTGTTGAGTCTTGATTGATACAAGACAAGACTAGGGACAAAATGATTATTATGAGAAGTTTGCTTTAGTGCCAAAGATGAAAAATATTCGAATTTTACTCTCTTGTCGCCCACTCTAGGGGGGAACTACACTGGTTTGATATCAAGGATATTGCACTCTCTAGTTAGTGATAGAAGATGCACTCCAGTCTATTGCACTTCCTTGTGTGGGAACCTTGTTACTTGAAGAAGTAAGAAGCAAAGTTTTGGCTCGATCAAGTACAGAGGCATAATTTAGAACTACGGCACACGGAATGTAAACTATTGTGGATGAACAGATATATCTTCAACAATTCCCCTGAGCCTAATATAGAGCAATAGAGTGTACAATCATGTAGCCATGTGTGGTAAAACAAATCATAGCAAAAAGGAGTTTTACACTGACATCCAATGAAAAAATCTTATTTTGCCATATCACCCCACCTTTGTACAGTTATTTTGAAATTAGTGACATGATATATGTCAAAATCTGTTTCTATTTAATATCCCTCAAGTATAAGGATTCAGTTGAATAGGAGTACTAGTAGGGATTTAGTTATATATGAGTACAAATAGGATTTAGTTATATATGAGTACTAATAGGATTTGGTTGATTAGTAATCTAGTATATATATATATATAATATCTGATGTATTGCCAACATATTTCAATTCAATAAATATATTTTTACCCTAATTCTTGAGAATATAGAACAGTGGTAGTTTTTCATTAGATGATGATGTAAAACTGTTTTACATTGTCTGCATATGTCCATTGAACTCTACCAAAAAAAAAGGTTCTGCATGAAAAGAACTGCGATTCAAGTAATTATTATGATTTGTTTCCATATTTGATTAGGATTTGATGACTTGTATATAATAAGTTATTGGACTTTTGTATCAAATCATTTTCTTCCATTCTTTCATATCTAAAATCCTATAACTTAACATTCATGAAAATTAACAATCAAATGAATTTTCTGAGATACTTTGTATATAACAATGCAATCTTTTGTACTCTTAAATTTAGGGGTGTTTGTGCGGTTTGGAGTTAGAAAACTATTTGATCCAAAGATTAAATCAGTGCGGTTTGGAGTTAGAAAACTATTTGATCCAAACATTAAATCACCACAGTTCGGTTCAGTTTGGATGTTGGCTTTAAAAAATCCAATTTTATCCGATCCAATTGGATGGTTTTTCGGTTGATCCAAATTACAAAAATTACTAATGTAAAAAAAACTAACTATTAATACTAATATTAGAAAACTATGGTAAATTAATAAGTTTGATGTAAAATATAACATATACAAAAAAATAAAATTATGAAATAACAATGATTAATTGTGTTTAAAACATATGAAATCGTAAAAAGATAGATTAAATTAAACCAAAAAGTATTATTAAAAAATTAAAAACCATCATATAATATATTAAAACAATATCTCATACTAATAAAAAATAAATAAGTATTAAACTTTATATATGCGGTTTAGTTCGGTTTTGAAAATGAATCCAAAATTCGAGCGGTTTTCACAATACAAGATCCAAAAAGATCCAACAATATTTGATTTTGTAAGGTTTTTTATTTTTACTAGACCGGTTTGCAGCTTTTATTTGAATTTGTTTGGATAGATGTGCAGAATCAAATGTTACATAAGGTAATGTGGGCAACAAAAGAGCACCAATTCTTGATTGGGAATATTTTTTCTGTATGAAAGCAGGGATATTATAGTGTATTTGAATTTTTTGGACACCTGGCATTGCCACAAGGATGCTAGACGAGACCCCCAAAAACCTTTCGATAGTAATAACTTTCAATGGATTCCATATTTTAGGCAGCAATTAATACATTGTGCTACTTTGTTGGAACAAATTACAATTTTGTAAAAAAAATATCTCTCTCTATATACTCTAAATACATGTAGCTTGGCTGTGCTAAAGATTATGCAATATGCATACATCTAAAAGGACTGATTTCTACCCAAGAAATAAAAATTTTAAGATTGAATCCGCTGAAACACCTACTCTTTCTTGAACCACAAGTTCATTCTCAGATTTTGTATAAAAGCTGACAGAATAATGTAACTGAATCATTTTTCCTTTTTCATTATGCATCTCTTTCTGTGAACAGTTCAACTCAACCTAAAATTTGAATTTGATGCAGATCAAAATATGTAGGGAGAGACTACTGATCATGTGTATACAACTGAAATATATTGAAGTTCTCTGAAGAAAAACTACCTCAACAGAGAAAATACATCCAGAATTACACAATTATACAAGATAATACAACTAGGATAGAAAAGCATCAGAACATGGTTCACCAATGATTTTGAGAGCCTTGGAACTCTCCCTTTCCAAAGTACCACTCTGATTTTCTAAGATAACTCCCCCTATTCAGTTTCTTTCCCTTTTATTCTAACATAACACACATAACTAACTAGACATAATTAATTACAAGCTGCTCATAGCAGTAACTGCTATAATAACATATAATATTTATTTACTAATAATAAATAGTCTAACAATATGCTTCACAGAGACCAGCTTTACAGTAATTTGTTTTCATAGATTATGTTATTCCAGAGGGGGCCAGATGGGCCCAATATAGAAACAACACCAAAGGGGGCCAGATGAGAGGGTTGAGAGTTAGTGAGATTCAGTTATGGAGCTTGTTATATGAAGGAGTGAGGCTAGGTGGTGAGATTCATTCTCCCATATTGTATTAAGTTGGTTTATGAGAGTCTCTCTGAATAAGAGTCATTATGCTCTGGTTAAGAGACTTTTGATTTTGGTTGATCATTTCCACCATTGTAGAGCTCTTGAGCTCATTCTTGTCAATTCAATAATATACACTTCAATTACTTTGATTTTGCGGGTTCTATCAGAGGATGACAGAAATAGTGCAGTCAACTTTTTTCTTCTTTCCAAGATGCTGAGTATCTGTATCTTATTATGATGCACCTATTGGTTGAGGATATGAATTATATGATGACTCTACTTATGAAATAGGATACCTTGCCTAAAACTGAAGCCAGATTTATGTAGGAGTAGGATATGGGCTATTGAATCGATACATAAACACAATTATATACATACATTGGTATATAAAAACTTCATTTATATACATTTTTGTGAGTTTTGCTCTTATGTTAAGTAGGACTCCTTGTTCCTCTATCCCCTTGTAATTTGTTCTTTCACTTCTTTGACAGTGAATTTCTTCTTTCATCCAAAAATAGAAACACGTCTTAAATCAAACATGTAAATAATATATTAAGCTTCAACAGACCTGTGACATAAATCGGGGAAGCATGATCTTGAGTATTTGTTCAAGGACTTGAGTCCCAGCTGACTCAATTGCTTGCTTTGGTATTGCTTTGAAAGCAAAAGGAATTTCAATGCTTACCTGAATTGAAATAAGCAATCCAAAGAAAATTTCAACCAAAATCCTACAAATTAAAATCACAAAAAAACAATAGGAAACTAGAGTATAATACTACCTCAATTATAGTGTCTGATTTGAGTTGCTGCACCAATGATTCATTTGAGTCGCTCTCACATGATATCCGGTTCACCATTATAGCTGCATTACCATATTAAAGTATTGAAAATGCATTGCTGAAAGTAGCATGAATCACATGGCATGACATATCCTACAGATTTTGTTTTTCCTTTTCTCAAGAAGGGTACAAGAAAACTGTCTCTGATTTTGTGGTTTAAATCGATGTATACATATAATTGTAGAATCATTGTCACATGATTCACATTTACCAGTTTAAACGAATAGTCTCACCTATAGAACTCTTCCTTTTCTTCTGCCCTAGTTGTATTGTGAGTCTACATTTTAGGCCTAGTTTCCTTGCACGAAGACACACACTAAGGGGTCTCGACAGTTGGATCAAGATCAGACAATGTATTATGACTTCACAGAATCAGTTTTAGAATACATCTAAAAAAATAAGCCATTTAATCTTTATCCTACGACTGAGATTTTTCAATAGAAAGTATTATCTCAGTTCATCCTATTTAGATTCGTCAAGACAAAATTAGCAATTAAAATTATTACCATTCCATATACACCGAGGAAAAGGCATTCCTTATAAGAAAATACACATACACTTTGTAACATACAATCTTAATAAAGTAAACCACCATTTTGGATCTTGAAATTGTAAGTGTCTATCAACTTGAGACCTCAAACTTACGAACTATCAAGTTGCTCCCTCAAATTTTTTAACGTCAATCAAAACTTAAAATGCTCTTTGAACTTTCTAACTCGTAGGCAAAATGCTCCTTAAAATAATTGATGGAAGGAGCATTTTGACTCATTTTAAACAATTTGGGGGAGCAATTTGATGTTTCGTAAATTTAGGGTCTCAAATTGCAAGTCACTAACAATTTCAGAACCCAAAATGATTGTTTACTCGTCATAATATTTTAGCATACAATCCTCACCATCAAACTTATCGTTTTGAGCTGCGACCATGGGCGAGCCTTCAAGCTTGCAGGACAAGAGCTTTATACAGCAGCCATGAGGTTGCTCTTCAACCTTGACTAGCAAAACAGGACAAACCTCAAAGGAGAAAAACTTAATTGTGTATACGTAACACCTGAATGTGTCCTCACTCACACGCTCAATCCTCTCCGCATCCAACACTGAATATTGACTAGCTGGCAACTTCATGTATTCAACTACACACACAAAATCAAATTATTTCTCTATCTGTTAGAAACAACGAGATCGAAAAGATGAAGATGAAACTCATATTGAAAATAAGTGTTACAAAAGAAAAATCCTTATAATATTTCATATTAAAGATTAAAAAGATAGTAAATTATACCATGAAACACTTTTTTATAGCCCCTAACTAACTTCTTAACCTCCTAACTAACTTTTTAACCAAACTTATTCTAACTTACTCTAGAATTATATTCTCTAACACTATCAATTAAAATTACCCTCTTCAAACTCAAATAATAATAATAAGAGAATTAGTTAACTATGGGTGTGTCTAACATTACTTAGGGGACGTTGGAGTTGTTGAACCGAAACAGACTCCTTACGGCGAGCAACGAAACGGGCTTTCTGGGTGGGAGGAGTTAGCGCCGAAGCACGAAACAGAAGGCGTTTAGGTTGAAAATACGAAATAGGAATGGAACGAAGCAGTGACGAAGCCATCCCAACTGTGGGAATGGATAGGTTGGCCTTGAGAAAAAGAAGAGTTTGTGGATATTGATCATAATATATAATATATAATATATAATATATAATATATAGGTTTAGTTGTAGTTTTAATCCATCTATTATTAAAATTTACAGAAATGGACTCCTATTTTAAAAATCAACAGTCTTTTTTTAAATTTTTAAACTAAAGAATATAAATTTGACATATTTTTAATAACGTGACATACAATTCTATAATATAGAACTTTGTAGATGGATTAATTGTTCATATATTATTAATTAAATTAAAAATTTGAAAAAAATTTAAAGTTGAAAGTTAAATTTTTACTGCGTTTTATTCTAATTTCATGGATGTTAATTATTTTACATTATCGTGTTATACGTCACATTATTTAAAATATTTAAAACATTTCATATCATTATTTTTTAGTTAAAAAATTAGATAAATGAACCAAAATTGTCGACTTTTAAAATAGGAGACCACTTTCGTGAATCCGTAAAAATAAAAAGACTAAAATTACAATTAAACATAATAATAATAATAATAATAATAGTAATAATAATAATAATGATAATGATAATAATAATAATAATAATAATGAT
>JBBPBP010000001.1:38299013-38321134 GCA_037974735.1 Cicer chorassanicum
AACAACAACAACAACAACAACAACAACAACAACAACAACAACAACAACAACAACAACAACAACAACAACAACAACAACAACAACAACAACAACAACAACAACAACAACAACAACAACAACAACAACAACAACAACAACAACAACAACAACAACAAAAACAACAACAACAACAACAACAACAACAACAACAACAACAACAACAACAACAACAACAACAACAACAACAACAACAACAACAACAACAACAACAACAACAACAACAACAACAACAACAACAACAACAACAACAACAACAACAACAACAACAACAACAACAACAACAACAACAACAACAACAACAACAACAACAACAATAATAATAATAATAATAATAATAATAATAATAATAATAATAATAGAATATGGGCTAAATGCACACGCCCAGTTTTGTGAATAAGGCCTCCTAACTAAACCTACTACTAGTGTGTGTGTGTATATATATATAAGTAAAACAGGTTTGTGTTGATCTATTATGCCGCTCCAAAAAGTTATCTTCTTGTTGCATATATCGTATAGATCCTTAATAAAAAAAATAACAACAATGTTGCACCTTTGTCTTTCGTAGAATTAATATAAGGTCTCAATTTTCAAAAGAAGAACAATGCTTTGGCATTGATTGTCTATTCAAAATATTCAATAAGGTGAGTGTGGTTTTACGAATCCTTATATCTATATTCTTACAAATTTGGAGTTATGTTTTAAATATTCTTTTTCTAGAATTTTATGTCGATTACATTGATAAATTGTTTTTAAAATTAACATGTATCTTAAAAGATTTTTGTTTTTTTTTTTTTTTTGAGACAATCACCTCTCATATTAGTCTTCGTAATATAACTTTTATTTTCCTATTTACTTATTATATACGTACAAACTCACAACTTTTTACGTGTAAAACCCTGACTTCAATTATTATTTCATTATTTTAATCAATATAACAATAAACTTATTACTATTTCAATTTTTAGTAATATGAAATTTGTAAAGAATTAAATTTAAACATATAATAAGTATGCAAAAAGTGTCTAATAACAAAACCACAATTTCTACCAATTATCGTGTGGATAATTGCTGGTAAGAACCAAAAAAAATAAGCAACAGATGTCGTCCCATTACAATCTTTAGTATATCCCCTCTCTTATTTTCACTTAAATAGTATATACTCTATTTATATATCTAGGAATGTACTACAACATAAATCTTATTTTATAGCATAGAGTCTAATTTTGTTTCACATGGTAAGTAATAAGTTGTAATTAAATATTATTAGTTGCATTTGATGTGATATATATAGTTACCAGTTTAAAAATCAAAACTATGGATATATATACTGTAACACCTCAATTTTGTCCGATTAACTAAAAATAACTCTAAAGTATATAATGATATGTTTAATAATTATTTTACAATTATTATCAAAAAAAATCTAAATAAGAAAATCTGATGCCACATTTGTATTTTACAATTATATCTCATTATGTTTAATAAAGTATATACTTTCTCCTTAACTGTACATTGTTTCAAATTTGTTTCAAAAACAATTCAAAATCCAGTTAAAATTTGTAAAACAATGTAATGTCCAAAGCTTAATTTTATCTAATGAACGAATGGTTTTACCACTTTAGCCTATAAATTTTGATTTCGAAAATTTATAACGAGGATTTTTTTGGGTGAGAGATTTGTTACAAAAAACACTAAAACAGAAATTTATCTTAACAACAACTTGGGAGAGGAAATTTTTATTTTACTTCATAATCATTATCCAAACAAACAGAGAGAAAGAAATCAGATCAGTAACAAACATCAAACAAAAAACGCAAAGGTATTTTTTCTCTTGTACACTAAATCTGTTTATTCCTTATCTTAACCGTATAATTATTTATGTTGTTATAAAGATGTAGATTGTTTATTTTTATGAACGAAAATATAATAATAAAGACTAAAAATCCGAATCACCTGTGTTGATATCGCCGACGTGACTGTCGTAGGCGTCGGCATTGTTCCCTTGTCCGTCGTCACCGTTTCCTTGTTCCTCTTCATATCCGCCGTCGCCATATCTGTAAACCTTGTGACACTTGCTGGTCGGCCACTCTTTTTTAGATTCATGTGAATATGACTGGGCATAAGAGAGGAAAACAGGGAATGAGCAGAAACGTGTGAGGTTTTCTTTTTTTCAGAACCGTGTGAACTTTTTTTCTCAGAACCGTGCTTCAGGAAAGCGGCTGCCCCCTCTAATTAGGGTTTTCATCTTTTGTTTTTGACCTTTTTTAGTTAGGTTGGGCTTGGATCTTTAATAAAAAAAACATGAAGCTATTCAAACTCAGCCCATTTTAAAGTTATTTACTTTATTTTATTTTAAAAAAAAAAGGTTAATTTCCTTCATAAATAAAAATCAAATTTTATAAAAAAAGAATAAAATATTCTTAAAAAGATTAGATTAGATGTGACATCTTTTTATTCCTTAAATTTTTAATATGCAAATTGTACTACTTGACAATTTTAAAGCTTAATATTTAAAACCAAAAATGATAAAATATTTTCAAAAGGATTAAATTAGATGTGACATCTTTTTAATCCTTAAATTTTTTGAAACACATGTTATACTACTTGACATTTTTAAAACTTAATATTTAAAACCGAAAAATGATAAATTATTCTTAAAAGGATTAAATTAGATGTGACATCTTTTTACTCCTTAATTTTTTTGATACACCAATTGTATTACTTGACAATTTTAAAACTTAATATTTAAAATCAAAAATGATAAAAATATTCTTAAAATGATTAAATTAGATGTGACATCTTTTTACTCCTTAAATTTTTTGAGACACGAGTCGTACGACTAGATAGTCTTAAAACTTGCATTTTAAAATATTATTCAAATCAAATCAATTCTTTTTTTTCAAAACTTTTTATCAACAACAAAACACAATTTCTTTAAAAGCAATCAACACATCCGCATTTTCTACCCAAGAACTACGTAGCTTTGATTTCTCCATCGCACTGGGAGATACGTAGGAGCAAGATCACACTCTTGTAAAGCATACTAACAAAAACTTTTTTTTATCTATATTTTAAATGTATATTTATCTTTAGATTATTTTCACAAAAATATTATATTTGCATTTTAAAAAGGAGAAATAAATATATTTAAGTTAATATTAATTTTGCACAATTAGTTATAGGTAACCGTTTTTTTTTAACGGATGTCGTAGGGTGCTAATACCTTCCCTACGCATAATCGACTCCCGAACTCAAAATTTGGTTTCAAAGACCATTTTTTAATTTTTATTTTTAAGGGTTTTCCAATATTTTCTCTATTTTAAAATAAACATTGGTGGCGACTCCATTGAATTCGAGAAACACTCGAAATTTTAGGCCGCGACAGCTGGCGACTCCACTAGGGACTGTTAGAGAGTCAAACCTAACATAATTAATTGTGCAATTTTTTTTTTTTGACTTCTTTTATATTTATTTCTCCTTTCATTTTCTTTACTTTATGCCTTTATTGTTTATTAGTTATTTTCTTGTAGTCATTATCTTTATATATATATTTATATATGTGTGTTGAGTATTTTACATCTTGTATTGGATTGTGATTCTCGTCACACACTACACATTCACTTACACACACACTTATGAGTGAGACCCTATACCCGAGCCTGAGTGAAGCTTAAGTTTAGTTAGGGGTTTAGTGGTAATCATATTGGATGTACATCCTATTTGGTTATTGCGAAAATCTCGTCTAGAGTGTGACTCTATTGAAAATACCTACATTTTGGATGTACTTCCTATTTGTAGTGATGTTTCAATACGAGTACTTGGCACTAGAGACCAATGAATTTTAGGACTATAGAACCCGCCCAGGAAAGAATTCACGAATTTAGAAGCTTATAGACTTTAAAATTTCTCTAATTTTGGTTAGAATGCATCTAAGTCATATCATAGCTTTCTTGCTTTTAAATGGTAGATTTTTATTTATTTTTTATTTATTTTTTACTTTTATTTTTATTATTTTTATTTTATTTATTATTTTTATTTTTTTGTTTTTTTCCCCACCATCTGACGTTAGTATACCTCTCAATTTTTTTTATTGCATCAATGCAACTAGCTTTCATCGTTAATGTTAAAGTTAAATTTTTTAGTACCATGCATTCCTTTCATGCATTAAAAATTATTTTCAACACCATACCATACATTATTCATAATCATTCATTTTTATGTAGGTCCATTAGAGAACCATTGAATTCAAAGCTAGGGTGTGGATATCTTTGATTAAAAATGGGATCCAACAATGAAACTGCAACCCCAATGCTAAAGAAAACTATGAATGTGAAAGCCAAAAAGCATCAGGTTGACAGTTTAAAAAAACTTCGTAGCTTGTTGGAACTTAATCACCGGTCAACATTTACTAAGAAATATGGAAAGATTCTTGATTTATTGGATGTGGATGTACAAATAGGGGCTATTACCGCTTTGTCTCAATTCTACGACTCTCCTTTGAGATGTTTCACCTTTCAAGACTTCTGGTTTCCTAAGAAGTTTTTTTGCGAAAAGAGCACATCATTTAGCTAAAGCCCAAGATTGGAGTGCTTTTAAGGAGGTGCTAGCCCTCACCATATATGGAGTTGTTCTATTCCCGAGTGATGAAGAAATTATTGATTTAGCAGCAATCGATGTCTTCCTAGCCTTGAAGAATAGAGGAGAAAATCCTACAACAGCCATCCTCGCTGACGTGTACTATACACTTAACTACTGTCATGAAAAAAAAGGCAAACAAATTTTGTGTTGTTTATTGGTTTTGTACGTCTGGTTGGTGAATCATATGTTTGATAGTGGGTGCCAAAAACGTTGTCCTATCAATGATTTCAAGAACTGTTGTGTTGACATAAAGGATGATCGAGGATGGGCTCAGAGGTTGGTAGATCTTAATGAAAAAACAGTTCGATAGTATGCGAGATAGCGAGAGGTAAAAGAGGTAATATACCAATGTGGAACATTCTCTAATGTGCCACTTATGGGGACTAGAGGTTGTGTGAATTATAATCCAATATTGGCTTTGAGGCAACTTGGGTATCCTATCATAGGAGAACCAATGCAAAAACTAATAACCCCTTTTATTCTTTATGACATGGGTTTAGAAAACATTGAAGATTTTTTGAGGAAAATACGTCAATCTTGGAAGACGATAATCAGAAAAGGGAAGGAACTTGGAAGTAGAAGTTGTGGTGCAGATGATTGTTACTGACAGTGGGTCAAGAATAGGGTCCAAAAGGTTAAGCTGCCTTTTCGTCGTACCTCTGAGGTGGTCGATGAAACACCAATGCAACCCATTATCGTTAGTGAAGAAATTGAGAAGTTGCAAGCATCAATTCTAGAGGCGGAAGAGGAAAAGAAAAATATGCGAGAAGAGTTGATGGTAGTCCGTCGAGCATATGAGTTCGCCCTGTTGGAAAATGAGCAGAAGACGATTTCTCTTGAAAGATCAAATAAGAGGGCAAAGGTAGAGGAGGATTATAAGCTCAAGCTTCAATGCAATTTAAGGGCTTCAGACGAGTCTTTATGTTTGAGAAGACAAGAAAGAGACCAGGCGCGAGAGGAGGTTGAAAAGTTGAGAAAATGGTTGAAAGATTCAGAAAGCAGTGAAAGAAATGCGAAGAGACAATTGGAAAGTTTGAAACAACAGTTGGAGAGAGTGGTAGTGGAATATAAGACAAGGATAGAAGAAGAAAAAATGGAGAAACAAGAAGTTGTTGCTATGTACCGAGATGCGTGGTTGAAGGAACAAGAGGAAGCAAATATTTTAAGAAACCGAATGATGGAACAAGTGGAGGCAATAGAGATGCTTGGGCAAGAAGGGATACTGTGGATGGATCGTTGTGAAAAACTCACTTCCATAGCCAACCAAGCCATCGAAAGGGTTCCCGTACTCTTAAGGAAAGCAGAAGCAAGCATAGTTCCATCTGTCACACCTGCTGAGATTATTACTTTCATTCAACATTGTAATATTTTGATAGAAGCAATGAATAGTTTAATTCGCCGAGAGCGATAGAAACAATGTATTTCAGATATAGAGAGAAATGTTGCACCTGTACCCTTTTTAATTATCAATGAAATAACTTGTTTTGAGTTTTCTAAAAAGATGTTTGTGCCTAGGTTGGGGAATCAATGGTTCTCTAATACCCACATGCATACATATAAATCTTCATTTTTTTTTAACTAGCATCATATGATCTTTCAGAAAAAAAATCAATAAAGCTGTTTCCCCGACACCCTTATCGGACTCGCGCAAACTCCAAGATCATGGACGAACTTGAGCAAAACCAAGAAGTGATGAGAGCGGATGTTAGCCAATTGAAGGACAAGGTTGATCGAATCCTAGAGGCTATACAAGCTTTAACAACGAAGGATAATACAGATGAGAATCCTCCCACTACAAATGAAGAACATCGAGCTACCCCGTCTCACCCACCAGGCTTTACCCCAACTACCCAACAATTTCGCACGCCAGCCATGCAATTTCCTATGTATGGTCTCCCACATGGTTATACTCCACCCTTAGTCATCAATCCCATGGACAATAATCCAAACCATTCAAATATCTACTCTCAAAGCCTAAACCAACCGCAAATCCCATATCCTCAGGGCTACGTGCCACCCCAAAACACTATACCTTCAGAAAATATTCCATTTAGTGCACCCCAAGTACCCCATTTTGATGTTAATGGAAATTGGCAACAACCTCAGGTTGGTGACGATACACAGTCGAAAGAAAAATTCCATGTTTTAGAAGAACGAATAAAAGCAATTGAAGGAAGTAATGTCTATGGTCTCGAAGCTTTTGATATGTGATTGGTTCCCGATGTGGTGATCCCTTCAAAATTCAAGATACCTGAGTTTGAAAAATACAGAGGTGTCATATGCCCTAAAAACCATCTGACCATGTATTGTAGAAAAATGGCTTCTCATGCTCAAAATGACAAACTTCTCATCCATTTTTTTCAAGACAGTTTAAGTGGGGCATCATTAAATTGGTATATGCATCTCGAGCGAAATCGAATCCGTTCATGGAAAGATTTGGCTGATGCCTTCCTGAAACAATACAGGTATAACATTGATATAGCTCCTGACATGATGCAACTGCAAAATTCATTGAAAAAGGACAATGAAACATTCAAAGAATATGCACAACGATGGAGAGAAGTCGCGTCGCAAGTAGATCCTCCTTTATCTGAAAGAGAAATGGTCGGTATGTTTATGGATACTCTTCAGTCTCCTTTTTATGAGAAGATGATCAGGAGTATGTCATCAAACTTTTCTGACATGGTCATGATAGGAGAAAAAATAGAAAGTGGAATGAGGAGTGGCAAGATTGTATGTGCAACAAGTGGTGTGAAGAAACCCCAAATGGGATTCCCAAAAAAGAAAGAAGGGGATGCTAATGTTGTAATGGCAAACCCAAGGGTCTCTTATTCTCCAGCCATGAATTCTTATCGACCTCCAAATTTTCAGCCTCCGATACCCCAAATTCCCTACATTCCTTATCCATATGTGGCTGCGACCTCACAAACTCCATACCCGCAATATCACCCTTCAAGGCCACCTTATTATCAACCACCTTTGGTCCAACCACCACCTGCTGCGTTTTCGCAACAAAACCAATGGAACCCAAATCCAACCCCGAATCACTACAGACCACCAGTTAATCGAGAGAAAAAGATAACCCGTTTCGACCCAATTCCCATCACATATAGCCAATTGTTGCCTCACCTACTCCAGAATTCAATGGTAGTTTTAAGACCAATGAAACCTTTGGAACCACCATTCCCAAAATGGTGCAACCCAAATGCCAAATGTGAATACCATGCAGGAGCCGTAGGGCATTCCGTCGAAGAATGTCAAGCCCTAAAATCTAAAGTGCAAGAACTGATCAATGCAAAATGGCTTACCTTCAAGGAAGACGGTCCCAACGTAGGGAGTAACCCTTTGTCGGGCCATGGGGATACCTCTATCAACGTCATTGAAGAGTGTGCAAAAGATGATCGTGTGTTGACCATAAAGCCGTGCATGGAAAATAGTAGATCTTTCCTAAGACCATTAGAAATCCTCTATAGAAAAGAGAATCTCAAACCAATTCTTCACAGGCCCAATGCAATAATTGTCCAAGCACCAACTCCTTTTCCTTATAAAAATACCAAGGCGGTACCATGGAATTATGAAGCCACGTCCCATTTAGCCGATCATCAATCAAGTGGTAACTGCGAACCTAAAGGGATTGATGTCACCAACATTTCAGGGATTGGTGGGGTGACTCGGAGTGGTCGAGTATATGCTCTTGAACAATTCAGGAAAACAGAAGGTCATGCTATAAAAGGACCAGAGACTAGCAAAAAGACGGTGCCTGAAGAAGAAGCTAACGAATTTTTGAAATTCATCAAGCAAAGTGAATATAAAGTGGTGGATCAACTAAATCAAACTCCTTCCAAGATATCTGTTCTCTCTTTGTTATTGAATTTTGAAGCACATAGAAGGGCACTGATGAAGGTTTTAAATGAGGCCCATGTTACTCATGATATCACTGTCGACCAATTTGATGGGGTTGTCGGTAACATCACCGCTAGTAGTTGTCTGAGTTTTAGCGATGTCGAATTACCAGCTGAAGGGATAGAGCATAATAAAGCACTACACATCTCTGTGAAGTGTCATGATTATATTCTTGCATGAGTGCTTGTTGACAATGGTTCATCGTTGAATGTCATGCCGAAATCAACACTATCAAAACTATTTTTTGATGAGGCTTGTTTGAAGCCGAGTGCTTTGGTGGTGAAAGCGTTTGATGGATCCAGAAGACAAGTTGTTAGTGAGATTGACCTGCCAATTCAAATCGGACCCCACAACTTTGGAATAACCTTCCAAGTGATGGATATTAAACCAACGTACAGTTGCCTTTTAGGGAGACCGTGGATTCACGCTGCTGGAGCAGTAACATCCACTCTCCATCAAAAGCTAAAATTTATAGTGAACAATAAGCTGGTGATAATATCTAGGGAAGAAGATATGATAGTTAGTCATCTGTCTTCTACGGACTACATTGAGGACACGGAGGAAGCCATAGAGACTTCCTTTCAAGCATTAGAAATCGCCAATGCTGTCTTCATGGGTGAAGGATCCCCTTTAAAAGAACCAAAGTTGCCTACCACATCCTTAAAGTCTACCAAATCGATGGAAGGAGGAGTTTTTGCTAAATTGGGAAAATTGTTAGATATACCTGAAAAGAACGATAGGTACGGTTTGGGATATGTACCTACTAAAGCTGACAAAGAAAAGGCTGTAAAAGAAAAAAGGGAAAGCAGGATGGCTCGTTTGGAAAATCAGACACTGAATTCACAGAAGATTTCTATTTGTGACATTCGCCAAACATTTCAGAGCGCGTGAATAGTATATGCTGACCATGTGGCTGCTGCGGAAGAAGACGACCATGTTGATGATGATACCCTCACACTAGTGTACCCTTGTCCTCCAAACACCAGTCTCAACAATTGGAAGATCATCGAGTTTCCCGTGTTTGTTAATTCATGTTCAAAGTAATTGTGTACTTTAACTCCTTTTGCTCTGCCCAAGGCTATAAGGATAACTAATTAGGGCGCATGTATTTCAATTCCGTACTTATTATCAATAAATGCATTTTTGAATTCTTCAACTGCTTTTGTTTTTCTCTTTTCTTTTTTGGCAATCTTTATTCATATTTTCTTTTTCCTTTTTCTTCTTAATTTAAACAATGTTGTTGACACCTAATTTTGTCCGCTTTTTATTTATTTATCTATTTATTTATTTTTTACTTTTTATTAAAAAAACGGAAATAATAATAATAAATGTATAGAAATATAAAAATAAAAATAAATAATTAGGGCTTTAAACTTTAAACAATCACATATGTTCCCAGTTTTTTTGCCTCTAATTCCTGTTTAGACTCTTTTCTAAAAAATAAAAAAATAAAAAATATATATATAAAAATATATAAAAAAATAATAAAAAAATTAATAAAGATACATAATTGAATGAAAGAAACTGAAAAGAAATGGATTGATCGTCATAAAAATCGGTATAATGAGGATCAATTGAATGGATTGATGGTCATAAAAATCGGTATAATGATAATCAATTGAAAGAAAAGAAACCACAAAGAAAGAGATTAATAGTAATAAAATGGTGATCAATTGACAATTATTCCCTTGTCTTTTGTAACCTACACCCGAAAGGCCTATAAATAATCGATAGTAAGAGTGGAAGTGGAGGACATTTTTGAGAGCACAAAAAAAAAGAAAAAAAAAAGAATAACAGGTGAAAGAGGAGTAGAGAATTTGGTCTTGGGAAAATTAGTGCAACAAGAAAACACTTCAGTAGTAAGGTATCACTTCTCTAATTTCTTCTTGTTAGTCTTTGTATTGCATCCCTTTAAAAATGTTCTTTTTTTTTTCTTTCTCTTTTTTTCTATTTATACAAAAATAAACTCATGTGTTAAGCTCTCATTTTTCTAAAGTTGTCTGCTCTTAAAATTGTTTTCTTTGCAACACAAAATGCTAGGAAAATATAACTAATTAATGTTTATAAACCAATCACCAAGAAAATAAATTTCACCATATCGTAATATTGAATTTATAGCTCATATCCCATCTTTATCAAAATAATAAAAAAAATCATAACAACAAATAAATAGTTTTCCCTTAGGATTAGAATTAATAGTTGCTGCCGCCGGATGAAATTCATCCTCGCTCGCCGCGCTACGTCTCACCTCTTTTTTTCGTTATTATTATATTTTCGTTACGTTGTTTTTTTAACAAAAATTAATTTTTCTTTAAAACAAAAATAAAAAGATACAATCCTGAACAAACAACTCACCTTTTTTTTTCGTTATCATTATTATTATTATTATCACTATTACCATTATTACTATTATTATTATTATTATTATCACTATTATGTTGTTAATTTATTTTGATATGTATATATATATAAAGTAAAAATTAATAATAAAATCAATCAACACATAAATATTTTCTACCAAGAACTACGTGTGTTTTGATTTCCTCATTGCACCTGGGGATACGTAGGAGCAAGGTTTTTTCCTTGTCAAACCAAATTAATAAAAAAATATTTTTCCTTCTTTTATTAATGTAAATAATTTATTTATTTGTTAGTATTCTTTTTGGGGTAAAAATAAATGAATAAATAAATAAATAGTTTGTATATAATTAATTATAGGGTAACCGTTTTAACGGACGTTGTAGGGTAGGAATACTGTCCCTACTCGTAATCGACTCCCGAATCCGAATTTTTGGTTCAAAAATCATTATTTTAGGTTTTATCCAATTTTTCCTTTGAATAA
The DNA here is from genome assembly GCA_037974735.1 of Cicer chorassanicum. Lineage (NCBI taxonomy): Eukaryota > Viridiplantae > Streptophyta > Magnoliopsida > Fabales > Fabaceae > Cicer > Cicer chorassanicum. Next base: position 38,310,436 of record JBBPBP010000001.1, read on the forward strand.
AATAAAATTGGTGGCGACTCCTGTTTCGCGGACAAACCGAACGCGACAGCTGGCGACTCCACTGGGGATGTTTGAGAGTCAAGCCCAATATAATTAATTGTATATAATTATTTCTTATTTATTGTTTTATTTATATTACCCCTATTGTTTTATTTGTTTTGTCATATTGTGAATATAATTATATCTGTCTTGTTAATTTATTTTCATTGTGATTTTTTTATTTTACCTTATTTATTTTTTCTATACACTACTTGAACACGATTCACACACTTATGAGTGAGCTCTATACCCGGGATGAGTGCAACCTAAGATAAGTTAGAGATTGTGTAATGATAATCTTCTGGATGTACATCCTGTTTGGTTGTCATGAAAGTCTCACCTAGAGTTGACATTTTCTATAATATTTCCATTTTAATAGTTTACCTATTAATTGGTTTAATATTTTAGAATTGAGTTGTGTGCTCTTGGAACCAATTTAGAACTATAGAGCTACCCATGGTAAAGGTTCACATAAAAAAAACATAAGAAAAAAAAAAGAATCGTGTAAATCTCATGTACATACGAAAAACCTACTCTATTTCCTGTTCACTTTTACCTTCTAGCATACCCAAGTTTTTTTTTTGTTTTTGTTTTTTGCATCATATTCTTCATCATGGTCACTTTTGAAAAAATATCATTATCACATCATCTTCAAAACCATAAAAATTAAGGCTTGTTGTGAATAACTTTAACCACAGGAAACATGAGATCAAATGGTGGCTCAAACATTACTCCATTAAGAAAGACCTTGCCATTGAGAGTTCTCAAACCAGATGTAAGCAACCTTAAAAATCTCGCTCGGAAGTTGAAAAAGGTACAACGTGTAATCTTTATGGGGAAATTTGGAAAAATTCTGGATTTACTTGAAGTTAATGTGCAAGTGGATGCCCTTACAGCGTTGGCCCAATTCTATGGCCCTCCTTTCAGGTGTTTCACCTTTAAGGACTTTCAGTTGGCCCCAACGTTGGAAGAGTTCGAACGAATAATTGGATATCCGATGAAGGGGAGCAAACCTTACCAGTAAATGGAACACTACCCTTCACTGAAAACAATTGTTGAAACATTTGATATCCCGATAAAGGAAATAGAAGACAATAGAACCAACAAAGACAATTTGATCGGATTCCCAATAAAATATCTTGAAGAGAAAGCAGTAAACTTAGCGAGAGATGGAAAATAGGACACTTTCATGGATGTGCTCGCCTTAATTATATATGGGATTGTTTTATTTCCAAGTGTTAAGGACTTTGTGGATTTTACGGCGGTAGACGTTTTTTTGGCCTACAAGCATAGAGGGGAGAACCCAGTACCGGCGGTTTTAGCTGACATTTACTGCACACTCGACTTCCGTCATGAGAAAGAAGGGGGCATAATCCATTGCTGCTCACCAATACTATATCTTTGGTTTGTCAAACATATTTTCCAAGACACACATCAGTTAAGAACTAAAAGCAAAAAGGAATGGGCCAACATTCTAGCAAATCTCAACGAAAGAACTATCCAGTGGTATTCCCGGAGTCAAGATATAAATGAAGTGATTTGTAGATGCGGTGTCTTTGTTGATGTTCCCCTCATGGGAACTAAAGGGTGTATAAATTATAGTCCCTATGTTGCATTGAGACAACTGGGTTATCCTATGAAGAAGCCTCCGATGATTGATGTAACAAAGTCTTTTGTCATTTGTGGACGAGACGTTTATGATGCTAGCTTGCTGAGAAGAATACGTAAGTCTTGGGGATATGTCGTTAGAAGAATATCATAATTGTGGTATAGGAGAGGAATATCATAATTGGGTGAAAAAGAGGGCATTAGAGATCAAGTTGTCTTTTCATTGCAACACAGTTGCTCCCGAAGTAGTACAACAGAATCCTTTTTCAGTACTGAAGATTTAGAGGCTGACTTAGCTCTAAAAATGCAAGAAATTGAGAAATTACAACAAGAATTGGAGAGGGCTCACCAGGCTTATAGAGATATGGAGTATAAGAATACTCAACAATCCCTTATCCTTGAGAAAGTACAGAAAAGAGCAAGAGAGGAAGAAGAAAACAAGAATAGAACTCAGATCTGTTTGCGGGGTGCGAATGAAGAGTTGAGACTCAGACGTCAAGAAAGGGATGATGCAGTGATTGAAGGTCTCAGGCTTAAGGAGTTGCTAAAAAAATATTGGGAAAAACATGAAGACATCCGTCGACAAGAAGCAAATCTAAAGCAACAAATAGAGAGGGTAAAAGCGGAATATGAAAGTAAGATAATGGTAGAATGGCAATGTCAAGAAGAGATCGTTGAGGCATACCGAGTTGAACTTGCAAGAAAAGAAGACGAGATGCATACACAAAAAGACATTATCGAGAGACTTGTTCAAGAAGGAATGTTTTGGATGGACCGCTTCTCCAAACTAGTTTATTTAACCAATTCGGCCATCAGAGATATTCCACCGTTATTAAGAGATGCAGACGGGATGGTTAATCCTCTCTCTACCCCTCAAGGGATCTCCATTTTTGTTGAGCATTGTAAAAGCTTAATTGAGCAAATGAAAAAAATGATTGCTCATTAAATTTTCAAATTCTGTGTTTATGTTACTACTTTCGTTTTGTTAAGTTTTGTTTGTTCTCTCATTTGTGGTAAAACTTGTATTTTGTTTTTTATCAATGAATTAAATTTGGCTCAACTTTTGATCTCATGGTTCTCCCTTTATTATTGGTTAAGATATTCACAAACAAGCAATAAATAAGGCTTTAACATTCATGCATCATTACATTTTCATAGATCACATTGCATACTCATGCCATATTCATTCACAGAAAAAATAACACAACAAATAAAAAAACTGGTGCTACGACACCGTTATCGGACACGATCCCAGTCAAAAATCATGGATGAGCTAGAGCAAACAGAAATAAGAGAAGACGTGAACCAACTCAAGGGGCAAATGACCAAGATCTTGGAGATTCTACAAGCACTTGGAATCCTTTGGTAGATGAGGGGATGCCCCAAAACACTCTTGTTCATCCAACGGGCGTCGCTCCACACCTTCACACTAATTAGCAAGAAGGGAAGGCACAACAATTTCCACCTTATGGTCTACCGCCAGGTTATACCCCACCCATAGACACTCATCCTTCCAACAACAGTCCACTGGTCGTGGCTACAAATCTGCAACATAGTACTGGTGAGTCCCACAAGTGCAACCTTCACCCCTTACTTTGGGATTTCCTAGCTCGCCGTCGCAAGGAAAAGCTTTCCTAGTATGGATTTGATGCTTCGGACCTATGCATCGTTTCTGATGTTATAATACCTCCGAAATTCAAGTTGCCTGAATTCAACAAATACAAGGGAACTACATGCCCCAAGAACCATCTTATTATGTATTGTCGAAAAATGGGTTTTTGTTCCCATGAGGAAAAACTGCTAATCCACTTCTTTCAAGACAGTTTGACAAGAGCTTCCCTGAGTTGGTATATGCACCTTGAGCGAGCTCATATCGGCTCTTGGAAAGATTTGGTGGATGCCTTTTTGAAACAATACAAATATAATCTTGACATGGCTCCTGACAGAATGCAGTTGCAAAATATGACAAAACGAGACAACGAAACATTCAAGGAATATGCCCAACGATGGAGAGAGCTAGTTTCCCAGGTTGAACCTCCTCTATCAAAAAAAGAAATGGTAATCATGTTCATAAACACTCTTCAACCTCCGTTTTATGACAAAATGATAGGAAGCGTCTCGTCAAATTTTTCAGATCTCGTCATCATAGGCGAAAAAGTAGAAATGGGATTGAAAAGCGGAAAGATTACTTCTGGCTATCCCGGATTGAATAACACAAAGAAGCCTCCCGTAAGTGCGAATAAGAAAAAGGAGGGAGAAAGCCATTTTGTGGCGTCAAACTCAACTAATCCTTCTTTCGTGCATCGCCCCTACGCCGCTGCAACCTCACAAACCTCAAGTACCATAGGTCAAAACTTACAAGGGAATCAAGATTCCTATGAAAGTCGGGGAAGAAACTATCGTGGGAGGAAGTTTGTACATTTCAACCCAATCCCTATGACTTATGCAAAATTATTACCGCATCTGGTTAGCAATTCTATGGTTGCACTATGTCCAGGGAAACCTATAGAACCGTCCTACCCCAAAGGATATGACTCGAACGCCGCATGCGATTACCACTCTTGGGCTGTAGGACACTCTACTGAAAATTGCCTAGCTTTAAAATTTAAGGTGCACGATTTGCTTAAAGCTGGATGGTTGAATTTCAAAGAAAACGAACCTAGCGTGAAAAACAATCCCATACCAGTCCATGGTGGATCAATAGTGAATGCTATTGAAGAAAATCACCAATTAATAAGGGAGGTCGATAGAATTAAGACCCCGATGGGACTAATTTTCTATGAGTTATGCAAATTTGGGTTAATCCATGGAAACGCCGATGGGAAAACAAGATGCAATTTCCACCTCAATGAAGATCATTCCATGGAAGAATGCAATGAGTTCAAAAAAGAACTTCAAAAATTGATAAACACAGGCATCGTTCAAATAGGTCATTGGGAAAAGGATGATGATATGATCGCAACCCAATCAGAAGAAAAACTTGGCATAACTATCCCAAAGCCATTAGTCATTCACTTCACTAAGGACGAAACTATGAATGCCCCCAATGATCTGAGGACCTTAATAGTTCGGATACCAAGCTCTTTTCCATATAAAGACAATAAAGCAGTACCTTGGAAATATAATGTAGAGGTACATTTGGCTGAACAGAAGAATGAAGATGCTTCTAGCTCGAAAACAACTACTACCACGAACGTTTCAGGGATAGGAGGGATGACTAGAAGTGGTCGGATATACTCCTCGAAAATATCACAGAGATAAATAATAGTGGCGTCATAGAAGGCATACAAAGATAAAGGGAAAAAGAAAGTAATTGTAACAGAAGAAGTTGAAAAGGAGAAAGTAGAAAATGAGAAAGGGGTTTCTAATGATGAAGCTCGTGAGTTTCTCAAAATCATCCAACAGAGTGAATACAAAATAGTCGACCAGCTCAACCATACTCCTGCAAGGATTTCATCGTGTCCCTACTGATGAATTCTGAGTCCCACCGGAAGCTATTGATGAAAATACTAAACGAGGCCAATGTCACTCACGACATCACCTTGGACAAATTTGGAGGCATCATAAATAACATCACTGCCAACAACCACCTAACCTTCACAGATGATGAGCTGCCGACCGAAGGAAGAGGGCATAATAAAGCACTACACATATCAGTGATGTGTCTCGACCATATAATATCGAGAGTCCTCATTGACAATGGCTCATCGCTGAATGTCATATCAAAATCGACATTAGCAAAACTACCTTGTGATGGTACATATATGAGACCAAGTCCCATGGTTGTTAGAGCTTTCGATGGGAGTCACAGAGAAGTAATGGGAGAAATTGAACTCCCAATTCAAATAGGCCCCGTCACATTTGAAATCACATTTCACGTGATGGACATTGTACCCGCCTATAGTTGCTTGTTGGGAAGGCCATGGATCCATTCTGCCGGCGTAGTGCGATCAACCTTACATCAAAAGCTGAAGTATATGGTAAATGATCAATTGGTAATCGTGTCAGGAGAAAAAGACTTGTTGGTGAGTAAGTTGTCCACCACACCTTATGTTGAGACGATAGAAGAAGCTCTAGAGACCGCCTTCCAAACACTAGAAATTGTGGACACCGCTTACGTCGAGACGACACCTATAGAACCACATATGTCAAACACTGCTATTATGGTGGCTAAGTTCATGTTGAGCAGAGGACACCATCTATGGCACGGGTTGGGGAAAGATGAAGAAGGGATCAAAGAACTGGTGGAACTTCCTGAGAATAAGGATAAGTGGGGTTTAGGCTACAAACCCACCCAGGCTGACAAACGAAGATTGGTCAAAGAAAAAAAAGAAAAGAGATTAGCTCGGATCGAGAATCGAGAGCCTAGAACTGAAAGGATTCCCATCTGTGACATCCAACAAAGTTTCCAAAGTGCAAGGCCAACAAGTGAGATCCACATCGCAGCAACTGGAGATGACATTTCCGTTGATGAAGCTGATTGGATTCGTCCGTGTGGTGCAGGAGCAGAAATCAAGAATTGGATATTAGTCAAGTCGCCTATAATATTTAATGCAATTCCCATGTAAATCTAAAAGCATTATTACTCTTACTAAGACCTTAAGATACTTCATTATATTTAGGATGGACACAATTTTGTTTTCCCAGTACTTTGAATTTCAATAAATGCATTCTCATTTTATTTTCTTATTGTTCTTTCTTACCGTTCTCGTATTTTAACATTCATTCGCCAAAATTGTTCTTTTTTATTTCTTTCTTTTTTTTCCCTTCCCCTTATCCTAGCCTTGAATCCTGCAGATTTGGGAATAGTCCGTTCACAGATGACTGTACTAAGATCTCGTCGCATAATTTTGTCAATCTTGTTAGTCAAACAGAAAAAGATAACGAAGAAGAATATGAACCTCCTATGGAGTTGTTAAGAGCGGTAGAACGGGAAGCCAAGGGTATCATGCCCTATGAGGAATCGACGAAAATGATTAATCTAGGGACAGAAGAAATAAAGAAAGAAATTAAAGTCGGCACCATCTTAAAGAAAGAAGTGTATCACGAACTAATCCAACTCCTACATGAATACAAAGATGTTTTTGCCTGGTCATATCAGGATATGCCTGGATTGGATACTAGCATAGTGGAGCATAAATTGCCTTTAAAACCCGATTTTTCTCCGGTCAAACAAAAATTAAGGCGAATGAAGCCCGATATGTCATTAAAAATTAGGGAAGAAGTAAAAAAACAATTTGACGCAGGATTCCTGGCTGTGGCAAATTATCCCCAATAGATAGCCAATATCGTACCGGTGCCGAAAAAGGATGGCAAAGTTCGAATGTGTGTCGACTATAGGGACCTTAACAAAGCCAGTCCTAAAGATGATTTTCCGTTACCTCACATCGATATTCTGGTTGACAATATGGCTCGCCATTCACTCTTTTCTTTTATGGATGGTTTCTCTGGGTACAATCAAATTAAGATGGCAGCTGAAGATATGGAAAAAACGACTTTCACCCCTTGGGGAACATTTTGTTACAAAGTAATGTCTTTTGGACTGAAGAATGCTGGGGTGACCTACCAAAGAGCTATGGTAACCCTATTCCATGACATGATACATAAAGAGGTAGAAGTTTATGTAGACGACATGATTGCTAAGTCACAAACAGAAGAAAAACATATTATTGATCTAAAGAAACTCTTTGAAAGACTTAGAAAGTTTAAGCTAAAGCTTAATCCTTCCAAGTGTACTTTCGGCGTGAGGTCGGGAAAATTATTGGGATTTGTGGTTTGTCAGAAAGGAATAGAGGTCGACCCCGATAAGATTCGGGCCATTTCAGAAATGCCTAAATTATATTTCATGGTTTGTGGTTTGTCACGGTTTTCTTGGGAGACTAAATTATATTTCAAGACTTATATCACAACTAACTGCGACTTGTGAACCAATCTTTAAACTTTTAAGGAAAGATCAAACAGTTGTGTGGAACGAAGAATGTCAAAACGCATTTGAAAAAATCCGACAGTATTTGCAAAAGCCTCCAATTCTAGTCCCCCCAGTTCTGGGCCGACCCTTGATTATGTATCTTACAGTTCTCGACGGGGCCATGGGATGCGTGCTAGGGCAACACGATGAAACAGGAAAAAAGGAGCATGCCATTTACTATCTAAGTAAAAAATTTACAGAGGTTGAAACAAGATATACAATGTTAGATCGTACTTGTTGTGCCTTAGCCTGGGCGGCCCATCGCTTGAGGCAATACATACTTTGCCACACGACTTACTTGATATCCAAAATGGATCCAATCAAGTACATTTTTGAAAAGCTTGCTCTCACAGGGTGAATTGCTCGCTGGCAGGTGATGTTATCAAAATATGATATTACCTATGTTACTCAGAAAGCCATCAAAGGGAGTGCCTTAGCAGATTATCTAGCTAATCAACCTGTGGATGATTATAAGTCAATGCAATGTGAATTCCCAGACGAAAGCATCATGGTTATGTTTGAAGAATGCGATAATGAAAAATGGACCTTGTTGTTCGACGGGGCCTCAAACATAATGAGGCATGGGATTGGGGTTGTCTTAATATCTCCCAAAAAACAGTTCATACCTATCACAACGCGCTTGTGTTTTGATTGTACCAATAATATGGCAGAATATGAAGCTTGTGCCATGGGATTTTTGGCAGCTTTGGAATCAAAAGCGAAAGTGTTGGAAGTGTATGGAGATTCAACTCTGTTCATTAATCAGCTTAACCGAGAATGGGAAACTCAAGATAAGAAGTTAATACCTTATTTTACCTACATAAAAGAATTGTCTTTACAATTTGACAAAATCACCTTTCACCATGTCCCTCGCGAAAACAATCAATTGACTGATGCTTTGGCTACTTTATCCTCGATGTTCCAAATAAGTCAAAGCGATGAAATCCCATCCATTAAATTGGAGAGTCGAGATCCTCCTGCCTACTGCCACTTAATGGAAGAAGAAATTGATGGGAAACCGTGGTATCACGATATCAAACACTATCTTATTAATAGAGAATATCCTCCCAGAATATCAGAGAATGAGAAAAGAACTCTAAGACGGCTAGCCGCGAGCTTTTTCGTGAACGAAATTGTTTTGTATAAGAGGAATCATGATATGGTACTCCTTAGATGCGTTGATGTCAATGAGGCGAAAGAAATTCTACAAGATGTCCACGATGGCTCTTATGGGATCCATATGAACGGACACGCCATGTCTAGAAAGATTCTTCGGGCTGGGTATTACTGGCTCACCCTAGAAAAAGATTGTTTTAATTATGTAAAGAAATGCCATAAGTGTCAAATATATGCTGATAATATCCACGCCCCACCAATGCCTCTAAACACCCTTTCAGCGCCCTGGCCGTTCTCAATGTGGGACATTGACGTCATCCGAATGATTGAACCGAAAGCATCAAATGGACATCGCTTCATCTTGGTGGCAATCGATTACTTTACCAAATGGGTAGAGGCCGCTTCGTACGCCAATGTAACCAGAAATGTGGTAGTCAAATTCATAAAAAGGGAGTTAATTTGTCGTTATGGCCTACCAAGCGAGATCATTACCGACAATGCCACAAATCTGAATAACAAAATGATGGATGAATTGTGTGCCACCTTTAAAATTCAACACCAGAACTCGTCCCCGTACAGACCAAAATGGAATGGTGCAGTTGAAGCAGCAAATAAAAATATCAAAAAAATTATTCAGAAAATGGTTGTAACATACAAAGATTGGCATGAGATGTTATAGTTTGCACTACACGGGTATCGCACTTCGATACGCACTTCAACTGGGTCAACCCCTTTTCCCCTAGTATATGGGATGGAGGTTGTGCTACCCATTGAAGTTGAAATCCCCTCACTAAGAGTATTAATGGAGGCCAAACTAGAGGAGTCGGAATGGGTACAGACTCGTTTCGATCAATTAAATTTAATTGAAGAAAAAAGGTTGGCGGCCTTATGCCATGGGCAACTATATCAGAAAAGATTGAAAAGAGCGTACGAGAAAAAAGTACGTCCTCGAGAATTCCGGGAGGGAGACTTGGTGCTAAAAAAGATCTTACCCATTCAAAAGGATTATCGTGGGAAATGGACCCCTAACTACGAGGGCCCATACGTCATGAAAAAAGCTTTCTCAGGTGGAGCTTTGATCCTCACGAATATGGATGGAAAAGATTTAGTCCTCCCTGTAAACTCAGATGCCGTAAAAAAGTATCATACTTAAATAATGAATACCCGCTAGGTTGAAAACCTAAAAAGGCGACCTAGGCAAAAATTAGGGTACCAAAAAAAATACTCGCTAGGTTGAAAACCTGAAAGGGCGACATAGACAAAAGTTAGGGTACAAAAAAAATAATGAATACCCGCTTGGTTGAAAACCTGAAAGGGCGACCTAGGCAAAAATTTGGGTACAAAAAAAAATACCTGCTAGGTTGAAAACCTGAAAAGGCGACCTAGGCAAAAATTAGGGTAAAAAAATATATATAATAAATACCTGCTCGGTCGAAAACCTAAAAGGACGACCTAGGCAAAAATTAGGGTACAAACAAATATAATAAATACCTATTGGGTTGAAAACTTGACAGGGCAACCTAAGAGAAGAAGAAAAACAACATCAACAACAACAAAAACAAAGAATATATACTCAAAAGGGAAAGACCAACAATATCGATCGGACTATGGCACGAGAAGTTAGTACAGTCTACCTGTGAATTACTAGTAACCAAGTCGGGTCTTCCACCCATTCTTTTTGTTTTATCTTATGTATATTCTTTTTTTTTACGACGAATATTGAACCTCAATATATTGATATACTTTTATCATCTTTATAAATTAACCTTCTTTCTCGAATGCATTTTATGATTATCGTGTACTGGAAAGTAAAACATATACCATACCTCGATATAATGAATTGCGATAAAGTCGGATATATTAGAGGTTGTTTAGAGTGCAAGGTAGACGACAATATGAGATCCAACTAAAGATTACAACAGTAATTCTTCTTCAAAAAAAAACCAAAAAAACAAAGAAACAAAAAAA
>JBBPBP010000001.1:38331857-38405012 GCA_037974735.1 Cicer chorassanicum
TATATATATATATATATATATTATGATTTTACAATGTTTGAGCAATACGATATTTTTTCAACATGATAAAAAAGAAGAGTAGATTTATACCCAAAATAAAACTAAGAGAACTTTATCTCATCAAATTAGAATTGGATTCGATTAAGTTTATGTGGTTTTGATGGTTTACGTGGAATTGCATTCATTTTTATAAAAAATAAATAAATAAAATATGAGAGGCATATCTTAAATTTTATCTCTGATCTCTCTGTCTCTTCAAATTCAAAATGTAGTTGTTTATGTTATTTTACAAACATGGTGAGTCTGTATAAGTTCATAAAGATTTAAATGCATATGTCCTTCTTTGGAAAATGGCTTCTAATTTGTACTTGATTTATAAAAAAATTGTATTGAGGAGGACAATGTAATATGTTATACCTTTGACTTCTAGTACTGTGGTAAATATTGTGTCTACTGTCTGCTTGTTACAACTTGAAATCAATATTTATATTTGAAGATTGTTATTTTTTTTATTGGCCTTATTTCATCACTTGGTATTTATTAAAAAAAATTGTAGCTCTTAACTGAACTGTTTTTGTTTACATACATTGAGTTTATATTCATTTTGCTAGATTAGAATGTAAAACTGTGTTGACCATGTTAAGAATGCAGTAGTAGCATATAACTTTTTTTTTATTGTATGACCTTGGAATTGGATATTTTTTGTGGGTATTCAATTTGTTAAAGTGAAACATGTGCTTAGCTTATGTAAGTTATTTTTTCGGATAAAATGATTTATACATTGTGTAATCCTCATATTGTGTTTGTCTCCACTATGCTTTGTTATGTATTTCTTGCATCAATAAAATTTATGTGTTGTCATCTAATCTATCTGTGGGTGTACTATGAACCATGTATTTGTGTTTTTTATTTTCTCCCTTTGACATAATGATTGTGTCATATGATTGAGTGACGCTTTTTAGAGTATGGACTCTTCTTTCTTTCATAGTCTTGCTTAAAAAAAATTGTGAGACTTACTTTTGTGAATTAATTATTAGAACAAATTATTGGGTCTGAAGATAACGAAAGTAAAATATGACGTGACTTTGATAGTTATAGATATGTCTTATAATATAAAATATTTTAGTCGTTAACTTATGTGGTTAACAAATTTTTGGTTTGGATTGGTGAGTAAAGAATTGCCGGTGGATGAATGCTAGTATGTAATATGAGATATAATATAATAAAATAGAGAGTAATTAAAAGTCTTGTATAATGTGATGATTGATTTGAATGTAAAGTATGACTACAAAAATATAAAATGATGGTGCTTACTTGATAGCTTGTGTTGTTATTGACATGATTGATATTGAGATACATTAACTTTTCGTATGATACCCTTGAATTGTATGATGTGAGATTATGTGATGATGGTGTATGAGAGATCACTTTGATGTTAATGAATTGAGATGTGTGTGCGTGTGTGTGTGTGTGTGTATATATATATATAGATGTTACCTCTTAGACGTTAAAGTAGTGATAGTTCCAACCGGTGCTTAAAATGGTATTCTTAATAAAGTGAGTAGTCTAGAGCAATGGAGGGAGGAAATGGATGTTGGGGTATTTGACGTGGATAATGTTTTGTCATCATATAGGTAATGTCTGACAAGCCTAGTGATGTTGGGGAAGTACCATTGATGAACCTGGTCGTGAAAGCCTGCTATTGAGCCTTATGGCAACACTGTTAGACCTTGTGGGTATTCTGGTGGGGAATTTCTAAGTGACTTGGGGTAGCCTCTAAATGTTGGGAGCTACCATACAACACACGTTTACCTCGACCGCCGTATATATGTGTCTCGGGTTAAGTTGAGAGATCTATGATGACAATGCCAATTTGAACTGTCTGTCCATTTGCTTTGTGATATAGTATTAAGTGTCCTAACCAAGTACTTCAGAGTCAGAATTGTACGAAAGAAATAGAAGAAGTTTAGCGTATAAGAGCATGTATAATATTATCTTAATTTGTGATTGTCTCATTTTGATGATGTGATTTATTGTGTTATTATCTCTTGATGATTCTTATTATTGTGTTATTATCTCTTAATGTTCTACGTTTTATTTTAACCTATTTTATGCTATTATATGTTTTCGATGCTCACTCCATTTATTGTTTGCGTATTCGCGTTTGGAAAAACGCAGTTATTACATGTTGTTAGTTGGTGATATTGTGTTCTATGGAGTATTGAGTTGAAATCATATTTCATTAAATTATTGACAATCAAATATTATTTTGTAATTTATTATTTTTTTGAAGATGAAAATCAATGATCCTTAACTTTTTTTAATGCTATAATGTACATGAATGAGAAACCTTAGTTGCTTTGATTCTAAGATATTTTTAAGTGAAGATAATTATGTAAGGGTTTTTGGGTAATAGTAGATGTGGTGTCCTAATCCTTTATTTGGAAAGAAATTTTGATACTTTATTTGAAATTGCTGCGAATTTTGCTTAAAGAGTATTGTACTTTGTTTTTTTATTATTGGGGTTTAGGGTGTCACAATAATAGGGGAAATAGAATTGGAGAAATTACCTTTGGCAAGAGACATGAAAAGAATTCTCTTCCAAATTCTTCTTAGTTGGAGCAACTCTAACAATAATGTTTCTTTCACAATGACATTTGAGAATCACTAGGTTCAAGCTTTCACCCATGGAGGAAGAAGAACTAGTGGTTCTTGTTTTTTTTTTTTTTTTTTCATTTTCTACAATTTGAACTCTATGGAAGAGGAGGAAGAATGAATAATATAAATGACGGTTCTTGGAAGAAGAAGATATGAAATCATGGAAAAACAACAAGAATGAGTTATATAGATAGAGATGTTATCATTGCAATGGTGACAGAGTTTCAGTTTCAAAATAAAAAATTGAGTTTCAATTTTGTTTTCAAAATAGGGCATATTAGCTCCTCGTGTTTCTAAAGTCGAACACATTAACTCCTCTCTTACGTGGCAATGAGTTGGCTAACAATTGAGCTCGCCACGTAAGCAGTTACGCCCACGCAACATGATGACTACTCAAATGAATGGTTTGTAAATCTATGTGCATATCATTGGCAACACACATATATTTCGAATTATTGAAAAATGTAAAAATTATAACAAGAATGGCGCCACACTTTTACTTCAATGGAGAAGATAAAAATAGAATGGCGCCACACTTTTACTTCAATGGAGAAGAAGAAATGATAAGCCTTAAAGTGAATGATGGCCAAAAAGAAACATGATTTTTTTTATAAGATCAAAATAATAGTCTAATTCATAACCAAAAAGAGACAAAGCTCTCACAAATATACAAAGTGTAATTTTTCAACAAAATTTCTATCCTTTTTTAATTATGCAATTCCCCCCGTATAAAGGAAACACTTTCTTGGGCTGATTACAAGCAAGACAAAAGTCACAATAACATAACATCAATTCCTAGTTATTGCACTAATTGTCTTGTCTAGTGAATGCACTAATTACATTGTCTAAAATTAATGAAAATGTGGTTACAATAATAACACAAAAAACTTAAGAGTCACATTCAGCAAAACAAATCAAAAGTTATTTCTTCTACACCAATAAAATACTTTTATACCCCTTGTGTGCTCCACTTGGGTACCACTTAATTCTCATAAATCAACCCATTAAAAAAATTCAGCCCACTAATCCTAATCACGTAATCAATTTTAAGCCTATTTTCCACATGAAAGATGTTGATTTTGCTCTATAGTCTAAAAGATAAGTTGTAGATAATTATTTAAACTTTCCAACAAATCAAAGATCACATCAATTAGACATCTAGTGCTTCAAATATAGCCTAAAAAACCAGACAATTTATTGCCTACAAAAATGACATTTTCAACCAAAAATAGTTTGGTTCTTGTAAAAGGAGGATCTCACCACAACTTCATTAACGAAAAAAACTAACACAAAGACTATGTTGTTAAGCGTCTTTCAATTTTAGAGTGTTATTTGCATATTTCCAAAATGAGAAGGTAAATGCTTCACACCTACCAAATTTTAAGGGGAAATTTGGTGATTTACTCATCAATTATAGGGTAAACCAATTTTAGGTCTTGAAGGAGTAGGGTGTGCCTCTTTGAGGCCTGAATCAACAAAAAAAATAAGATTAGTCCTCGAGTCATCAAAATAGTCTGTGAAAGATACAATTAACTATCATAAAAGTCTCTAAAAAAATACATTTATTGTCAAAATAGTCCATGACTGTTATAATATCAGGGACTAAATTGACGGACACTTTGATGATTCGAGAACTAATTCGAGTTTTTGCTAAGTCGTGGACCAAAATGACAATGTCTTATACATTCAGGGACTAAAATTGTGGTTTACCCTTAATTATATCTTCAATTCAAGTAAACCTAGTAAGAGACCCGTGCATTCACATGGGTTCAGTTTCTTAATTCGAGAAGTATATAAACAAGTACAAAAGTATTTTTTTTTTGGTTAAGTGTTTTGCTCAAATATTAAAATAAATTATAAATGTCTATTGTTAACCGTATAAAATTAATATAATCAAAACACCATATAATAACATTGAATCTTACACAATCAAATTCTTATGCAATAAAGACAAATGTTCAGTTCAACTGAAAAAGAAAGTTAATTATCCTACAATACATAAATAGTTTAAGTCATGATAGTTAACGTACTTATAACTCATGGTACGTCTAATGATTTTATGAAAGTCATATGTCATATACACAAGTAATTTTATATTTATTTTTAAAAAATAAATCAAATTATTCTGATTAAATATTGCAAATTTAAAACGGATTTGATTTTGTGGAACAAAGTCATTGCGAATATATATTATTTCATACATTAATTAATGATAAATATTTATATCGTCATGAAAGAATTGTATGCTTCAACATTTTATGTAGTTACTCATTTTTAGATAAACAATTTGAAAAAACTGAAGCACAAATTATGCTTAATTAGTGACAAACATTTGTCCCATGTATTGTTATAATATTAAGCTTAAATTAGTATATTATAATTATTTTGATATTTATTTAGATGATATAAAATAAATCTAAATTTAACAAATTGACTAGACAAAGATATGTCATGTTTATTGTAGCATCCAGACATTTTATTTTATTTTTATATTTTACCTTATTAGGAGCAGAGATAATTATTCTAGAAATTTATTGGTGATAGTTACTAGTTTCTAACTTAATTGTATTGTGGTATTTTAACTTTTGGTATTAATATTAATAATAATAATAATAATAACAATAATAATAATAATAATAATAATAATAATAATAATAATAATAATAATAATAATAATAAAAGAATGAATCGGAAAACGTTAAAGACAAAATTACATTAAACTGACGAGTGAATATTTAGAGTCTTAATGGGCTTAGGTTGAAAACATCACGTTCCCCACCTCTACTGATAAAAATGAAGGAAAAAAAAACCGACGCCACCCATTCACAAATCCTCTGCGATAAAGAAAGAAATGGCTTAGGGGAGAAAAAGGAAGAAAAGAACTAAAGGAGTTAGTGATTCATCCCCTCAAGTGTAGCACATTTCGAGCAAAGACCGTTGCGTGAGAATTTTAATAACGACACTCATATCGATAAGGGCATCACTCTAATTATATCTATGTATGGTTGTGATTATCCTGGAGTGTGTGAGATTAAATATATATTATGCTGAACATGTTTAAAGTGTGGAAAATAAATGTTGTGTGATATGTTGTTATAACGGTTGTGTTGTGAAGTAGCAATGTCGATTTACAAGGAAGGGGGGGTTTGAATTGTAAATGTTCCTATTTAAAAATTCCTGAAAAAACTTAAAAAAATAACTCAAGATTGATCTTGGTTGTGAAAACAGAAAACGGAGAACGTTCTTGGTTTTAACCAGAAAAACGGTGTAACACCCTTTATTTTAATTAATTAATTTAAAATCCTTAGTTTTGTTTATTTTGTTTTATTAATTCAGTGTGATAATTATTTATTGGATATTCAATTATTTTATGAAGTATTTTTATATTAATTATTTAATTATTGAGATTTTTATTAACTAATTAAAATTTGTAGAAATTTCTGTCTTAGAGTGAACAATGACCAAATAAATTTTGACTAAGTCAAAATTGAATCACCCACACTACTACCTTTGATAACAATATTTTGTTTTTAATAGTATTTAGTTTATAGGACCGTGCACTTTCCCTTGTGTCCATTCAAATGTGTAACTAGCAGAAATAAATGCATGAATGTCAATTAATTCTTAACGGTTGGTCATTGAAGGGTATTATTTCAATTGAATTCCTTATTCATGAGTGCAATTAAACTCAATGAAGAGAATTATTCCTTCTCTCGGATCAGTTCCACGCCTCCTTTATTAGTCACATACACCTCTCATTCGTACGACACGATTAAAACTTGCAGTAGAGAAAAAGAAGTAATAATCACCCACACGCCATTACCAACCACTAAAACAACCACCCTCACATTCCATTGCATTCCGATCAAAGTTCTAAATTTTCGTTCCTTCATCTTGGTGAGATTTTCGAGGACTATATAGTGTCGCCTGGAAGGAAAGCACTCAAGGTAAGGGCTTTTCTCCATGCAAGGTTAGGCCGAATATTAAATTAATAATTTGTAAGATATTTATATGATGTCTTGATGTGTTAAAAGAAAAATGTTGACTCTATGTTTGCCTTAGATAATTTAATTATAATATTTTGTTTTTATGATAATATGGTTACCTCGATAAAATTAATTTTAAAAATTTTGATTTTTATTATTATAACATGAGTAATATGCTTGTTGTCATATATTTGATGTAAAGTTACAATTTTTCTGTTGTCTAGGTATATTTAATTATAAAGTTATGATTTTTATTATGATCTCATGAGTAATATGTTTGTTAGAATGTTTTTAATTTAAAGTTTCGATTTCTGTGCTATTTTATTTCAAAGTTTTGATTTTTTGTGAATACTATATGAGAATTGATGAAAAGTTCTAATTTTTAATTGTGATAACATGATTAAGTTGATTTTTGTAACAGGTTATTTGTGTTTTAAATATTATTACCTTTGTGGTTGCCTAAATGGCTGATGACTTATGGTTTGAATAGTTCTCTCTTTGTGATTGCCTAAGTGGCTGATTATTCGTGTTATGACATTTTCTTTGTGGTTGCCTAAGTGGCTAGTGATTTGTAAATTTCGAGCATCATTATCATTTCATGACATATCATATGCATCTTTGTGGACGCCTGTGTGGCTGGTTTAATTTTCCCCATTGGTATGGGTGACTTATGTGTGGACGCCTGTGTGGCTGGTTATATCCGGATCATATATGTTTAGGAGCATGCACAATTTGCAATTCATTTTATTGTTATTTTTATTTTGATCTAATTATTTGCTCTAAGGTGAGTTGCTACTCGATTTATTTAGATGTTTTTTTATGACTTTTGATACATCCCTGTGAATGATAAAAAAAAAAAAACAAAAATCAGTTTCTCTAAATCTTTTATTACAAAAAGATTTTATATTTATATTTTATGATTATTAACTTATTATTTGGTTTAATTTTTGCCGTGGGATGAACTGACCCCTTACACCAACATTTAGGTACTAAGGATCTCGAAGAGTTGCGTGAATGACGTTTTCTTGGCGCACGCAACTCTTCGAGATCCTAATTCTTAAGGAGAATTTATTCTATTTTAGGACGTAAGTGACCATTTTCTACAGTTAGCAAATTATTTTTATAAGAATAATAACATCCAGTAAAATTTGCGTTGTGCTATTTCATAAAGAAAAATGAAATCAATTTATTTACTAGTGAAATTTTATTAATCACATGATCAACTACTTCTGTTTTAAAAAAAAAATTAAAAAAAAAAATTATGTCATTTTTGAAAGAAAACAAATATTTTTAAATAATGTCTTGGATCAAAATCCGGGGCGTTACATTGTGGTATCAGAGCACTAATTCTCAGACTTTAGTGGGGTGGGACGCGTTGTGTATGTCGCATGTTTTCTGATGTTAGTCGTGTTAATTGTTTGATTTTCTAATTATTTTAGTTTTACTAATTATTTAAATTTCTATTAAGTGTCATTCATTATGTAACCTCCTTGAAATTGAATTTTACTAATTACTCAAATTTTATTACGTATCATTAATTGTGTAACCCCTTGAATTTGAAAATTTTACTCGTCACTTAAAGTTCTATTATGTATTATTAATTGTGCAACCTCTTAAATTCTATTATGTGTTATTAATAGTGTAATTGTTGTAGGTAAATATATGCCTTAAATACTCCATTATTCTATTGTGTATTTAATTGTTTTCAAATATGAAAATTTCTATGTCTACTTGCATGGCTTTATTGGCATTGTCTTTTATATTTTTAATAAAATTTCTATTTAAGTTGTTACATTTTATTATCTTTTATGAATTTTCTACTTGTTCGTCTATGATTGTTGTTGTTAATTTTAAAGTCTCTACTTCTTGTTCTTACTAAGTGTTTGATTCTCTAGCTATTTTATGTCATTAATGACTTAAATTCCAGTTATGTGAATTTAATTGCCTAACTCCTCCGTATAATTGTGATGAAAAATATGTCTTAAATTCTTGATACTATGATTAGAAATAAATTTTAATTTAATTCATGTAGTAATTATTTATGATTGTATGATATTGCGAATTATAAGTTTATTACCCACAATTTAAATTATTTCAATCTAAATCACAAAGTAATTATAGAGCTTTCATCATGTGATCTAAATATATGTAACTAAGACAATGTTCTAAATCCTAAATTATGTATAATTGTATGATCCCCAAGATAGAAGGGAAGGATAATACATAAAAAGTTGTATTGGAGGGATTCTGGCTAAGGAAAGACTTGGTTATTAAGTTGTCCATTGACCCACCTCTCTTTCCTGGGAACCCCTCCAAAACATGACTTGTTGTATAACTCGAACTTACTATATAGTGTTCAATAAAAGACTTCCTTACTACCCTAGAGTTAAAATTCTGTCGTAATATTTCCCTAATTAGGAAGCGTTATGGCTCGTCGCACAAACCGATCGGTTCCCCAAGGAGGAAATGACATGACTGAAGCGATCCAAGTCATGAATTCAATGGCCGCTGCAATGGCCCAATAAGCCGCGGCCCAGGCTCAGCGAGATGAGCAGAGGGATCAGAGGGATGAAGCAGCTAGGGCAACAAGAGCATTGAGCGAATTTCGTCGCCAAGATCCGCCTAAAGTCAAAGGGGATCATGACCCCGACAAGGTCGATCTTTGGCTGCAGGAGATTGAGAAGATCTTCGAGATCCTACACTGCCCTGACAATGCGAAAGTGGAGTATGCGACCTATTTAATGATTGGTGAAGCTGAATACTGGTGGCGAGGTGCGAAGAGAATGATGGAGACAAATCATGAAGAGCTGACCTGAGAGGCTTTCAGAAATAAGTTCCTAGACAAATACTTCCCGAAGAGTGCTAGGGCTGAGAAGGAGGCCCAATTTCTGAAGTTGTATCAAGGGAACCTCACAGTAGCGGAATATGCGGCAAAGTTCGAGTCCCTAGCAAAGCATTTTCGCTACTTCCTAAATCAGATAGATGAAGAATACATGTGTGAGAGGTTCGAAAGCGGGCTTAGGTATGAGATAAAGGAGTTAGTGGGGCCCTTGGAGATACGCCAATACCAAGTACTGGTGGAGAAATGCAAGAAAGTGGAGCAGATGAAGCAGAGTCGTCTGAATAGGGGTGGTGTAGGTGGACCCATCAGACTTCAGGTAGATATTTAAATCCATTCATATCATGAGATCCATAAGCTTGGCCTCTAAATGTTAATATTTGAAACAGAGGCATAACAACCAACCGAACATGGGTAGGCAACATCAACAACACAAGCCGTATGCCCGACCACAGGGGAATGCTAGAGATCAACCCCGACCTCAAAACGGGGAAGGTGAAGGGCCAAAGACTCCAAGGCTGGACCAGACGTACCCTATCAGGTGTTTTCGCTGCAACAGGGAAGGACACAAGATATCTGAGTGTCCAATCAGACCTAGGGTTTGTTACATCTGTCAAAAACCAGACCATTTTGCAAACGAATGCCCTGAACGGAAGGATGATAGAGCTGTCAACCGCAACAATATCAATGACAATGTTGCCCGCTCTACTGCCAAGGGACGTGTATACCATATCAATGGAGAGGAAGCCCAATCTTCATCTGAACTTATCCAAGGTGAGTGTTTAATCGCTGGAAAATCACTTAAAGTAATATATGATTCAGGGGCAACACACTCGTTCATTTCATTGGATTGGGTGGATTCGCTCCAACTTGTTGTTACTACCTTGCCGTTTGATTTTGTGGTTACCCTACCTTCTAGCGAATCGGTGAAATGTAATACGGCTTGCTTGCAATGCCCGTTGATTGTGTTTGATATGAAATTCAATGTTGATTTGATTTGTATTCCCCTCAAGCATTTGGGAGTGATCCTTAGGATGGATTGGTTGTCGCGCCATCATGTTCTATTGGATTGCGCTCGTAAGTCGGTGATATTCCCAGACCTAGGTGTTTCTCGATTCCAATAAATTGAACTTCTCTTTGAAAGAGGGAGTTCAGAAATGTGTTTCTCTCAACTCAGTCAGTATGAAGCAAGAGGTGGAGGTAGACGGGATTCTTGTAGTCGAAGATTTTCCAGAGGTATTTCCGCCAGATGTACCAGGATTACCCCCAGTTCGTGATATTGAATTCTCAATTGATGTGACTCCGGGTACAGGACCTATTTCTATTGCCCCATATAGAATGTCTCCATCGGAATTGTCAGAGTTGAAAAATCAGTTGGAGGACCTTTTGTCTAAACAGTTCATACGACCGAGTGTCTCACCTTGGGGAGCGCCGGTGCTCCTAGTGAAAAGAAGGATGGAAGGTCTAGACTTTGTGTCGATTACCGCCAGCTTAACAAAGTCACCATCAAAAACAGGTATCCCTTGCCACACATTGATGACTTGATGGACCAACTCAAAGGAGCAATCATATTTTCAAAGATTGATCTGAAGTCGGGGTACCATCAGATTCGAGTGAAGGAAGAAGACATTCCTAAGACAGCATTCAGAACTCGCTATGGACACTTTGAGTATTTGGTGATGCCTTTTGGTGTCACCAATGCACCAGCTATTTTCATGGATTACATGAATCGTATATTTCACCCCTTCTTAGACAAATTTGTGGTGGTCTTCATTGATGACATATTGATCTATTCTAAGAGTCGAGAGGAACATGAAGTTCACCTACGTCAAGTTTTACAAATCTTGAGGGAGAAGCGATTGTATGCTAATTTGGGGAAGTGTGAATTCTGGTTGGAGGAGGTGAAATTCTTGGGACATGTCATTTCAAAGGAAGGTATCGCTGTCGACCCAACTAAAGTAGAAGCTGTGGTGGCATGGAAACAACCACAGACCGTCACAGAGATTAGAAGTTTTCTGGGCTTGGCTGGATACTACAGAAGATTCATTGAGGGCTTTGCTAAGATTGCAGCGCCGTTGACACAACTCACAAAGAAGAATCATATATATGCATGGACGGAGGAATGTGAGAGGAGTTTTCAGCTGATGAAAGAGAAACTAACTACATCACCGGTGTTGGTGTTGCCACAGCCAGAAGAACCATATGAAGTTTATTGTGATGCTTCTTTACAAGGATTGGGTTGTGTACTTATGCAGAACAAACAAGTGGTAGCATATGCTTCAAGGCAGTTGAAGGTGCATGAGAAGCATTATCCCACTCATGACATGGAATTGGCTGCAATAGTTTTTGCACTAAAGATTTGGAGGCACTATCTGTATGGGTGCAATTTTGATGTATACAGCGACCATAAAAGTTTGAAATACTTGTTCGACCAGAAGGAGCTTAATATCCGGCAACGGAGATGGATGGAGTTCATCAAGGATTATGAGTTCACGTTACCACCCAGGAAAAGCAAATGTGGTGGCTGATGCCTTGAGTAGAAAGCAAGCCCATTTGTCATCCATAACATTGAAAGGATTAAAGTTGTTAGAGAATTTTCGTGACTTGGATCTTAATCTGGATTCCTTGTCGGGAAAAGTACAATGTGGAACGATCATCGTAGATAATGAATTGATGAATGAGATAAAAACCCTTCAAGCAACCGATGAGGCTATTCAGGGGAGACGAAAATTGGTTGAGACTGGCAAGGCCCCCGAATTTGAAGTGGACCAAATAACATTTTGTGGTGTAATAAACGTATTTGTGTGCCCGATAATGCTGAGTTGAGAAAGACTATTTTAGATGAGGCCCACAAGAGCAAACTGAGTATTCACCCTGGTACTACGAAGATGTATAAAGACCTGAGGCAGAGATTTTGGTGGCCAAGAATGAAGAAACAAGTGGCGGAATATGTGGCGTCTTGCCTGACTTGCCAGAAGGCTAAGGTTGAACACCAAAAACCTGTTGGATTGTTGCAGTCATTAGATGTACCGGTGTGGAAATGGGATAACATATCTATGGACTTTGTGGTGGCATTACCTAAGACTCAGAAGAAATTTGACTCCATTTGGGTGATTATTGACAGGCTCACAAAATCCGCCCATTTCATCCCTGTAAGGACTACTTACAATGTATCTAAGCTTGCAGAGATCTACGTTGCTGAGATTGTTAGATTACACGGGATACCATCCAGCATTGTGTCTGATAGAGATCCAAAGTTCACTTCTCGTTTGTGGGAAGCATTGCATGAGGCATTGGGTACTAGATTAAGGTTGAGTTCCGCCTACCACCCTCAAACCGATGGTCAAACTGAAAGGACTATTCAGACATTAGAGGATTTGCTAAGAGCTTGTGCATTAGATAACCGAGGGAGTTGGGATGATCTATTGCCTCTTGTTGAATTTACCTATAACAATAGCTATCATGCAAGCATCGGGATGGCACCGTACGAGGCTTTGTATGGGCGCAAGTGCCAAACTCCCTTGTGTTGGTATCAGGATGGTGAAAACTTGATCGTAGGGCCTGAGTTGGTGCAACAGATTACATAAAAGGTGCGTCAGATCCAAGAGCGGATGAGAACAGCACAGAGCAGGCAAAAGAGTTATGCTGATCGACATAGGAGACCTCTGGAGTTTCAGGAGGATGAACATGTATTCTTGAGAGTGACACCTACCACTGGAGTTGGTAGGGCATTGAAGGCAAAAAAGCTTACTCCGAAGTTTATTGGACCATACCAAATCATTCAACGTGTGGGTCCAGTGGCCTATCAGATTGCTTTACCACCGAATTTGGCCAACTTACATGATGTGTTCCATGTGTCACAACTAAGGAAGTACATGGCAGATCCATCCCATATTATCACGCCCGATGATATTCGATTGAAGGAGAATATTTCCTTTGAGGTCCCACCGATAAGCATCTCAGACAGAACTACCAAGCAGTTGAGGGGAAAGGAAATCCCCTTGGTTAAGGTGATTTGGAACCATGCGAATGGAGATGCTACTTGGGAGTTGGAGGAGAAGATGAGGGAGCTTTACCCAAACCTTCTAGATACCTCTTAGTTTCGAGGACGAAACTATTTTAAGGGGGTAAGTATTGTAACACCCTTTATTTTAATTAATTAATTTAAAATCCTTAGTTTTGTTTATTTTGTTTTATTAATTCAGTGTGATAATTATGTATTGGATATTCAATTATTTTATGAAGTATTTTTATATTAATTATTTAATTATTGAGATTTTTATTAACTAATTAAAACTCGTAGAAATTTCTGTCTTAGAGTGAACAATGACCAAATAAATTTTGACTAAGTCAAAATTGAATCACCCACACTACTACCTTTGATAACTATATTTTATTTTTAAAAGTATTTAGTTTATAGGACCGTGCACTTTCCCTTGTGTCCATTCAAATGTGTAACTAGCAGGAATAAATGCATGAATGTCAATTAATTCTTAACGGTTGGTCATTGAAGGGTATTATTTCAATTGAATTTCTTATTCATGAGTGCAATTAAACTCAATGAAGAGAATTATTCCTTCTCTCGGATCAGTTTCACGCCTCCTTTATTAGTCACACACACCTCTCATTCATACGACACGATTAAAACTTGCAGTAGAGAAAAAGAAATAATAATCACCCACACGCCATTACCAACCACTAAAACAACCACCCTCACATTCCATCGCATTCCGATCAAAGTTCTAAATTTTCGTTCCTTCATCTTGGTGAGATTTTCGAGGACTATATAGTGTCGCCTGGAAGGAAAGCACTCAAGGTAAGGGCTTTTCTCCATGCAAGGTTAGGCCGAATATTAAATTAATAATTTGTAAGATATTTATATGATGTCTTGATGTGTTAAAAGAAAAATGTTGACTCTATGTTTGCCTTAGATAATTTAATTATAATATTTTGTTTTTATGATAATATGGTTACCTCGATAAAATTAATTTTAAAAATTTTAATTTTTATTATTATAACATGAGTAATATGCTTGTTGTCATATATTTGATGTAAAGTTACAATTTTTCTGTTGTCTAGGTATATTTAATTATAAAGTTATGATTTTTATTATGATCTCATGAGTAATATGTTTGTTAGAATGTTTTTAATTTAAAGTTTCGATTTTTGTGCTATTTTATTTCAAAGTTTTGATTTTTTGTGAATACTATATGAGAATTGATGAAAAGTTCTAATTTTTAATTGTGATAACATGATTAAGTTGATTTTTGTAACTGGTTATTTGTGTTTTAAATATTATTACCTTTGTGGTTGCCTAAGTGGCTGGTGACTTATGGTTTGAATAGTTCTCTCTTTGTGGTTGCCTAAGTGGCTGATTATTCGTGTTATGACATTTTCTTTGTGGTTGCCTAAGTGGCTAGTGATTTGTAAATTTCGAGCATCATTATCATTTCATGACATATCATATGCATCTTTGTGGACGCCTGTATGGCTGGTTTAATTTTCCCTATTGGTATGGGTGACTTCTGTGTGGACGCCTGTGTGGCTGGTTATATCCGGATCATATATGTTTAGGAGCATGCACAATTTGCAATTCATTTTATTGTTATTTTTATTTTGATCTAATTATTTGCTCTAAGGTGAGTTGCTACTCGATTTATTTAGATGTTTTTTTATGACTTTTGATACATCCCTGTGAATGATAAAAAAAAAAAAAAATCAGTTTCTCTAAATCTTTTATTACAAAAAGATTTTATATTTATATTTTATGATTATTAACTTATTATTTGGTTTAATTTTTGCCGTGGGATGATGTTCCGCTGTCGCATACGGATCAAATACGATTTAAAATTTGTGCAGAAAGGGGTAATAACCCGAGTCGTTTCGCAAGGACTCTTGATATAATGATATTAACCGAGTTGAAATTCAAAATTGGGGGTTTGATAATGATTTGGTTTGGACAGATGAATAAAACGATTAATCCACTTATTCGAGTTTCGAACCTATCACAGATTCTATCAATGAAATTTAATTAATTTCTAATTCGTGATTCTATTCTTATTTGACTACATAATTGATCAAACAAGCGTACAATCAACCCTATGTGAATTCGATTTCATTGACTGGATTAAGCATCACAATCATTAAAATATTACAATTAACGATTAAGCATCGCAGAATTATAATTCAATTAAATTATAGATTGAAACCGAATTCTGTCAAATAAAATTAATCGATTTTATTGAAATTCAGTTTAAGCAATCAGAAAATCAATATAATCAGATGAACGAAAATAGAATCATGAACTAAAAATCGACGGTATAACCTGAACCTCCAGGTGTGATGAAACTCTGAATTCGTGGATTAATCTGATGAAATTAGCCTTCCATTGAATTTAAAATAAAAATTCGCATATATCTATTATTCTGTCCGAAAAATACTCTCCTCTAAAAAAGAAAGCAATCCCAAATATATAGTAATCGGGATTTTTGGGCTTTAAAACAAGGAGCCCGCTATTTAAGTTATTACAAAGGTCCAGAATATGAAATCTGTAATTTAGACTCAGTAGAATTCGGAATTCAGATTTTTTTCAAACACAAAAGTTGTAGCTCTGATTTTTAGCTTTCCAACGACTGCTCGCATGCCTCAATCGGATATCCAGAGCTCAAGTTATGGCCTACAAAGCGAACAGGGGTTAAAATGCAAATAATAAAATTATAATTCAATTTCAACCCAAAGTTTAGAAATAAGCTAAAAAATTATTCTAAGCTATAAAGTGATTTTAAAAATACTAAACAAAAGGGTAAAAACATGTGCCCGAGTGCTATGATCAGATGAACTGACCCCTTACACCAACATTTAGGTACTAAGGATCTCGAAGAGTTGCGTGAATGACGTTTGCTTGGCGCACGCGCGTGGGAAAAATGGGTACTTTAATTAAAAATAATAATATTTGTAGTGATAAATCCGATGTGGTACATTTTTAAAGTTTATTTATTTTTTCGTCAATTTTAAATAGAAATGCAGAGGTGAGGTCCTTCCGCTAGGAAAAATCTAAATCAGTTGTTTTTATTTCTCTTAAGGAGAATTTATTCTATTTTAGGACGTAAGTGACCATTTTCTACAGTTAGCAAATTATTTTTATAAGAATAATAACATCCAGTAAAATTTGCGTTGTGCTATTTCATAAAGAAAAATGAAATCAATTTATTTACTAGTGAAATTTTATTAATCACATGATCAACTACTTCTGTTTCAAAAAAAAAATTAAAAAAAAAATTATGTTATTTTTGAAAGAAAACAAATATTTTTAAATAATGTCTTGGATCAAAATCCGGGGCGTTACAAACGAAGAACGTTCTTGGTTAGTTAAATTCAGTAATTCAGTTTATGTATTTAACTTGATTATCAATCAGATTGAAAGTAAATAGATAAGGGAAGAGATACCACACAAGGATATATCCTGGTTCACCCAACTCGGGCTATGTCCAGTCCTCACAACCGTGAGATTTTCCACTAAGTGTTCAAAACAAAGAACCTTCTTGGTTTTACAGCACCTAGCTCAGATCAACCTTGATCTGTTACAATATTAAAACCTTTCCTTCCAGAAAGGAGTTCAATCAGGTCACCTATCAACCTTGATAGGATTTCTTACAATCTACCCAAACTATACTAAACTCTTATAGTTTGAGTTTTACAATAATGATGAGATTGTTTTGTTAGAATCTGAGATGTCTCAACTCTTGTTTGAGATCTGATTCTTTGACAGAGAAATACACGAAAATGATTCTAAGAATCGAATGGGAAAAATCAGAATTGATTCAATGTATGTGAGTGAGAGTATTCAAGTATGTAAGTGTATGTGATTGATGAATTTTCTTAGTACATGAAGCTCTGATTTTTCCTTGAGCATGGCCTTCCTTTTATAGGTATTTAGAGCATTTAATTATGGTCAGAAAGAGCTGTTGGTAGTGCTCTGTTTCCCTCTGACACAAGCTATCTTTCTGTTGAAAAAATAATCCATTGATGTGACAGTTTTGGGCCTTGCTTGACTGGGCTGTTTTGCTCAATTTCAAACAGATTTTCTGCGCTTTTAATGACCCATTAAACTTCGAAAATACTTGATGATAATTGGGCTTTGATCTGGACATTTGATTTGACCCAAAATAGTTTGGAAAGTAATGAACAACTTCTGCGGAAATAAGAGAATCAATTATGCAGAAACGGAGATTGATATTTGAAGCTTCATATGTAATTATTGATGTTACAGCTTCGATCTGGAGTTTTGATTCTGTCCAAAATAGTTTAATGAATGATTATAAACATTTGCAGAAGTAAGGAGACCAATGCTGAAATTCTGCAGAAACGGAGATTGATTCTGCCAAAACAGCTTGGAGAATGATGACAGTCTACTGGAGAATGATGACAGTCTACTGGAGAATGATGACAGTTTGCTGGAGAATGATGACAGTCTGCTGGAGAATGATGACAGTTTGCTGGAGAATGATGACAGTCTGCTGGAGAATGATGTTGAAAATTCTGGAGACTGATCTGAACATTCTGGAGATTGATGATCATTCTGCAGATTGATGTTATCATTTTGGAGACTGATCTGAACATTCTGGAGACTGATGATCATTCTGCAGATTGATGTTATCATTCTGGAGAATGATGTTAGCATGCTGGAGATTAATGTTAACATGCTGGAGAAAGATGTTAGCATGCTGGAGAATGATCAGAATGCTGTCAAGAATGTTGACAGTCAAGTTCAAATTTGTTTGGTCTTGCTAGTTTGTGATCTTCTCTCTTTGCGATCCGAATGCCTTCTTTGACTATAATGATTTCTACTTGTTCCTTGCCATGTACTGATGAACTAGTACAAAATTCAGAGGCAAAAGCTTCGTTGAAATTGTGGAGATTGATTGGTCAAGAGGCTGTGACGATCATTCTTGAAACTGGAGAACATTCTCCGTTTTCCAGATTTTGTTGTTTCTTTATATGTTCAGTTTTTAATTGTTTTCTTTGCTTTGCTTGATTCCTATCTTTGATTAATACACTCAAACACACATGTTAAAAACCAACACACTTAGAATCATAATTAACATTCTTAATTAACTTTTTGTTTGTTTTCATCAAAACATTAAATTGAGATTTTGTCTCAACATGTTGAACATGTTCAAAGTGTGGAAAATAAATGTTGTGTGATATGTTGTTATAACGGTTGTGTTGAACATGTTC
The DNA here is from genome assembly GCA_037974735.1 of Cicer chorassanicum. Lineage (NCBI taxonomy): Eukaryota > Viridiplantae > Streptophyta > Magnoliopsida > Fabales > Fabaceae > Cicer > Cicer chorassanicum. The sequence goes on from JBBPBP010000001.1 coordinate 38,350,578, forward strand.
AAAGTGTGGAAAATAAATGTTGTGTGATATGTTGTTATAATGGTTGTGTTGAACATGTTCAAATGGCGGGCAATGGACATTATATGATACGTTGTTATAATGGTTGTACTTAACGTGTTGCGGTTAATTCTGAAGGTGCAAATATGTTTGTGTTAATAAGTTAGCCTCGCATTATATTAATGATTTATTACAAAAGTGTCTACGTTCATGCATGCATTCATAGTTGTGTGGTGTGTCCATAATTGGTTGGATCCCAACGATCATGGGTTTTTGAGTTAGTGGTGTTGCATGGAAGGACCCACGACGCCCTTCCGGGGGAGGCGATATTCCGGAATCATTACATTGGCATATAGATTAAGTAATAAAGTTTGTTTTGGTATGCATATTGATTGAGGTGTGGTTAGTGTTTCATAAAGATAATTGATGTATTGTACCTCCTTGTCGTTTGGGTGAAATAAGTGTTATTAATTATGTAAGTATTGTACTTTTATATTTCTATTTTTATTTATTTATTGGTAAGTACGTTGGAGATGACCATTACTTTTGGGCAGATGACACTTCTGATTTACTTGCAGATCTGAGGGTGTTTTCAGAAGGATAAATGAAGCATCTCTTTTAATTCTAGGAATTCTAGGGGTAGTAGTGGTCAGCTTTATGAAATTTATTTCTGTTGAACTCTAGTCTATACCATTATTTATTTTGGTACGAAATTTATGAACTCTTACAATTTGAGTATTAAGTAATCTGATTGAGATTCTTGGGGAATTTTTAATTAACTATGGATTGTTTGTTTGTTTGTTGAATTTACATGGGTAATTATAAATTTTGATTGCAGGAGAATTGAAAAAAAAATGGGATGTTACAATTTTTGTATTAGAGCAGTTTGGTCTTGATTGGACTGTGAGTTGGGTGTAAGCTGACCAGTGTCGAATAGTAGGGTAGTTGTAGTATACCTCTTTATGAATTTGTGCTATTGTTGGGATGGGCATGGTAGTTAGAGTGATCCTTTACTCATGATTCTTTTAGACGATATCTTTACTTTTTTCAAGGCAGGTACTTGACACTAACTGGATTGAGCGTTGCAGGAACAATGCCTCTAAGACGTACTTCTGGTGCTAGGGGGACTAATGAAGCAGGAATGGCTCAGATGGCTCAAGCTATGACACAAATGGCTACCGCTATCGCTGCTCAGAATCAACGTGAAACACGAAGGGAGGAAAGAGAAGAAAGGGCAGATGAATCTAGAGGTTTGGCAGACTTCCGTAGACATGACCCTCCCAAGTTTCATGGAGATGTGGATCCTAAAAAGGCTGACAAGTGGTTACAGGAAGTGGAAAAGATCTTTGAAGTGATTCGATGCCCACCTGGAGTTAAAGTGAATTATGCCATTTATCTGCTACTTGGTGATGTTGAATATTGGTGGAGGAGCACCAAACTAATGATGGAAGCTGCTCAAGAAAAGATTAACTGAGAGTCTTTTCAGATGAAGTTTTTGGAAAATTACTTTCCAGTGAGTGCTAGAACAAATTTGGGAGATGATTCTCTGAAGGACCGCCAAGGTAGTATGACTGTGGGAGAGTATGCGGCGAAGTTTGAATCCTTATCGCGATATTTCAAGTTTTTTCTTCAGACTGTCGATGAAGACTTTATGTGTCACTGCTTCCAAGATGGTTTGAAGTATGAAATTCAAGATTCTGTACTACCTCTGGGAATCACGCGATTTCAACCCCTAATGGAAAAGTGCAGAGAAGTAGAGGCTATGAAGAATCGCAGGTTGAATCGTGGGGGTATTAGTAACCACGGGGGACCAACACGACCGAGTAATCATAACCATGGTCGTAGTAGACCAAATCAAAGGCCATATCATCATCCTCAAGGGTCAAATAAGGGACCATATCGCCCAATGACCTTCATTTCAGATGATAGACGGAGGACTTCAGAATCAAAGCCATACTGTTATCGTTGTGGAGACCCAGGACACTTTGGGGATAAGTGCACACTCAACAACAATGTATGTTTTAAATGCCAAAAGCCCGGACATTTAGCCAGGGATTGCAAAGAACCAAAGGCAGAAGCTTCACTGTATGCAACTAAAGTCACACGCCCAACAACTCAAGGACGAGTTTACAATATAAATGGTCAAGGGATCTCTTGTCCGGATGAATCCTTCCAAGGGGAGTGTGGAATCTCAAGTAACATTCTAACCGTTCTTTTTGACTCTAATGCAACACATTCATTTATCACTATGGACTGTGTGAAACTATTAGAGTTACATGTCACAACCTTATTGTTTGATTTGTCTGTTACTACTGCTGCTGATAAGACTTTAATTGCAAATACGGCTTGTATGTATTGTCCTATAGTTGTGTTGGGTAGGAAGTTTAATGTGAACCTCATTTGTCTGCCTCTTAAGAACTTGGATGTTATCCTTGGTATGGATTGGTTGTCATGCCATTATATTTTGTTAGACTGTGGTCGTAAGGTTGTAATTTTCCACGACCCTGAGCTTTCTAAGTTTTTCAGCCGTTCACGAAATCAAGGTTGCTCTTAAGGAAGAAGATATGGAGATTTTGTCCCTAGCTAGTGTGGAAGTTACTCATGATGCCAAGATAGAGGATGTGCTAGTAGTTAAAGATTTCTCCGATGTGTTCTCGATGGATGTACCAGGACTACCGCGAGTGCGAGAGACTGAGTTTTCTATTGACTTACACCCAGGTATTGGACCCATCTCAATTGCACCTTATCGGATGTCGCCTTCCGAGCTAACTGAACTTAAAGAAACTCTGGAAGAATTAATGTCGAAACAATTTATTCGACCAAGTGTTTCACCATGGGGAGCTCCTGTCTTGTTGGTAAAGAAAAAGGACGGACGTTCACGACTTTATGTAGATTACAAGCAACTCAATAAGGCCACTATCAAGAATCGATATCCATTGTCGCGCTTCGGTGACCTTATGGACCAACTCTGAGGGGTTGTGGTTTTCTCCAAGATAGATTTGAAATCTGGATATCACCAAATTCGAGTTAAGGCAGAAGACATTCCCAAGACTGCATTTCGGACTCGTTACAGACATTATGAGTATCTTGTAATGCCATTCGGAGTGACTAATGCACCCGCAATGTTTATGGACTACATGAATCGTATCTTCAACCCATTTTTGGACAAATTTGTAGTGGTATTTATAGACGACATTCTCATTTATTCTAAAAGTCGAGAGGAGCATGAGGAGCAATTACGACAAGTTCTATCAGTGTTGCGTGAGAAACAATTGTATGCCAACCAAGCAAAGTGTGAATTTTGGTTGGAGGAAGTTAATTTTCTAGGGCATGTGATCTCGAATGAAGGAATTGTTGTCGACCCAACCAAGGTAAAGGCAGTTGTGGATTGGAAACGGCCAAGGACTGTTACAGACATTAGAAGTTTTGTTGGATTAGCTGGCTATTATCGGAGATTTATTGAAGGTTTTTCTAAGATTGTATCCCCACTAACCCAACTTACAAGAAAGGATCAAATCGTTTGCGTGGACAGAAGAGTGTGAGGCGAGATTTAGACTATTAAAGGAACGTTTGACGACCTCTTCGGTGCTAGCTTTGCCACAACAAAATGAACCCTATAAAGTTTATTGCGATGCCTCTCATCAAGGATTGGGAAGTGTCCTCATGCAGAATAAGAAGGCAGTAGCCTATGCGTCACGACAACTAAAAACACATGAAAGGAACTATCCCACACATGATTTGGAACTGGCCGCGATAATGTTTTCCCTAAAAATTTGGATACACCACTTGTATGGAAGTACATTTACGATTTTTAGTGATCATAAAAGTTTGCAATACCTGTTTGATCAAAAAGTGCTCAATATAAGGCAAAGAAGGTGAATGGAGACCTTGAAGGACTACAACTTTAGATTGCAATATCACTCGGGAAAGGCCAATGTGGTTCCGGATGCCTTAAGTAGACAAAATATACTTGTTTAGCATGATCACCAAGAGTTTTCACCAGGAGAATTAAAGTTTAGCATGATCACCCTCTCTAATGGGTTAATTGAGGACATTCAGAAACATCAGTTTGACGATGAACTACTTCAACAGAAGAGGCAATTAATTGTGCAAGGGAAAGCACCAGAATTTAAAGTTGGGCCAGACAATATTTTGCGCTGCAACAGACGTATTTGCATCCCGGCAGTGAACAAGATTAAAGAGATTATTCTTGAGGAGGCACACAAGAGTAAACTAAGTTTTCATCCAGGAGTGACCAAGATGTACCAAGATTTAAGGCAAAACTATTGGTGGCCCGGAATGAAGAAACGGGTGGCCGAGTTTGTGACAGCTTGCATGACATGCCAGAAAGCTAAAGTAGAACATCAGAGACCCGTAGGAATGTTACAGTCCTTAGACGTGCCTAAATGAAAATGGGACAACATTTCCATGGATTTCATCATAGGATTTCCCCAGACGAAGAGGAAGAATGATTCGATTTGGGTGATAGTTGATCGTATAACTAAGTCAGCTCATTTCCTACATGTGAGGACCACTCATAATGTGACTAAGTTGACAGAGATTTACATCACAAAAATTGTGAGACTTCATGGAGTTCCTTCCAGCATCGTCTCAGATCGGGACCCAAAGTTTACCTCACACTTTTGGGGAGCCTTACATGAAGCATTAGGGACGAAGTTGAGACTAAGTTCTGCTTATCACCCATAGACCGACGGACAGACAGAAAGAACTAATCAAACCTTAGAGGATTTTTTAAGAGCATGTGCCTTAGACGATCGTGGGAGATGGGATGAATGTTTACCATTCGTGGAATTCACTTACAATAATAGTTTTCATGCGAGTATTGGGATGGCGCCATACGAAGCTCTTTCCGGAAGAAAATGTCATACGCCACTGTGTTGGTATCATGATGGTGAGAGTACCATAGTGGGGCTAGAAATGGTACAACAGACCACAAAGAAAATCAAGAAAATTAGAGATAGGATGAGAACTTCCCAAAGTCGCTAGAAAAGTTATGCTGATATACGTCGCATGCCTATAGAATTTGAAGAAGGTGAACATGTGTTCCTTCGCGTGACACCTACTACGGGAGTTGGTAGAGTTATCAAGTCGAAAAAAAATCACGCCAAAGTTCATTGGACCTTATCAAATCCTCAAAAGAATCGGACTCGTAGCATATAAGGTTGCGTTACCACCTATTCTTTCCCACATTCATGGCGTGTTCCATGTTTCTCAACTACGGAAGTATGTCCCTAATCCATCACATGTCATTGAGTCGGATGTAGTGCAGTTGAAGGAGGATTTATCTTTTGAAGTACCTCCAACAAGAATTGTAGATAGAAAAGTCAAGTTGCTTCGCAACAAAGAAATTCCTTTGGTGAAGGTAATTTGGAATTAGGCCACTGGAGACACCACTTGGGAACTAGAAGACAAAATGAGGGAGCAATACCCATAACTTTTCTCTAATACCAGTTTCGAGGACGAAACTATTTAAGGTAGGTAGAATGTAACATCCAGGCATTTTATTTTATTTTTATATTTTACCTTATTAGGAGAAAGATAATTATTCTAGAAATTTGTTGGTGATAATTACTAGTTTCTAACTTTATTGTATTGTGTTATTTTAACTTTTGGTATTAATATTAATAATAATAATAATAAAAGAATGAATTGGGAAACGTTAAAGACAAAATAACATTAAACTGATGAGTGAATATTTAGGGTCTTAATGGGCTTAGGTTGAAAACATCACGTTCCCCACCTCTACTGATAAAAAGGAAAAAAAAAACCGACGCCTCCCATTCACAAATCCTCTGCGATAAAGAAAGAAAGGGCTTAGCGGAGAAAAAGAAAAAAATTCAAAAACTAAAGGAGTTAGTGATTCATCCCCTCAAGTGTAGCACATTTGGAGCAAAGACCGCTGCGTGAAAATTTTAATAATGACACTTATATTGGTAAGGGCATCACTCTAATTATATCTATGTATGTTTGTGTTTATCGTGGAATGTGTGAGATTAAATATATATTATGTTGAACATGTTCAAAGTGTGGAAAATAAATGTTGTGTGATATGTTGTTATAACGGTTGTGTTGAACATGTTAAAAGTGTGAAAAATAAATATTGTGTGATATGTTGTTATAATGGTTGTGTTGAACATGTTCAAATGGTAGGCAATGGACATTATATGATACGTTGTTATAATGGTTGTACTTAACGTGCTGCGGTTAATTTTGAAGGTGCAAATATCTGTGTGTTAATAAGTTAGCCTTGCATTATATTAATGATTTATTACAAAAGTGTCTACATTATAGCATGCATTCATAGTTGTGTTGTGTGTCCATAATTGGTTGGAGCCCACAGAACCTTGTAGGCATTTTGAGTTAGTGGTGTTGCTTGGAAGAACCCACGAAGCCCTTGCAGGGGAGGCGATATTCCGGAATGATTACATTGGCATATAGATTAAGTAATAAAATCTGTTTTGGTATGCTTTTTGATTAAGGTGTGTTTAATGTTTTATAAAGATACTTTGATGTATTGTACCTCCTAGTCGTTTGGGGTGAAATATGTGTTATTAATTATGTAAATATTGTACTATTATATTTCTATTTTTATGTATTTTTTGGTAAGTACGTTCGAGATGATCCTTACTTTTGGACAGATGCCACTTCTGATTTATTTGCACATCTGAGGGTGTTTTCAGAAGGATAAATGAAGCATCTCTTTTAATTATAGGAATTCTAGGGGTAGTAGTGGTCAGCTTTATGAAATTTATTTCTGTTGAACTCTAGTCTATACCATTATTTATTTTAGTACGAAATTTTTGAATTCTTACAATTTGATTATTAAGTTATCTAATTGAGATTCTTGGGGAATTTTTAATTAACTATGGATTGTTTGTTTGTTTGTTGAATTTACATGGGTAATTATAAATTTTGTTTGCACGGGAGTCGAAAAAAAATGGGATGTTACAATTATGAATTGCACTCTCCATCGACTTTTTTAATGGTTTATTTCTAGAAGAAAAAATAAACAACGTGAAAACTGAATATGGTAAGGTTAAATATGAAAATAAAACCTTGAAAGATACTCTTGTTTCAAAACCTTTAGAAAATGCCACATGTAATTCTGATAAATATAAAGAAGCTTTCCAAGACTTTCTAGCTAAAAGTATGGAAAGAAGCTAGTATGCTTCTATGATTTATGGATTTAATAGAAATGGTAAAAGAGGTCTAGGACTTGAAGAAACAGTAATTGAACATAAACTTACTCCCTCTGATATTTTGTGTATTGTTTGCTCTAAGAAAGGTCACTCTAAATTATCTTGTGTCATGCTAAATACAAGGAAAGACAAGAAACCCTTCAACATTAACAAACTAGGACACAACCAAATTTGGGTACCTAAGAACAAAATTATCTATGTTGCATATGTCTTTTGCAGCCAAGTTAAAACACCGAGCATGGTACCTGTATAATGGATGATAGAGACATATGACGAGAGAAAAGTCTATGTTCCAAGACCTAACATTGATCAAATGAGGCACAATAAATTTTGGAGGAAAGTAGAAAGGCCAGATCATGGGGCAAGGCACAATTGGTAATGTCACCTCTCATTCTATTAAAGATGTTTTGTTTGTTAAAGGTCTTAAACATAATTTATTAAGTATTAGTTAGTTAAGTGATAATAATTATGATATTATATTTAATCAAAAAACATGCAAAGCAATTAGTCAAAAGGATGGATATGTACTCTTTACAGGTTATAGGCAAAATAACATATATTAGATAAATCTGTTTAGTCTAGGAAAGAAGAATTTAAGTGTCTAATGTCAGTAAATGAAGAGAAATTAATTTGGCACAAAAGGTTAGGTCATTCAAACTTTAGATTAATCTCAAAATTGAATAAACACCAACGAGTTGGAGATCTACCTAAGCTTAGCTACAAAACTAAAATTATGTGTGAAGCTTGTCAAAACGGAAAACAAACCAAGAACTCCTTTACCCCTAAGAACTTAGTCTCTACCTTAAAACCCCTTAAGCTCTTACATATAGATCTCTTTGGACCAGTGAAAATAGCATCACTTAATGAAAAAAAGTATGGCTTTGTGATAGTAGATGATTACACTAGGTAGACTTGGGTAAAATTCTTAAGAAATAAAGATGAATGCCACAAAGTGTTTATTGCATTTTGCAAACAAGTAAGAATGAAAAAGGTCTTAAGATTGTAACAATTAGAAGTGATCGTGGAAGAGAATTTGAAAACAAGTTCTTTGAATGTTTTTTGTGATGAGAATGGAATCTCTCACCATTTCTCCTATCTTAGAACACCATAAAAAAATGGAGCTGTAGAAAGAAATAATAGATCCCTTCAAGAAATAGCCAGAACCATGCTCAATGAGATGGATATTGCAAAACATTTTTTGGCAGAGGCCATTAACACTGCATGTTATATTCAAAGTAGAATCTTAATTAGTCAATATTGAATAAAACACCATATGAATTATGGAAGGGTAAAAAGCCTAACATCTCTTACTTTAAACAATTTGGTTGTACTTGCTATATTTTAAACACTAAAAATACAACATTGGCAAGTTTGATTCCAGATTACAAAAGTGCACTTTCATTGGATACTCTGAAATATCGAAAGCTTATAGAGTGTTCAATATGGAAATTCATATTATGGAAGAGTCAATACATGTTAAATTTGATGACAACCAGCTTGACCTTAAAAGTCAAAGCAAGTTGATGATAGTGCAGGTTTACTAGAACAAGAGGAAGTAGATGCAGACAAACAAGAAGAACCTGAAAAATTAGAGGATACAAGTAAATCGAAAGGAATTGACAATCATCAGAGGATGAATCTGACCAAGTCAAAAGCAATGAAGATAAGTTAGAAGGGAGATTTGTATGGAAGTCCAAGCCATCCCATCCTAAAAGTGTAATAATTGGAAATGCAAATGGTCATTTGAAGGCAAATCATCATTGAAAGACACAATTTTGTTTGGTCTATTATCATCAATTAAATCTACATATGTTGATGAAGCACGGGGCAAATGATGGATGGATCCTTGCAATGCAAGAAGAGTTAAATGAATTTAAAAGGAATGATGTTTGGGATCTAGTACCTAGACCAAAGAAAAACATTATTGGAACCAAGTGGATTTTCAGAAATAAGCTAAATGAAAAAGGAGAAGTGGTCAGAAACAAGGCAAGACTTGTTGCACAAGGTTATAGTCAGCAAGAATGCATTGATTAAACTGAGACGCTTGCTCCAGTGGCCAGGTTATAAGCTATTTGTATCATACTCTCTTTTGTTGCTTATAATAACATTACATTATTTCAAATGGATGTTAAAAGTGCATTTCTAAATGGGTATATAAGTGAAGAAGTATATGTTAAGCAACCCCCAGGTTTTGAAAGTTATGAATTTCCAAACCGTGTATTTAAACTTAGGAAATCACTATATGGTCTAAAATAAGCATTGAGGACATGGTATGATAGACTAAGTAACTTCTTGCTTAAAAACAATTTTGAAAGAGGACAAGTAGACAACACCTTATTTAGAAAATCAATAGGAGATGACATTCTTATCATTTAAATTTATATGGATGACATGATTTTTGGTTCTACTAATGGCACTCTTTGTCAAGAATTTGCTAAGTTGATACAACTTGAATTTCAAATGAGTATGATGGGAGAACTTAAGTTCTTCTTTGGGATACAAATTCAGTAAAGTCAAAAAGGCATATACATTCGTCAAACCAAATATACAAAAGAGCTTCTCAAGTAGTTTAAAATGAATGATTGTAAACCTATGGCTACACCAGGCCAAAAGGTTGATCAGAAAACATATAGACGAATGATTGGATCACTGCTTTACTGTACTACCTCAAGACCTGATATTATGTTGTGTGTGTATGTGCAAGATTTCAGGTTGATCCACGGGAATCTCATTTAATAGCTAATAAGAGGATCCTTAGATACTTAATAGGTAATACCAACCTTAGCTTGTTCTACAAGAAATCTACTAAGTACAAATTAAGTGGCTATTGTGATGTTGATTATGCAGGAGACAAACTTGAGAGAAAAAGCACAAATGGAAACTGCACATTTCTTGGTGAAAACTTAATTTCATAGTCAAGTAAGAGACAAAGCACAATTGCAATGTCAACAACAGAGGCTGAGTACATTTCAGCAGCTGGTTACAATTCTCAATTGCTATAGATGATATCCACGGGAAGATTACAAGATTCTTGAGAGTAACATTCCCATATTTTGTGACAACACTTCTAATTTGCCTAATAAAGAACCCAATCCTACATTCTAGAGTCAAACACATAGAAATCAAACATCAATTCATTAGAAACTTTGTTCAAAAAGGAGTACTAAATATCCAGTTTGTAGACACTGAACACCAATAGGTTGACGTATTCACCAAACCACTAGCTGAAGATAGATTTGACTTCATTAGAAAAAAAAAATCTAAATCTTACCTTTATACCTGAATGATGTTGTGCAAAGCATAGAGTAATTTAGATTCATACTTCAGTTTTATGTTTTGTTCACATTAGACTATATTTTATGTTATGTTCATTCTATTAAAAAAAGGGAAAATACATTAAAAAATATAAAAAATTCACTTTCAAGTTTTTTTGTCTGATGACAAAAAGGGGAAAAAATTATTTGAGAACAATAGTGTGGGGAGATAATGAAAAAATTAATTGGTTTTAGGGGGAGCCTTAAGTCAAGGGGAGTCAAGAAATAAAAGAAAAATTGTTATCAAAAGTACTGTTTTGTCATCATCAAAAAATTGGAGATTGTTTGAACCAAGTTGGTTTTCCACTTATAGTTTTGATTTTAACAAAAGTATTTTATGAGAACAATAAATTTGAATTAAATGGCTTCATTAAGCATGCTAAAATTGGAAGAAGCAAATCAGAGGAATGTACTAGAGGAAGCGACCATAGGAATGTCATCAGAGGAAGTCACTAGAGGAAGTGACCAAAGGATGAGAACAGAGGAACACAAAGTATACGTGTTTGCCTCTAAACGTATGCCTCTGAAAATAACGTGCCTCTAAATGTTACGAAGATTGCCTCTAATGTCAAGGTCTGATGTTTGGGTCTGATGTTTAGGTATGAAGATTTGGTCTCACGACTAGGTCTGAAGGTTGCCACTGAAGAATGACTCTGAAACTGAGTCTGAAGACTGCCTCTAAAGACTTAATTTGAAGCATGCATTTGAATCCCTTGCATGTCTTTGATGTGCACAAATTCAACATGGCTCTAAAAATTTCATATCAAGGTATATTTAACTTTGAAGAGATTGTTCAAACATAAATTCAAAGCTCACAATTCGCTGATCAAAATGGTGCAACACACTCCAAATGTTGTCTCTAATATGCAGCCTCTAATGTTGCATTGACTCTGAAGCTTCAACAAGGTGATTTTCCCAATGCCACTAATTCTAAATCATGCAATTCTGCCTCTGACTATCATTATTAAAAAAACACAACATCTCACTCCAACAAGAAAGTCCATGCCTCTGATAGAAAGTCAACGACTAAAATTGAAAGAATTCGTTAAGATCCAAGAACCACTTGAATCCATTGCAGCTCAAATCAAACAATAGTATGAAAGAAGATTCGTGTTTTTGAAGACAATCAAAAATAAGATTTGATTAAGAATTATAATTGAATAAAATCTTTGGCAAAGTTGAAAAGAAGATATGGTCAAGATTTGAAGATATGATCAAGATCTTATCAACAAGAAGATATGAATTATTTACAAGAAGATTTAATCAAAATTTATCACAAGAAGATATGAATTATTTACAAGAAGATTTGTACAAGATTTATCTACAAGAAGATATGAATTATTTATAAGAAGATTTGATCAAGATTTATCACAAGAAGATATGAATTATTTACAAGAAGATTTGATCAAGATTTATCTACAAGAAGATATGAATTATTTACAAGAAGAGTTGATCAAAATCAACAAGAAGATATGAATTATTTACAAGAATATGTGATCAAAAATTTTTTACAAGAAGAAACACTCAAAAGGAAGATACATTTATTATTTGCAAAGATATGATTCAAATTTTACAAGGGAAAAAAGAGAAACCCTAACTTATTCTATAAATAGATACTCAAGGCTGAAGAAGAAAAATAAGTGAAATCACAAGCACAAAAGAAATATTTTCTAAGTGTTTTCTAGTGTGAGAGTCATTGTTCAATTACCTTGTTAGAAGCAAACCAATTTGTTCCAAACTCTTGTAGCCCAGCCCGATAGTGGCTTTCGTGTTCCTCAAGTAATCTGTAGGTTTTCAGGTTGTGTTGAGAAGACTTGACTTGTAGAGTCAAGGTGTATGTGTTCCTCAATAAGTCTGTAGGTGTAAGGTTGTTTTGATAACACTGACTTGTAGGGTCAGGTGTTGTGTAATTCAAGTTTTGAATTAGTGGATTAAATCCTTCTGAGTAAGGGGATTGGACGTAGCTACCAAGTGGGTGGTGAAACAGGATAAATTCTTGTGTCACTTTAATTTTGCAGTTCTTGTTTTACTTCTGCCTCAAATCACTTAACCCGATTGCTACTACTTTTATTCTAAGTAAGTCACTAAACCCGAACCAGTTTTAAATAAATTAGCAAAAAAAATCCAACTTAGTCAAACACAATTCAACCCCCTACTCGTGTTCAAGTTCCTTATTTATGTTCAATCTTGTGTTAAATTTCTATCTTGTGATAAAGTTCTAACTTCTATGCCTAAAAATTCAAACTTTATGTTCCAAATTATGTTAGGAGCAAGATGTGATCTTTATTTTTAAAATAAGGATACTATGAACTTGATAATGCTTACTTGTTGACTTGTTAAAATTTTGAGAAATGAACTAAGGGAAGAACTTAGGGATCCCTTGCATTTTATGTACTTTGGTGTTAAAAATGTGAATCTCGATTTTGACTATGTTTGATATTTTGTTTCATAACTTTAAGTGTGCTTGTCCTTTTTCATTGATTCTTGTTGGAACAGAAATTAGACTCATTTGTCTACATTTTAGGAAGAAACTTTACAAAAGTGAAAAGAGTATTTAGTATTTTAAAGTAGACTACAAGTTGGCAAAATAAAAGTTGTCCCTTTAGGTACTAAGTAGTAGAAAAATTTGAGAAGTAGTGAAATATTAAAGTGTGCATACTTTTTTGATAACATATACACACAAGTTGTAAAATGATTTCTATTCTTTAAATATAGGGGTTAAGGCTATGAATTCCTTAGGGATGAGCCTAGTTTATGTGGGAGTACTTTGAAACAAAGACTTGTCCAAATAAGGAACTAAGTTGTGAGCCTTCCATTTGTGCGGAGCACAAGTTTCAAGTCTTTGCATACTAACTTATTTAAATTGGTGCTTGAATTTTATGAGATTTAGATTATTATGTGCATTCTTAAAAGTATTAAAGTTATGGCTATGAGTTCTTCAAAAGATGAGCCAAGTACATGTGAAAGAAATTCTGAAACAAAGATTCGTCCAAAAAGGAATCGAGTTGTGACCCTCTTATTTATGAATTATAACTAATTGGATTTTAATTCTTAAGTGTTTTATTTTACTTTATGAATTATAAAGTAGAGATTTAGTTGTGTTGTAAACCCAAACCGAGGCCTAGTAGTGCTGAGAGTCAAAATTTCATATGCACAAAGTTGATGGGATGTGAAGGTGTGAGCTTGGTAGACCAAGACATGTAATTTCAAGTAATTTAAAAAACAAAAAAAATCTTCAAGAGGTAATGGCACATACTAACATGCTATAAAAAATGTGTTTGGATTGTCTATGCAGTTGATGTTTAATTGTGATGGTGTGTATTCTATGGTTACTGCTATATCTGGATGTCTTGCTCCTATATTTTTGTTGTGATCATATGATTTAGCTTACACGAAAGGTGGTGTATCATAGTTGATTTATTTTCTGATAAAAAATTGGCATTTGAATCATTATCATATGAACATTGTTGAGAAAGAATGCAATTCTATATAAATACATGACATGATGATAAATTGGAGTTGTTTAATATGCTCATGCATTCATGAGCCTTGTTTGTGATTTGTGATAGATATCATAAATCTTTGAGGGGATTTGGCGTTAGTGGTGATCCGTGATGGATGCCATAATTCTTGCGGGGATATGATAGTATTGTTTGGATAGAACTTCAGAATAATTGGAGTTCGTAAATATGTTCATGCATACATGGGCTTTAGTTGTGATCTGTGATAGATACCACAAATCCTTGAGGAGATTTGGAGTTAGTGGTGATCCGTGATAGATGTCATAATCCTTGCGCGGATATGATAGTGTTGTTTGGAGAGAACTTTACAATAATTTTGTGGTGATTTGTGATAAATACCACAAACATTTGTGGGGGTATATTCCAAATTCATATGCAGCAGTACATAGTCATTGCATTAGGATATGGTGCTTTTTAATTATCATATTTTTATGTGATATCTGTCTTCATTGTATTATTTTATATGCTATTTCTGTTTGGTGACCCTTGCACATGATTTTGTTTCAGCTGAGTGCCACCTTTGATTAGATGATGTTGATGTTGGAAAAGCGGACTAGTATTCAAGTTCCTTATGTTTTAAGTCGGTCCGGCAAACCAAATAATTTGTCAGGGTTATTTGGGGAGACTCTTGTTGATTGACTTAGTTTCACTTTGGTTTATCCTTTAGGCATAATTTAATATTGTAATATGACTTTTGAAAACCGTATTTGTCTATTATCTTATGTTATGGGTAATGAGTTACCGTTCAACTCTTTTATATTTTAAATCATACAACATATTTGAAAAAGTTGCGGACTAGTCTGAATGTTATTTTTTAAATAAATTGTATTTTATTTTTAAAAATTACTAAAGTTTTTTAATAATACGAAAAGAATAATTATCTTAAATTATTTTCAAAATAAGAGTTTAAAACTTCATCAATAATGCCCTGAAAATCGGGGTGTTACAAAAGGTAAATTAGAGTGTAACATATTGTGCTACGAAACCAAAAGCCAAAGTGGATGCAACACAAATTTAAGGAAACTAGAAAGGCTTAAACTGGAAACGCAAGAAAATGGATGAAATTAAAAGTCCATAAGTTTAAAAAAGAAAGAAAGGAAATTTTTTATCAACGAACGAGATCGAATGAGTGATAATCATTACAATCTCACAAACAAAATTGCACCTATTCAATCTAACGATCAAGATTAAACAGGAAAAAGCAACAGTCACATTCATACATCTATTCAAACAAAACGATAGAGCCACGTGTCTATGCACGAATAACAAATACATGCATGTACAGACCTGGTCACCTTACTGAATTCTTAGACATCCACATCTCACTAAAATGTAAAATCTAGGAGCCAGAAGTTACCATGTACCATTTCGGTACGATATCCACATCTCAAGAAATTTTTACATTGGAAAATTTCTCAAAACTTTTGAACTTTAAGGCTCTTTAGATCCTTTACCTATTTAACAACAGTTAAGGGTCTAGGAGGCTTGTGTAACGGTATGAGCCTCAAAGGCCCAACCAAAATGTAATATGGAAAGACCACAGGAGCCCAATAAGAATAGAGCAAACAAATGTAATATCGAGGTCCAACTGAATACAAATCTGATGCAACCACTTCAACATTAAAGGATGGCGCATAGCATAAACTACCCCTCACGTCATTCCTAGAGGTGCACATGCTAAAAGGAAAATAATATAGAAGCGTTGATGTACTTATAACGTCCAATGCATTGAGGAACACACTTCCATCAAGATAAACCCTAGCGCGTATATCGATATGCAATTATATCACAACTAACATCATTTCCACTATGATCTCAACGATCACCTCAGTGATAATAGCAACATATTGTAACGGATATGAGTTCAACTACACTACAAATAGAAGGTTCTCCCCCCAAGTATCTCACACATTATTCAACACTCACTTTACTTGCTATCTGTTTGCACCATGCCTTACTTTGGCATCATAGTGTCTTTGCAAATACACCCCCATTTAGAGCAAGAGCATACTCGAATGAGTTTAGACTAGAGCATCACATCAACATCAAGCTTGAAGTTCACATCACTGTCACCGATGATTTACCTTGTGAGTTTATACAAGAACGCATACTCTGCTTTCTACAAGTGAATTTCTAGCATATATTTAGGCTTTGTTCAATTTCACAAAGATGATTATGGTTAGAGACCCCGATGTTGCTAAATGTCAACTGATAATTATTGAGGGCTCTAAGGTGACTAACCTATAGTTGCAACGTTTAGTAATAAAAAAAATGCTTTTTTAGAATCTCTACAACAAGTAGCACCAATTCATTAAAACGCTCACGCAGATGGTAGCGACAACTATATGTGAAAATCTTGCCATTCTGAGTGTGCATAATTCTTTGCTCTTCTATCATATGAGTCAAGAACCGATTCCACCAATCTTATTTTCTTCGCGCCAAATCTAAATCGCCTGCTATGTTTTGAGCTTGAGAAGTTGGTTTCAACAACTACCATGTTCACACTGAAGATGGTGGTTGTGCATACCAATTTTATATCTACAACATTTCCACCATACTCAAATTTAGTGTTTTATCTTGATGGAGTTACGATGTTTGACTTAGAAAGACCAATTTAGTTCTTTTGTCACCCTAGTGTATGAATCACAATTTTTTATACTGATGGATGGAACGTCAATCTAGAACAACACCCAAAGAAAGAAATATTGTTTGTGCACTGCATTAGTGCTTTTTCAGATAAATAGAAGCATGTATAAGGAAAAAAAAATTATTATTCATAATAGTGATGCAAAAGGTCATTGTACAAACGTTCTATACAGAATATAAACTATGTTAAACTCTTACTATAAACTGACACCTTGAGTTTGTGGAGACCATTATGATTATATATTTTTGTATCAAAGATAATAAAATTAGTTGGGGAAATGATGATTGTTACGAGAGGCGTTTGCAAGAAAGAGAAGAATAATATGTGGCAACATCTAACTCTTACAAATTGTAACTACTCACTCTCCTATGTATGACCTTCATCTCTTTCTTTTGCAAATCATTCTACCAAATAGCACTACTCAATTAGCTATACGTAGTTAATTTGTTAAGTCTATACTAACTCTATAATTATAGGCAATTAGGAATAGTTAGAAATTGTTAGTTTGCTAAGTCTCTACTAGCTCTATATAGAAATCATTATCAAACTCTCAAGTTTAATTTAAATATAAGATCAATCTTCAACTCTATTATCCTATGTCGAAATACAATAAATATACGGTTTTAAGAGTAATTTTTAAACCACAACACGCACACACCTGAAATTCAAAATGGGTTCACCCCTGTGTTTTTTATCAATTGTCATCAAAAACTCTCTACAATCCTATACTAATTGTTTTAGTAACTATTGGCAATATTCAATAATGAAGAATATGTTCCAAGGAGTCCACAAATGATTCCCAATGCAGCAATTATGATGCTCATCGTAACCTGATAATGTCAGGAAAAATAACAAACAAAACAATCAAGTAAAATTGAAGGAATAGGAAAACATATTAGACATAAATTTCCATTAGTAATTTATTGGTAAACTTACATATTAAAAAAATTTAGAATACAAGGATCTAAATTTAAATGTAAAAAACTACTAATAATACATATTTAGGGAGCTTTGCTCCGCAATACTCTCTCTATTTCTTTTTATAAAAGACAGTTTAGTTAACAAAAATTAATGTATTTGATTTATATCATGGAAAGACATTTTAAGAATTAAAAATGGGATGCACAAGTGGCAAGACTTTTAGAAAGCATGTTGGCAAATATGCACGTTTCTACCATAGTAAAGACTGAGTAGAATGATCTTGGGCCTTGTTGGTCGAAGGTGTGATGGGTTAGAGTGGCATAATTTTGTTTGTTTAAGGTAGTGCTACGAGGTAAAAACACTTTCCATTTTTATTACACATACCTTAAAATGTTTATGTTTGTTTGATTATATGTGTATCTGCTATTAAAATGTTTATGTTTGTTTGATTATATGTGTATCTGCTATTATGTGGATATATGTTTATTTTGTTTTCATATATGGATATATATGTTTGAAGTTATTTTAACATGTTGTATGGACATATATATGAAATGCTTATATACGTTGGATGGTATGTAAATTGAATAAGATTTGCATACATGTAAAATTATATGTTCATACATGTCATAGTTATGTAGTCACTGTAATGGGTCGTGGGGTGTGGTTATCGAGAATGAATCAATTTTATCTTTGTGAGGATTATTGAGTCATGATAGCCCGTGATAGGCATCACCGAGCTAGTATGTGAGCGACTATATATTTGTGATTCACGTTCCTTTACGAATGATGTAATATTCTAGAATCGTGTACACTATCATATAGACATTGCATTAAGACTTTGAGTATTTGCTGAAAATATATGTGGCGTGAATATTTATATTAGTATGTTTTATATGGTTGTCTATTGAAATATGTATAATTTATTTACTTTGTATATGTTATTTGCTTCGTGTATATATATATATATATATATATATATATATATAACAACGATAAAGGCATAGCAAAGTCACGACTTGGATTGGTGGTCAGATGCCTTGGGGCTTGATGTCGCCATTGAGTCTCTAGTACGTCTTGTAGTAAAGATCAGTTTAGGAGTTTTTATTGTGAAGTCTTCACATCTTGTTTGACATTATTTATGGGTTGATTTCAAAGATATTTTGTTCTATTGTAAAGTGTTTTGTTTATGTTTATATTTAGCTAAGTATCGGGTTACACGGTATGGTATGTCATGGATTTTGTTTTACAAAATGTGATGTTTCTCTTGTCAGTAATTTTTGTAAAAGACTTTTAAGAAACCAAATTACTCTAATTTAATGAAAGGACGACCATGACTAGTTTCAAACGTTTTCATGTTATCATAAAAAAATAAAAATAAAAAACTCTCAATGTTAAAAAATCTAAGGGTTACATTATACACAAACACCGAAACAGCAACATAGACTTTTTTTTACTGAGATCTACTCGAACCTTAAATGGTCAATTTAAAAAAAAATAGGTTAAATATCACTCGTGGTCCTTTAACTTAATTTCAGTTAATGATTTAGTCTTTTATCTTTTTTTTTCTCCGATTTGGTCCTTTATGTTTTTAAATAATTTCAGTATTTCCCTTTAAATGCAGTTTCATTAAGAAAAAGTTAAAAAAATCTCTCCTCCATGTTTAGAAAAAGTTAAAAAAACTTTGAATATTTTTCTGAAATATTTTCAAAACATAAAGGATAACTTTTTCTGAACATGGAGGAGATATTTTTTTAACTTTTTCTTAACGGAATCTCACTTAAAGGGTAACGCTGAAATTATTTAAAAACATAAAGGACCAAATCAGGAAAAAAAAAAAAGATAATGGATCAAATCGTTAACCGAAATTAAGTTAAAGGACCACGGGTGATATTTAGCCAAAAAAATATTTAATCCAAAAATTAAAATTAAATTGAGATTAAGGGAAAAAAAATTCTCTTTTTATATGAACTAATGTCTAGATAAACACTCATGTTCGTATGTCTATTTTTTTTATTGCGCCAACATATCTATATATTTTATTATGTTTTTTTTGTGTAATTTTAATTTTAATTTTAATTATGATTTATAATTTATTTATTTATGTTATATACTTTATCCGGTTAAATGAGATTGCTAAGTAAAAAAAAAAATTGTATGCAACACGCTTTTTTTAGAAATTTAAAATTGAGAAAGTGAATTAGAATGCCAACCATATTATGCAGTATTATAACTTAAAAATTTAAATTAATGGGTTAATTTAAATGCAAGGAAGAGTATTTAAAAAAAATGATAATTTTGTCCCTAAGAAAAACCACAATCCTCTTTATCCATTGTCATAGGTAAAGGTTAATAGAAAAAAAATTACCAACAGATATGTATTTAATTTCTATAAAATATCCATTATTTTAGTTTAGTCTTTATATTATTGGTTTTCAACTTTTAGTCCAATTATAAAAAAGTAAAGCGTATTTGTTTAGGGAATAAAGTGTTTTTAGTCTCTAAAGAAATTTTACATGATTATACATTAAGGATCCAGGATTTTTTTTTAAGTGACAACAACCATATTTCATCCTATAATTCACAAGAAAAGTTTTTCAGTAAATTAGAAGTAACATCAACCTGAAATTAAACTCCAGTGAACTTAAATTTTATACGAAAATCTTTAAGGCATACTCAGTACAATGATATGAAATTAAATTAAATACATTATCAAAAGCATTATTACCTGTGTCTTTGTAGCTTTCTTCCCCACAATTTTTAAAAAGCATAAACTCGGCATTATTACTGACTGAAAAATAGTGCATTCCTCAAATTAGATGAGTTTCATAGGATTTCAATGCAAGGAACTGGAACAGTGACAGTAAAGGAAAGCGCTATGGACTAAAGACAAATCTACTTCATGTCAAATTATTGCCAACAACATTATTATAAAGATAGATCATAGTCATATTACCCATATTTGAGACCTTACAATAAACATAAAATGCAATTCCGTTATGAGCAATGTGTTTTTATTGGTTAAGTCCTAATCATAAAGGTTATATTTGTTTATCTCCAACTCAGAATTTACTTCTCTAGACACGTTACATTTGATGAACTGTTGTTTCCTTTACATGCTAACTCTGATTTTTCTTCATTGGTTGTAACACCACTGTCTCTCCTGATCCTGATTATGTTCTAAATGTCTCTAACATTACTTTTCACAACAGATTTACTCCTTTGCATACTAACAATAATTTTCCTTCTTTGCCTATCAATACATCTAACCATGCTTCTGTTGCTACTGAACCTACACACTCCATATCTGATTCTGAGCATGAGCATTCCATGAGTCCACCAATTCCAAACCAGTTCTCATCTCAAACAGTTCCAACCCAGACAATCCAGTCACCTCTATATCAGTAAGCTCACAGAACCTTACCTCAGTCAGTTCAACCATTTCACAGAAGTTAACTCAGTCAACTGCAAACTTGTTAGCTCATTCAACTTCAACTCAGTCAGACACCACCATCCTGCCTCAGCAACCTGGTCCTTCATCATCCACCGATCCAAACATCATTCACACCAGAAGTAAATCAGTAATTTTTAAGCCAAAAGCTTGGGTAACCACCTCTACTACAGATGCTAATTCTATCAATCATGATCCACCTAAATCACTCAAATCTCCTCACTGGCAAGCTGCCATGGAAGCAGAATATTCAGCTCTTCTCCAAACCACCACTTGGTCACTAGTTCCTTTACCTCCTCACAGCAACATCATAGGTTGCAAATGGGTGTTCAGAGTAAAATACAATCCAGATGGCACAATTTCAAAACACAAAAGCTCATTTGGTTGCCAAAGAATATCATCAACGAGAAGGTCTAGACTATTCAGAAACATCCAGCCCTGTCATAAAACCAACCACTGTCATAATCATTCTCACTCCAAATTTCCACTCAAAGACCTTGGAAATCTTAATTACTTCTTGGGAATTCAAGTCCAGCCAACTTCTTCCTCCAGCATTCTCTTATCACAAACAAAATACATCAATGATTTACTTCAAAGAGCCAACATGCACACTGCAAATTCCATGAAAACTCCCATGGGCAGTTCAACCAAACTGTCAGCTTTTGGCTCTACTAATGCAGATGATCCCAGCCTCTACAGAAGTATTGTAGGAGGCCTTCAATATGTCTCAGTAACCAGGCCAGACATTGCTTATTCAGGCAACAAGGTCTGTCAGTTTATGCATAATCATAAAGAGTCCCACTGGCTAACTTGAAACGTATTTTACGCTGCCTCAAAGGCACATCTTCTTATGGTCTCCACTTCACTAGATCTGCTACCTTGAATCTGACAGTCCTATGTGATGTAGATTGGGGCTCGGATGTTGATGACATACGCTTTACCACAGGATTTTGTATTTACTTGGGCAGCAACTTAGTATCTTGGACTTCCAAAAAGCAGCAAGTTGTGTATCGATCCAGCACAGAGGCTGAGTATTGCAGCCTCGCAGCAGTCACTTCAGAACTAATTTGGATCAAGAATCTTCTTCGTGAGCTCAACTATACCATCTCCAAACCTCCAACAATTTACTGAGACAAAACACTTTGAGCTTGATCTCTATTTCATTTGAGAAAAGATTCAACAAAAAGACCTACAAGTCTTCCACATTTCCTCTACTGATCAAACAGCAGATATTCTTACCACCAATGATATGTTTTTCCTCTGTACACACAAACTCAGAGTTCAGTCTTATTCATTCATGAGTTTGCAACGGGGTGTAAAGGGAATAATAGGTCAAGTAACTTAGTCAACGTTTATCTAGATTAGTTAGGTTAGTTAAGAGTTTACAACTAATCTACTGCTTTCTATATTCATGTATATATATCTCAATACCTCACTATTGTATTCAAGAATTCAATTCAATAAAACAAGATGTTATTCAGTAATAAAATAATTCCTTTTATCGTCAACATCTCTAAAAGGCTACATATCATATTGTATGAATATTATTTAAAATTTTAAATGAGAATTCTGCAATAGAAATGACAGATTTTACCACACAAAAATTCCAAATTTGACAAAAACAAGTAATATGATTATATTTTTCATTGATTCTAATCATGAATATGCCTAAAAGACCCATGCTAGAATATACTAGCGGAGTCATTATTCTTTTGGTCTTAAGGATCCTATCACAGAAATGCTATGACAGCATCACCACTACTTAAATTTCTTCTGTGAAAACGAAGCGCGAATTTACAACGATATGTGTGTTGATGAATATTGAAATGTAACTTTTTATTATAAAATGGTGGCGGTAAGCACCAAATAAAGACCAGAAACTCTAATACCTTGCTATAAACCAAGTAACCAACTATCCTTAATGCATAAGCTGGTAGGTGAAGATATACGCAAATAATAATTTCATAATAAGAGTATACAAACACAACAAAACTGTTTGCTTTGCTTACCACAAGCATACTGAAGAGAGAACCGATCAAAGCCATCACAAGTCCTGAAATTATATTAAAACTGGATTAGGCATTCAATTCATATGAGGTGTTACCATCTCAGATATTTAAAAGAATTTTGTTATAATTAAAAAATGTTTGATGTGTATATAATAAAGATAGTACTGCAAATGAGACTAGAATAACAAAGGTACAAATGAGGTATGAAAATAGCTTTCCAAGTCCTATATGGCATTTTTAGTTAGACTTCATATTAATTTTCCTTGTGTCCATTTAAGTGATCCTAGATTCGCAGCGCAACAGGGAAAAAGACTGTAATATTAAGTAATTATACTTATACTTAAAGATTGACAACTTAGAAGACATTGTATCCTCTGCTATTGATCCTACACTTGAAATTTTCCTATGAAAGTAAATCAAGCTCTTTCTGGACAAGAAAACAAATATGTGTCAAACTTTCTATGCTATGACAAAACTTAAGTTATTAAACAAGAAACGACATTCTTTTAAGTGAAATTATTAATATTGATGAAACAAAATTTTTATTGAACGAAAATGGTGTTGGGTTAAGCGTGAATGGTTAAGTTCCAAGAGAGATGGCTCATATACCCATTGTCTTAAGGTTTTAACTTTTGAGTTGAGATGTGGTGTGGTGTCTAACTTTCTTGTGCTTCTAGAGCATTTGGCTCGCTGTTCCTCCCGCGCTCCCATGGACTGCCCAACAATAGAGCATTGAGCTCTTACCATAGAAAAATGGAAATAAATCAGAGTCCTCGACTCCTAATCCAAAGCACGATGCTCCTAAACCAGAGAGGAATCTCTCGTAACTAATTACTAACAATTTTCTTGATGATTTCTCCAACTTCCCTTTGTTCTCTTTTATAAAATAAATCCCTTGAAATCAGGAAATAACGAACTAAGTGTTATTCTCTATTCAGGCCATCTATTGGGCTAAAGCCCAATATCCAGTATCTTATCAGGTGCATAGAGAAGTCTTGTGTAATTATAGAGAATAATAGTCTTAGTATTGCCAATGTTGGGATGACAAACGGGGAAGTTGAGAGGGAAGTAATGGTAAGTAAAGTTATGGAGGGAAGCAGAGATCTCCATTCAAGCAAAGGGAAATGGAGCATATTAAATAAATGTGTAGTAACTAAGGAACATTCCCCATTAGGAAAATGGATCAAGCACATTGTATATTGCCCTTAATCTGACTCTTAATATGATTTTTGTATTTATTGTATAGCCATATGATATGATGTAAGTAGAAATAGTATCTCCAATATTTATTTTGTATTAATTTCCGTGAACCTACATAATGAATGTATTTCAGAGATGAAGTGTAAGACTTACCAAAAAACGGAATAAGAAAAGCAGCACAAACTGTAGATATAACAAGTGCTGTTCTAAGAAGAATAAAACACCAATAAGTACTTGAAATTCTATTAGGTAGCAATTCCTCTAGACTTCTTGCCAGTGGATTCATCAATAAAGCATATTTAGTGAGTGGGTTAATAACCTGAAACAAGATCATGGAAAATAAACATGTTCACTAGAATGAAACTATTAAAATAGCATTGAGAGACCAAACAAATTTCAAACTTACTGTTGTCCACAATGCAACTTTGGAAGCAAATGCACCTGGTGGCATATTCAATGTTATCTGAGACAAAGTGCCATCGCCAAACGATAGAAATCCCATGACTGCAACGCTTCCATATATCAAAATACACAAAACAAAACTGTACGGAAAGAAATGAGTTGAGGAATCATCAGAACTTCACAAAGAGCAAATCAGATATACTATGTTTTTACATTAACAGAAAAGTTAGGTATCAAACCATGTTATCAATGCTTTGGTATATTGTTTTTTATCAGCCATAGACTGGTATATATTTGGAAAAACTGAATGTCCTGCAAAGCAAAAACCATAGACACCAATAGCAAATGGAATTCCATTCCAATTCACCGCTTGACCAGTATGATGGAACCCAACACTTGTCCCCACAAAGAACACACTGATAATAATCAATATCGTTGCTACAATCCCTCCAACTGATGATCAAAATTCAAGTTATTACGAGTATATGGTAAGTTGTAAAAATTGAAAACAGAAATAATACTCCATAAAAAAAATATAAGTAAAAGTGAATCAAAAGAAAATTGACGTATTTGGTCAAAAAAATTTAGACCAAATACATCGACTTTCTTTGACATATTTTTGCTTATATTTTATTACCGAGGGAGTAATCTCTTTTAGAATGTAGAGAACCTGATAGATACGAGATTATTCGGAGATCCTTCAACCAGACAGTAGGAAGAATAACAAGTGCAGTCAAAACTCCAAACAAATGCGTGGAATCTAAATGAAGACTACCTAAATCTAAGGATGTTCCAGGAAACAGACTAGTGAGGTTGTCTCCTTCCAAGGTGATGAATTCCACACAATATGACTGCACTCACAAAAATAGATCGTAAACATATAGTGTCGAGTAATAAAACAAGGTGGTTCCAAAGGAAATGTAAGAAATTGTTGCAGCACTTACATATAATTCAGTGTACAAAATGATCTGCAACAAATATATATCATTATTAGTTAAAAATGATTAATGAAATCACTAATTTGTTCATTGGTAAAACAAAGAATTATATCTCAACATTTCTTCTCGCTAATACAAAATTAATTTAGAAGAAACAAAAATTACAGATGAATCATCTTATGGTACATTTTCTGAGGGCCTTGAGATATAAAATAATATTAATAACAACCAAGCCTTATCCTATTAAGTAGGGTTGACTAAATGGACCAAACCAATGTTATCAATTGCAGATCACAGAAAATAGCAGTTTGTCCAGATTTCGCTATGCTATAGTGCTATAGCACCACAATACAATAGCGGCTATTTGACAACACTTTATACTAAATAGCAATTTGTTCAAATTCCGTTATGTTATAGCGATATAGCATCACTATAGCGGCTATTTGCCAACAGTGATCAAACAAGGCCACATAATGTTATGGCATGAAAGACCATGGTAAAGAACATAATTAAAATAATCATTTGGCATGAAGGAAGAAATTTAAACTTGGAAACCAGCTAACACATAAAGGTAAAACCCAATCATGATTTCTATCAGCCAAGTAACAAACAACTACACAAACCAATTTTCAATGAATTTACATAAACAAATAAAATAGAAAAAACTCACTGATACAAAAATACGGCCATATCTACCAAATGCAGCTTCTCCTATATCAGGGTAGCTACTGATTCCTTCTCTGCTTTCAAAGCAGTGTCTCATAAGAGTTGCTGTATAACAACAAACAGCTGCAAAAAGAAGCATCAACACCATGCTCACCCACCCAGCTTGTTTCACTGTATAAGGTGTAGACAGAAGACCAACTCCAGCCATCACATTAATCGCTGCAAAGTTATAGCATCACCTTATTATAATCCATGTAAAAAATTAAAAAACTGAAATCTAGTATGAATAGAGACATGTCAAATAAAATGTTACAAGGATATTGCAAAACAGTATGAGATGAAATAACATACCATTAAAAATTGTTTGAGTTAAGCTGCAACCATAACCAAGAGGCACTTCTCCAACAAGATTTTGCATCGAACCTTTCTTCCACCATATTGATTGAGTAGCGGCTTCTGGACTTGATAGGAAAGGAGTCTTTCCATCTATGTCTAAGTTACTCTTCGAACGATTGCTAAAACTTGAATAAATAAAACTTGGTCCTCGTAGAATTGACCCGAAATTCGGAGCTGTAGCAATTGTGTAAGAATCTGTAGTCTCTCTGTTGAAATTAAAGGAGAAAAAAAATACTATAAGAAATGTCCAATCTCATTAAGATGTTAGTCATTTTCCCATCATAGGCAAAATGTATACTGATATAAGAATGTGAAATAGAAAACATAGACAATATTCTAATGGATTGAACATATCAGCAACTATCTAAACTTGTGACATAGTGTAGTAATGTGTATTATTGAAGTCCTTAAGCCAGCTTGATAATTTATTAATTATTTGGGCTCAATCAGATTCTCTGAAGCATTCTTTATTTGAAGCCTCATATGATGGATTAAATGTATTGTCACTCCACGCAGTCACACGCATCTTGGTCGTCTAAATTTTAAAATGATTTTATACTTTTTAAATCTAAAGTACAGAACTTAAATTTAGAAGCAATTGGTTGTTTCTTTATATGTAGAAGAGTTTATGGTCTATAGAGACAGACAATCAAGCAAAACAAAACAAATAATTATGCAGTAAGTAAGAGATTCAAGAACCCTACAATATGAAAAGCATAAGAGATAACTATGTATTGGTGAGTTTGCTTTAAAATGGGTGGGGAGATATAAAAGACACAAACATCAAAACCAACGAAATGGGGTAAATGGTGAAGAAGATTATACTTGTAGCTTTGAGGCCATTGCTGGGAAGTGAAAGACTGAGGCTGAACTGTATGATTTCCCTTATCATCACTATCATCATCACTGCTATTTTCACTCTCTAACTTCACAGTTTCAATATCATGTTGTTCACCATCTTCCTCGACATCCTCGTTAAACATAAACTCAAAGTCTCTCTCCTTCTCGTTCTCCTTGTTGTTACTAGCCATGGTTGCACAACAAAGACAAGACGAATGTGTAGTTAACGTGCTCTGTTTAAAGATGTATTAATTTATTGTTGACGATGCTGCATGTGAGTGTGACTCGATTACAGAAGCGAAGTGAAAGGAAAATGGGAGGAGAGTGAGTGGCTGATAAGGTATCTGAAATCATAGAAAAATCTACAAGGGGATGAAGGTGGCACGACAAGATTGGAAATATGCTTCATAACGTGGAAATTGTCGTGTTGTTGTTTGATTGATTGATTGATTGCTTCT
Source organism: Cicer chorassanicum (assembly GCA_037974735.1). NCBI lineage: Eukaryota > Viridiplantae > Streptophyta > Magnoliopsida > Fabales > Fabaceae > Cicer > Cicer chorassanicum. The sequence goes on from JBBPBP010000001.1 coordinate 38,378,558, forward strand.
ATCTCTTACTAGAGTTTCTAAAAAATATTTAAATTTTACTCCAGATTTCTAACGTTGATTCATTTCAAATTGTTCATTTGCTTATTAAAAAAAATTGAAATTATGATGTATTTCCTCGCTATCAATACATTAGAATTAAAATAAATCAAAGTTTATATTATGACATTTCTCACATAGTGAGAGTATTTAAGTCATACTAATATTTCTATTAGTAGAAATTATGTCATATTTTTCATTTATTTTATTTTTTTAAATCACCTCTTATCATTCTTTATTTTAATTATATATAATATAAAATCATAAAAAAAAAATACAAAACAACATGAGAAGTGTTATGAATATTGAGTCTATTAGGCTTATTAATAAATGTCCATGTACCTTTAAATAAAGTTAATATTGTAACAAAAATTACATAATAATAGAATAGTATTATTCACTCTCTTTATTTAATTCATCTCTATTCTTTTATATTTTGTCATTGTTTCAATTATGTTCACAACATGTTATCAGTCCGAAGTTCTTGAAAAACTACACATTTATACCATGATTGAAATCTATAAGATCTATTTGATTTTGGTATTGATTTTAAAATAAATAAATAAAAGAAAATAAGAGAAAATACATAAATTTTTGTGTCACTCAAATATGCTCCGAAAATAGTCAAATTAAGAAAATATTTGTCACATTTGTGATTAAATAAAAGAGTGGTTACGGATAAAAAGGTGAAATGTCACATGAACTATTCAATTTTATTCTTAGAAGTGAGTACTTCATTATTGATTCAAAATGATTAGAATAATTGAAATACATATCCTTGTAAATTTGAAATAATATTAAAGTTAATTGTTCGACTGATACTTATGAGATCATAGTTTCTAAATTCTACTTTGTGAATATGCAATCACATATGTTGAGATATTGATTTGTGTCGCCAACAAGTTATTATATGTAATTTGTCCCCTTAATTTTTACAGTTGATTTTTGGTTAAAACACTAATATTCCTCATCTTAGTGAATTTTTGAATGTGTTGTGTATATTACAATTGCTCTAATACAATACAGTGAGATGGATCCTAAAATAATATTGGGAAAATATATTTGATATGAATCTATTATAAAGTATCATGAGCAAATAATTAGAGACTTGTTTATAGTCCATTAAGTTGATTATCAATTGATGAATTAATTTTCTCAACATTAAAGGGAGACAATAAGCAACTGAAAGTGTAAACTAGAAGTTCAAATGAATTACTTGAAATATATTATTATCTTATTTTGATCGTCGTAGAATGCAATGTGAATTAGAAGTTCAAAGCATAATTCATTTGCAAAGTTAAGCAAGACTAACATCAGTTGTTAATCCTCCTATCAAAATAAATAAATAGATGTTCATGTTGGATAATATAATAATGCAAATGAGTCTTAATCGCGCCTGAAGCGTGGGCAACCAGTGGCTCCAAATATAAAAATCCTCAAATAAGAAAAGAAGCTAACAAAAAAAATTGGTAGCCTAAGTAAGGATATGAAAATTTCAAAAGAGTAGTTTAACATAATTGATTTAGTTTCAGAAGAACTGATTAGGTACCAGAAACTTGTGAAAATAAACAGATCTCAATAAATTATGTCAATAATGAAATTCAATGGAACCGACATGAAGTTAACGTTGATGATGTTTTTGTATATAATTTAACGCTAAATATGGTAAATCATGGCGAGGATCAAGAACCAGAACCAAGGTCTAGCAAAGATTGTAGACAAAGTGAGAATCAACAAAAAAGGAAATATGGAATTGAAGCACAATTAAACTTACTTAACAAGCAAAGGGTTTTTGGATTTGTAGTCCGAACACCAAAGGTGTAAAACCCGTTGGATACAAATGGGATTTTGTACAAAAACAAAATGGGAATGGTGAAATTATGAGATACAAAGCAAGGCTCGTTGCCCAAGGTTTTTCGCAAAGATTTGGGGTTCATTTTGATGAGACATATTCACGTGTGGTTGATGCAACTACTTTTCGATACTTAATTAGTCCTATAGCACATGAAGAGATAACTTTGAACATGATGGATGTTGTTACAGCCTACTTGTATGGCTCACTTGAGTGACGTTTATATGAAGCTCCCTGAAGGATTTAATTTGCCTGATGCCAATAGTCCAAGATCTTGAGAAGACTATTCCATCAAATTGAATAAGTATCTCTGTTGGCTAAAACAATCCATACGCATATGGTATAATGGTCTCAGTGAATATTTGTTAAGGGATGAGTATAAAAATTACTCTATGTGTTCTTGTACTTTTATGAAAAGATCGGAAAACGAATTTCCCATAATTACTGTCTACGTCGATGACATAAATGTTATTGAAACTCCCGAAGAGCTTCCAAAAGCCAGATTGCTTAAAGAAAGAGTTCAAAATGAAAGATTTGAAAAAGACAAAGTTTTGTTTTAGATTACAAATTGAGCATTTGAATAATGAAATTTTTGTGCATCAAGAAACTTAAATATCAAAAGTAGTAAAACATTTCTATATGGACAAATCACATTTGTTGTCTACTCCAATGGTCGTTAGATCACTATATGCATGTTGGATTCATTAGATCACTAGACGCATCTAAAAAAGTCACATATGTTGTCTACGTGGATGCATGTTATTTATTAGATCCTCATAATGGTAGATCGCATACAAGTTACTTGTTTACAAGTGGAGATACAATCATATCATGGAGATATGTAATACAAACTATAGCGGCGACTTCATCAAATCATGCCGAACTTTTAGCACTACACAAGTCAAGTAGAGAATGTGTTTGGTTAAGGTCTTTGATTCAACACATACAACGGAAGAATGGATGCAACAATCATTTATGAAGGTAATATTGCATGCTAAATAGAAGGAAGAGAATATTAAAGGAGATTGAACAATACATATTTTTCCAAAATTCTTTTATTGTAATAGAAACTACATAATAAATAGAATAATATTATCCACTCTTTCTTATTATCTTCTCTCTCATTCATATCTCTTCTCCTCTATTTTACCCTTATTTTAATTTTTTTCGCAACAAGAGTTAATACTTCCCTATTTTCTCGCATTTCCCCAAACATTTGGGGGCTGCAATTGAATTATTCACAGAAAAATCTTGTTATCATCACCACAAGAGACATGGTACTGGAATTTGGGTTTTGTGGACAATGAAGGAGTGATGGATGTCCTCTTCTTCCTTTATAGAGCTACATTGGTCATATCAACGTTTTTTTCCCTCAAAAGGGAATTTAGTTAACTAAATCCTATGAAAATCAGAAATTAGAGGAGGAATTTCTGATATAGTTTATAAAAAATTTCTGATTTCTTTTAAAAAATTTATTATTATAATAATAACAATAATCGAAGAATTTCATTTCTACGGACTGTGTAAAAAAAGTTTTATAAATCATATAAGTGACTTTATGAATAGTTAGTTATAGAAAGAAAAAAATCAAACATGAATCACGATTAAATTGTTGTGATCGATTAATATTATAAATTTTTTTACTTTTATTGAATTTATAAATTAACTTCATAATTTAAATAATAATGATGTGGAAATCTTATAAAAAAATTAAAAATTAAATGAATGACATGTGACATGTCACCTCAACGTTTGACTAATAATTGACTATTAAAAGGGACTGATCTAATTAAAAAAATATACTAATTTAGAAACTTGATTTGACTAATAGTTTACTATTAAAACAGACTGATCTAATTAAAAATCTATACTAATTTAGAAACTTGATTATAAATTTTTTTAGTTTAGAGACCTCAATATTTCATGAACATGCAGATTAATTAAACATAAATAAAACAATAAAAATATATATAACCGCTTAAATAATAGAAAAGACGTTACGGCTCAAATAATAGAAAAGGCCTTATCCTCGTTTCAGCAAATTAATTCACAAGAATAACTATTGAATGTTAAAGGGTGCATTGGAATCTATATAAACTACGGTAGCAATAACCTAGTGTTGAAACTCCTGCACCCGCACATAGTTTATATATAGTTAGTTGAAAAACTGATATATTTAAACTAAGTTATAGTTCAACTATTATTTTTGTTTATTTATTAGTTTTTTAATTATTATTTTTATTTATATTTTCTTTTAAATGAAGTATTGGACATAATTTGAATGCTAATGTCATAAAAGCAATAATTTAAATCTTATAGATAACAAATATATATTGAATGAATTAGTATACTCTCTTTTTTACTCTCTCATTTTCTCTTATAATTACAAAAAATAATTTTTATGAATTTCTATAAATAAAATAAAATAATATTTTTATATCTCACTTTCACAACATAAAAGAAAATGAGAGAGAAAAAAGACGAGGAAATAGTAATTATTCAAAATGACTCTTGAAAAAAGTTTGAGACATGATAGATTCAAACACTCAAAAGACAATTTCTCCTCTACATATGACCTTTGAATATTTGATTGCTTCAATAAAAGAATAAAAACTCATTCAAAATTGAATAACAATATTTGGAAAGGATACCAAAAGTAAAAAATATCAACCCATAAACCTTATTTCAAAGCTTGAGAATGTAAAACATTGCGGGCACCTTCAATGTGTCCTGCCTCACAACACTATGTAGAAAACATAATAAAGAAAAAGAAATTGTTTAAGAATAAAGCCCCATCAATGACAGATCTTACACAAAATATTAGAGTCGGGGTGCGACAAGTATTAACTAAAATATTATAATTGAAATTCATATAGTTTTTTTAAAAGTTTTACGCAATTCATACACAGTCCACAAGTTGAAAAAGTTAGAATTTCAATTCTCACAAATTTTATAATTTTCCTAAGTCACACAATTTTGACAAGTCACAAATTTCACACAAGTTTTTAGAGCTTCACACAATTCAATCAAATAAATATATCCACTTTACGATTTTTATTTTTGTCGAAAACTTTCTTTTGAAAAATGTATCAATTTTATTATGTTTAAACATCGTGTCACTCCTAAAAAACATACACAAATTAATTAAAACAATTCACAATTAACAAATAGTATCACACTATATCATATATCAACAGTTAACATGTAAAAGTTTGTGAATATGTAGTAGTTGAGTTGCTAACTAGAGTGTTAGAGTTTATCTGTTCGAGATTAACTAGTTTATCATTTGATATTAGGTAGTTTATCTATATGAGTTTGTTGTATTAATTTTATTATATTTTATCCGTATAAATTTTAATAAATGTCTAGCTCATTTTTGTTTATCTCTTCAATTGCATAATTTGTAATATGATTAGCGACTTGGGTTGTGATTTAAGAACAATTGAATAATCTCTTTACACATAAAAAGATTATTGCTAACAAGAACCATTGACATTTCTTTTCTTTTTTTATTGTATTTATAGAGAAAAATTATTTAAGTAGAAGAGAAAAAGAGTAAGAATCTGAAAAATACAAGAAGCATTGAGATAGTCTAGAGATCAAGACCAAACGACTTTGGCGGCTTGTAGCTGCGACTGAGAGGGAAAGTCCGAGTGAAGAGAGGGAGAGGAGGAGAGGCAAGATGAGTCAATTTCTCAAAACCATAAAGATTTGAGGATATTTTAATAATTTATCACTACTATCTTAATAATCTATTATTATTATTTATAAATAAAATATAAGGAATGTCGTGGCCCATGCATCTCGAGAATATCCGCCACTGAACCCCTTATAGCACGACACATCTCCATCTTTGACTTGATTTCCAAATTGTGAGATAATGTTAAAAGAAAATATTTACCATTATTTGGAAACTAAGGATAAAAGCGATTGATAAAAAGTTATCAGAATACCTCTTTTATGTGATACTACCATAAAAAATTCGTCATCTCTTTTTCCTTCCTAAAGAAATGTTATGTCTCTTCAGTTTTAATGCTTATTTCAAATTTTAAAAGGATATTCGTAATTTTCAAAGATACACGTGCTTTTATTTTTACAGGTATATGTATGTTTTTTGGTTATAATTAATTACACAAGAACGTGTTTTAAAGAAAGTAGAAAACGGATTGAAAAAAGAAATGATGCTTTTTGGGTTCAATAATGGAAAACTAAAAGATGAATAACCATAATATACGATACTTTTCTCTATAAATGCATTAACCTTTGGGTGTCATTTAGCCCGTACCAGTAAAACAGTTGTCCACCATGAGCAAGTGATACAATTACCTACGGTTGCCGATCCAATCAGTAATTTTAATAAAAAAAATTGTTACAAAAAAATTAAATGAAGAATAAAATAATATTTTATGATTTTACTGATACACCCCTATTAAGACAAACACACAACATTTATAACAACTCAGACCATAAAAAGGACAAAGATCATTTATAATATTTATATACATAGAAAACATGAAAACATGAGTTGTCTAATAAATTGAGAAGTAAAACAAAGAACAACGACAATGAACAACGTAAACCTTAGTTTGATTTTAGATCTGAATCGACCATTGCTTTTGTGTTGATTGTGATTGCATTTGAGTTACTTTGTGGTGTCGGATCTGATTTTTGTCTTCCTTTGAGCAAAATCAAAGGTAATTTTTCTTTTTTTGCTATAGTTATAAGTTGGACTTATATAACATAATTGTTAGATTTTGTATAAAGATCTACTATTTCATTGCCGTTATTTTTTATTAATATTTTTTGAAAAGGTTTAAATATGTTTTTGGTCCTTGCAAATATGATTCGTTTTGATTTTAGTCCCTGTAATTTTTTTTGTTTGATTTATACTCTTGTAAATTCTAACAAGTTTTAAAAAAAGTCCTTTTATGAATCTTTTTTGTAAAAAAATGATAACATCGCTAATTTCGATGAAATGGCACATGGTGAGTGTGTAATAGTTGTTGACTAGACAATATTTAATATTTAAAATTAAAATTTATTTTATTAACTCATCTAATTATTTAATTATAAACTTAAAACTAATTAATTCATTAATAAACCAATTAAATAATAAAAACTCAACAATCTTCATCTTCAACACCAAATTTTTTAATAAAAACTCAACAACCTTGCGAAAAAACGCATTTTACAGCGCTTTTTCAAAAAAGTAAGCGTCGTAGTATCTAGCGCTGTAAATAGATACATCGCTTTTTAAAATAAAAAGCGCTGTAAAATAGGTGGATATATTGCGCGCTTGCTATACTCATTTTACAGCGCTTCTTTGAAAAAGCGCTGTAAATCCCTGTAATAGCGCTTCTTTCTGACGTAGTAGGTGCATTCAATAGATGCATTATTATGCACCTATTACAGCGCTTTTTCAAAAAAAGCGTTGTAGTAGGTGCATTCAATAGATGCATTATTATGCACCTATTACAGCGCTTTTTCAAAAAAGCGCTGTAATAGGTGCATTCAAATAGATGCATTGTTATGCACCTATTACAACGCATTTTCAAAAAAACGTTGTAGTAGGTGCATTTAATAGAAGAATTATTATGCTCCTACTACAGCGTTTTTTCAAAAAAGGTGCTATTTACAACTATAGGTGTTTTTTTTTCTTATTTTAGTTTTATTAAAAAAATGCTATAAATTTTAAAAAGCGCTTTTTGATTTTTTATGGCATTTTTTTAGAAAGCGATGTCTTTTAATTTTTTTTCCAAAATCATTTTCATCAAGAATTAATTCACAATCATTTAACAAAATCAATACACAACAACACAGAACTACATATTCACAACAATCAGTTCATATTTACAACTATATAATTTTACATATTTACACAATCAGTTCACAACAACACATAACTACATATTCACAACAATCCCTTGCATATAATAGAACTACCATATTCACAACAGCCTAGAACTACATATTCACAACTACATATTCATATAACTATCAGATTCACTATCATATTCATATAACTATATATTCATATAACTACATATTCATATTCACAACTATCAGTTCACAACTACATATTCGCAATAGCACAGAACTACCATATACCTTGCAGCATGCCATTTCCCAGCAAATCACATAATCTTCATTTCAATCACATACTGACACCAGTCTTCCTTTATTTCTGTTAGATCTCTTTTAGAGTATGTTGGACTGGAATTGTCAAAGTACTGTGCGATATAAAAATTGAACATGAATAAGTTAGAATCAATATATACATAGTTTATATATGAAAATCAAATCATGAAAATACCGTACCGTTTCTGGGATTATAGTTTGATTAATATCAACAATCTCCTTCATGAATCGCAATATAAAATTTTGTTTGCACAACTAATAAATTAAGATCTCATAAATTAAAAAAGATATAAATAAAGAATATATAATTACGTACCCTGAATTATATGGTGCAAGGAACAACTTATCATTCTCTTTATTTCCTAATAACATATCTACAATGTATTTCTTTACATTCACTTGATCGAGCTTAAACATCAAAAGCTTATGCAGAGACAAGAATGAAAATCTATTTGACAATCTGCGCGTGCACACCAACTTCTCATACAAATACCTTCAATGAAAATTTCAAATTAGATTAATTACCAATAAATTAAATTAATTACCAATAAATGCAATTAAAAGTAATTTTTACCTAATGTATAAGCTGATGACAATAGCATTCAGCTCCTTATAGTTGAGAAATTCATATTTGTGCTCTTTTTCTAGAAATTCTTCATACTCATCTCCAAATATAGTTTTATCCATGCTTATTATTCGTGAATTGTTGTTGCTGCCCATATTTGTTTTTGCCTGTATGTCAAGACACGACCCATATCGAGTAAGGCGTGGCTGACTTATTTTAGGAGCAGGAGCAACAACTGATTTTCCCTAATCTAGTTTTTGAGCAGCAACTTTGGCCGCTTTATTACCCTCCAGCTTTTGCAGTTTGCCAGCTTTATTACCCTCCAATTTTTGAAGTTTGTCGGCTTTATTTTTTACCACGAACATCCAGTTGTGGTGCGGAAGCTGGCTTGTTGGCTTGCTGTGTGGGTGGTTTATTGGATTGAATCTGAAAAAATGAGGTTAATCAGTTTGTTAGTTTATTGAATCTGAAAAAAAAAAAAAAAAAAAAGACAAACCTTACAGAATAAATGTGACAAACCTTTTCGGGCGATATGACTGACTCGTTTCTGGGAATCTTCTTATCATTCTGTTTAGACTTTGTTTGAATCTAAATAAATGTGAATTTAAAGTTAACATCGGAAAAAATCAGCAATTAAATATAATCAATCATAATCATATATCGTGCAATTAAATATACATATCAATTAGACATACATTTCAATTAATTAAACATACCTTATCAATGGCAACAAGATGTTTGGGCCATGTCATGTAACTACCAATTGCTTCGCCCAAATACTTCATATATGCATCGTTGTTTGGTATAGGCAACAATGCATTTGGTTCCAAAGCAATAACTGGTGATACTTTGACATAGCCCGCAGGGATTGGTGTGTTGTGCAATACTTCGCCCAGAGTATTGTACAATGTTCCTTTTCCGACCTTACGATGAGTAGGCGAGGATAAGTACAACACGCCAGGAGTGACACCATAAATCAATGGTTAATACATAAGTATGTGAAACAATTAGGTTGAATAAATTTCTTATTTTATTAAGTAATTAATTACGTCATGAAGACTTTTGAGACCAACGTTGCAACTCGCGTTTTCACTCTCCATTTGAATTTCACGTTGGAGTTGATCCGCAAGTTGCTTGTCTTTATTCGTCTTCACCAAGAGTGTCACTTGCTCTGTTAATACTTTGATCTTCTCTAATACTTCCTCATTAGATGGATTTTGGCGCTTCTCTTATGAAAAATAGCTTTTAGGAGTTACGCAAAATCTTTTCACCCTCACGCGGCCAGAATATTCAGGAACATTAAACACTTTACCTAGTATGTCCCTGCAACTAGCCTTGTTGTCCTCTTGATTTTCCGAACTTTGTTCGAGATTCGCCTAAAATACACGTAGGATTAAAAACATAAGTTCAATATCATTTTTAAAATACTATATTAAAAAATATTAAAGTGATAAATATACTTACACAAAGTTCTATTACTTTTTGAACATTTTCATTATCAACCACTCCATCTTTACTTACGCGAGCTTCCTTCCACAAGATATGACGACCCAACGGTTGATCGGATTGGGTGTCTTGTAGTTATTCTCGTTAAGATCATAAACAAAATATTAGTTAGAAAGTATAGTTTATAATATACCACATTATATAAAAGTGATGTTTAATTACTTACAAGTTTTTGCTCTAGACGTGCATATCCCATACGAGATTTCTTGTATGGATGGGTCGGATTTTTTGCCCTCTCGCGATTTGCCTTACTAATATTCTATATAAAAAAAATAACAATCTTGTAAAAATTTAAAATACGCTATGTATATGAATAATAAAACACAAATGCTAATAAATTAATCACTTACAACAAACGCGGGGTCCGAACGTTTTGCTACGAATGCGCTCCATTCCTCATTTGATATATAATGTTTATATATTTTTGGAGGTGAGTTTATATAGTTTTGCTACGAATGCGGGTTCTCTTATATAGCAATTTGAGAGGTGGGATCTAAAATCCCGGTGTATTTTCCCGGCAACTCTCAGCACGTAACTATTTCTCACCTCGTCAACATCAAAAGTTGTCTGCAAACCAAATAAAGATATAGTTTGAGTAAAGTACTTCAAAGCAGTCTGTAAAAAATTATAAGTAAAAAAGTGGAGTAAAACTATTACTTGTATATCAGCCCACAATACATCTTTTGCATCCTTTAATGCCTTATCTCTCCAATCATCTATTGTGATGGGGATATTCTGACGAACAACATCCTCAATATAACTTACAAACATTGAACTGTTGGGGTCAATTGGCTGACCACTCTCATTCCATCCCACCTAATAAACTCATATAGTAAGTACCTCAAATTATAAACAGCAAACAAAGTATACCGCAAATTTTTTCAAAAAAGATAAAAAAAATAAACAGCAAACAAAGTATAGTATGAAATTTTGAAGTATAGTATACCTCAAATTTTTGCCCAGTACTTCTTGCTTTTATAACATTTTGCATTATGGTTGCACCACGTTTGACTTCATTTTCGGAAGTCTTGGTGTTGCCAACTTCTTCATTTTGACAATTTAACTCTTTGTTGGTATCCATTTATCTACAACAAGTTCAACATGCAGTTCATTATAACTTCAACAAGTTCAACATGTAGTAGTCTAAGTACATAGCAGTATAAGTTCAACATGTATTTTAGTGAGACAAAAAACTAATAAATACAATACTTGAAAAGTGCGAAGAAATACTTAGGGTTACGGGTTCGTAGGGTTCGATTAGTAACAAAGAAGAACAAGAACAGCGCAGAAATACAAACGAAGAGGAGACGAGCGTAGGGTTACGGGTTCGCAGAAATACGTAATAAGGGTTAGTAAAAATATGAAATTTACGTAATGAGAGTTCGCAATGAGAAGGAGAATGAAGATGAGGAGGAACAAGCGTATGAAGTTTACGTAATGAGGGTTAGTAATGAGGAGGAAACAAGCGTAGGGTTCCTAAGGTTCGCAATGAGAAGGAGAATGAAGAGGAAACTGAAACACTCGTATGAAGTTTACGTAATGAAGAGGAAACTGAAGAGGTTTACTGTTATATATAAAACCCTATTACAGCGCTTTTTTGAAAAAACGTTGTAAAAGACCTCATTATTTTTTTTAAAAGCCTACTACAATGCTTTTTTAGAAGCCTTTTAAAGCGCTTGTGAAAAAACGCTGTAAAAGCCCTCCTTATTTTTAATTTTTTTAAAAGCATTTTACAGCGCTTTTATACAAAGCGCTTTAAAAGGTTTCTTTGTTTTATTATACGCAAACGCTATGTGACCCTTTTACAGCGCTTATGTAGAAAGCGCTTTAAAAGACCTCCTTATTTTATTTTTTTAAAAAGCCTTTTACAGCGCTCTTTTGCAAAAGCGCTGTAATAGGGTTTTATATATAAAAGCCTTCTTTGTTTTATTATATGCAAATGCTATGTGACCCTTTTACAGCACTTATGCAGCAAGCGCTTTAAAAGAACACCTTATTTTATTTTTTTTAAAGCCTTTTATAGCGCTTTTGCAAAAGAGCGTTGTAATAGGGTTTTATATATAAAAGACTTCTTTGTTTTATTATACGCAAACGCTATGTGACTCTTTTACAGCGCTTATGCAACAAGCGCTTTAAAAGACCTCTTAAAGCTCTTTGTTTTATTATGTCCAATGGCTGTGTGACTTCCTTATTTTGGGATGATCACTTAAGTTCAAGAAAAATTCCAAATAATTTTGTTTTCTTCCAAATAATTAGTTAAATTATTTTTTCTTCCAAATAATAATTTTTTTCTTCCAAAGTAGTTAAATTATTTTTTCTTCCAAATTGTGTTTAATTTTTTTTTTTCTTCCAAATTATAATTTTTTTTCTTCCAAATAATACCAATATATATATATATATCAATGCTAAATTACATGATCAACTCATATTGGGATGATCAGTTCAAGTTCAAGAAAAATTCCCAGTATAAGCAGAAAATTACATACAGTTCAAGCTAAATACCAAAATGCTCAATTTTGGCATATCAAACAATTAAATTACATGAACTCTGTTGACACCTAATTTTGTCCGCTTTTTATTTTTTTATCTATTTTTTTTTACTTTTTATTAAAAAAAAGGGGAAATAATAGTAATAAATATATAGAAATATAAAAAAAAAATTAGGGCTTAAAACTTTAAACAATCACATATGTTCTCAGTTTTTGTTTGCATCTAATTCCTGTTTAGAATCTTTTCTAAAAAAATATAATAAAAAATATATTAAAAAATAATTTAAAAAATTAAAAAAATAATAATAACAAATAAATAAAGGTACATAATTGAATGAAAGAAATTGAAAAGAAATGAATTGATGGTCATAAAAATCGGTATAATGAGGATCAATTGAATGGATTGATGGTCATAAAAATCGGTATAATGAGGATCAATTGAATGGATTGATGGTCATAAGAATCGGTATAATGATAATCAATTGAAAAAAAAAGAAAACAAAAAGAAAGAGATTATAATAAAATGGTGATTGGCAAATATTCCCTTGTCTTTTGTAACCTACCCCGAAAGACCTATAAATAATCGATAATAAGAGTATACCAAGGAGGACGATTGAGTACTATTTGGAGCACAATTGAGAGCACCAAAAAAACAAAAGAGAAGAGAGGATAATAGGAAGAAAAATAGAGAAGAGAGATTGGAACCAGGAACTAATAATAAACCTCTATAGTGCGGTAAACACTTTCTTTTTCTTTTTCTCCTCGTCTATTTTATTGACATTATTGTTGTTATAGAGTTTTTTTTACTATTCTATGCACATATGATATAAACAAGAATTTTTTTTCAGATTGTTTTTTTCGGTTTCACGAACAAGTTTTGGAATTAACTAGTAAGAATAAAGTTGATTGTTGTATAATCGTTTATTTCTTTATCAAATTCGTGATATCTTATCTTTATTTTGTTTTGTTTCTTGTATTTTAAACTTTTTTTTGTTATTATCGTCGTCGGTCCGCGCTACATATGCGCCGCCAACTCGCGAATCTGCTCTTGAATTTTTATCCTTTACAATTTATAAAAGTCAAAAAGTAACAAAAGTGTTTCCTTAAAATAAAACGATACACAAATCAATATACAACACATCACTCCTATTATTATTATTATTATTATTATTATTATTATTATTATTATTATTATTATTATTATTATTATTATTATTATTATTATTATTACTATTATTATTATTATTATCATTATCAATATTACCGTTATTACTATTATTATTATCACTATTATGTTGTTAATTTATTTTGATATGTATATATATAAAGTAAAATTAATAATAAAATCAATCAACACATAAATATTTTCTACCCAAGAACTACGTGTGTTTTGATTTCCCTATTGCACCTGGGGATACGTAGGAGCAAGGTTTTTTCCTTGTCAAATCAAATTAATAAAAAAAAAATTCCTTCTTTTATTAATGTAAATAATTTATTTATTTTTTATTATTCTTTTTGAGGTAAAAATAAATGAATAAATAAATAAATAGTTTGTATACAATTAATAAATAGTTTGTATATCATTACCAACATCTTCATAATTATTGTTATCATCACTTATTTTATTGGTCGATAGGACAGCGGACCATTTATCATCAGCAGGATCAGTGACATAAAACACTTGTTGAGCTTGCGACGCTAAAATAAAAGGCTCATCTTTGTATCCAACCCTATTAAAATCGAAAAGCAAGAACCCTGACTCATCAATCCGAACGCCATTATTATTATCGACCCACTTGCAACCAAATATGGGAACATGAAACATTGTGTAGTCTAGCTCCCATATGCGCTCGATAACCCCAAAATATGATATATTTGCATATATTGGGTTGTTGTATTTTGTACTTGAGATATGCATCGCTTCAAGTACGAGAATGACTCTGCTATTTTGCATAGTGGTTTGATCATCTTGTTCTTTGGTATAAAATGTGTAGCCGTTAATTACATAACTGGTGTAAGAAAAGACATGTAAACTCGGACCATTTGCTAGCCACCTCAATCTCTGTGAAATTGATCCGGGGTCTACATCAAACTTTGACTTTATGTGAGTTTTTAACCATGTTATGAAACTTCGATTGTGCTCTCGAGTTATCCAATTTTGATTCCTATTCATGTTCAAACTAGATAACTGATCCATGTGTATTGTAACATACGTTTGAACCTCATCATCATTGTGCAGAACATACAAGTGTGCCTGCTCCCATTCTGCCCTTAATATAGTCATTAGTCTCTTTCCAAATATCCCTTCTCCTGGTAATCTTCCCGAATGACGAGACATGGGAAGCCCTATGGATTCAACATTGGACAGATATTCATTACAAAATTCAGCAGCTTCTTCGACAATGTATTGTTCAACAATACAACCTTCTGGTCGACTTCTACTTTTTACGTACCCTTTTAATATTTTCATATATCGTTTTATCGGGTACATCCATCTCATATAAGTTGGCCCACAAAGTTGTGTCTCCTTAACAAGCTGAACAGTAAGGTGAACCATTATATCAAAAAAAGAGTGTGGGAAATACATTTCAAGCTCACACAAAGTAACAACAATTTCCCTCTACAATGTCGGTAATTTTTTATGATCGATCACTTTACTACAAATTTCCCTGAAGAAGAAACATAATTTAGTTATGGATCGGCGAACTTTTTCAGGTAAAATTCAACGTATACCTATTGGTAGCAAATGCTCCATTAGAATATGACAATCATGGGTCTTCAAACCTTTTAACTTGAGGTCTTTCATACAAACTAAAGTTTTAATGTTTGAAGAGTATCCTTCTGGAACTTTAACTTCATGTAGAAATTTACACAAAACAAATTTTTCCTTTCTAGATAAAGTATGAGCGGTTGGAGGTAGATATGTGCAATTTCATTTCTTTACGGGACCCAATTCATTTCTTATTTCCATATCGACCAAGTCCAATCTTGCATTGATGCCATCCATAGACTTTCCTGGTACATTGAGTAACGTACCAATAACACTATCAAATACATTTTTCTCAATATGCATCACATCGAGAAAATATCTTACATACAATGACTTCCAATATGGCAATTCAAAGAAAATTGACTTTTTCTTCCACCCAGTTTTGATCAGCTCTCCCGCAAAAGGTTTGCCAAATTTATTGGTCAAACCTTGTACTTTTTTCAAGTATTTGATATCCAGTCGGTGCTACATGAGCTCTATCTTCCTCTGATTTTCCATTGAATGCATTTCTCCACCCACAATACTGATGACTATAAGGTAAGAATCTACGATGTCCAAGAAATACATTCTTCTTACAATGCTTCAAGCGCATCCAATTTGTACTCTCTTCACATATAGGACATGTACATTGACCTTTAATGTTATATCCTGATAAGTTACCATATGCTGGAAAATCATTAATTGTGCTAAATAACATAGCCCTCAAATTGAAACATTCTTTCGTATACCCATCATAAACTTCCACACATGTCTCCCACATAATTTTTAAATCTTCAGTTAAAGGAGCCAAGTATACGTCAATATCATTCCCCGGTTGTTTGGGTCCATAAATTAACAGAGACAACATCATAAACTTAAGCTTCATACATAACCATGGAGGTAGGTTATAAATCAACAAAATCACAAGCCACGTGCTGTGTGAGATGCTTTGAAGACCATGTGGATTCATTCCATCAGTAGAAAGTGCAACGCGTAAATTTCTTGACTCTATCTCGAATTTAGGATACTCGTGATCAATTTTTGCCAATTGCAGAGAATTCGCAGGGTGTCGAAACTTTCCATCTCTAATTCTTTCATCTGCATGCCATTCAAGTGTTTTGAATCTTCTTCACTGCGATACATGCACCTAAATCTTGATATTATAGGAAAATACCACACGACTTTTGTTGGAGTAGATTCTTTCTTCTTATATCGAGAGACATTGCATTTCAAACACGCCTTTAGTAATTCATATTCGTTTCGAAATAAAATGCATTCGTTAGGACACGCATGAATCCTTTCGTAACTCATACCAATAGAGCACAAAATTCGTTTAGCCTCGTATGATCGACTGGGAAGTTCATTATCAGCCGGCAACATATCTTTTAAGAGTGTTAGTAATTCTGTGAAGCTTTTATCAGACCATCCATTACTCGCTTTTACGTTGTACAACTTTAATATCGCCGACAGTCTTGTGAATTTAGTACAACCATCATATAATGGTTTCTTTGCATCACTCAACAAGCTCTCGAACATTTTAGGACAATCCCGAAGATCTTCTTCAACTGCTTTTGCAATCTCCTCAACTCGGTCCAGCTCATATGTATCTGTGTCGAAATCAGTTGTAGCATATGTATCTGTGTGGGCGTTTCCATTTTTTTCTCACCATGTCTTATCCAACATGTATAGCTTTGATCAATTTCATACCATACTAAATGTCTTTCCAATTCATCTGCTCTAACGCGTTTTTCAAAACAACATTTTAAATAAGAACAAACGACTCTATTTGGATCTTTTGCATTCTTCACTACAAACTCAACAAACTCCTTCACTCCATTTTCATACTTTTTTGTCAATCGATTGGCAGACATCTATTTCTAGTCCATTTTATATGACCTATATAAATGCAATTACACAAATAATAAGTATGATTTCAAGTCTGATATATATGACCTATATATAGTACACATATCTAATATTGGTCCAAGTCTGATTTCAAAACAGAACATATTATGAGAACATATCTAATATCATGTAACAATTTCAAAACAGAACATATCTAATATGTAACAATTTATCAGTTTTAATTAGTGACAACAACAAATAAATAAATACAGTACCTGAGACAACGTTGATCAATTTGTTTTAAAGGAGGAGCAACGTAGATCAATATGTAAAGGGGCGCACAATAGAGAGAGGACGGTTTGCAAAGTAGAGGAGATGAGAGTTCGTAGGGTTAGGAAAACGTATTAAATTTGTTTTTATTTATTTAAAGTGAATGATTTTTATTTAAAATGAATGATTTTACAGGGCTTGTACAAAAAGCGCTTTAATAGGTCCTTTAATAATGTGAAAGTGCAAGCCTTTTACAGCGCTTTTTATAAAAGCGCTGTAATAGGTCATTTAATTATGTGAAAGCGCAAGGCTTTTACAACGCTTTAACAAAAAACGCTTTAAAAGCTATGTACGTAAGGTGGGAGCGCTACATTTTATAGCGTTTGTGTCTAAAACACTCAAAAAGCGCTGTAAAAGGCTTTGTGAGAGTGATTCAATTTACAGCGCTTTTTAAAAAAGCGTTGTAAAAGAGTTGTAAATATTATGTGCAAGCGTATGTGACCCTATATGACCCTACTACAGCGTTTTTTCCACAGCGCTTGTCAAAAAATCGCTGTTGTATCCTCCGTAATTTTTAAAAAATTATACAACAGCGCTTGTATTTAATAAGCGCTGTAAAAGACGCGCTATAAAATGTCATTTTTGGCGTATAACAAATTTTGATATCTGGATCCAAACCCTAAAAATTCAAATCTCTTTTTTTTTTTACACCTTAACTTGTTGTTTCACTTCAATCTAAAAAGGATTGGTAATGGCACAACAAAGATTGTTATTGAGCATACCAACTGAATACAAATGATTTAATGCTTAAATGGTTATATCATTAGTCTTGTTATTGTATGGTTGGTGATATTCTATGAAAAGCTTGTTTAATTGCTAGAGAATATTTCAGAACGTGAAATACATTTATTAATTCTTTTGAACATCCATAACTAGTTTCTTGGTAACATCAATATATTGTATTTATATGTTTTCTTAATTAACATTGATATTGTTTTATTTGTTTCTTGGTATAAGTTTGATATTTAATCCTTCCAGCAGAACAATACTTAAAATTTAAGTTTCATTAGTTTGATTGGGTTGTTGTAGCATTAACAATCCTGCTTCAGATTCAGGTGAAACAACACCCTCCATCTAATTCCAACAAAGGTGTCATTAAGTTGTGGTGAAAGAAAAATGAAAGATTATAAAATAAATCTTCAACCCTAATTTCTTCATTTTCAAATTATACACTCTCATATCTGAATTCAAATCCTAAAAATTGTCTAGTCAACAAAAATTACACAGTCACCATGTGCTACTTCATCCAAATTAGCCATGTCACCATTTTTTTACAAAAAAGATTCATAAAATGACTTTTTTAAAACTTGCTAGAATTTGCAAGGGTATAAATCAAACAAAAAAATTATAGGGACTAAAATCAAAACGAAGCATATTTGCAAGGACCAAAAACATATTTAAACCTTTTGAAAATATTTGTAGGAGTGTTTAATTGTGGGTATGGATCGTGATGAAATTATGAAGCTTTTGCAATCGCCAATGGCAACATAAATTGTTGAGAGGCATGAAGAGGTGAGTAATATTTTTTCTGAAAATTTCAAGATATGTTTTTATTTTGTGAAATTAATATGTATATTTGATTATATGGAGTTGGTGATATTTCATTGTCTGGGAGTTGTGGTAGTGGTAGCTCATATGAGGAAGAAGTAGAAAAAAAATGACAAAGGAGGATTTGGATGCAAAATTGACGAGTTACGTGTTGTTAACTACGTTGGTAATGTAGAAAAAATGAACTTCAAAGAAAAAAAATTGATGAAATAATGAGGTACCATTTTCCTGATTGTGAGGTTGTTTAAATGGATTTGCTCCTTGAAAAAGTAAAGTTGTTAGGAATTGTAATGGTGAAATAGTTCAACAAACATTTCTTTGTCATAGGGAAGGTATACGAGATGAAAAATACAACAAATATGTTAGTAAAAAACGAGAACATAAACCAATTAGTAGGTGTGGTTGTGAGACTAGAACACAAGTACATATCGAATTTAACAGTGGACTTTGATACATTAAATTGTTTGAAGATGAAGAAATTTTTAGGGTTTGGATCTAAACATAAAAATTTGCGATTTGAAGATGAAAAAATTGGGATTGAAAATGAAGATTGTTGAATTTTTATTAAAAAATTTGGGATTGAAGATGAAGATTACTGAGTTTTTATTGTTAAATTGGTTTATTGATTAATTGATTAATTTTAAGTTTTTTTATTAAATAATTGAATGAATTAATAAAATGAATTTTAATTTTAAATATTAAATGTTGTCTAGTCAACAACAATTACACGGTCACAATGTGCCACTTCATCTAAAATAAGCTATGTCACCATTTTTTTACTAAAAAAGTGACTTTTTTAAAACTTGTTAGAATTTGCAAGGGTATAAATCAAAAAAAAAAAATTACAGGGACTAAAATCAAAATGAAGTATATTTACAAGGACCAAAAACATATCTAAACTTAATATATATATATATATATATGGATGAAGTTATATTTAGGTAGGCTAATTTTGAGATTAAGAATGGTATGAAATAATATTTGTATTAAACATTAAATCTTTTCGTAAGTTACACACAAAAAACAAAAATGTCAATAATGATGCATTGCATAATTTTGAGAAATAAAAATTAAAAAGAATTTTTGTTTATAACCAATTAGTATCTTCAAATGTTGATTTAAGTCCCACAACCCATATTTTTGTCATGTGTGTCCATAATAGTCCAAAACATCCACACATGGGTTACAAATATGGCCCATAATCCATTTAAATTAGGGTTTGCTATATTCACCAAGTATAAATGAGACAAAGTTAGTCAAAGTCTTTATTTTCTACATTACCACGACCAACGCCGTAATGCCTCCCAAAACCATTTTTTATTTTGGTATATTTTTTTACTTTTATCAATCACACGTTCTCTCTCAACTCTATCGTGGAACATTTAAGGTGGACCAATTCTGTCATTTTCATGTCATCGGCCTTTGTCGTTTCCATGTTAATGCAGTATATATTGTTAAGAAAATTTATTATTTGTGATTATTTGTTAACTTTTTTCAAAAAAATAGTTTATCTTGTTGTTTTTACCATACATGTTAATTTTGAAATTTTGCATTTGCAATCAAGTGGGTCTATTAAAAAAAAGTTCAATTGCATCAACGTCACTTAATTTGTGTCAAAACAGTCAATGTTAACATTAACAGTTTCCTTCTTATTGATGCAATATAAATTTTACAAAACAATTCATTAGGAATAATAAAGCATTTTATTTATTGTTAACAAAACTTAACAAATAATAGGTATAGTTTATATTACTTACACATTATTTGGAGCTACATATTGATATTATCCAAAAAGAAAGAAAAAAAAAAAGACATGTTGTTTTGCTTCATCATTACTTTATAAGAAAGGACACAGTCAGGCTACAATACGGTGTAAAAATTATGACCAACCAAGTGTTTACTTTATAAGGATTTGTGATTAACAACAATTGTAGTAATTTTTTTATAACTAAACTATCATCCATTCAACAAAATTTGCGCAATCGATTTAGATCTCGAAAACAATCTTAATAGACAAATAAAAAATAAAATTTGTACGGTGACCAACTTGTACATCATCATTGAACTTTTTGCATTGAGCCATTAGTTTGTACTATTACTTGAATATAAATTAATATTATTTAATTGTAATGTTCAATCTAACATTAATATATAATATATTAATATATATTGTTTATATATATATATATATATATATATTAGTTTATTATTAATAATATATTATTTATATATTATTAATATATAATATTTTTATTAATATATTAATATAATTATTCATATTTTGAAATTTTAAACACAAATTATGTCAACCAACTATTTTTTCTAATCTAATTAAATCTAATTATACAATTGGAAATAACAATAAAATTAACAACAAATTATACGATTCAACCGTTATATTTATTTTAAATTAACAATACAAATTATACAATTAAATATAATAATATAATTTTGTTCGAACGAAGGAACAAGGGTAATTATACAATTGGAAATAACAAGTTACATTTTGCTAGTGTGGAGAAACCATATATGAGAGTTGATAAAAATAAAAGACTTAAATATGTTTTTGATCCCCACCAATATGAGTCATTTTGATTTTGGTCCCTGTAACTTTTTCTATTTTGAATAACACCTTTGCAAATTCTAAAATATTTTAAAAAAGTCTTTAATGTGATTTTTTTGATTAAAAAATGTTGAAGTGACTAATTTTGAGTGACGTGGCACATGCTGATTGTGTAAATGTTGTTGATTGGGTAACAGGCACATGCTGATTGTGTAAATGTTGTTGATTGGGTAACAGTTAATTAGTAAAATATTAATTAAATTTAATTTAATTTGATTATTATTATCATTAAAAAAATAAAAACTAACAACTACAAATTCATCTTCAACCTAAAATCCCATAATTTTTCCTACATCCAGCAACCAATCTTCAAAAACTCAAACCAAGAAAAACATATGAGCATTGTAGCCCCTCCACTATACTTTGTTCTCCATTCTCTGTTTTTTTTTTTCTCTTCTTCATTCCTTATGCTAACTCTTCCCTGTTCAACAAAGACTTCAACTGAACCCTAACCCCCAAATTGAAGGAAGGTTACGATGGTATATCCTAACTCGCAAATTGAAGGAAGACTATGATGTCAAAACCCTAACCCCCAAATTGATTTCTCCTTTACTCTTCCACTCTCTCTTCGGCGGCGGCGCTTTCTCTGACTCATTTCTTTATGCGCGATCCCGTCTCCAGTATACGACGGAGAAGCTATTGAACAATAGCAACATTTGCCGGTTTCTTCACCATTATTTCTTTTGATTTCTTATCGGTTTAATTTGTGATTTAATTGTATATTTATTGATTTTAATGCATTAACTTTTGTTGCTACAGTGGTTCCCTTTTGCTTTGTGCATTTAGATTAATTCTCAAACATAACTTCTTTTGATTTCTACTCTAAGTTTGTAGTTGTCCATCTCAATTTTATTGCAAATTTATTTTCTACTACACTTTGGGAAGATGGATTTTGGGTTTGTTGACTCAAAATAACAATTTTGGGTTTTGAAGATGGGTTCTAGAACTGCGTTTCTAGAGATTGAAAAGTTGTTGGGTGGATGAAGATTGATGATTATGAAGTTGAAAAGATGAATAACCGGTGAATAAACATGTTATAACTGTGATATTTGAAATAAATTTCATTAATTAAGTTAATAATGTGACTTTGTAAAAAAGAAATTAATAATATGGTAAATATATAGATATAATATTTTAATAATTAGTTATTACCCAATCAACAATATTTATACAGTCAGCATGTGCCACATCATTCAAAATTAGTCACTTCAAAATGTTTTAATAAAAAAATCACATTAAGGACTTTTTTAAAATATTTTAGAATTTGCAAGGGTATTATTCAAAAAACCAAAATCAAAATGAGTCATATTTGTAGGGACCAAAAACATATTTAAACCAAAACAAAAATACGGACGTTGATAGTCAATCACATTAATCCAACTCCCACGACTTGAATTTTTCACATTGCTTCTACTTTGACAAGAATGAATGCAATAAAAAAAAACATTCCAAATCGATGAAGGGGACAACGGTGGAGAAATATGAACTACGTGATTCATATCTGTTGAACATTTTCGATTAAGAATTAGGAAATACAAGATGATTTCACTAGAACATGCTTCCACTTCAACCTCAAATCATTTGTTGACTTTTTCAAATCACACTAAAGAGATACAAAAATGTTCAAAAGATTGAGGATAAAATCTTAGTTTTATAATGAAATGAATGTTTTGAACCTATATTTAAATATTTTGTGTTTTCATCATATTACTGTTTAAATTTGTTCATGTTCATCGTTAACAGTTCATGCATTTCATCATAAAATATTGTTTCTCTCTATCTAAGTTAATTTTCGTCATGAGTATTTTTAATTTAAAATAATATATTTATTTAAATTGACTTCAACGAAATGATATATTTCAATCCTTCAAATATCAATAATTCTTTCACCTTTAATGTCAATGGAGGGTCACTTCAATGGAGTGTTGTTATTTATTTACAATATGCACAAAAAGGACATCTCCTCTATTCACTTTTCACATGACTTGTGTTGTCAATCAAACTTTATTTTTTATTTTTAATTAATAATCACAATTGAGAATAATCATTATTGTGTATTTATATCAAACTTTTAAGAAGAATTTTAACTATAAATTCAACCTCTTGTCACAATATCGAAAAGTAATTCAAAGGGAATTGTTGGGAGGATTTATTTAGTTTCTATTTTTTTTCTTCAATTCATCAAAACTTTTCTTCCCATAATAATCAATTTCTGAATTTTTGTAACACCTGGCTCTAATGTCAAAAATGTAACACCTAGTTACGTGGGTATAACAATTGAGATAATAACAAAAAAGTTTGCATATTTATATAAAAGAAAAGGTGCTATAATAAATAATGAAGTATCCGAAAGAAATAATATTGTAAAATCCTTAAAATAAAACCTTATAGCTAAAAATTCCTTAATAATCAAAATATTCAAATTTAGGCATTTAATAAGTAATCCCGAAATTAAATACAATGTAGACACTATGTCTACTTATTCTTGATCTATTAACCTAATCTAAGGAAATTACTCTTCGCAAAGGAGTTAGGACTTCTCAACTCTCGATGTCCCCAACGGTCTCAATCTCTGAAAACAACACTTTAATGAGATATTAAATCCCCGTGAATAGTACACACAATTTTAAAACAAGTAATGTTCTCATCTGACACGGTAACCGAAAAAAAAATCGATCATGTCACCCGCATTCTTCCAAAAATATTCTTTAGAAACATACATGATATAACTAAGATTCTTCTATAATAACCAATTAATTTTAATAATTAATAAAAACTCATCAAGTAAGTTAACGATAATTCACATATGTAATAATCAAATAAATCCACTAAACACATTTATTCTACAGAAAATAAATCAATCAATTCAATGATGTATCATCGTTATATGGAGATATACTACTTATGGAGTTTAAAACTCATCTATATAGAGCATAAGCTCATCTCCAACACATACAATCAAAATAATTCATATTTTTAACAATTATATTCGTGAAATCATATTTATAATATAATATTTCCTTTGAATAAATAATAACAACAAGCATTCAAGAAAATATAATAAAACAATCTTTTAAAGAATATACAACAAAATATATTTTTATAAGAAAATACCATTAAGAATATCTAATTCTTTTTCCATCTCGCCCCTTATCCACCGAGTGGAAATAGCGTGTCTTCCGTGGGATTCGAGCTAACTCGTTTTCCATCTCGCACCCGTATCCACCCAGAGGAAATAGCGAGTTTTTTGCTTTCCGTGGGATTCGAGCCCGGTACCTGGGGGATAAATACGGGGTTCGACTCCCATGGAAGACAAAAACTCACTATTTCTGCCGGTAACGGTAAGGGCTGGGGTGTTATAAATTTAATTCAAAGGGAAGTGTTGGGAGGTTTTATTTACTTTCTATTTTTTTCTTCAATTAATCAAAATTTTTCTTCCCAAAATAATCAATTTCTAAATTTTTTTTACTTTAAAAATTAATCAACTTAATCATTAACTCATTGCAACATTTTAAATTTTTTTATTTACAAAACATAAAACAAATATTTTTATTTTTCAATTTCAATTCTAAATGGTTCATAAATGTATTTTATTTAATAGTACATAAGAACAAAAAATTTAATTATTTTAACTTTTTCAAATATTTACTTATAATTTACACACCATTACATAGTTACATTATTTATTTATTTTTCTATAAAAGATTATGGAGAATTACCAATAGAATTTACAAAATATTTTGAAGATGTCTTAGGAGATGTATGAAACTTCATAGACAACTTTGACAACTCACATAATATAACATTCAACAAAGAATTTAGCAATTCACTACTAACACACGGTTGGAGACGTCTCACACGATTTTATAAATGACATGATCATCAACAATTATATTTCTACTATGTAAGAAACAATATGTTTCACTTAATAATTAGAACCACAATTATGAACTCCGATCTCATTCTATCATATCATAGTCGAAGTACAAAAAAACGCCACACAATCAACTTAGAGGTGACTCTTTCAGATTTTCAAATGGCTACAAATGCCGAATTGGTTAAGTATTGAGTAACTATATTATAATTATAAATAGTACGATCTTACGTTAATAAATTTTAATTCTTTATCATTTGCGTATATACAGACATTGCATAGCGATTTTGCACAGTATGTTTCAGAAAACAACTTCAACAGCCTTGTTCTCACAAGACACAATGGTAAAAAAATAATTTGTTCGATCATCACCAAGGACTGGCCATCAAGATGCACCAAAATTGGACAGGGTTGACGACAATTTTGTTCTCTGAATCGGTTCAATTTGCGAGATAAGATTCGTTTTATATTTACAAAAAAATATACAAGCCAAATGTGTCATGTCTTTAAAGTTGAACTTTAGATATTTTGGATGTTATATTCCAAAAAAAAATTCTCTTATATAATTTCTCTGTATCAATTATCATGAATTTGTATTTTTGTTTTCTCGTATAAAATCAAATTTATCATTATTTCCTAATTGCGCATTTTCCCCTTCTAATTATTAAAATTTCGATTCAGTATATTTTATTTTCAAATATTAAATATGTTTTTTTAATAAATTTTAAAAGGTTAATATTGTGAAAAAATTCTAATAGTTACAACAATGTTGTTAAAACCATAAAATATTTGAAAGACCAACTTAATAGTAAAAAGATTAAATAAGACCTACTAAATTATTCGAAGACCAACAAAAGACCTAACAATTACTTGAAATACTAACAAAAAATCAACTTAACA
>JBBPBP010000001.1:38405375-38503725 GCA_037974735.1 Cicer chorassanicum
TTCATTAGATATTATAAATTAATTCAAATTTATCCAACAAAATGGGAGAGTTATTTTTAATTTGGTAGTTTGTTACATATTTTTAATTTGGAAGAGTTATTTATAAATTTATTCATATTTTTAATTTGGGAGACTTATACAAATTAATTTGGGAGAGTTATTCTTAATATGGTAGTTTACGTTTTCTTTTAAATCACAACAAAATTCAAAATTTTGATACATACATAGTGTTTAAAATTCATATTGCATACTAATATAAACACATAAGTTCACTATACCAAATATAAAAAAATATTAAAAAAAACAAACAAACATTATAATAATAAAAAGTGAATGTTCTTTTTTCTTTTTTTCCTTCAAACATTGCCACAAAAAGTCACATACAAATTTCTCTTCTCTCATCTCAACCGTCCACTTATTTTATTATTAAATCATTGACTATAAACTCCACTTGACCATGGAAAAATCATTTACTTCTCCATTTAGAATGCCACCTAACCTTTGGTATTTTTAGGAAGAAGAAACTAGTCTCAAGAATGTCTCTTAATTTTTTGGGCTCACTTGAGTTTAAAAAGAGTGTGACCAAAATAGTTGCCAGACATTGAAAATATTGAATGTAGTCAATAGTTGCCAGACATTGAAAATATGGAATGTAGTCAATTCATTTCAATTCATTGAAAATAGAATATATAAAATTAAAATTAAAATTAAAATTAAAATTAAAATTAAAATTAAAACAATTACATGTTCTTATTATTTTAAGAAAAAATATTTTGAAGAACTCTTTCAATAGATGAAAAATGGCAACACTCGATATAGATGAAATATTGCAATATTATATTGTATAGTAAGGATGAGAATATGTTAGACCGACACGGGTCTACAACCTAGTTTAGGTTGACTACAAGCCATATAATAAGTCGTTTAGACCTATTTAAATAAATATAAATAATATTGTTTTTACTACTATAATTATTACATTATATTTTTAGCTTTTTATTAGATATTCAACTTTTAGTAATTTACACATATTAATCTTCTTTAGTTTTTGATATATGTAAATGTGTTATTATAAAATAGAATTGAAGTATGATGTTTATAAAGTCATATTCTTTAAAAAGTCGTGTTAAATATCAAACTAGAACCTAAGCTACAGCAGACTTTTATCAATGTCAGACTCCGATCTAAAAAGTAAGTCTATGACGGGTCACATGTAAGGCTTAGGCCTTGAATTTTTTTACAGACTAGATTCATGCCTAGTAAAGTCTAACTCGGTCCAACCTATTCTCACCCCTAAATACTAATAACATACTAGTAATTTATAGTATGTATTTATTTATTTAGTTATTTATATTTTATATAATCTAATTATGTTTACTTCCTCAGTTACTTCAAAACAGAACTCAATTGGTTGTTGTCATAGAAGAAAAAGTGATGGTTTTTATTTTATTAATTATTATATTTTAATATTATTATGTGGACACGTATTTTTATTTAATTATATTAACTATTTATCAATTAAGAGTCTTCATTGATTAGTGATCAAATTAAGTAATAAAGTTTATTAATTTCTAATTTGATAATTAATTAAATCTTTGATTAATTGATATCGGCTCAATATGAGTGGATGTGGTCCATTTAAGAATAATGTGAATTCTAATGGACCATCAACCTATAGCTATGATCCTCATCTGATGAGTGTTCAAGTATCAAGAGTACTCATGAGGAATAATCAAAAATCAACGAGTTGTTGTTGCTCATTTTTTTAGATGTATCTCAAGATTGCTTTTGGAATATCTTTCGTCATGGATTTAGGTATTTCTAAAATTATATCTTTAATAGATTAAACATGGTATAAATCCTAATTACATACTTACTCATAAGTTTATCAATTTTCGTACTAGAACAATATTGTAGTAACATTATGTATGATTGAGAATCAACTAATTCTAACAAGTGATATCAGAACGGGCTTTCATGTTTGATTTATTGGGATATTCCGAAATTTATAATAAAAGGTTATTCGTGTTTCGGTTTTATATGTTCTTCCCATTTTCTATGAATACTGAATATGAATTTGAGACTCACTGGTCATATTGTTTCTGGACTGAAATTTAGATTGTGTTTGTATATGAAAGCAATTTTTTTTTGCTGCCATTTATTTTGAATAAAGATTAATGTATGCACTTTTTTGTGTCTGCAATCTAACCATTGGTAATTGGCAATTGGATCCAAAACTTTGGCTTCACTTCATGTTAATGCAAGATTGATTTGACATGATTGGTTGTTCGATTAACAAGAATGAAAATATTACCTCTATTTTTCGACAATTTGAAACTTTTGTCTTCATTCATTTGACATATGGATCCAGTTTGATTTGTAAGTTACCAATAAGAACCTTCAGTTTGGCTTGATTTGGAATTTTCGATTCTGTATCTTTCATCTTTTTTTGTGGCAATTAATAAAAAATTAAAAACAGGCAAATGGTTTTTGTTTTAGGATTTAATGTGTATTTACTTATTGAAAATGAACGAGACGTTTTTTTATTATTTTTTCGTGTTGCGTACCTTAGATTTGGATTCTGACATGATATATGATTTGAATTTGGTTTGAGTGATTATCTTTCAAATGTAATTATTAAAAAGGAAAATCAAATAATTCATATTGCCTTAGGTTAACAAACTTTTTGGACTTTTTTAATGGTTATATGATTCTCGACATTTTATTAGTTTTTGGTTATTGAGATCATATTTTAGGATTGTACATATTGGTGTTTATGTATGATATTACAAAATGGAATTTGGACACGTAATTGATTATATTTTATTGATTTCATTGATTATATTTGAAACTGAAATTGATTCCTAAAGATTTTGTATTTATTTAAACTTTTTATTTATTTTGAGAAATAAGGCATCTAATATATATTTGTTTATCATATATTACAATATGTTGTTTTTGAGTTTCGAAAACTGTTTCAAAATCAATTTATGTCACTGAAGATATTACTGGGTTGAGTCACGAACTAGGTTGCTCTCTTTAAGACGTTTCGCGACACTGCCCAAATTGTGCAATGCATACTATCAACCACGAAGTCCTCAAAATAAAACAGTCCAGACAAACTGTATCGGAGTTCTAATGCACCATAGAAAATCGTTCTAAAGTCCCTCACAATATGGTACTACGACCACTCATAAATCAAAAGAACTACGGCACAAAAATCCGCTCTAAAAGACTACGACACAAAAACCGTTCATAGTGATATTAGAATCACTAAAAATTCATAGTGGTATTAGGACTACTAAAAAATTGACGGGACTATGGCATAAAAACCGCTCTAAAAGGATAGTGATATTAGGACCACTCAAAAATCGACGAAACTACGACATAACAACTGCTCTAAAAATCGAAAGGACTACGCTACAAAATCGCTCTAAAATATCGAAGGGACAGAAAGAAAGGGGAGAAGTGGCTCGGAAATATATCGAGCAAAATAGAATAGGGAGAAAATGGAAAGTTAGGAAATGCATCCTACTTTGGTTTGTTTTTCACAAGAGTTTGAAATTCATTATATAGTGTTGGAAGCAAACTCACATATATTTTCTATCCAATGCAGGACTTTAGTATTGATAGAGTTGAAAACTATTCAATATATGAGATTTGTCCAATGTGAAACTTCAACAATTTTTAAATTTACACACTAACATACTCTATATTCCAACAATACCCCACTTGAATTTAAAAAAGTGTTTCTGAAATATCATCAAACGCTTCTATAAGATCGTGCATAAACAGAGGTGTCTCCTAACTTGAACCTTTGCACAGTAAAGAAGATTTAGATTCAACAAGAGTGACTCGTAGTCTTGAACTCTATCTCTGACATCAAACCCACACACAACCTTTTCATAAGGTGTATTCTTAAAATCCCGTGCATTAATGGCCCTACACGTCTATCTCAGTATAGTGAACACTCTAGGAATTTTGCCTCAAAATTTCATAGAAAGCGGCCCCACTTCGATATTCACATAGGTGAGTCTATTAAGATTAATCATGTAGCTAGGTACTCCACTCCACATAGAGTATAGATCTCATTAAGAGTTTCTATTACCTCATCCTATAATCACTTAAGGAATCATGCTTCTCTGATGTATAATAGCATGTTCATCTCATATCACTTCATGACTTATTATTACCCATTGAACCTAATTCTTGGGATCTCTAGTCTTTTATGTCGGGTTACCATCATGAGTGACTCTATAGAAATTAGTCTCATCCTTTTTGACGTATTTATGACTTTGTCTCTAGCTAACCCTTTCGTCAAAGGATCTGCTCAATTCTCATCACTACGTACATGATCCACTATAACAGCTCCTTTAGAAAGTAACTCTCCAACAGCGATGTACTTATGATGAATTTTTCGCCTCTTACCGTTGTAATAATGATTCTCAATCTTTGCAATAGTCACAATACTATTGCAATAGATCAACACATCTCCCATAAATTTTTCCCACTAGCAAGCATCTCAACCAGCTTGCTTCTTCACTAGCAGAAGCTAGTGCTATCATTTCAGACTCCATAGTGGATTGAGTCAGGATTGTCTGTTTCTTCGATTTCCAAGATACAGCACCACCGACTATACTAAAAATATAGCCATTGGTTGCTTTGGAGTCATCTGATAAGATGTTCCAATCGCAATCATTGTATCCTTCAAGGATGGTAGGAAATCTTTGATAATGTAAGTTGAGACTTATGGTCCTTTTTAGGTATCTCATGACTCTTTTTCGATAGCGTGTCAATGCTTCATACTAGGTCTACTGGTAAACCAGCACAATAGTCCCACGACGTAGGCAATGTTGAGTCTAGTACAGTTAGTGGCATACCTGAGACTGCCAATGATGCTTGCATATTCATTTTATTTAACACATTCAACAATGTTCTTGAAAAGTTTCACACTTGGATCATATGGTGTGCAAGTAGGTTTACAGTCAAAGTATTTGTATTTCTTTAGGATCTTTTTAACATAGTGAGACTCATCCAAAGAAATTTCCTTTTCTGACCTAGTAATCTTGATTCCAAGGATTACACTCGTTTCTCTGAGGTCTTTCATATCAAAGTTATTACATAACGATGATTTCAAAATATTTACAGCATGAAAGTTTGAACCAAATATGAGTAGGCCGTCTACATAGAGACATATGATAGTGCAAATGTCATTTTCAGATTTGTAGTAAATACATTTGCCACTTTCATTTACTTTAAACTCATTCGATATAATCAAGTTATCAAATTTTTCATGTCATTGCCTATGAGCTTGTTTAAAACCATACAAAGATTTATCTAACTTACAAGCCTTGTTTTCTTGTCCATGAATCACAAAACCTTCAAGTTGTTCCATATAGATTTCGTCTTCCAGGTCACCATTTAAAAAAGTTGTTTTGACATCTATTTGGTGTATCACCAAGTTATGAATAACTGCTAGTGAAATGAGTAACCTAATGGATGTTATTCTAATGACCAGTGAGAAAGTGTTGAAGACATCTATATTTTCTCTTTGTCTAAAACCTTTTGTTACAAGGTGGGCCTTGTATTTATCAATAGTTCCATCGGGTTTTTAGTTTCTTTTTCAATATTCATTTACAACCTATCGGTTTGCAATTAGGAGACAAGTCTACTAAATGTCAAATCATGTTAGACTCTAGAAAATTCAACTCATCGTTTATAGCTTCTTGCTATAAATCTGCATCCAAAGATGACAAAGCTTCTTGAAGATTTGCAGGATCCTCTTCTAAGGTATATACCGTAAAATCGAGCATATAATCTTTAGCAGCTCTAACTCTCTTACTTCTTTGAGTTTCTATTTTTCCTTGTTTGTTGCTTTTAGTGCTCCTCGTCACAAACGTGACTTGGTTCGCTGCCCTCACTAATTCTCGATTTGAAAGGGAATTTATTTTCATGGAAGTCAACATCACTTGACTCTATGATCACTTTCGCATTTAGGTCATAAAACCTATGCGCTATGTTGTTTATTGCATAACCAATGAACACACATTCATAAGCTCTACTGGTGAGTTTAATTCGCTTAGGATCGGGGATTTTGACACAAGTCAGACAACCCCAAGTTCGAAAATAAGACAAGTTCGATTGTCTTTTCTTCACTATCTCATAAGGAGATGTTTTGTTTTTAGATTTAGAAACTCTATTCAACGTAGCAAACAAACAATATAATTTCCCTCCACCAATGAGATGCAACACTGATGTTAAGCATACTGGCAACAACTAGTTTAGTAAAAGCTCTATTCTTTCTTTCAACTTTACCATTCATTTCAGACGAATATGGTGTAGTTGTTTCATGTATAATTTCATGTAATTTATAAAACTCATTAAATGAACTAGAATCATACTCGGTTCATCTAAAATCATACGGTCAAAAGATTACGACTTAATGATTTGTTTGATATCTTCTTTTAGTCTTTTAATTTACAAATAAAGATAAATAGAGCACATCATTATAATTAATTTTTTTTTATATGCCTATTAATGTGTGTGTAATTAAATTATTCAATTATTTGACCGACTTTAATTCACACCTATGATGATAAACATGTGACAATTATAAGAATTTGTTGTTTAATGATGTTAATTGTCGGTGTTTGATCTTTGTAACAAAATATAACTATCAAGGTTGTATTAGGTATTTTGATGAACACATTTTTCTTTTGTTCTCTTTAAACTAATTTACATTATGTATCGGCTAAATTGAATTAATTTTTCTTTCTTAAAAGTAATAACTTTTAGGATAAAGAAGAACATCAATATTTTACTAGGATCTACCCCTTGTATAAAGATGGAGAAACTCTAATTCTCTCAAAATTTAGCATTTTCTGAAGAGAGAATTAAGTGTCGAAAGTGAGTTTTCTCCAAAATCCATGGGTCATTTGATTGTAAAGTATGATATTTCTAAGACATTAAAGGTGTTAATTAGGCTGACATTTTTTAATATTTTATTTGCTTAAATTAAAGTGTTTTTTAAAATCTAAATCAAGCACTCGTTGGAGAGTTAATATTTCATTAAGATTATTAGGCAAATAAAATATAAATAGCACATTATGTAAATATTTGATCTTGCAAATACACTGAAATTTTGACTATTGGGTAACTTGATCGAAATTTTAGCATATGATATTTTTCTTGCATAATTAAGTTGTAGATCTTAAAGTTAGGAATATTATTTTAAATAAGATTATTTCATATGATGTGCAAAAAAAATAGTGAAGCAAGAGAAAATAAAATAGTGTTCAGTTGGACAATACCTCCAAGTATAAGGGAAAATAAAGAAAATTAAGGATGATCTGAGAAATGCCTACTGATGTTCAAAGATACTTCAATTTAGAAGGAGCAAAGTCGGTGAAGATGAAACTTTGATTATTTTAGATTGTCATTATTTGCTTATATTTAAAAGGTATTTTAGTAGAATTATTATTTAGATAAAAAAATGTTTTACTTTCTTAACGGACAAATCAAAATAATTTTTAAGTTTTATTATGAAACAATTGATTTATTTTGTCTTTTAACTTTGTATATGCTTAGAGTCAATTCAGTTATTACTTGTGACAATCTATAATATTGAAAAAGTTTTTGAAATATAAACTTTAGATCCCACGTTAAAGATTTTTTAGAGATAATAAATGCAAAGTTCTTTGAAGATATTGAGTTTGGGGAGAGATATAGTTAATAGAAAGAAATTGAGTGAGGAAGAATCGGATATAAACCAATTCAAGTTAAGGAAGTTTAGATCCTCATGAAGATATTATTGTTCTTCTTCTCAATCAAGTTAAGAAAATTATTTATGATGATCAAATTCAACACACGTATCTATTTACTATAAAGAGAAATGATTTACTATAAAGAGAAATTCTTTTTAGTATTCTTGAAATAATCTATTTGGATAGTCGTGACACTTGTTGCTCATTATGATTTTTGGAGTTTAAAAAAAATGGATTGTAACAACGTATCTATTTTGTTAAGTCTAGAAGTTAAAGTTGTTAATTTAAAAATAAATAAAACAATTAGTTTAAAATTTGTTTAATTAAGAAAATGGCACTATTGTAATATTTGAACTGAAGGGCAAGGATATAATTTCCATTTTACAGTCTTAAATCACTTTTTTTTTTTCCAGAAAAAATACCTTCCCTTCTTCTTCTTCTGGTTACCGTGAGCCAACTCATTCATCTTCCCAATCTTCAACCCTCTTTTTTTCCTTAATTTTTCAAATCATTTAAACTCAAAACCTTGATAAAGCTCTTTAAAACCATTTAAGCAGGGATAATAACCCAAACTTGAGTCAAAGTTGTAGTTCAAGAAAAAGGGAGCTCAAAAACCAATTTAATCAGAACATCATCTTCTCCTTTATCACAAACAGTGAGTTCGTTTTATTAAAGTTTTTTTTTATGATTAGTGATTTAATTTTCTGAAGTTGTTTGGAAAAAAGAGGAATGGAAGAAAACAACTAACATAGTGAGAAAAATTGTGAATGAATTATATGTTAGAAAAAATTTAATTAGATGTGTATAACTAGATTTAAGGTGAGTATGTTTGTCGAGCACAATTTCTGCTCGTTACTGTTGTTGCCTCTAATGTTGTTGTTGTTGCCTCTGATGTGTATGTGAAATTGTGTTATGTTACATTAATTTCTTCTAGTATGAGGATTTTCGACGCTAAAATTCTTCGAATAATACTGTTTTGGGTTATTATGGATTAGGACAATTAGAGTGTGATGAAATGAAATCTTTGCATATAGGTACTTTAAAGCTGCATCCAAATGATTCTTCATGACTTTTGTGTTGTTACTAATTTTATGACTTTTATGTTGTTATTAATTTCATGACTTTGATATTTTTACCATTTTCATGACTTTGATTTTGTTACTATTTTCATGACTCCAATGTTGTTTCTATTTTTTTGACTATGATTTCCGTTTTGAATTAAGGACTTAGGATTAAATTATTATTGATTTAGTATATCGCCTAAGTTATTTATAGCTGTTGTGGATGAATGACACATTTTATATATGGCATAATAAAGGCATTTTATACAAAACATCTCAAGTTTTGTACAATATCATTAATCAGATCATGCATGGCCTTATTCACGGTGGGACATTTAGGTTATTTCAGGCATGGAATAACAGGTAAAGGAGAACAATCAGGACGTTGATTGGGGTTTGGCCAGACCACCTTTAACAATCAGGACTCAATTATCTTGGTGACCCACATTAAGATATTTGGCGACTTTTCTTTATTCCAAAGGAAAAGACTTTTCTTCATGCATATGTTTTTCAGAATAATATATATGTGGATATATATATATATATATATATATATATATATATTATAATAATAATAATAATAATAATAATAATAATAATATTTTTTATAAGTAAAAATTTTATAAAAATTTAAAATTGAGAGTTTTATCTTGAGCTGTATAGTTATTTTTCATGTTTTATACACTTTTATGAAAGAAACCCTTTGAGACTATTTTCCCCTTTATTTTTTTCAGAGCTCACTGAGATATTTTTATCTCACCCCAATTAATTTTTTATTTAACAGTTGGAGAAACATGAGACATGAATTTAGCATCAGAAGATCAGTTCCAAACTCGTGGAATTAGAATTTGATATTTTGTTTTATGATGTAATCAGTCAATCGTAGTTTGTTTTCAAGATGTAATATTTTATGAATCTACTAAACAAGTTGTAAACTATACTTATGAATGTAGTTTTCAGTTATGATGGTGATTCTAATTTATTATTCATTATTAGTTACCTCTGTTTTATTAAGGTGTATGGGTCAAATTATCATATTTTAGACGAATGATAATGAGTCTTACATTGATGCCAACGTATGTTTCTTAATGTCAACATTAATGAAGCAATATAGTGCAAACAAAAATTAACGTTATGTCAATAAACACAAAGTAAATGATTTGCAAACTGATGTAATCCATCTACGCGTTTATGTATAAACCTCACTAATGATATCACAAAGTCTTATAAGGTAATTATCTCATTTATTTTTTAGATTATTATTGTGGGGAATTATGGATACTACAAGGTCAATGGGAGCAAGTTTATATTTTCAGTATAATGCGTCAATTTTATTTTACTTAGTCATCAATGATATAGACTTGTTGCATAAAACCAAGATATCTCTAATAGATGTTTAGCGGTGAAATATCTTGGAGACACTTTTTTTTTTGTATGAGACAATATGATACTTAGAGATTGTTCTCACAGTGTCATTAATTTATCCCAAAAGAGTTATATCAATAAAGTTATAAATAAATTTGAGGCAAAAGACAAAATACTAGGGATACCATCAATCACTAAGGGAGATTATTTTAGTATCAATTTTGTCCCTATAAAAAAATATATGTGAAAATTTAGAAAATTAAATATTTCTTTATACTTTGGTTATAGGAAGTCTTATGGATGATCTTATTTATACGTATTGAGAATTAAATTATATAATAAGATTATTTGACAAATACTTGTGCAATTTATGTTTAAATTGCTAACAAAAGCAACCATAAGGATTGCGGAAGAAAACAATAGAGTTTATGCTCACAAATTAGTAATCTAACAATTTGAAGATCATAAGTATGTTCGACAATTATCTTTGAGATGTTCACAATGGACATCTTAATTCAGAAAATGGTTGATTTATTTATGTCACATGGTCGCATATAGTAAAAGGTATTGAAAGACCACTTAAGTTATATCACAACATAAGTCAACTGTAAAGTGTCTCAATAAATTTTTATAAAGTGTATTGATATACACATTATTGTTGTTGAAGAATATCGCATATAAAGATAAACGTTATGTTAGCTAGCCCACAAATAAAAGACTTGGCATCTAAAGTCTTTCACATCGTTGTTGTCATTTAAGATTTCTTAGATTACTTGGAGTCTTTCTTCCTTTATGTTCTATACTTTTAGAATCGATACAGACTTTATATTGTTGTTGTTATTATTATTATAACCGTTTTGTATCATGTGTCTAAATATTAAATTTGAATTTAAAAAACTTTAGTAGAATCAATTAGAAATAGACATGATATAGAGGTCACATTTCATGAAATTTCCATGCCACTCATCCATATCGATCTATGTCATGTGATTTGATGTGGTAATCGTTGGAGTTTATTTATTATACGTCAGTAACGACATCCCCAATGATTTCACTATTAATGTATGACGTGGATCATATTTTAAAGGAGATATCTAAATATAAATAGCATTGAAATGCGTGCCCAAATAACTTTTGATATAATTATTAAGATATTTTGCCCGAGTGAGAAATTATTGGAATAATTTATTAATTATTTTTATTTAATTATTATATTATAATATTATTATGTGGGCACATATCTTTATTTAATGGTTTAAATATGTTTTTGATCCTTCAAATATGCTTCGTTTTGATTTTAGTCCCTGTAATTTTTTTATTTATTTATACCATTGCAAATTCTAACAAGTTTTAAAAAAAATCATTTATGAATCTTTTTTTAGTAAAAAAAATGGTGAAATGACTAATTTTGGATGAAGTAGCACATGGTGACTATGTAATTGTTGTTGACTAGACAATATTTAATATTTAATATTAAAATTCATTTTATTAACCCATTTAATTATTTAATTAAAAACTTAAAACTAATTAATTAATAAATTAATTAAATAATAAAAACTCAATAATTTTCATCTTCAACCCCAAATTTTTTAATAAAAACTCAACAACCTTCAACTTCAACCCTAATTTCTTTATCTTCAAATCATAAATTCTCATATCTGGATCCAAACCCTAAAAATTTTAATCTCTCAATTTTCTTATTTTGTTTCCCTTTAATTTTGCTCAACTTCAACCAGTCTGTCGTGTTGATTGTTGTAAAATTGTAGTATTATTGCAGAAACTGAAAATTATCTCTACCTTCCCCTAATTTTATCTAGCAAATTATGATAAAGAAATGTGATGTAAAATTGTCAAAAAAAATGAAAGGCAACTAGTTGTTGGATCCATCTGGAAGACAATTTTCTTACTTAAACTTTTTCTTTCTGGATTATATGTAGATGTAATGGTTGCAATACTTTGATATTATTGGCATCAATGGCTTTGTTACTTTGTAATTTCATTGCTTAGCTTCATATATTTATATGCAGCTGGCTTATTTCTTTAATGTATGTACTCATGGTTGTGGTTTATTTCCAGGACTTGGATGACATGAACATCGAAATCATGAGGAACACTCTTTACAAGGCACACCTTGAAGATTTTTACAGGTTTTGTCAGGTGAATGGTCCAAATTTCTTTCTTGTAAGCTATTTATTTATACCCGTTTTATTTATAAGAAAAGTGAGATATTAGCATTTTTAGAGTTTAGATTTAGATATGAGAATTTGTGATTTGAAGATGAAGAAATTAGGGTTGAAGATGGAAAGTTGTTGAGTTTTTATTAAAAAAATTAGGGGTGAAGATGAAGATTATTGAGTATTTATTATTTAATTGATTAATTAATTATTTTTAAGTTTTTAATTAAATAATTAAACGAGTTAATAAAATGAATTTTAAATTTAAATATTAAATATTGTCTAGTCAACAACAATTACACAGTCATTATGTCCCACTTCATCCAAAATTAGTCATATCACCATTTTTTTTACTGAAAAAAATTCATAAATGACTTTTTTAAAATTTGTTATAATTTACAATGGTATTAAATCAAAAAAGAAATTACATAGACTAAAATCAAAACAAATCATATTTACAAATACCAAAAACATATTTAAACCTTATTTAATTATATTAGTTATTTATCAGTTAGGAATCTTAATTGATTAGTGATCATATTAAGTAATAAGACTTATTAGATTTCTAATTTGATAATTAATTAAATATTTGATTAATTGATATGGACTCAATATGAGTGGATGTCGTTGATGGCTCATTTGAGAATAAAGAGAATATCTATTGACCATCAAACTATATATAGACTATGGTCCCCAATATACAGACATCTTGCAAATAGTTTCGACTCCCTATCTGAAAAGCATTTAGTCATAAGGAGTACACGTTGAAGAAAAACAACAAGTCAGGGAATTGTTGTTGCTTGTCTTTTCAGTTGTGTCTCATGATTGTTTTTGAATTACCTTTCATCATAAATTTAAGTATTTCTAAAATTATATCTTTAATAAATTAAACATTTTACAGATCTTAATAGACACATACTCATGAATTTATCAATTTCTACACTAGAACATAATTGTAATAACAATGTATTAGATTATGTCTTGTGAATATATGAGTGTGTTTTTTTGAAACTCATGTAGGATACCACAGCTCAATAATTTTCGGTAAGCAGCAAATCCACCAAATATATGCATTCCATCTGTGTGTGTGTTTTTGAAACTCATGTAGGATACCACAACTCAATCATTTTGGTAAGCAGCAAAATCCACCAAATATGCATTCTATCCCATTGTAGATCGTTCTACTGTTGCAAGTTTGTAAGATTCGTAATTTATTGTAATTGCTATAGTACTGTCAAGTATTTTGATCCTGATAGATAAAATAAATTTTTTTATTATTTTTCTTAAGGAAATTACCAATTTGAAAAGGTTAAAGGAAATTTGTTTTACGTGTTGAGAAAAATGTGGTACACGTGCAACGAAAATCCAAATGAGTAT
Organism: Cicer chorassanicum; assembly: GCA_037974735.1. Taxonomy (NCBI): domain Eukaryota; kingdom Viridiplantae; phylum Streptophyta; class Magnoliopsida; order Fabales; family Fabaceae; genus Cicer; species Cicer chorassanicum. The sequence continues at coordinate 38,419,116 of JBBPBP010000001.1, forward strand.
ATGAAAGACTTGGATTATAAAAGTTAAGCAGAAACTTCATTTGTCTTTCTAAAATAAATTTTCCATTATCCGTTAATATCGTCCGGTGACCGTAAAATTTCTTCCTGCTACCTGGTCACCCAAATAGCGACACATCACCAAATTATTCTCTAACATTCTAGAGTTTTCTGCCATCATTTATGAATTTTTGGTCTTACCGTATGTTTTCAAATCTCTCCAAACACCAATTCTATTATTGTAACTCTACTATTCATCTTCTTCCTCCTCCTACCTATAAAGAGATAAAATATATAATTAATTGAACTATATTAATAAATTAAATAGCATTACACTTAAAAAAACTAAATCAATTAAATAATTTATGAATTGTTTGAAACAAACTAATTAATTAAATTAATTTAAGAATCAGTTTAATAATTTTAAAACTTTTTTAAACTCAATTAAGATTTTTTTTTCTTAATTTTTTTTTTGAAATTTATCTTTTTTTAAAAAAAATTAAATCATTATTTTGGAAAAAATTTCAAGAAAAAGTTTTTAATTTTTTTGTTTGAAAAATAATTAAAATATTTTGTCTGAATCGAAAAAAAATTTATATCTATTTTTCTCGAAAAAATCAAAAAATTTGTCAAAAGAATTTTGAAATTATTTTTCCAAACTTTATTTTCAAAAAATAATCTAAAATTTTTTGCTTAAAAAAAATCAAAAATTTTTTGCCAAAAGAATTTTAAATTTCTTTTTCTGAAAAACTTGTTAAAAAACGATTTTAACTTAAAATTTGTTCAAAATATTAAACTAATTTATATTTATAAATCAGTTTCAAATCAAGTCAAAATTATACTGAACTTGATTCGAAAGTGATTTTCAAAAACTGAACTAAATCATTATTGTGGTACAATTTTTGCACCACGAAGACCCCTACCTACACACTATCTCCCATACAAAAATTCAGCCATGGCAATAGCTTCATCATCTCTTTCCTTTAATTCTAACTGCATTAATATTTTATTAAAGCTCGTATATGTTTTTGATCTAACTTTGTCATTGGTGCCACATCATTAATTTCGTTCACATAAGCTCTAAAACTAACCTCACGATCAAATTAAAAGTAATTTCAATTTACAGAGTCAGTTAGAAATAAAATGGATTTGCAAGGACTAAGATCAAAATGATTCCAAATTACATAGACAAAAAACATAAAATAAACCTTTAATTAAATAAGAATTCTAGAATTAAGCTCGTAATGCAGGAGGTCCAATAAGAATAAGTATATGAGAGGATAACAACATAAGAGATGGTGGTTATGCCTCCTTCCCCTTAGTTTTTTGTTGGAAAAAACTAGAGATAATTAGAGATAACTATCTCAATATATTTTTTTTCTTTTTCTTTTATTTCAATAATAATAATAATAATAATAAAATTGGTGAGTTCTACTTGGGAAGTGAACCCACCCAACAGTTCTCTTATGCCTCGTCTTTGTAGCCGTCAACTAGCACAACACCATTTTCGGTCGATTGTTCGCGTGGATTAAGTCGAGATATTTATCAATTTTGTAGATCTAGCGATAATCTTTTTTACGTTTCAAAAGTTAAACACACGATCTCATAATAAAATTTTATTTTGCTCTAATGTTTTGGCCTTTTAATGACTATTTCTTGAAAATACAATAGTTGCTTAAGAGGAGGAGTGTTCGTTTTGTCTAGAATATGTCCTTTTCTCTGTAATTAAAGCGCAAAGGAATAGTGTGAGATATTTCCTAAATATTGTATAATATATGTATCCATAATTGGTCATTATTGATATGTTATTGTTGTTGGTTTAGTGGTTGCGCTCTTTATCAGTCACTATAAGGTCTTGTGTTCAATTCCTGGCAGGGCTTTCTTTTTGAATAAATTCCGCCTTGAAAAGGCGCAATGGTTGGTTTTAAAATAAAAAGAAGCATCCATTGGATTCGAAGCCAAATCACTACCCAGGGAAAAGGCGCCTCTTAACCGTTAGGCCATCACAACAATTCATTCAAATATTGAACGTTATATGTGTATGTACTGGTTCGCAAAACAGGGCAGAACCAAGAATTACATCTCTTCCTTAAGTGACATTATTTTTCTATAAATAGTGTCACTTTGGACAGAATGCAGAGACGAATTTCAAGTGCTTGTCATCCACTTTTCCCACCTATTCTTATATTTTAAGTCATCTTATTCTTCTCTAATGCATGAGTGAAGAATAGGAAACATTATTTTGTAAAATACTATTGAAAGATACGCTTGGTGTGATAGTGCAAATCATATCAAGGTTTTCCAAAGTACCCTGAAAAGGATTCGCTGGTTATCTCATTTGCATCCGATTGGTGGGGGCGAATCGAACCTAAAGGCTAGTGTAACAACACGCTTTGGAATTTGCTACAGAAACTCTTCATCAATAACTTCACTATAAAAGTCTTGCAGCAATTGTCACCAACAAAGTTCCAACAATCTTTAGGTTCGATCTTATTTTAAATCAATGGCTGCATCACTCAAAGAAATGACTTCTAATTTTTTGAAGTTGGAGAAATTCGATGGAGGAAACTTTATTCGTTGGCAGAAAAAGATGAAATTCCTTCTTACAACTTTGAAGGTAGTGTATGTTCTGAATACCACAAGACCACTAGAGAAGGAAGTGGAAACATTAGCAGAAACAAGAGAAAGGCAGAAGTGGGACAATGATGACTTCATATGCATGGGCCATATTCTTAACGGAATGTCTGACTCCTTGTTCGATATATATCAAAGTAGCATCTCTGCAAAGGAACTATGGGAGAAATTGGAGTCAAGATACATGCAAGAAGACGCTACAAGTAAGAAGTTTCTTGTTTCTCAATTTAATAATTATAAAATGGTTGATAATAAATCAGTAATGGAACAAATGCATGAAATTGAACGTATTCTTAATAACTACAAACAACATCAGATGCACATGGATGAAACCATTATTGTATCCTCCATTATAGACAAACTTCTACCTTCATGGAAAGATTTCAAAAATTCTATGAAACATAAGAAAGAGGACGTATCTCTTGAGCAATTGGGTAATCATCTTCGTTTAGAAGAAGAGTACCGTAAGCAAGAGGATACTAAAAATCAAATTTCTCATGAAAAGGTCCATGTAATGGAGGAAGGAAATTCAAGCAAAACTTTTAAGAAAAGAAATCGAGATTTTGATAAATCTCATGAAAAACACAATGGTAATAATGAACAAAGAAAGAAAAGAAAAGGAAGTTGTTATCATTGTGGAAAACCAGGACACTTTAAAAATGAGTGCAGGTTCTTGAAAAAGAAGAACAAGGAGAAGAATTCAAGTGCAACAAAAGATAATCTTGTTGCTGTCATTTCTGAACTCAACATGATTGAAGATGTTGAATCTTGGTGGATAGACTCTGGTGCTACCCGCCATGTGTGCAAAAACAAAGAACTATTTAAGACCATTGATGAAGAAGATGGCAGTGTTTTGTACATGGGAAATGCCTCAACTGTCCAAGTCAAAGGAAAAGGAACAGTGGAGATTGAATTCACTTCTGGAAAAATACTTACTCTTAAAGATGTATTTTATGTTCCTGATGTTAGGAAGAACTTGATTTCTGTACCTTTACTTAATAAGTTTGGTTTCAAATGTGTATTTGAGGGAGATAAATTTATTCTCTCTAAAGGGGGTATGTTTGTAGGGAAGGGTTACCTTTGTGAGAACATGTTCAAATGTAATGTTATTAGTAACTATAATAATAATATGATTTATGCTTATATTGTTGAGTCTTATGATTTATGGCATATGCGACTAGGACATGTTAACTTTAGAAAATTGAATGACATGATGAAATCAAATTTAATTCCGAATTTTGACAAAAATTCAAATTCATGTACTACTTGCATGTTAACTAAAATTACAAGACAACCTTTTAAAAGTGTTGAAAGAAGATCTAAGGTATTAGATTTAATTTACTCTGATGTATGCGATTTACATAGTTGACCTACAATAGGTTGTAAAAAGTATTTTGTCACTTTTATTGATGATTACTCTAGATTTTGTTATGTTTATTTAATGCACTCTAAGAATGAAGTTTTAGACAAATTTAAAATATTTAAAGCACAAGTAGAACTTCAACATGAAACTTTTATTAAGTGTTTTAGAAGTGATAGGAGAGGAGAGTTCTATCATCCTGAGTATTTTGAGTCCACTGGTATTGTGCATCAAACAACTGCACCATATTCCCCACAACAAAATGGAATTGCAGAAAGGAAAAATAGGGTATTAGAAGAAAAGGTGAATGCCATGTTATCCTATTCTGGTTTATCTAAAGGTTATTGGGGTGAAGCCATGCTAACTGCATGTTATTTGCTAAATAGAGTTCCGAATAAAACGAACAAGATAACCCCATATGAACTATGGAAGAAAATAAAACACAATCTTAATTATATAAAAGTTTGGGGTTGTAGAGCAATTGTTAAGGTTCCTGAACCAAAAAGAAAGAAATTGGGAGAAAGAGGAATTGAAAGTGTATTTCTGGGCTATGCTGAAAATAGCAAGGCCTATAGATTCATGGTTGTTGAATCTAATGACTCATATCCTATTAACACAGTGATTGAGTCAAGAGATGCAATTTTTCAAGAAAATAGATTTAACTCAATTCCACATCCCAAGGAAATTGTAAGTTCTAGTGTACAAAGTTTAGAAAATAATGTATCTAATAATGATACTTTGACATGTTCAGAACCTAGAAGAAGTAAAAGAGCCAGAAAATAGAAAAATTATGGACAAGACTTCTTTATGTTCCTTGTAGAAGGTACAAATGATTCCATTAACAGTTATGGACCAATTTGCTACAATTTAGAGAGTGACCCAGACACATATGAAGAGGCAATAAAGTCTCAAGACTCTGCCTTTTGGAAAGAAGCCATCCAAGAGGAAATGGACTCAATTATGGGGAATAAAACTTGGAAATTAGTAGACCTCCCACCTGGATCCAAACCTATAGGTTGTAAATGGATCTTTAAAAAGAAAATGAAAGTTGATGGTACCATTAATAAATTCAAAGTTAGACTTGTTGCCAAAGGATTTACACAAAAAGAAGGTATTGACTACTTTGATACTTATGCACCTGTTGCAAGAATTGCATCCATAAGAGTGCTTTTGGCACTAGCTTCCATCTATAAGTTTGTAATCCATCAAATGGATGTTAAAACTGCTTTCCTAAACGGAGAGTTAGATGAAGAGGTGTATATGAAACAACCTGAAGGATTTGTTATCAAAGGGCAAGAACATAAAGTGTGTAAATTGACTAAATCTTTATACGGGTTAAAACAACCACCGAAACAATGGCACCAAAAGTTTGATAAAGTTTTGCTTTCTAATGGATACAAAATAAATGAATCTGACAAGTGTATTTATAGTAAATTTCATAATGGAAATGGTGTTATGATTTGTTTATATGTGGATGATATGTTAATCTTTGGCACCAATCTAGATGAGGTAGAGAAAACCAAAACTTTCTTATCAAAAAATTTTGATATGAAAGATTTAGGTGAAGCAGATGTGATTTTAGGAATTAAAATCATTAGAGATGGAGTAAATATTGGTTTATCCCAATCTCATTATATTGAGAAAGTGCTAAAGAAATTTGATCAATTTAATTGCACACCTGTTTCTACCCCATTTGATCAAAATGTTAGTTTACAACCACACAAAGGATGCCCTGTGGCACAACTAGATTATTCAAAGGTAATCGGATGCTTGATGTATGCCATGACATGTACCAGACCTGATATAGCATATGCTGTAGGCAGATTAAGTCGGTATACTAGCAATCCAAGTAAAGAACATTGGAAGGCTGTTAATAGAGTATTAAAATATTTAAAAGGAACAATTAACTATAGTTTAATCTATAATGGATATCCTTCAGTTTTGGAAGGATATACAGATGCCAGTTGGGTAACTTATGTTGAGGATCATGCTTCCACAAGTGGATGGATCTTCAACCTTGGTGGAGGTGCAGTTTCTTGGGGATCAAAGAAACAAACTTGCATTGCCGACTCCACCATGGCTGCAGAGTTCATTGCCTTAGCTGCAGGTAGTAAAGAGGCAGAATGGCTAAGAAATTTGTTGTATGAGATACCTATTTGGCCAAAGCCAATGGCACCAGTATCCATACACTGTGATAGTCAATCCACACTATCCAAAGCATATGGCCAAGTATATAATGGAAAATCTAGACATATTGGTCTAAGACATAGCTATGTAAAGGATTTAATTTTAAATGGAGTAATATCCATAGTGTTTGTAAGAACAGAAAAGAATCTTGCAGATCCTTTGACGAAAGGTCTGACAAGGGACATGGTGTTGAAGACATCATTGGGGATGGGACTCAAGCCCATATCTAATTATTCATCAATGGTGGAAAATCGACTCACACTTGAGTAACATCAAGTCTTGAGTTCAATGATAAAAGTACACTATTAGAATGATTGCAAGTACTTGAATATAGATACATCCCAAAGGTTGAAAGTACTTGGACCATAAGTATAAAGTTGGAAGGTTGAGTTTTACTCTTAATAGACATATAGCATAAATTTGCTGAAATACATATTATGGGTGTATTTCTGATATAGTCTACCTATGTGAGGATGAAGTGAGGCCGCTTCAAAGAGTTAAAGGGCTTGACTCTTAAATTCTCATAAAAAGGGTACAAGACACAAGGCCTTATCAAATGTGTCATCTTTATAATTCTTTCGATAGTACCGAGATTTCATGTGTAAGTTGTGCACACTTGTTCTAATGAATAATTGGTTCAAAGCTTGTCTACCAATCTATTCGGGATAAGTGGAACCCATAGCTTACTAAGTAGTGGTTCAAATCGTAAGATACCATTATCTGAAACCATGATATTTCCAAAATTATGGGACTAAGAATATTTTGAAAATGGTGGGGGATTGTGAGATATTTCCAAAATATTGGATAATATATGTATCGATAATTGGTCATTATTGACATGTTATTCTTGTTGGTCTAGTGGTTGCGCTCTTTTTCAGTCACTATAAGGTCTCGTCTTCGATTCCTGGCTGGGCTTTCTTTTTGAATAAATTCCGCCTTGAAAAGGCGCAATGGTTGCCCAAATCACTGCCCAGGGAAAAAGCGCCTCTTAACCGTTAGGCCATCACAACAATTCATTCAAATATTGAACGTTATATGTATATGTACTGGTTCGCAAAACAGGGCAGAACCAAGAATTACATCTCTTCCTCAAGTGACATTATTTTTCTATAAATAGTGTCACTTTGGACAGAATGCAGAGACAAATTTCAAGTGCTTGTCATCCACTTTTCCCACCTATTCTTATATTTTAAGTCATCTTATTCTTCTCTAATGCATGAGTGAAGAATATGAAACATTATTTTGTAAAATACTATTGAAAGATACGCTTGGTGTGATAGTGCAAATCATATCAAGGTTTTCCAAAGTACCCTGAAGGGGATTCGCTGGTTATCTCATTTGCATCCGATTGGTGGGGGCGAATCGAACCTAAAGGCTAGTGTAACAACACGCTTTGGAATTTGCTACAGAAACTCTTCATCAACAACTTCACTATAAAAGTCTTGCAGCAATTGTCACCAACAAAGTTCCAACAAATAGAACTTGGATTGGGTGTTTCTAATCCTTCAGAAATGATAGATATTGGTTTCACCATCTTTGGTGTAACAACCTCTTGCTAAATGGACTATCCTATTTCCTTGTATGAATTTATAGATAACGATGTCGCAGTTTTCTTCTGCTACCACTTTACCACATCACTTTCATTGTGAACACCCATGAACATAAATTTGTGTTCAAAGAGTTGATAGATGGATTTCTGAAGCACATAGGTGTAATTGTTTTTTTTTTTCAAAGTTCATAAAGCACTTTGAATTTGTCTGTAGGATTCAAAGGATTGTTATCTTTTCCTTTGAAAAGAGCATTTAAGACTCACCATTCTCCATATTTTGTAATTTGCAAAACACAAACATACCTTCATATTTTTGTAAAAATAGGTTTCCATCCAATATTGATGAAGTCAATTTTGTACTGATTCATCTAATCGATCGATATTGTTATTCACAATCTACTCGTTCGCATTTTCTCACCTTTTAAAATAAGTGAGTTTTTGCTATAGGTAGGAGTTGAACCTAAGAGTTAAGTCAATGGTGGAGTGAATGAACCGTTGACTTAACTCATAAGTTTCATGTTCGACACCCACAAAAGGCAAAAATTTACTAATTTTCAATGTAGAAATGAGGAGCGAGAAATTCGTAAATACAATGTCTACGATAAAGGCGAGGTTGTTACAAATTCTAAAGTCAAACCCAAACTCAACAAATATTGGAGATTGACCATCATTACTAAGAAAACTCTTTTGCACTAGTTGAGGTCATTGAGTGCTTCTTTTGAAAATTAAAGGTGAAATTTGAAACAAATTGGAACCTTTTGAAGTCTTCGAAGTGAAAAAAACAAAAGAACTTCTCTCAAAAGTTGATTTACAATTAAATATTTTAATAAAAGAGACAATCTATCATAAACATCAACAAATAAATAATTAGTATGGGACTTTGATAATTTAAGAAGTAGGTTTAAATACATATGTAGATATTTTAAGGATGGAACAAGATTGACATTCAACTATCATACAATTTTCATGAAGAAACCATTATGTTGAATCCTATATAAATTATATAGACGATAAATGAAATATTAAATAAGTTAAAATGATTGAATTTGATGCAGTAAACCAGATTGTAATTGAAATGTAAAATTGAGTTAATGTAGGAAAATTGTATAAATGGAATTGAAATGAAATTGTTGAAAACTTAAAGCATAAACGAAATTTGAAAAATTATAAAATGACTTGATAAATGACATTTGGAAGCAATGTCGGAAACTTAAAATACAAGGAATATAAAATTGACTCAATGTAAAAAACTTTAAAATGAAGATCTGATTGAAGATAACTTATAATGTAAATGAAGAGAACATAGAAAGCATAACCAAGGAAGGAAGCATAGAGAATATTCAAGGTTTTAGAACTCAAATAACAAGAGCAATGTCATAGAAGGCAATTGAGGCTATAAATAACTTGATAGCCACTTTATTTGAAACAAGTCCAACTCATGAAGAATTGAAGCTCAAGATAGTAAATTGTTTAAGTTAAGGAATGAAGGCGCATCTATGTGTTATCAAATTTTAATATTAGTTTTAATTAAATTAGTAGATTGAATTAGTAAGAAAATTTGGGTCTAATTGTAAAAACTTGAGTTGGAACAAATTTAGAGAACTTGTAAGGAGGTCCACTATAAAAGGCAAACCCTTATTTTATTCAAGGCAAATTTTGAACATTATTTTTGTGAGGTTTTGCTCTCTAGAGTTCTTGAAAGAATTCACTTTGAACTTATCAAGTTTGTTAATATTGTTAGTACAGAGGCGCATCTAAGAGGGGGGTGAATTAGGTGTTTTGAAATTTTCTGGTTTTTAGAGACTTAGTGGATTATTTTTCTGACTATGATTAGAGTATAGTAAAATGTAAATGGCAGAAAAATAAAGAACACAGATAATTTATCCTGGTTCCCCTTACAACCAAGGGTACGTCCAGTCCTCTTGTACACCACAAGAGATTTTCAAATATTGTTAGAATAAGTACAAGTCTAACCTCTAAGACTTCAGTTACAAACTCCTAATAATCTGCCTAAGATACCACACAACTATCTTAGTTTACACTACTTGAAGAAAATGCACCACTTTCTTCAAATAACACAATAACTTAGTTAATTTACAATAATGATTTTGACTATAATCAAGAGGGTATAACAGTTGATGTTTTCTTGTACAATGATAACAATCTAATATAATTTCAAGTACAACAAAGAACCTTTCTCAATAATATGACAATGTAAAACATGTACTTGAAATATAAAAGTATGACTTTAAATAATTCACAAAATATTTTAGAAAGTTGTTCAAAGTTGTTCTAAGATTCTTTTGTTAAACTTGAGACTATGAGGTATTTATACTCCTAAGACATCACTTCAGATCAATGGCAATTGTTCTTAGAAGTTTGATGAACATATGTAATGATCCAGAAACAATAAGAACTGAAAAATCACATTGTTTCATAGTTGTATTTGGCTACATCCTGAGTGTAGTCGAATACACTTCTATAACGTTCAGATTTTTTCAAAATTTCAACTTTGTATTTGATTACAAATCCTTGTAGTCGAATACAGATGACTGAATTTTTCCACTGACTTGAGTTTGTATTCGGCTGCAATATGTTGTAGTCGAATACAAAAGTGCAGTTTTAGCTACTAACTTGGTATTTGTATTCGGCTACAACATCTTGTAGTCGAATACAGATGTGAAGTTTTTGCTTCTGACTTGGTGTTGTATTCGGCTACAACATCTTGTAGTCGAATACATATGTGAAGTTTTTTATTCTGACTTCATCTGTATTTGGCTACACTTATATGTAGTCGAATACAAACTTGACTTTGTTAAAATTTGATTTTCCAAACATTTGTTCATGCATTTTGACATTTTTTGAAAATTCTTTTTGATGGATATGTTAAAGTAGAAGGTTCTCATGTGCATTTGAAATATAACAATATTAGATTGCATCATGTACCTTAAACTATAAGTCTTCTATCATATTGACAATAGTTGACTTGATTGTTGACTTCACTTTGAACTTGCAACTTGATCACTTTACTTAGTCTTTGTCTTCATAAAAAACATAAGTATTCTTGCATATTTACAAATACTTGTAGCGTTCTTTTTGCCTTATCAATCCGTAGATTGTGGCGTCATTCTGTTCTTGGTTTGTTTGCTGAATTATAATTTTTCAGTTTCATTTACATCAAAACACTAATATACAAATTTTACCAATTTTTGTGATCAGTAACCTGTGCTCATATCTCGAGTTTTACATAGTCTGTTTCGACAATTCAATAACCTAACTTGCGTTTCAGAACGTCTTCTTTCACCTCATTTTGGAATCGCTCGATTCCAAGTTTTGTAGCTCAGTTTATCACATTCTCCAGCAAAACGTGATTTTGGCTTAAATCTGTAAGTTTCCACCTAGAACGATCCTTAAAGTGATTCATGACAAACATGATCATATCATTTGGTACTAGAGCTTGTCTCTAGGTTTGGAATTGAGTAAAATTATGTTTATGCTTTTTTTGTGAAACATAAATTACTAGTTGTGTTGCTTTTGTTTAAATTGTTGTTCTTAGCTAATTTGTGTGTTGCTGCTACTTGAAAAAAACTTACAAAAAAAAGTAGTTGTATTGTTAAAAGTAGTGCACACTACCTGTTTGACAAAATTCTTAAGAGTAATTTTTTTTCAATCACATTACTACTGCTTTATGTTACTTTAAGTTCTTCGTACCAATTTTGCTTCAAAAATATTAAGGTTCTTGCTGATTCAATTAAGAACTTGAAGAGAGCAATTGAGTGGAAAAAGCCAAAAGGGATTCATTACAGAAAAAGCATAAATTGAGTGAAACACGAGTGACAAATTTAAGAGTGTAAACATGTGAGCTGTGTGGTGAGGTCCTTTTCTTTCACTTTTGTTTGTTTTCTTTTTTTTTTTGTTTAAAATATGGCAAGAATAGGTGGTGATGATAGCCCTCCTCAAGGGGTAAACAACAGATTGTTAGTGGGGGCTATAATTGCTCAAATGTAGAGAATGTTGAGGGAACATACTGAAGATTTACATGCTAGAATTGAACAGTTAGAAAATCAAGAAAATCATGGTGATGACGGAGGTAGAAGAAGGAGAAGAGAAACTGGAGATGGTGGTAGAGGAGATAGAATAGAGGGAGTGAAGCTTAAAAAATCATTGTTTCAAGGAAAAAGTGATTCGAAGGCTTACCTTGAGTGGAAGATGGAAATTGAACAACTCTTTTCATGCAATAATTACACAGAAGAGAATAAGGTAAAGGTGGCAGCCATAGAATTTACTGATTATGCACTCATTTGGTGGGACCAATTACAAAAAGATAGAGTGAGGTATGAAGAACCATTGGTTGATAGTTGGGAGGAGATGAAGAGGTTAATGCGGAAAAGATTTGTCCCTTCTTACTATCATTGGGACCTTCACAATAAGCTTCAAAGGCTTACACAAGGTAGCAAAAGTGTGGATGATTATTATAAGGAGATGGAGGTGTGCTTAATTAGAGCCAATATTAGTGAAGATAGGGAAACTACTATGACACGTTTCTTACAAGGGCTGAATAGTGATATAAGTGATGTTGTGGAATTACAAAATTATGTGGAGTTGGAGAACTTACTGCATCAAGGCACTAAGGTAGAACAACAACTGAAGAGAAAAGGTGTCAGAAAGAATTCTTCTAACTTTAATTCCTCTAATTGGAAGGATAGAAATAAAAAGGAGGGAAGTATTTCATCAATCACATCCACGGTTGCACCTCAGAGAATTCAAAATAAATCCAATGATGCTGAAAAGAAAACAAAAAGTAATGAAATTAAATGTTTCAAATGCTTGGGAAGAGGTCACATAACTTCTGAATGTCCAACTAAGAAGACCAAGCTGCTTAAGGAGAAATAAGATATTACTAGTGGATCATCTTCTGAATCTGCTACATCTAGTGATAAAGAGAATGAGGAAGCAATTGTTGAGGGAGGAGACTTGTTCATGGTTAGAAGAGTGTTGGGCAGCCAATCAAGAGACTTGGATGAAACACAAAGGAATAATATTTTTCATACTCGATGTCTCATCCAAGGTAAGTTATTTTCTTTAATTATAGATGGAGGAAGCTGTACTAATTTTGCTAGTGCAAAAATGGTTTCAAAAATGAATCTGGTGACTAAACCCCACCTAGAACCATACAAACTTCAATGGTTTAGTGAAGAAGGTGAAAAGATTATAAGTGAGCAAGTGGAGGTGAATTTTTCTATTGGGAAGTATGAAAATACAATTATATGTGATGTAATGCCAATTGAGGCTTGTCATTTACTTCTTGGAAGGCCATGGCAGTATGATACGAAAAAGCAATCATGATAGTTATACAAATAAGTTCTCTTTTATACATAAAGAACACAAATTCACTCTTGCTCCTTTGTCTATAAGAAAGGTTGGTGATGATGAATCCAAAATGAGAGAGAAAAGAAAAAAAGAGTCGAAAGAAATAGGGAAAAGAACAATAGAGTGAAAAGAAAGAGAGAAAAATACGAAATTTGTTGATAAAAGAAAAAGAGGTGAAAAAGGCTATGCAATTAAAAAAGTCAATGCTATTGCTTGTGAGCAAGGAAAGTGACTTAAAGGTTGTAGGTCTTACTAATTCTTTTCCTAGTGAAGTTTTGAAGATGTAATTCCCAAAAAAGGTTCCTCATAGCCTACCACTTATAAGAGGTATAGAACATCAAACTGATCTTATTCCAGGTGTTTCACTTCCCAGCAAGTCAACATATGTAGCTAATCCCCAAGAAACCAAAGAAATCCAAAGGAAACTTGAAACCATGATGCATCAAGTGTTTAATCCATATTATTCTTCTAAACTTGATTTGAGAATTATGAGTCAAGACTTGAATGATTTTCTTGATAAATGTGTTAGTGTGCTTTCTAAAGTAAATTCGTGACAAAAAATTTTGAAGAATGTGTTGGGATTCTTAAGAAATATTTGTTTGCTAACTTGAATACTTACTCTTGTGTTAAAAATAAAGTTAGTATTTTGAGATTTTCTATGAAGGGTAAATGTTTGCATGTGGAGTTAGTTGATAGTTGCACTACTACACCTCTCCTTACTCTTTTTGTTATTGGCAAATCTTTTAAATCTCCATTTGAACTCCTAATTTGTTTGAGGGACATGTCTTGTTTCAAAAAGAACCTTCATTTGTTTATGATGAAATGAATGCCTATGAGGCTCAACTTGCTTTGAAGCATTTGAAAATACAAAGTAACTTTTTGTCTGTCATCAGTTCCAATCAGAGGAAGTTAAGATTGGTACTTAATGTCAATTTCAAGAGGTATAATTTAATTTCTATCTTGAAAACTCCTTATATTGAAATTCCAATAAGAGGAAGGTAACATTGGTACTTAATGTCAATTTCAAGAAGTATAATTTAATCTTTATCTTGAAAACTCCTTCTATTGAAAATAAATATGTTTGATTGTTGAATGCAAAAAGTGAAGTTGTGTTTCACCTACTTGGTACATTTGGTGGTTTTTTACAATTTCTATTTTATCCCGGTAGTAGCGTTAACATTGTTCTTCATGTGTTTGACTTGTGTTTTTTCTTCTTGTAGGTTATAATTGAGCTAAATTCAAGGTTGAATTTCTTCTAAGAAGGGGGGGATGACGAGAACATAGAAAGCATAACCAAGGAAGGAAGCATAGAGAATATTCAAAGTCTTGGAACTACAATAACAAGAGGAATGTCAAAGAAGGCAAAGGAGGCTATAAATAACTTGATAGCCACTTTATTTAAAGCAAGTCCAACTCATGAAGAATTGAAACCCATGATAGTGAATCGTTTAATCCAAATTGAAGAAGTTAAGGAATGAAGGCAGCATCTATGTGTTATCAAATTTTAATATTAGTTTTAATTAAAGTAGTAGACTGAATTAGTAAAAAAAAATTGAGTCTAATTGTCAAAACTCAAGTTTGGCCAAATTTAGAGAACTTGTAAGGAAGTGTCACTATAAAAGGCAAACCCTTATTTTATTCAAGGCAGATTTTGAACATTATTTTTGTGAGGCTTTGCTCTCTAGAGTTTGTGAAAGAATTCACTTTAAACTTATCAAGGTTGTTAATCTTTGTGGCGTTCTTTTTGCCTTATCAATCCCTAGATTGTGGCACCATTTTGTTATTGGTTTGTTTGCTGAATTATAATTTTCAGTTTCTTTTACGTCAAAATTCTAATATACAAATTTTTCCAATTATCTGCGCTCATATATCGAGTTTTACATAGTCTATTTTGGCGATTCAACAACCTAACTTGCGTTTCAGAACGTCTTCTTTCACCTCGTTTTGGAATCGCTTGATTCTGAGTTCCGTAGTTCTAGTTATCACATTCTCCAGCAAAACGTGATTTTAGTTCAAATCTGTAAGTTTCCAACCTAAAACGATGTTTAAAGTGATTCACGACAACCAGGATCATATCAGTAAAATAACAGAAAACGTAAATAATCGAATTCAGACAAAAAAAAAATATGTAACATACTTCAAATTACAAAGAATTGTTATTTTGTTACGGTTAAACGTGATTTCTAAAAAGTTAAACAACCCTATTATAGAGCCTTCAACTTCTATTCATAGAAAAAATAAACTTCCGACTAAAAAATAAATTCAATGATGTAATGTAATCTTAGTCTAAAAATGCTAATGTCGATGTTTCTTCTAGCATTGGCCAGAAATTATTTTGAAAATGTAAATTTAATCACGACTCAACTGTAAACATCATATCTTTCTAATGACTGATAAAAAATAGTTCACTTCAGCATATAAGGTCGGTCCATGTAAACGGATTAACATACATAGATGTGTGCATTTTATCGATGCACTCGTTCAATCCAAATGAGCAGACACGTGCCATATGATATAACATAAACATTCAAAAATAGATTTACATACTTCCTAATAAATACTAGATGTATATACCGGAGGAAACCACAAAATATTCAAAATCAAATTTCGTGTTCAATTATAAGGTGAAAATTCAAATATTCCGTTATACAATTGAATCTATCTTCACTAAACAAAGTCTGTTTTAATTAACTTACATCCCCTGGAAATATGTATAAAAATAAGTACTATGGTAGAGCCTATATTAAAAAATCTATAGTCAATATGGCAAAAAAAGAAGTTATATGGGAATTACATGTTGGAATTCAAGAAAATTATTTGGCAATGATTCATCAATGGTAGTGGGAATGGCACCACTGTACCTTGGTCTTGTTCAGGGGAAATATTCACATGTTCCATTGTCTTCCTCTTACTATTAATGTTTGGTTGATGTTGTGGTTGTGCTTCAGATTTTTCTTTGGTTTGATCTTTTAAATTGGTCTTCTTGATCTAAGCCTATTCAAATCTGACAATCTCACTGGCTTCAACAAAAATTCATCTGCTCCTTCCTCTAGGCATCTAAACAAGTTGCAAAATTTATCATAAAACTATAATTAAAATTTCGACATAAGAATGTATATTCAAGAAAAAGAACTTCAATATTTCACTCCATAATTACCTGTTTATCCTTGAAGGCACATTTTCAGATGACATAATCACCACTGGTATGTTTCTTAAGGATGATGATTCCTGAAAAAATATCAAGAGAAAGAAAATCCTATCAATCTTATGATAGTTTATAACTTTCACAAATACTCGAAAGTCAAAACATAAAATTTTCTCAAATCAAATCAAATGCAGCTAAAAAAAAAGTAAGGCCTATTTCTAACGAAAAACTTCTTTATGTATATTAGACTAGATCTTTTTTTGGGAGGAAAATTTGGAAAAACAATCCAGGAAAATGAAATTACATTGGTGCTAGTTTCATCTCTGTTTATTTCTAATTACAACTAAATAATTCACGTAGATTACATAAATTCAGTTCACCTAACATATTTGAGTGAAAAGAGGAGTGAAACTAACAAAAGTGATGGATGTATAAATGTTTTAGTAACTAAAGAGCCACAATGTCATGTTGTTTGAAGCAAGGTGAAACATTAATCCTAAGGGGAGAACAAAAACTAGTGAAGAATTTAATGATGTTAAAGTGAAGTATACCTTGATTTTCTTAAGCAAATCATAGCCTGTCATGCCAGGCATACAGTAATCTGTTATAACAAGATTCACTTCCTACAAACACACAAAAATCCAAAAAAAATATAATTAAAACCAACAAAAAAGAGGAATAATAAATAGCAATAAGGGAGTAAAGAATTTCTCACATACCTGATGATAGTTGGGAGAAACAACAGATTCTGTATTTGGACTGTTTTGTTCATTCCCAAGCAAGCCTAGAAACTCCAAAGCCTTGCTACCAGAATCAACTGTAGTAACTGCCATTGAAAAAATAAAAATAGTAATGAAAAACAAATTTGTTAGTTGTTTATGTGCGTGTGTGTGATTTTTTGACATGGTAGAAGTTAAGTTACCTTGATAAGAAGAGGTTCTGAGAAGTTTCTCAATCAGCTTTCTATCTATGATGCTGTCATCAACTGCTAATACATGGAACTGTGACTCTGTAGCCATCCCCATTGTACCAATTGAAGATAGGACAAAGTGTGAAAACCAATTGATTAATTGGAAAGAGGGTTTTTGTTTTTTGTTTATGTTTTCTATCTTCTTTTTTTTCTTTCTGTTTTTTCCTTATGGGGAGAAAGAGATGAGGAAATGAGAAGATTAATTAGCTTTGTATTAAAATTTAAAATAAGATTCATAATCATAGAAATATACACACATATCCCCACAAAGAAAGATCCAGCCAGATTTCAACCCCAAACAAATCTTGCGAAATTTCAAAGCTAATATTGAATCACAGAAAATATTAAGGATAAAAAGACTTTCATACAAACGATAAATGAATGAATAAAATAAAGGAACAAATCTTGGGGAATATTTTGTTGTCGGTTGAGATAGCGAGTTGGGTTTCCTTTATTAATACAAGCGTAAGTTTTTTATTCTTATAAATATATTATTATTTTTTTTTAATTTTTTTAAACACCAATTTTAAAATATTTTTCGATTATATTTTATCTCTATTTTAGAATATTGTAAGAATCTTTTAAATAAAAATTTAGATTTTTTATAAAATATAAACTAAATATGAATTTTTGAATTTTAAAAGTTTAAAAAATTATATTTTGTTCACCTTTTATGTAAAAAATTTAAATTTTTGTAGGAGAAATTCTTTTAATATTCTAAATAAACATGTAAAAAATCATTCAAAAATTCAAATAATATACATGAATTGATTTAAAAACAAATAACAAAATTATTGACAGAAAATATTTAATAGGAAGTTTATGCAAGTTTGATAATGGTAAAAACAACTTAGAGTATCCATGTGAGATGATACCAATATGTTTTAATATAAGTATTGATCTAGTCTTGAGTTTAATTTAAGCTCCAAAAATATAACTCCAATAAAATTGATAGAGTCAGTGATCTTGTAGCTACATTTTTGGTTGAATGTCTAAGTAAGGGTTAGAATAGACCAGGTTAGGCCAGACTTTGAAAGGTTTGAGTTTGACATAAGATTAATTTTTAGGCCTAAGTCTAGTATATTGCCTATCATAGGCTTTTTTTTTCGGTCTGGTCTGAAAGTCTATTTAAAAGCCTTGTTCACATTAAAATATTTAAATGTTATATTTTACATTTTTTTTTAATAGGCTAAAGTATGTCTTTATATAAAAGGGAAACTAATAAAATTATAATCAAATCTAATAAAATAATAACTAACAAGTCTGAAGTGCAACAATCTTCCAAAAAAACAAAATGAATCCACAATTATCAAGTTACATGTTCTATCCATACTAGTTTACATGATGCTCTACCCATACCACATGATGCTCTCCACATACCAATATCAATGTACATATCTATATATATTAAACAAAAAAAAATGATTTTTCTAACAAAATAATTTTTAAAAAATCTGAAACAAACACCCTTTTAAACCTTAAAAAATGATTTTTGGTTTCAAATAATAGATTTTTTCCTGAAACAAACGCACCCATTATTACCTCTCAAATAAATATAGAATGGTTACTGAGTGATTGCCTAATTGAACGGCTACCGAATATGGAACGACTACTGAGTGATTGCCTAATTGAACGGCTACCGAATATGGAACGACTACTGAGTGATTGCCTAATTGATAGACTTTAAAATAGGAAATAATATTACTAATAAATAGTAATAATAAAAAATAACATTAATAAATAATAAAATATATATAAGGCGGTCTGTTAAGACCTAATAGGTTTTTTTATAAGTCTGAGTCTGACCTATTTAAATAAATAGATTTTAAAAATAGTCTGAACCTAGACTTTTTATTAAATAGATCAGGTCAGACTATAAGTAGGTCACACCATAGACTCCTGATGAACGGTCTAACATATTCTCATCTCTATGCCCAAGTATCCCTTGGATCTGAAGTAAGAGACCAAAAATATAGAGATCTATTTAGGAGATTATTGTCATCTAATTTAATGTTATGAATTTTTCTTTATATTTATGAGTGAGGATATTTGATTTATAGATAAAATCAAAATAATTGTTATAATAATAAAATAAGATAGTAAGAGAGAACAACTACATAGTTGAATTTAACAGAATGATTTAGACTGCCTCAATACAATAAATTTAAAGTTAAATCTCCACTAAAGTAGTAGTACCTATATTTAGTGATCAATTACTTCAAAATAAAATTATTCAACCAAAGAAAGAAAAAAAAGGAGTGTAAGAGAACAAGATGAAGCTAAAGAGAAAAAAAGAGGGACGTGAGAGAGAGATAAAGACATGGTGAGAAGTAGAGGAAAGCGAAGGGTGTGAGTGGGACCCCGAAAATCCTTTGAAGAGATACAGGTGAGGTCAGCACTCAGCCGTAGTGTCTTTTTTGGTGGTGTAAAATAATGTGGCGCATATCTTGGGCAGTGGGGTGGAGGAGAAGAAGAGAGAGTCAGATGTATTTTTTTTTTATTAAATAATAAATGAGTTGGATATTAAAATCTATTTCATAAAAGATATATATATATATATATATATATATATATATATATATATATATATATCACTCTAATTTTATATGATTAATTAAAAATAATTTTAAAAAAATAATAATATGTTTAATAAATATTTCACAATTATTATTATTAAATCTAAAAATAAAAACATCATTTTATAGAAATTTAACTAAATTTTGAGTATACAAACCTTATTTCTATTACATTACTCTTAGTACAAAAATAAAAATAAATAAATGTATCCTTATTTCTTTTCGGTCCTTCTTCTCCTTCTTTTCCTTCTTTTTAGATTATTCTTTTTCACTGACTAAGATTAAAATCTTCACTCATACTGTACCCAATCAAAAAGGTGAGCCATTTTTTCCCTAATTATATAAGGTTGTTTGAGGTTTGTTGCAAAACAAATAAAAAAAAATAGATTTTAATTTTATCTCATAGACACACATTCATCATTTTAGTCTGTAAATTGAGACAAAAATTCATCAAAAGAGAAAGAAAAATTTGACTGAGTAGAAAATTTGGCTGAAAAATAAAAACAGAGAAGAAAAGGAAAATATATATTTTTCTTGATAAAAAGTGAGGAACAAAAATAGTCGATTCTGGAACAAGAATGAAGTTGAGTAGAGAAGAAACAACAACTCAACTCCATTCTCAAAACCATATATTTCAAAATTAAAAGAGAAAAAATAAAAACAGAGTGTATCGTTTTTTCACGATTCATCTAGAACCAGACCATCGTTACACTACTGTTGCCTTTTTCTTCGCTCTTATACACATATTTGCGTCTCTCCCATTTGTTTCGTTCTCTATCTCTTTAATATTGCATTTCATTTTGTCGTTTGCTTGCTGACATTTTTTATTTCACTATTAAAAATGATACTTTTTATTTGTTGGTTGCTTGCTAAAATGAAATTTCTGAATGCATGCTTAAGAATGATACCTTTTTATTGTTTAAAGTTGAGAGATTATTGTTAAACTAATGCATTGAAAACTGATGTATTGAAACTTGAATTACATACACACGTCACTATCACGTAGACAATAGGGGTTAGTTTTTAGTTCTTTTTTTG
This sequence comes from Cicer chorassanicum, assembly GCA_037974735.1. Lineage (NCBI taxonomy): Eukaryota > Viridiplantae > Streptophyta > Magnoliopsida > Fabales > Fabaceae > Cicer > Cicer chorassanicum. The sequence continues at coordinate 38,439,941 of JBBPBP010000001.1, forward strand.
CAACACGAGTAGACACAGCTTGCATTTGCTTTTTATTAAATCAATAAATTTTATTAAAAAAATTATTGCCAAAAATAAAAAATCAAATAAAATTTTGCTTAAGTAATGTGTGGACATAAATTGTTATATCATGATAGTTTTAAAACTTGTTTTTATTTTTAATAAATTAATAATTATACAAAAATTATTTTAAAATGATTAGTTAGATGTGATATCTCTTTAATTTTTGAGTGATTATAACACAAGTGGTACAACTTGGGGTTTTAAAGCTCATTTTTATAACAAAAATAATAAAACTATTTTTAAACGGATTAACTATATGAGATATCTTTTTAATCCTTAAATTTTCGAGAAACGAGCTGTACAACTGATTAGTCTTAAAATTCGTATTTTAAAATAATTATTCAAATTAAATAAACTTATTTTTTTTCGTCAAAATAATTTTATTTATCAACAACAAAACAAAAAATCTTATAAAAAATATCAATACATCCACATTTTCTACCCAAGAACTACATAGCTTTAATTTCTCCATCGCACCGAGAGATACGTAATAGCAAGATCTCACTCTTGTCAAGCATAATAATAAAAAAAATTATATTTTAAATACACTTTTATATCTATATTATTTAAAAAAAATATTATATTTGTATTTAAAAAATAGGAGAAATAAATTTATATAAGTTAGCATTAATTTTTGCACAATTAATTATAGGTAACTGTATTTTAACTAATGTCGTAGGGTGCTAATACCTTACCTACGCATAATCGACTCTCGAAATCAAATTTTGGTTTGAAAGACCATTTAATTTTTTTTTAAGGGGTTTCCCAACATTTTCCCTATTTTAAATAAATTTTGGTGGCAACTTCATTGAATTCGATAAACACTTGACATTTTAGGTCACAGCTGTTGGCAACTCCACTGAAGAGTTTTTTTTGAAAGTCAAACCTAATATAATTAATTGTGCTAAATGGTTAACTTTGTCTACATTTATTTTTCCTACATTTCTTTGATTTTTTATTTTTGAATTTATAGTAAATAGTTATATTTCTGCTTTTTTTATATTACGATTTTACTTAAACTTATGTTAATAGATAATTTATTATTTTGTATATATGTGTTTATTGTTTGGTAACATTTTTTAGATTAGAATGTATATATGTGTTTATTGTTTAGTAACATTTTTTAGATTAGACTTATCTTCAACACTACATTGTCAATTTTGCACATACTTATGAGTGAAACCTTATACACGGGTTTGAACAAAATTTAAGTTTAGTTTCGAGGTTGCGTAGTGGTAGCCTTTTTGATGTATATCTCGTTTGGTTATCATGAATATCTCACCTAGATTTTGATCTTGTTGAGGGTATTGTTACTCCAAATAGTTTACCTATTGTTGTTGACAATATTTCAAAATAGGATCATTGGCTCTAGGAACCCCGTTTAGAACCATTGAGCCACCCTTATGAGAGCTTCACTACATAAGCCAATAGACCCTTTCATCATAAGAATATCCATATAAGTCACGCAAAAATACCTCACACATTCATTCAAAATATTTTTCTTTCTTTAAATGAAAAAATAAAACATAATGGCTTTTTGCATCAATTTTCAGGATTGTTGGGGAATCATAAGGATCTTAGTCTCGTGTTGAATTAAGCGGATAATAGGATAAGAAAAAAGAAAAATTTTGCTTTTAAAGTTTAAGCAACCTGATTTGAAAAGTTTAAGGGACATCAGCAATGAAATGAAAATCATACAACGTGAGAGTTTCTTTAATAAATATGAGAAGATCATAAACCTTTTAGCAGTAAATGTGCAAACAGGGGCCATCACAATACTGGTTCTATATTACGATCTTTCTTTTAAGATGTATCACCTTTCAAGACTTGCAGTTGACCCCAACATTGGAAGAATTCAAACGAATTATTATTACAAAACACATGACCCTCCAAGTCAATCTTCCCAAACAGCCTGACAACCTCAGACTTTTGAGGAACTAGCCACCTTGACCGTACTAGCCAAGTCTTCTCCTAACAACCTGACAACTCCAGATTGAAGAAGGAACTAAACCACTATTGGGTTGGATACAAGAGATTGAAACTTGAGTTGTTGCTTCTAACAAAGTTGATAATAATAATAATAACTCTCACACTATAAGAAAAGAACACTCAGAAAATATTTTTAACTTAAACAAGTGTTTCTCTCTTTGAACTCTAAGATGAATTGAGAACTTTGAGCTTGAGTTACTATTTTCTGCTTTTCTATGTTTTTCTTCTTCAACCTTGAGTGTCTATTTATAGTAAAAATTTGGGCTTCAATTTAGTCCTTGTTTAATTTTGAATTGTATCTTGTTCAGATTGAGTTTGTAAATTCTTCAAATTGATTTTGTTCCTATTTTATGTAGATTGAGTTTGTAAGTTCTTCAGATTGATTTTGTTCCTATTTTGTGTAGATTGACTTTGTAAATCAAATATTCTTCAAATCTTCATTAAATGTTGATCAAATATTCTTCAAATCTTGACCACATCTTCTTTTCAACTTGGTCAAAGATTTTCTTCAATTATAAATATGAATCCAATCTTATTTTAGATTTTCATCAAAGACATGAATCTTCTTTCATACTCTTTGAAGTCAAATATATTGTTTTCATAAAATACTTTTGTTAGCATCAAAACTCTAAATGTAAAACGAACTTGGTTCGAACATAGCTTGTGATTCTTTTAATCATTTCCCATTAGAACTTGATCACATCTAGGTAATGAAATTGGGTCCCCTAGCTTGGATGCATCTGGTGTGACACATGGATGCACTTGAATCTAGATACCATTACTGATTGTTAGAGTTTTTTTTTTCAATCATGTTCTTATCAATGGCTTCCTCCAATCTTTGTCTTAGTTCCTTTGTAACTTTTTCTTCTTCCCATGTGAAATTATCACATCTAATCTTTGTAAAACTTGATGATAAAAGTTTCAAATAGTGACACCATCAAATTGATGGTGTAATTCGTGGTCACAAGCTTAAAAAATTTATCATAAAATATGTAGTCCCTTTTACGTTTTCTTAATGATGCAAATTGTGCTGCTAGTCATATCAATTCTTTGTATCTTGAATGGGAGCAATAAGATGTTCTCATCTGCACTTGATTGTCATTGCTCGTGGCAAGTTTAGGAGAAAATTCATCGTCATTTTCATACCTTGCTTGCTACCAAAGCCCACCAACTTTGCTATACATTGCGAAGTCTTACAAAATGAGATCGTGAAATTGATGAATTTCTTTTTTGTGTTCACTATCAATGAATCCTTAATCTCCATTGGAGATCATGTACCGTAGCGTAATCTGATTGGAATCATTCTTGAGGCACTACCATAGGAGTATTATTCTGTTGTCGCGCCGCCACGAGTAAAGAAGAGTCGTGTTCTCTCGACGAACTTGAATTGTTCTTGCTTGGAATAAATGGTAGTATCCAGATTGAGGTGCATCTCACCATGTCACCCAGATGCATCCAACCTTGGGGGCTCGATTTCTTTACCCGACTCTAGTACAATGTTATAAATGCAAGTTGATAGAAAAATAAAGAAAATGAGAAAAATTGTGTAACTCAATGATTACAAGGGGTGATCTCTATTTATATGTAAAGATCAGTTTATTACTGTTTTTGTTAATTGACTTAACTAACAAAATGTTATTGAAGTTGAATTAGTTAGAAAATATCCTCACTCTCGATACACAATCTCTAAACTACAATGTACATATTTGGTGTAGTCTATTTTTCTTTCAAATCTATGGTAAAACCCTATTCAACACTGAATTAAAATACCTATTAACTGTTTGTCCTGATTGTTTAAATAGGAACTTAATAACATGATTTTTAGAATGATGAGCCAATATGTGTAAGAACATAGTCAATTGTTCTTCAATAGTTACTAGTCCATCTTCTTTCAACCTACCCTTAGTACACACGAGAACACAGCCGTTGAAATGATCTAATATCCATGCGAAGTTGATTAACACATGTGACATATCTCGATTGATCAAACTCTCTAAAAATTTCTCCCTTAATCCCTCTCTATCAATTAGTCGATTTCTAATGTTATGATATTCATAAAACCACATTAAAGCATTATCATAAAAAATTGGTAAACAAAGTCCAACCATCTCTAAAAACATTAACTCTAACATTAGATATAGCATCACATTATTTTGTTCATGTGAATTCATATTTACCTATATATAAAAGTATCAAACATTATTATTATTATTATTATTATTATTATTATTATTATTATTATTATTGTTATTGTTATTGTTATTGCCTATCAATTTTTTTTAAACATCAATCAAAGTTTATTAATAGTAACTATATAAAACAACAATTAACATAAAACTCAAATATCAAATATGATAGAGAAAAAATGCCAAATATTAACAAAGAAAACAATCAGAAATATTCAGAATCAAAGTTTATTTCAACCTTTCAATATGAACACAATCAGAAAACAATCATAACTTTTATCCGATTGTAGTAATTTAAATCAGAAAACATCATGACAAATATGAAAAGAGGAAATCAACCCAGAATTAACAATCATAAAATCAACCCAACATCGTCAACATAAAACAATCATAAAATTAGAGGAATAATAAATTGAGAAAATCAATCTAACATCAACTATCATAAAATCAACCCAACATCAACAATAAAAAACAATCATAAAATTATTTTATCAACACAATAATAAGAAAATCAAAGGAAATTAGGACAAATATGAAAAGAGAAAAAAAATGAGAGAAAATGATACCTTGGGAGAGGGCGGCGGTGTAGAGGGAGAGGAAAACGTCAACAGAAATGGGAGGGAGATGAGAGCGTGGCGGAGAGGGAGGGGGAGAGGAACACGAAAGTTGAGGGTGGAGAAGAAGAGAGAAACTTGGTTAGGAAAATACAGAGTGGAGAGGGAGGGGGAGAGGAACACGAAAGTTGAAGATGGAGAAGGAGAGAAAAACATGGGTAAAAAGTACAAAAATGAAAAAATATTTGTTAACGTTTATCCATTTGAATAAAACATTATTTTAACCTACTTTAATCTAAGAATTAGAAAAAAGACCTAGGATATTTAAAAAATTTATTACTATATCATATCATATTATTGCATCAAACAAAAAATTAGAGTATAACAGAATAAGTGTATCATATCTTGTATGACTCCTATTTGCCTAACTTTAATACATTTTAATTGGTTTGACTATTTGAACCCACTACTTTAGTGTATGATTATAATCTTAAAATGTTAGCGTTCTTGATTTTTCTTGAAAATGTCTCTCGTACTACATAGCACAAATGCTCTCGTGTATGAAAAAGTTAAAAAACATATTAGTCCTTAATTGATTTGACTATTTGAACCCATTGCTTTAATATATAATTAATTTTTTAAACTTAAAATTTTAGGGTTCTTGATTTTTTTTAAAAATATCTCTCGTACTATATAGCACCACTATTTGTTTACTACAGTAAAAATTAGAGAGATGAGATAAACGTCAATAGTTATACCAACCATTATATCATCTCAAATGAGATATAGGTGACAAAAGTGTTAGATTTATTTATTTTTGATTAAATTAAATAGGTGATTTTTTTACTCAAAATTAAATTGGGGGATAAAACTAGCAAAGTGTTAGATTTATATTAAATTAAATTAAATTAAAATATAATTATAAAATATATTTTATATATAAAACAAAAAGACTTAAACCATAAACCCTATTCTCTGTCTTGGTGTTGTGAATCAGTACGGACTTCGTGGTCGAGAGACGTTTCTGTTTCGTAGCCACGCCCGCCACTGCAGTTGATTCTTCTCCGGCATCTCTTTATCCATACTCTTGCCGGTCACCACCACGCCAAAAAATCTTCTTCGAACTAACAATCTCCCTCTCTCTCTCTCTCGGTATTTAACAGAAGCAACAATGGCGACTCGTGATGGCGGTATCAAGTCAACATCTATAAATGGGGTAAAAATGTACACAATAGCATCACAACAACCCTCACTTGCTTCCTGGCTTCCATCTAAGAAAGAAAAATCTCATCGAGCTGTCAAAAGTACTTCTCTTCACCTTTTTCCTTTCTGTTTCTGTTCTCGTTTTCTTTTCTCTTATTCATTGTTTCTTTTGTTTTTAATTTACGTTAGGCTATACACAAAACGTGCAACTGCTGGAAGACTTGAGGTTCACAACTGCAACAACGAAGATTAAGGCAACTCCTGATGGCGAGTTTATCATAGCTTCAGGTAGACTATTAATTATGATTAATTTGGCACAATGTTAGTTGATTTTATCTAGATGGAAAAATTAAAATTGAAATTGAAATGTTGATGTTTGATTTTTTAGTGATCGGTCTTTATTATTACAATCAACATGTTTTAAATTGATTTGCAACAGCATTGTGATTTTTGATATTTCGACCAAATATGCGGTCGCAATTGTGGTTGCTAAGATATTCAAAACTTCAATTGTATTCCTTGACTGTTTTTTAAAGCCTAGCTCGTTATCTGTCAAACAAGTCACAATGTGCAGAGAAAATCATGTTTTAGGTTTCCACAACAAGCAGGAAAACACAAACTAGAATTTCTAGAAATTTTGATTTTGTTTGCAGTGACCAGTTTTGAATTCCTCTTTGGTTTTGAAAGAAAATTATAGCGAGAATTTGTAACCGGGTAAGTTAGAAAGTGACCAGTCACGTGTAGAAAAATATAGGAGGTTTGCCTCCCAATAAGATGCACTTGTTAAGTATTTGTCTATTTGATGAAAGCATAGAGAATGTGATAAGTAAAGACACATATCAATTCAAAATTAATGGCATTCATATCAATTCAATATTGAAGGTATATATCCACCACAAGTAAAAGTGTACGAGGTCAGGGAGCTGGGATTAAAGTTTGAAAGACATTTGGATTCAGAGATCATTGATTTTCAGGTACTTTAGTTGGTATGCTATGGATGCAATTCTTACCACCTTTTCTTCTTTTTCTTCCATGTTTGATGCCAACCTTGCCACTTTCTGTCCCATTGATTGATATTTCTTTCTAATCCTCTGTAAGATTTTTTACTTTGACTATGAAGTTTGGTAATGTTCTTGTGCTTGTGGACATTTTGAATGTTTCCCTCTTAATAGTTAATATCTGTATTGCATTCCTTTCTATTGGATTCCTTTCTTGATGGTCAAATGAAAAACTCTGCTTGTGTGGTAGTAACTTCTCATTGCGAGTCCTATAATGGTACTTCTATTTAGTTGTTTTTTTATAACTATGGTGCTACACCTTCTATTCAAAAGTTTGAATCATCTCTTGTTTTTAATTTATAGGCCGACTTGTATTCTTGCAGTTTTCACATGTCCAATAAAATTATATTCTGATTGTTGTTGTGCTTCGTTTCATTTCATTTCATTTATATTGATATTAATATAATATTAATATTTCATGCATGTTTGTAAGAATTTCCTTACGAACAAATTGGGTGGTTGACTTGAGTTTAACGTATATCTCAAATCTTCTGATTTGACAACTAAATACTTTTTCTGGTGTAGGTTTTAAGTGATGACTATTCAAAACTTGCATTTTTATGTGCTGATCGCTCTGTTTGTCTGCATGCAAAATATGGAAAGCACTACAGTTTGCGAATACCAAGGTTTCTTCTTTAGGCTTTATGTACATTGCTCTTGAAGTATATAGTTTGTTTTATACAAAAAAATAATTAATTATCACAATGATGTGTTTTGTAATTTGGAGAACAATATTAATATTCTTTTTGTAATTTGGAATATCCAAGAAAGACACGTATAATAGCTTAAAATTTTAGGTTGGAAATAAAATGGAAAGAGGAGCTTTATTGTCAAAAGAGGAAGAAGGCATATTGATTAATTGATTAATTTAAAAGAGGAAGAAAGCATATTGATTAATTTAAACAGGCCGCTAAGAAGTAAGATTGCATTAAGCCAAAAACAGACATGCCTATTTGGACGAAATAACAGTGTTCGAGCAATTTAGGGTACGCCTGCCATCTTCCTTTAGGTTGTTCCATTTTGTTGAGGTGTTTGTTGAAATGTGGATTGTTTTATGATATCTTGCTAAAAATGGAAAGGGGAGATAGTAAAAGAAAAGGTTATCTTGCTGTGTCACTTCAAAGAACCTTATTTTTGTGCTAAGTTGAGTTTTAATTTCAGCATAAAAAAATTAAGATGGAAATCGGGAAGTATCTGAGGACATTATTTCATTGTGAATACCCGAGTACATCCTGAAAATTCATTAGTGAATGCGTTAAAATATTTGAACCGAAAACATGATTTGAACGTCATATATATGAATGGATAGCAGAAAGAAGAATCAATTCAACTTTCATAGTAGATCTAACATGTTTCCATAGTTGAGATGACTCAGTTTCTAGTGTTTATTTTTGGGAAGACATGGAAATACTCTTCTCAATTTTGACATCTTGGATTTGTTAAATATTCATGAAACAGAGTTCGAGATTTTAATGCAAAAGAATCACATAAGGACCTGTTGGATGTAGTAAAGGCCACATGATTCATATTGGCTAAATTTTTTGTTGCTTTTGACTAATCCCTTATTAATTTAATATTGCTACTTGATTATCTCTCATTAAGGACTGCAATCATTTTTCTGGCTTAACCCTGTTATTTCTTTGAGCTGTGTCTTTAGTCCTATTGTAACATAAATTAGGATAATTGAAGCTTATAGATAGATACTGTACTCATTCTAAGCTCTAAATTCATTTGATGTGATAATTTTTTGTGCAAATACAAAGAGCTTTAAAGCCACAATATCACTGAAATTTATCTGGATTGGTTATATACAATAACAACAACAACAACAATAATAAAAATAATAATAATAATAATAATAATAATAATAAAAATAAAAATAAAGAGTTGTCATTTAGATGTTATATATTTGTAATTGGTTGAGATTGTTCTTCTGATGTGCTAGTTGTATATAATAATATCTTCCCTTTGGATGATGATTTATTCTCCAGAATTATTCCTTTGTTGTGGATTTTTTTTATCCTTCTATGAAAGATTGGAAAGTTGTTAGAGTTAGAAGCTTGGTCTATTAGAAACTGCAAAGTATATGTTTGTTCTGCAGTACTTAGTAATTACTTTGATGTTTTCGTTTTAATCATTGGAGTAGATATTAATACCTCATACAAGTTACTTTGATGGTTTTCATTCTATTGTGCTGCACTACTTATTTATCAGTTGGGAATTCCTTACATTCAAAATTGCTCACATTATGGAGTAGTTACTAGTTTTGCTGCTTGCTTAAATTGCTCATTCAATAGAAATTATTATCCCATATGTTCAAACATCAAAATAATTTCCTTTGTAATACCTGTCAATGCATTTCTTCATGTATTTCCAGATATCTTATATAAGTAGCTGCTGCTGATTCTTTGGATAAACATGCATGTTATTTCACCCAACCATGATATATTCAGATTACTTTGGGTCAACTCTTACAAGTGTGATAACTATATTTGATGTTCTATTATGACAGGATGGGAAGGGATATTACTTATGATGACTGGTCTTGTGACTTGCTTTGTGCTGCCTCTTCTCCCGATCTGTACAGAATTAACCTAGAACAGGTGCTTAGATTTTTAACTCGCTTTTATTATAGCATCATCAGTAGTTCAGTACCATACAAATGTCTTTTCAGATTGGTTGAATTTTGCGAAAAAGAAATTATTAAAAATGGAAAACTGTTGTATAATTATACTTAATATGAAATTCCATGTTTAAGTGATCTTTTAATTACTTTCATTGGTCATTTGGAATATACCTTTACTAAGCTTTTCCGATTGGGTCTTGACATTCCATATCTGCTATAAGGTATAAACATGACAACTTCTGTTGTCTGTCTTGTAATTTACATCTTTCTTCGATAAAACAAAACATATTGGATTTTTCATGTCAGTTTTTACCTACTTTTCTTACTTGGCAGGGACGATTTCTCTCCTCCCTTAGCACACAGTCCCCTGCGTTGAATGTAGTTTGTCGTAGGTAAGTAGTAGTGCACTTATATACCGACTTACCCTGCTTTATTTTCTTCATTTATAATTGCTTTGCATATTTCTTTATGTACCCTGTATTGAATAAGTGGAATGCATCTTACCTGAATTTTAGCAAGCTTCATGGGTTGGTTGCCTGTGGTGGTGAAGATGGCGCTGTAGAATGCTTTGACATGCGTGTGAGATCTTCAGTTGGTAGAATTGATGCTGTCGGACCTAGTGGCGATGTTGACCAGGTAGCATTTATTCTTTTTCAGAAAGCCTATTTTGACGCCTAAGTTGTCAATCCCAAAAAGCAGACAGAGCAGCCGGCTCTAAAACTAGGATAGCGGAATTAGCGTGTAGTGTGATGGCCACTATAATAATAATTTTAAATTTGCAATTAATTAATTTATACTATATATTGATAAAACAAAATTTATACGATATATACACTAAATAAGTTATGTTAAATTATTTATTTTAAGTAGTATATACTATGTATACATGTAAACAGATTCCTTTTCTGTTTCATTTAACCATTTATTTTCCAAACTGATATTAGAAACAATTTTAGATTTTCTGTAGTTGTAGATTTTAATATTCAGATTGTAAATTTCTTTAAATATAAATATGTTAACCTTATCGATTCTAACAACCAAAATATCACTAGACATTATTATTTTTAGCATTATTATTCTGATATGTACAGCTATGGTACTGGGTTTGGGAGGGGGGTGAGTTGTAAGTTCCCCTTCTGTTGCCCAAGATGACCCCCCACTTACACTCTTCTGTACTTACCAAGGAATTGGGTTTGATGTTTTCCATCCTTGTTTGACTTTTCAACGCTCTGTTTTCTCATATATTATTGATAGGTCTTTTCTTTCATTACTAATCCCTCCACCTCTCTTGTCTTTCCCTTTTCTTTCACTTATCCAAAGGCTTTTCTCTCGCTTATTCAGAGCGAAACCCCCCCATTGTGGTTGTCTGCTGGTGTCTCTTAAGACCATCTACTGCATGAAATACCAACATGCCTTTGCCATCCACTGGGTGTTTTAGGATTTTCAAGCTGCCTTCATTTTTGCAGCCACGGTGCACCACTCCATATATAAATGCGCCTCAAAGCTGAGGCATGGCCCCCACTTTGTTATGGCTGCACCCTTAATAAGCGACGCACCAATGAGTCCTATTGCGGTGAGCCACTGCTCCGCTGCAAATGCAGTGCGATCTGGCCGTTTTGATAACCTAGTTTAAGGCATTAGAATGTAGAAAATATATGATATTGATTTTTTACTCTGGTAGTGCTGAAACTGTATAAGGAAAATATGATGAATCACATTCTTGTGTAAGTGAATGTTGGCCATTTATGTGCTTTTAGAAATTTCCTTTTGGCTGGAAACATCTATCTTTCTCTTGTTTACATTTCATAATCGGATCAAAGTTTATAAATTTCTTTGTAAATTTTGTTTTGTAATTGCCATATTTATCGTTTAGCTTTCTATTTTTGTAGGAGGTCACTGCACTTGAGTTTGATGTTGATGGTGGCTTCTTAATGGCTGTTGGAAGTAGTGCAGGAAAGGTACAGTGCTATTTTTAGTTCCAGTATATTATATTTCAATAGCCAAATGAAATTAAAATGGTTGCTAGCCTGTCAAACTAGGCATGAGGGGCTTGATTAAAATTGTTAGGATATAGAATAATAGATATTTCTTATTAGAGTAATAAAATTAGTTAAGTATTTAGGGAAATTATTGATGAACCATACCATAAGATACCATAAAATTATTGAAAGCAGAAAATATTCCTTTGCATTATCACTGCAAGATGCGAACAAAATGCCCAAATTGAGTTTGAATTTCATTGCAAAAGTTATGAAATATAGTAAATAGCTTTGAACGTTCTTTCGTCAAGAAAATATGTGCATCTTGAAAAATCATCAATAAAAGGGACGAAGCACCTGGACTTCAAAATAGAACTAACACGACTAGGACCCCACACATCAAAGTGAACCAGATCAAATGGAGAATTTGCTTGACGGTGTCCTTCACTTGAAAATTTAGAACAAACATGTTTTCCCAATTGACATGACTCACATTCGAAAGACTGAAGACGAGAGAGACTGGGTACCATTTTCTTTAACTTTTGTAAGTTTGGATGACATAGACAGCGATGAACTAGACGTGGCAACTCTGTAGTAGTGCAAACAATGGAAGGTGGAGAATGAAAATAATAGTGACCATTCGTCTCATATCTTGTGCCAATTGTTTGTCCCATGCCCTAGTCCTTTATACAAAAGCTGACAGTAAAGGTTACAGAGCAATTAAAGGTGCGTGCGAGTTGACTAACCAAAATTAAATTAAAAGGAGAACCAGGCACAAAGAGAACAAAGGTCAGGAATAATGACGGAAGAGGTGTGGTTTGACCGAAGTTTGTTACTTTAGCTTTAGAACCGTCAACAAGAGTGATATGATGTGGATTTCTTGGTGGTGACATATTTGATAAAAGATAAGGGTTACCGGCTATTTGATCGAATGCACCCGAATACAAGATCCAAGAACCAACATACAAATGAGAAAGACCAATATTAGAGTTATCGGTGTGCGCGATAACTGCTGGGATTGAATCAGATAGCCACACCAAAATGGACAGAGGAGGCACTGTCGAGCTGAACGAAAGAAGCGGCGTGGCGGACTTGATGATTCTGTTTTCACGTGTGACGACCTGTGGGACCTTCGTTAACGCTGGAGCTTCGGCAATAGACAGATCAGTTGGTTCTGTTACTTGTGCCGGCAGTTAAACTCTCTGGATGTTGGTTGGCGGGACGACTTGACGGCTAGGATTCCTGATTTTGGGACTTTCTGACTTTTTGTTTTGTTTTTTCTAAATCAGGCCCACAGATGTGAGCTCTGATTCCAACTTGAAAAGGAGAAAGAATTAATCTGAATAATGTGGGAGACTAAACCCTCATCCTTATGTATTTATAATCAAACGATTACATCAAGATTCCTAAATTATAGGGATAAGAATAAGAGCTAATATAATAAAGATGTAAACAAAATATCTAATTCTACATAATAGGAACAAAGGAAAACTAAAACAGGGCAATATCTCAACAGTTATCAATAAATCTACGGGTGAATAATCCCATATCCCTAATCTTGAAGGTTAGGAATTGTTAGTTCCTAACACTGATATTAGGCCCAATGTTAGTTGAATTTCAAAGAGAGAACCCACGAAGTCATGGATGGTAAGCTGTTACATTTTACATGATCCCTAGATTCTTAATTTTTTGTTTGGAAGTGATGAGGACTTACAGTCTTTGCAGACCTAGCTGCTTTAAGTGGTGAGCAAATGCCAAATAATGGATAGGACAAATTGTCGTGGCAGGATAGAAGATGGAAAAGTTTTCTCTATTTTTTCTAGTTTCTATTGTAATTGTCGTGAAATCACAATGACACTAGTTAAACTTAAATTCCATGTGTGTAGTTTTCCATTTCAAAACGAATATTATTTACATTTAATTATGCTTATGCAGGTTCTCATCTATGACTTGCGCTCATCACGTCCAGTGAGAATACAGGATCATATGTAAGATGGCATCCATGATTTAGAGAGCTGTTTGTAATTTATTTGTACTTGCAACATATATATTTATATATTAACGGTTCAATGGTTAAAAATTGTCACAGGTATGGGAGTTCCATATTGGACATTAAGTGGCATCGTACTATGAACTTTGAACGAGCAATGCTGATTACTAGTGATAATCACGTCGTTAGGATATGGGATCCTGACACGGTAGGTCAATTAGTTCCTGCTCATTATTTCTGATTAGCAGTTCAACATCTCCAAATTTATCCCAACTCTCGGGCATCATTATTGTCATTAAGTTTGCATGTTCTAGTGTCTATTTTTATTAGTCATGTTGATCAACATTCTGTTAGAAGAGAGAATGACAAGTAATGCTGAATGACATGATTAATTTCAAGCATTCCATTAGTGAAAAACCCAAAGATTTAAATATGAGGGAAGCTTCCAGCAAACCCATTTTGCGCGAAATGAGAAGGAGAATTAGGATAGACACTAAATCTTGAGCTAACGTTTTGTTTTGGACCATGTGCTCGATCATTAAAATGGGATCCTTTTATGAGAAAATGGGCCAACACTATGAAAAAAAGAGAGGCTAAAACAGATACATGACCCACCTTTTAAGGATACAAATTTTTTTTTTTTGTAAAATAAAATGATATGGTAATAAATGAAAATAATATATTAAATGAAAATATTAGCTGTATAACAACTTATAGCCAACATAAATTAGATTATATATTTATTATATAATTATATACTAATATTAAAAATTTTGGTAGGATCTGTCGGTCCTTATTACAATTCTACGTCTTACAATCTTGCCACCCCATTTTCGATCCTAGGTGGGATTTTGGTCTTGCCAACAATGGTTACATATAATGTTAGGGTTCCGATCCAAATTCCTATCAAATTTGTAGCCACTCTAACCATGTAACAGCTGAGAAGTTAAATTTGACTGCTGAACAGAAGCTAAGTGCTAGTTGAGTGAGTTATTATCAGTTAAGTTTATACAGAAGTCCTTTCTGGACGATTAAAATAGTGATACTCAAGTTAGTACCTTTGTTTTGTGGTTTGCTTGCAGTTGCTACCACATTTTTTTATGAATGGTTTTTCCAATATCTACTCTAACTTGTAGATTCATGCGTGTTATGTTTAGATGGGCTTGGAATTCTTTCCTAAACGTTATAGCAGCATTTATATTGTGTGTTCATTGGGATTGTAATCTGTTTTCAGGGAGAAGGTTTGACCAGCATTGAACCGACAACAGGAACAACAATAAATGATGTGTGTACATTTCCTGGTAGTGGTTTGATTTTGCTGGCCTTGGACTGTAGCCAAATACCATCTTACTTCATACCATCCCTTGGACCTGCTCCCAAGTGGTGCTCTTCTCTAGAAAATTTCACGGTATGTTCTTAATTACTTATGTATTAGTATTACATTACTTAATCTCTCTTTTGTTTGACATAAAACTATTTTTACAGGAGGAGCTAGAGATGGGCGGACAAACGACTATTTATGATCATTACAAATTTTTGACAAAGGAGGAGCTTGACAGGTTAAATTTGACCCACCTGATTGGCACCAATGTACTTAGAGCCTACATGCACGGCTTCTTTATTAATTATGCATTATACAAAAAGGTGGGTTGTCTTGACATATTTTCTTATGCATTTAGATGTATTTCATGAGTTACTGAAAGGCTGAGATTTTTTCTTTCTATTTTATTTTTTAATTTTTTTTTCAAAGAGCATCCTCAGTTTTACACCAAATTTTTGTATGATATGAAAGTTGATAAAAAAAAATGTTGGATTGACATCTGCATAGAAACATGAGCAAGTTTCATGTGGTCATGTCATGCAATGTGGTTGATGAATTGTACTCCGTCCTTATATATCAGACCCCATTGACTAAATCACGAAAATTAAGAAAGTTGATTGTAGTATTAAATTTGTTGGTAACTTGAATTGTTTTACTAGTTTACCCTTGAAGAAAGAGAGTTAGTTTATGACTTTATTGTAGTATTTATTACAGATTGTAGAAAAAAATGTTTCATAATTAATTAGGGGCAAGTTTGTAAAGAAATAATTAATGTAGTTGGAAAAGTGAAAGGGGTCTTGTAAAAAAGGACAAGGAAAAATCACAAGAGGGTCCTTTATTTAGGGGCGGAGGTAGAACCATTTAATAGCATTGAGGAAAGTTGAGAGTTTGAAAAGAAAACACATTGGCTGATAATATTTCATGCAATGGTGGAGTCTAGCCCACTAGCCTCCCTTTTGATATCCACCTTTGGATTTTCCTCATTTTTCATGATTCTATTTTAAGAAATTATATGAACCACACTGGAAACCTGCCTAGACCTTCCCCTGAAATCCTATAGAAACTGATGTTAATTTTTCTTGACAGTGGGTCTCGCATACTAACATCCCCTTGGAGTATTTTACATTTTTTCCTATTTTGTTAAAAAATATTTGATCACAGTAGGTTTATTGCTTTGTGCAAGTTAACGTATAAAATTGAATTCACCAACCCTATCCATCATCATAAGATGAAGGACTTGTACTTTTCCCTTGGCATTGTTGAGTAATATGTGAAGTTGGTCTGGACGCCTAGATTGCATCCTTGAGTGTTGATCACATCGCAAGTTTTCTGCCCATTTTTTCTAACGTAGGATCAGTTAGTTTAATTTGTTGGTTAATTTATTTTACTTCTGTCTGTTTTATATAGACTTTAAAGTGTTTTACTATGATATCAAATGACTATATTTTGGAAGTGAAATATTGGGCTAGTAAATAGTGTGCTTTAGTAACAAAATTGGAGAGGACTAGATAGTTTTTTTTCTGTCTTCATTTTGTGTTTTTTGCTGTTTTAGGATATCAGATCCACTGCATTGTTATCTATTGTATCTTGCTTGATTAAGATAATGCACAATGGTTGTTTCTTAGATATTGCCGGACCTAGATTCTGTTTTCGTTCTCTTATATGACGTATTAATTCTTGCAGGCAAAAGCGTTGGCAGATCCTTTTGAATTTGAAGCTTATTTTGAACAGAACAAGCGAGAAAAATTAGAAGCTGAACGGGCCTCAAGAATTACGGTTGACTGCTTTACTAAGCATTTTAGTTTTCTATTCATATTTTGCATCGTTAAGGGTGTTAATGGTTGATAATGTGAATATTAATCCATGGCAATGCATCAATCATTTTTGTTGCAGATCAAGAGAAAATTACCCAAAGTTAATCGGGACCTTGCAACTCGCCTCCTTCAAAATGAAGATGCTGAAAATGAGAAGAGAGATGCTGCTGAAGATGAAGAAACTAAAAAGGCATCCAATAAAAAGAAAGGGCTTAGCATGCAAGATCTTCAAGATGAGCGATTTAAAGCTATATTTACAAATGAGGTAATTTGATCTGTAATATGTTAGATGTTTTAGTATTTTTAATGACTTTATATGCTCTCTCCTCTGCCCTTGTCTGTCCTGAGAAGGTTCAAACCACTCCTAACTGGCTTCATTTTAACACTGCAACTTCCCACTTTTTTCCAACAGGCTGGATGGTATTTAATTTAAATCTCATGTAGTCCCAACCCTATTAGTGATCTATTGAATTTTTGGCATACATTTTTTCAATAGACAAATGTTGGAATTTTTGGAGTACATAAAATATCATGTTTTGCACAGATTGATGTGAACTTATGCTTCTAATAGTATTTGCTACAGAAAATTCAGATTTAACTGCAACATAAAAATATTTGAATGCAATGACTATATTTTGGGGTGTTGCTACGAGTGCTGTCTTTAAATGAGAAACGTTTCTTTCTGACAATCATCACTTCTTATTTGGCTTCAGGATTTTGAGATTAAGGAGTCCTCCGAAGAATATTTAGCTTTGCATCCCATGGGTGCTAAGAAGCAAACATCCTTGTTAAAGGAACATTTTGAACCTGTCATGTCTGATGACGATCTAAGTCTAGGTGAAGATGATGCATCTGAAGATGAACCTGCAGATAAAATGAATCAGAAAACTCGGGTTCCAAGGTTAGAATCTGTTACCAATTTGATTGGTTCCTTTCGTTTTATGGTACATGAATGGGATGATTCATCATATTTTTAGGTTCAATTTAATATAATTTCTGTAACTAAGAAAGTAAGTAGATTATTTTCTGCATGTTTATGAAATAATATGGAGTTTCTAACTTTAGTTCGTTGTATATTGATTGTTAATTTCTGGAACATTTTCACATGATATAGGATGTATGAAATTAAGAATGAGCAGCATGCAGAGGCATTCTGGAGCAGAAAATCACTTGCAGCAGAGGAATCACTTCCTATGGGAGATAGAGTGGCAGCTCTAAATGATGACCACAAAATCTCTCATATTCCACGTGGTGTTAAACTGGGTCCTGGAGGATCACGAGAAATAACCTTCACCTCGAGAAGCAAAGCAACCTACAAGGAAGATGATGATGATAAAGAAGCGGGGCCCCAGAAAAAGAGGGGAGTTCAATCTTTGGGGCTTAAATCCCACGGATCAGGGTTTAATGGCCGTGGTCGTGGCCGTGGCCGTGGGAGAGGGAACCGTGGGAATGGCAGAAGAGGACGTCGATAATAACCTGAAACACAAATGTAAATGGCATTTGGTTTCCCAGATCTTGCTTGGTCTTTATGGATCACTTTTCTCTGCATTTTTCGGTGCTGTGGGTTCCAGGCAAAAGTTGGCGTGGTTGCAGAGCTGCATTACCTCTAATGCACCATATATCCTTTTTCTTCCTGACACAAGCCTATCATCCTAATAGTTACAATGTTTTCTTCCCCCTTTATTTTGGATGCTCTATGAAGATAAATTTAGTTTGCTGTGAACCTCACCTGACTTTTAACATTGTTAAGGGAAAAGGGGGAGTTTGAGTTATATCACATCACATGTTAAACATAGTATAGTATTGTACCGAGCATGTAGTCTAAATATTGTCTATGTATTGTCCATTTTGGATAAATTTTAGCCCTTAATTTGTCTCAAAATAGTCATATTTCTAAGTGAATTGTCCCTGAATGCATTAAAGTCTGTCTCTTCACTCATTAAGGAAAATCCCCATCAATTTCTACCTTTTTTTTTAATCAATTTCTACTTAAATTGAGAAAGAAATGACATTCAACTTTGGAAGATGTCCTGCTGGTTTGCTTTGTTTATATATTCTCTGTATGTATTCGATTAAAGTTAAAATTTTGAAACTGCAATGTTTCAATCAAGGCCAGTGCCTCACCTCTTGTAGACAAATGTATTTGAACTCGACTGGTTTGAGCAAGTAAATTTGGCCGCGTACATTCGTTATCTAGAAGTATAGAACCACTACACTTAATGTTCACCGGAGCCCAACCTTTCTTCTCTTGGAAATAATATCGTTAAATCGCCACTAATCACAACCCTGCATTGTAGCGGTAATGTAATGTCATGCTAATCATTCTAGACATAATTTAAGACTAGTATGACTGAACCTAATCACTAGAAATCATTGCAACTCAAATAATTGTATTTGTAAGAATCACAATCTAAAACACATGCATAATAGAAAATTACATAACAATTAACTTATCACAACTGTCCTAAGCATATCATCAATATTCTAATTATTAGTTAATAACAACATCAACATGCAAAGCTATGACCACTCATCACATCTCAACTTGATCAACCACAACATATAGTATAACACTTATCAACACGACCAATATTGTAACACTTATCATCAACGATACAATGCTGACTCTACTACATCGTAGTTCGATAGCCCATGGAACATTAAATTGATATGAGTAGGAGTGCACCTATCACTTTACTAACCAAAGTGCACCAATCCATGCTTCAACCATGATCTGCCTTTACGTAAAATCTCTTAATGTTCTACTCAAAGTCATCAACATTCGTCTTGTCTAATTCTCTCAAGGGTCAACGTTCGACCTATCCAATTAATGATGAAACATTTCCATGTAGGATAAACAATCATCAACACTCAGGGAATCTAAATCTAAGTCAATCATAGAATCGATCCAGCGATTCCTCGCCCAAATATGTGATTTAGGATACTTTCTATTGAGATTTGTGAAGAGAAAACAAAATGATTGAATATTCATGATATTGTTTCATTATTGAAAGTTAATTTTTCCAATTTGTGATATTATTTCATTGGGGCAGCTACCATTGGTGCTTTTGCTTGAAGGGACAACTTTCACCGGTGCTTTTACTTTTAAGTTTATCTCTAACATAATCATCATCACAATAATCTACTAATTTATACTCAAGAAATTTCTAATAAAACAAACCAAAGTTAGTTGTTTCTGTTAAGTATCTAAGGTATTTTTTTACAATTGTTAAGTGATATTTTTTAGGGTAAAACTTTTTTTTTTTTTACAATTGTTAAGTGATATTTTTTAGGGTAAAACTGGAAACGAAAACATAAACATACACTGAAGAAAATATCAAGTCTAGATACAGTCATATAAAGAAGTGAACCAATTATTCATCTGTATACCTTTTGGTTTACCTTTTTACTTGTGTTATATTTGCATGGAGATGAGTATATGTTTGCAGTCATTAATCTTAAACTTCATGAGAAGTTCTTTTGTATATTTAGTTTGATTAATGTAGATACTTTATGAGTTTTATTGAACTTGGATTTCAAGGAAAATGGTCAGGTCTCCCATTATGCTCATCTCAAATTCATTCTGCATCATCTTAAAAAACTCTTGACAAAACTTTGCATTAGTAGAACCAAAAGATTATGCCATCTACACATATTTGGACAACGAGAAGATAATTTTTAAATGATTTTCTACATAAAGTAATGTCCACCTAACCTCTTATAAAAATATTTTTCAAAACAAAGTTGCTAAGTCTGTCATACCAAGCTCTAAGAGTTTGTTTAAGACCATACAAAGATTTCTTAAGTTTAAAAACATGTTCTGGAAATTCACAGTCTTCAAAAACCAAGAAGTTGTTTTACATACACTTCATTTATGTAACTATTTAAAAACGTACTTTTCACATCCATTTGACAGAGAATAAAATTGTTATTAACAACAAATGAAAGTAAAATCCTAATTGCCTCTAACCTTGATATTGGAGCAAAAGTTTTAGTATAGTCAGTACCTTCTGACTGTAGCCTTGAGCTAAAAGTCTTGCTTTATTTCTTACCACTTCACCTTTCTCATTGAGCTTGTTTAACCCACTTGGTTTCAATGGGTTTCTTTTCTTTGGGTTTGGGTACCAGATCACATACGTCCTTCCTCTTAAAAATTGATTTAGCTATTCCTGCATGGCCATATAGCTTCATCAATGATGATAGACTCAATAACTAAGAGAAGTCATGCAGACCGAGACACACAAGAAATCGGAGGGTTTGAATTGTATTTTCTATTTAATTTTTTTTTCGCGTGGCTACTCTAAGTAAAGAAGGCAAAACATGTAAATAAAAACAGAGCAGAAAGAAACTACCAATTTATCCTGGTTCACCACCAACACGGTAGCTCTGTCTAGTCCCTTCAACATGAAGGTTTTAAACCACTAATTCACCACATAATCAAACTTACACTTCCAAACCTACTAGTCTAACTGACTATGCTCAATCTTCTCAACCTTCTAGCTTAGTACAGTGAAGTCGTTGCCCGGATTGCAAGAAATCAACATAATTCATGAAGTTTCGTATTGTATCTTTTGAGATTGATTTTCCACATAAAATTTCCATAACGAATCTTGTAATTGATTCACGGTATCCAATTTAAAGCAGTTGGGAAGCAAATGATACGTTGGTGAGAACATGTCTTAAGATCTATAGACAAGTAGCAGATTCAGGATGCTCATAAGAGGATGTACATATACTTTGTTTTCTTTGGAGTGTAGACTTTCATCATAACCTAAATAAGAGTCTGACGATTAGATGCTTGAAGTGAAGATGTAATTATTAGAGGTAGACAATCACTTACTTGTTAAGCTTATCAATGGCAGACAAAAACTTGCTTTGTCAATCTTATCAGAGGAAGAGCATAGCTGTGTTCAGCAGAGACAACTGAAACAAAACATATCATGTATTTCCAGAGTCACTATAACTAGAGCATTGCTTGCAATATCGGAGAGAGCCAACACAGCGTCGCTCGCGTTACTTGAGGCGTGTGTTAGAGCACTTACATCTGACTTAAAAAAGAGAAGTGAAGCAAAGTCTTGTTGTTCATTTTTCTTCGTCCAATTATTAGATGATACGACATAAAAATCTATATAATTCACTTGATCTATGACCTGCACACTTAATCAAAATGTTAGTGCATTAAATGGTTCCCACAAATTAATTTTGTTATCATCGAAACAAGTAAGGGTTATAGTTCTTCAAACACACTTGGTTCTAACAAGTGTAACAATTGATTGTTCTTTGAATGCATATCTAGTTTTTAAGGAATCGTTTACGTCTATAATTATTAGAGTGTCAGGATTTGATGACTTGTACTTTCATCCTTGTCTTGATTCTGGTTGACTTTTACTACTAGAGGCAATCACTATTTCTCTCTTCATCTGCATTAACGTATTCATTTGTGCCATCTTACGGATCATAAAAAGTAAATTTTTATGTTTCCTTTGAGTTATATGTTTTCTCTAATTTCTCTAATTCCTTTGAAAGCTGAATATCTGCAAAATCATCAAAGAGTTTGACTTTTTATGGCCAAGCTCGTTATCATCAAAACTGACATGAATAAAGTCTTCAACATTCATTGATTCTTTGTTGTATACTTTGTGTGCCTTAGAGCCTCCAAAATATCCCAAAAAGATATACTTTTATGTTCTTGAATCAAACGTTCCTAGATTTTCACAATAAAGCATGTACAACCAAGTTGATGAAAGTAAGAAATGTTTGGTTTTCTTCCTCTTCACAATTCATAAGTAGTCTTATTTAGAATATATTTGATATTAAACTCTGTTATGAATATAACATGCAATAGGTTATGCATTAGTCCTTTGACAAATATGAAATTTTTAATAGAGAGTAAAGAACCATTACTTACTGTACTTGTACCAATGAGCTTGCCCTTATGGTTTCTTCCAAATCCTAAGTTCCCTTATTCCTTGAGGGTTAGACTTTGGAACATATGCTTTTCTCCTGTGATGTGTCGTGAGCATCCAATATCTAAGTACTATGATTGATGTTACAACTTGATTTTCTAAGCACATATGCAACATAAATTATTTTGATACCCAAATTTGTTTGGGTCTTAACTTGTTAGTTCTAAAAGGTTTCTTGTCTTTCCATATTTTCAACATAGGACAAGTTCTTTTATCTTAACATTTAGGACAAGTTGTTTTATCTTGACATTTCTTTAAATAGTATGAACATGAAATACTAGCTTTGTTAATTTTAGGATCTTCCTCTGTTTCTTTAAACCTAATTCCATTGGTCATATATGGTTGTTTGCACCTATCTATGCCATTTGTAAGAAACTCTTGAAGGCTTTTTCATACTTAACATCATTACATTTAGTTTCCTCTGATAATTTTAAAAGATCAATCTTCAAAGTCTGATTTACCCTTTCTATAGTTTCAAAATTATTTTCAAGGGATTGCTATTCTTCTATTAAGATATAATGTACCTTCCTTAGGTTTTTAAGTTTTGAAGACATTGTCTGACTCTTACTTAAAAATTCTTTTATCATGGTAATTAATTCATCACATGTTTGATTAGAAAATACCTCAATTTCTTCTTCCTTTGTTGATTCACTATTAGATTCAATGTACACAATGGCCATTAGAGCCATGTTTTCTTGCATCTGATGAGTCATAAAAGTAATCCCATGTTGCCATGAGACTCATCTTTTTCCATATGAAATCTTTCTATTTGGAGCTTCATTTCTCATGCTTTGGATACTCTATTTTGAAATGTCTTGGCTCCTTGCACTCGTAACAAATGATCTGCTTCTTTTTTGATTTCTCTTTTCAATATCTAGTATCACTAGAGTGCTTGAAGTCCTCATGGAAAGGAATCACATCTCATCATTGTCTAAATCTATACTTTGATCAGACTTTTGTGTAAAATTCTCCCAACAAGGCTAACACCATTATTAAAAAATATCAGAGACTCTAATTGAGCACCACTGTTTTGTTCGCCTCTTCATATACTAGATCAACTTACCCATCTGGCGTCACCACCAAAGAGAAAATACATTTCGACAATCATTTGTCCAAAAGTAAGGGTCATCTCCTAATAACAAGCACAATGCATATATGTATATATATATATATATATATATAACTGTACAATTAAAATTATCATCATATAGTCAAATAAACAAGTACAACACACTATTATAAGTCAATACCTTTTAAGCGTTAACATGTCCATATATACTCAAATAACCAACTATCCAATGTCTTATTTTGACCCAAATAATCATTACTGTCTATATTCTATACCATCAGAAGGCTCTCACATATCCTTATAACAATTTATTCAAATATATAACTATCATGAAATTCACACTTAATTTTCTGAGTTTCAAATTCAACACAACCCAAGCATTGCTCTTATTCTCTCAACAATTCCTCGACCTAGGTTTTGAACCACTAGCTAACTTGTACTCAAATTCATTTTGGTATATAGGGAATTTGATAACTCCTTATTGGGGATCTTCAATAAGATTTGAATGGAAAATGCTCAAGTTCAGCTCCTTCATCACAACTTAACTAAAATTCCATTAGATTTCCCATCATTTTGATTATGAAGAAAAAGAACAAATGCTCCCTAACACTTGAGTGTAGACATCCAACATTCTCGATTCTCATTCTTCTTGGAATCAACAATACTTATTACCAAGGGTCACACAGCTTCCGCTATGCCATTCTGATACATCCACTTAGGCCAAGACTTGGGAGTTTGTTCTTAGAGCACACATTGTTTCGGTATAGAAACATTTTGAGCAGGGTTTGAGTGGTGTATCAAATCACACACCATCTCTTAAAGACTTTAGAAAAGCATGACTCACAAAACTGCCCAGCCAAATCTACGGTCTGATCAAGGTCAAACCTCTCTAATCCCAACTATAAGTCCCCGATTTTTTAGATGATAATTAATGAAAATCAAAAGGTGAAAATAGTGTTTTTTTTAATAAAAAACAAGACTAAAGTAAAATACTCATTTACTCTAAACTAAATAATCCATTCCCCTTTATTAACTTTCTCAATAAAATTTGAGTCATTGCGATTACAAACAAAAACTAGAACCCACGACAAAACCTTGTTTGCATAGTTTAGCATGCTTGTGAAGATTTCTCTCCACAAGGTTAACACTAACACAATGTGAAAAAATATTATACTCGAACTACACACCATCGTTATACTCACCTCTTCATCAACTAGATCAACTTACCTCCCTGACATCATTCCTAGAAGAAAATACAGATTAATATTCATTTGTAAAAAATAAGGATTATCTTCAAATAACAAATACAATGCAAATAAACATATATATATATATATATATATATATAATATGTACAATTGAAGTTAACATCATATGATAAATTAAACAAATACAATACATTAATGCAATTAAGAAACAACTAAAATGTACAAGTTTCTATCAGTTAATCTATATGCTAATGCATACGATCACAAGATTTCCAAAACCTTGTAGGACAACTTGTCTTGCTTGGATAAAAAAAATAATCTCGTTTGGAGTTTTGTGTTCAATACCCCGCTTGAATAATGTTTTGAGACGCCCTATGTATGCATGAATATTTCACATTTGTTAAAAACCAAAATAGGACTACTCTCAAGAAGTATTCAAGTCTTATCATTGACTTGTCCAAAACCCGGTTGAGAAACAAAGTCATACAAATAGTAATATCTTGTTACTAATTAATGCAACACATACAAATACCGTTTCACTATAAATCAAAATGAAGTATAACTCATATAAAGTATGTACTCAAACACAACATAAACATCATGTAATATCACATAGTAGAACAATACAATTATAGCACCATCGTTATTATAGTCCTTTCACATCGATCTAGGTTCTGTATACTCTATACTTTCACAAATTAATTACCCACTAATTTAACATCAAAATTCATCTACTCCTAATCCTACTCAAGGTTTTGAGGTTATCTAAAGTTTACGACACTAAATAATTAACTTGAATTCTTTTAAATAATTAGTTAAAGAATACTAAAGTTCTCGATCAAAATAATCTCTCAAAATAACTAGCATTAATATATATAAATTAATCTATCATACACTTAAAGAATTCACACATCATTCTATTTCCTAAGTTCAAAATCATTTTAGAAATCAAACCACTAACACCAAAATTTATAGTTTATGTTTCGATCAATAAATTTCTGCACTTTAAAATAACCTTCTACGATTTTATTAAAATTGCAAGCAAACGTGTTTGGGAGTTCGGGGACACGAGAGTAACAATAGGCCAAATTCTTTAGGATCGCAAGAGACTTTGACACTGCATCTCAAACCAAAATCTTAAGACATTAGGTATATGTGTACCTCTCTTACATATCCAAAATTTTGCACATTTATAATCAATGTGAGACTTAACCACTCACTTGAACCCAATAAAACAATGTCAAAAATCAACAAATTGATACTCTTTGAAAAGCTCAGTTTGTCTAATTTTCAAAATTATTTTTTAATTTGACAAAAAGTAAATCACGTGTTTCAGTTTCTACGAAAAGACATCATATATATAAAAAGAGACAACTTCTATTTGGTCAACTTGTAACCTATTTTAGCATATCAATACTACTTTAAATTTGTAATGTTTGTTCTCAAAATGTAGATAAATGAGTCTAGTTTCTGTTCGAAACACAATCATT
This sequence comes from Cicer chorassanicum, assembly GCA_037974735.1. NCBI lineage: Eukaryota > Viridiplantae > Streptophyta > Magnoliopsida > Fabales > Fabaceae > Cicer > Cicer chorassanicum. Next base: position 38,466,457 of record JBBPBP010000001.1, read on the forward strand.
CAAAAAGATAAATACCCTTGGAGTTGTAATTAAAATACTAAACATAGTCAAACCATAATTTATATTTTCAACTTCACAAACCACATCTGCTAGGTGCAAGGTTTATTTGACATGTCAAAACTTGTCTAAATAAATGGAATTTTAATATATGACACATAACACATAACACATCTACATATACATGAACATTCCCATATTTTTATTTTCAAAAAATCAATACATAAAAATTCAATTTATTATATACATAATCAAATTTGTTTAAAAAATACACATGTCTGGATAGAAAATACGTATGAAGGGTCAAATGAGCTTAGACAATTTGTTTAAAATATACATAAAAAAAATACAATTTGTTTAAAATATACATAAAAAATATGTATGAAGGTTCAAATGAGCTTAGAAATTTTTGAAACGTTTACTGGTAATAGAAAATTCATTTAAGAATATAATGAAGTTGGTCGCAGTGAGACTGATTTACATAGAAATTTCTACAGCTTCAAAACCATTTCTATAACCATAAATATCATGAAAAAAAAAATCTTAAATCCTCTGACACTTTGAAAATAATTTCTAACCAAGTTAAAACTTCTAACTATTTATTTTTTCAAAATTAACTTACTTTTCTTTTAATCAATTTGATTAGAAATCAAATAACATATCTTTCTACCATAATATCTACCACCAAAATTCTAGTAATACGATCTTCTACCTACATATTATTTTTCCATTGGAAATTTTAATACTTTAATTTACTACTAACTTAATTTTAGTAATACAATCACAACAAAATAATAACCAACTAATCATATCTATAAAGATGTTTTAAATAATGAAAGTGACAGAATAAACAATAAAAGTAGTAAAATGTTTCTTATTTGTGATGAAATGATGAGTCCCTAAGATGTATATACCGTAATCACATAATTCATGGGTTCCTACATCTTTGATTTTAGTGAGCATGTGACATGCTAAAAATAAAATTGGTCTCAAGACCACTAAATGAGGGAAAGAATGCAATACTTGGAGTTTTCAAGTGCTATTGAATTCCACATTCCATGTGCATTGCAACATATCTTCTTTGCTCCTTTTATAGACATTTCTATTCTCAATGGTATTCTAAACTAGTAAATTGGAACTTCTCATAAAAAGAATTAAAACAATAAAAATATTTTAAAAAATATTTTAAAACATGCTCCCACCTCAAGTTTAAACTTGGGTCCTTGCACCAAATGAAGTAATTAGTTTTACAAATTGAGCTACGGAATTATTTGTATACGAATTTCATTTATAAATCAAGTAACATGATCAAAAGTTTTGTCACTTAATAAAGGAAGAGAGAAAATACACAAATATTTTTATACTAGTTCACAACAAAATGTTGCTACATCTAGTTATCCCTTTATAAATTATTTTTTCCTCAATATTGTCGAGGACTTTATCCATAATAATTCAATAACAAATAGATATTTTTTACTCTACCTCTTCAAACTTTGAGTATTCTTCTGCTACCTTTCCAAGCTATATAACTAGAAACCTTTTTAGTTTTCTCAACCTTTTAGCAAACTGTCGTTGAGGATTACAAGTATTTTTCACGTCCTCACATACGTATTTTTAATTTTGTAGTAACTACCAGACTCTGTTACATTGAATTAGTTTGTTCCTGAATTGACACAAATTTTGTGTAAGGATTCTAATTCTCAAAGAAAGAATATTACAATTCAATCCTATCAATTCAAGTGTATAAAATAAATTGATTAATTTATATCATTAGAGAGGATTTTTCATTTAATTTTTCTTTTGATTAGTTCAAACTTTTCTCAGAATCATTTTTATTTGAGCATTGCTTATTTATTTTGATACATAAGTCATTTATAAGAATTTACTTATTTGTATCTTTTTCAATGATCAGTTGATTGTCATTGGGTTGTTGTCAAATGACTATAAACATTTTTGGATGATAATGTTCATTATGAAAGATGATTTTCATATCATCATTGTGATCATCATCGTCAAGTAAATTTGTTGAGTACTTTGTCATCTTGCAATAGTACAGTGAATCGTTGAGAGAAATGTACTATTCATAGTACCATTCCATGCTGTATTGCAGTATTTAGAGGAACTACCCTTTCTTGATGCTTTAACATGAAGAACATTTTTGTGACACCATAAACCAAAATTCTTTAATTGTAACATTTTTTAAAAACTTTTTAGTGACAAATTTACAACGAAGAGAAAATCACTTAAATAAGAGGGTAAAACTCTTTTCAATTTTCATTGAAAAATCAAAATAATATTTAAGGTAACACATTTACACAAATACGCATCGCTACTCAAAATAATATTAGATTCCCTTATTGTAACAATAAAATATAGTACGTTAACTACTCCTTTTGAAAAATGCATGGTTAACATCATAGATAAATGTCATAATTAAATACAAGAATCTAAATACCCATTCCTAGTGTCACTATCAGAGCAAAGATTCTACCTAGCTTGAACTTTAAGATTCACTATCTTGTAGTACATGCAATTTCGCCAACGCAGAGCCAAGTCTGTCAATCACATAAAATGAAAGGGTGAGTTTTGAAATCATGTTGATAGTATAATATAAGTAAGGAGAACACACAATTAGTTACAATAGAGTTGTATCATAACTCATCACGATATATCAAAACGTTCAATAACATAACATCATATTGTAACGTCAAAATCACTTAAGGAACATCAATATTTTATTTAACATCAAATCATCTAAGAGAAATGTTATCATATTAGATACACATTAACCACAACGAAACAATTATTTGACAATGAAATGCTATGCATGCTCCTAAAAACTATATGGTCTAGATATAATACTTGTCACTAAGACAACCTCTAAACAGAAAAACTACTTTGGGAAAAATAAACCTACTACAAAGGAACTTTCTACATAAAAAAATCACCTATACCAAAGGAGAAATAAACGTGCCACAAAGGCAACCTCCACGAAGATGCATATGCTATGATATGATGATGTATTATTAATAATCAAATATTCTCACACCGTCCACTAAGATCATGTCATATGCTTCAAAAATCAGTTATACCAAATCACCACCTCATTCAAAAATGACCAAGATCATACCTTACATGTTCTTAACATTAAAATTATATATTCATAAACAACTATCATGAAAATCAAAGCTTTCACCACACATATAATAAAAATCATATATTTATAAACAACTATCATAAAAATCAAAGCTTTCCCCACACATATCATGAAAATCATGTCATCATAAAAAAGTAATCATAAAAATTGAAATGTCCATTTCATACATCCTAAAAATTCTAACTTTCATCACATGCAACATAAAATTCAAACTTTCACACATATATCATAATAGGTAAAATTTTGAAGACATAGAACATAAAAACTTAAACTTTATTTTATTTATATCTCACATTCGCATAATTAAATCACACAACACATTATAAAAGTTTCTAACCCATTTAATTAAAATATGTTAAAAATAAAGGAAAGTCAAATTATTAATACATTAACTTAGATATAAAGAATTTTAATCAAAATATGAATTGAAAAAAAGGTAATATGGAGACTGTCCAAAGGAAAAAAAAGGAGAATTTCCTTATTTCCCCTCATTTTATCCTTTTCAGAAAAAAATACTCAATCGTTCTCTCATTTTTTCCTTCTCCTTCCTGTAACCAGTTTGAAGGGTAACCCCATTGTTACAGTTCACATTCTCTTCCAAATCCTCCATTTTTCCTTCTCTTCCAAATCTTCTAAGATTAGAAATTCACCAAAGTCCCCCAAAGTTGCCCAACAACCTTGCAAGCGGGAGTCTATCTCTTCTTCCTTGCGATTCAACTCAAATAAGTGAAGTAGGAAACCCATCTTCAAGTGGAGCTAAGAGCTGCTTTGGAGCATAATCTTCTTCTTCTTCTTAGTGCCATTTCTGTGAGCTCTGTTACATTAACTTCTTTTAGCATGAAGTTTATGCGAAATTCTTTACTTCTTGTAAGAAACTGTTTTGCGTGCATTAAGGGTTAGAAGAACTTAAAGCATGAGGAAATTGAAATTTTAGCATATAGGTGATTCAAAACCGCACCCAAATGATTTTAAAATGTCATGCATGTTGTTTGTTTGATCATTTCATGATTGTTGTATTGGAAATTTAGGTTCTCTTAGGATTTTGAGTAAATAATTGTAGTTTAATGTGCAAATCCTTTTACTGAAGGCAAATGTGCGTGCCTTGGATTCTTTTTCATCATCGCCTCTAGGTGTCATTCAGTAACTTTGTGGTTATTTGCCTTAGGTTGTTGTTTCAAAAGCCTAAGGATTTTGAGTAAAGTATTTTTGCCTTTGATCAGAGTTTGCCTCTGGTCATGTTGCCTCTGGTCTGTTACTTAAAAATGCAACGCCTCTAGTCAAGAGCTATGCCTCTAGCTAAGTTTACTTATGTTTCCAGCTCTGGTCAAGGACTTATAATTAAATTCCCACTTGATTTTCAATATAGTGTTAAGTTATTATAAATGTTATGGAGTAATGATGCATTGCAAACATAATATTATCAACCCGTTGAATACATAAAATCTCAAGTGCATTGTATTCTCATTAATCAGATCATGCATGGCCTTATTCACAGTGGGACATCAAGTAGAGGAGAACCATCGCGACGTTGGTTGGGGTTTGGCCATACCACCTTTACCAATATGGACTCAATTATCTTAAGATATTGAGCGACTTTTCCTTGTTTCAAGGAAAATATTTGTGGTCATGCATAGTTTTCAAAATCATAATGAAATAATGATTTCAGTTAAATTTTTATCAAAAATTGAAGTTAAGAGTTTTATCATGAGATGCATCGTAATTTCATGTTTTTATGCATATTTATGAAATAATATTTTTAAACTATCCCTCCCTTTATTTTCAGAACTCTGAGATTTTATCTCACCACTTTATTTTTATATTAGTTGCTAGAGGAAACCAAGATACGAACTAAGCACCAGAGGATTGGTTCAGACTTATTAGTTTTAAAATTAGTTCAAGTTGTAATATTAATTTATGAATCTACCAAAACAAGTTGTAAATTATATTGTGAATGTAGTTTTCGATTGTGTTTTATGATTCTAATTATTATTACGTTATAATTGCCTATGTTTATTAAGGTGCTTGAATTCAATTGCCAAGTTCTAGATAATTGGTATTGGATCTTACAATTGCTAAATAGAGCTACCACCGTATATAGTGAGCTCCACATAAATTGTTGCAAAATACGACTTTCCCATTCATTTCACAATATAATATACTAATAAACTCAAACACTCTCTCACCCCTTACCTTATTTCGAAGCTTTCACATGATAATTCGAGTCATCAAGAGAAAATTGTTGGAACCAAGTTGGTTTTACATTTAGAGTTTTGATGTTAACAAAAGTATTTTATGAGAATATAATATTTGACTTCAAAGAGTATGAAAGAAGATTCATGTAATTGAAGAAAATCTAAAATAAGATTTGATTCCAAATTATAATTGATGAAAATCTAAAATAAGATTTGATTCAAATTTATAATTGAAGAAAATCTAAAATAAGATTTGATTCAAATTTATAATGGATGAAAAATCTAAAATAAGATTTGATTCATATTTATAATTGAAGAAAATCTTTGACCAAGTTGAAAAGAAAATATGGTCAAGATTTGAAGAATATTTGAAGAAGATTTGAAGAATATTTGAAGAAGATTTGAAGAATATTTGATCAACATTTAATGAAGATTTGAAGAATATTTGACCTACATTTAATGAAGATTTGAAGAATATTTGATCAACATTTTAATGAAGATTTGAAGAATATTTGATCAACATTTAATGAAGATTTGAAGAATATTTGAAATGAAGAATTTACAAAGTCAATCTACACAAAATTGAAACAGAATCCTTCTGAAGAATTTACAAAGTCAATCTACACAAAATAGGAACATAATCATTCTGAAGAATTTACAAAGTCAATCTACACAAAATAGGAACAGAATCATTCTGAAGAATTTACAAAGTCAATCTACACAAAATAGGAACAAAATCAATTTGAAGAATTTACAAACTCAATCTAAACAAGATACAATTCAAAATTAAATAAGGACTAAATTGAAGTCCAAATTTTCACTATAAATAGACACTCAACACTGAAGGAGAAAAGTATCAAAAAGCAGAAAAAGTAGAAGAACTCAAGCTCAAGATTCCAAATTCATCTTAGAGTTCAAAGAGAGAAACACTTGTTCGAATGAGAAATATTTTCTGAGTGTTCTTTTCTTAAAGTGTGAGAGTTATTGTTATTATCAGCTTTGTTAGAAGCAACTACTCAAGTTTCAATCTCTTGTATCCAACCCGATAGTGGTTTAGTTCCTTCTTCAATATGAGGTTGTCAGGTTGTTAGGAGAAGACTTGGCTTGTAGGGTCAAGGTGGTTAGTTCCTCAAAAGTCTGAGGTTGTCAGGCTATTTGAGAAGACTGGTTTGGAGGATCAGGTACTTTGTAATTCAAGGTTTTTGAATTAGTGGATTAAAACCTTTTGAATGAGGGGACTGGATGTAGCCAAGTTAATGGTGAACCAGGATAATTCTACGTGTCAAATTATTTATGCTTTCATTGCTTGCTGCCTCTAAATTTGATTGCTTCTACTCCAAGTAAGTCACCAAAACCAAACTAATTTTTAATTATTTATAAATTATCAAAAAGTTATCAACTTTGTGCAAACACAATTCAACCCCCCTTCTCGTGTTCGCACATTCAAAAATCATCTGTTCCTTTGATTGTTCATCCTCCAATCGACCCAACTCGACAATTTATGGTTACATGTTAGAAAAAAATATAAGGATACTATCTAAAGGTATATTTCTAAATCGGGTCAAAGAAACATACCCCAAAGCAGAAAAATCTTTATCATATAGTACAACATAATTTCATGTTTTTATGTAAACATACGACTCTATTTTTCAGAACTCACTGAAACTTTATCCCACCTTTTATTTTTATATTGGCAGTTGGAGGAAACCAAGATACGGGCTGAGCACCAGAGGATTGGTCCAGACTTTTTAGTTTTATAATTATGATGTATTGAATTATATTATGTAATGACAATTTGTTAAAGACTTAAATTAGTTCAAGTTGTAAAATTAATTTATGAATCTGCCAATACAAGTTGTAAACTATATTTTGAATGTAGTTTTCAGTTGTGTTTTATGATTCTAATTATTATTCAATTATATTTGCTTTTGTTTTATTAAGGTGTATAGATTCAATATCCAAGTTCTAGATAATTGGTATTGGGTCATACATTTTGGTATTAGAGATAGATCGATTCAATAGGACTATGGGTTATGGGTTATGAATTAAAATAGTTTTCTTTTACTATACATTCTAATTACCATTAAGTCTGATCAACTTAGTATTTGGTGTATGGTATGCTGAAGTATGACACAACCACCTACTGTTGCACCCTTGGAAAGGATTATGAACGCTATTCAAATGCAAACCCCAACTACCCATAATTTGGTAGAATAAATGGAAATGCAAAGAGATAGCACTCAAAATGCCAATATGGTATTTTATGATTTTCTTAAGTTGCAGCCTTCAACCTTCCATGTCAGCCACAATCCCTTATAGTCCCAAGCATGGCTGGATGAGATTAAGATGACATTTGAAGTAGTGCCATGTATTGAAAAATAGAAAGTGGCGTTTGCTGCCCATCTACTAAAGGGTGAGGCAGAGTATTGATGGAGGGGTGCAATGACTTATCTTCATACTCAAGGAACCTCTATGAATTGGGGACACTTTGAAGTGTTCTTTTTAGACAAGTACTATCCAAAAAAGGCCAAAAGACAAAAGGAGCTGGAGTTTGTGCACTTGCAACAAGGAGACATGTCTGTTGCAGAGTATGTTACTAAGTTTGAAGAACTGGCCGGGTTTTTCCCATATGCTCATTATGCACCCACTGAAGAGTGGAAGATAAACCAATTTGACTAGAGGTTGAGACATGAAATTAGAGGAAACATAGGCCATATGGAGATTACCAATTATTCTACTCTTGTACACACGAGCTACATTGTTGAAGATAATTTAAAGAAGGTACAAGAGGAAAGGCATGCGGAATGGCAACAAAATAGAGAGTTTGGAAAATTTGGCTAGTAGTTGAAGGTATAGACTCCTTAAAGGAAGGGAAAACAAGTATAGATCACTAGTTCCCCAAGAGAAAAACAGTGTCTTAAGTGTGTCGGAGAGCATGGAGGAAAATGCTTGGATGGAAAGCAAGTCTACTACTACTGCAAATAGTCTGGTCATATGGCTCTTTCTTGTCCAGTGCGCCAAAAACAAGGAGATTCAAACCCAAGCAAACCTAACAATGGGAAGGTCTTTTCCCTTAATGCTAAGAAAGGTAAGAATCACCATTTGATTATTGGTACTTGTTTCATAAATCAAACTGCTTTGACTTTCATATTTGACAGTGGTGCATCCAATTCATTCATATCCTCATATAATGTTTTGCAACTCAATCTTCCCCTACTTGAATTACCTTTCCCCTTAGTTGTAACTATTGCATCTAAGAATTTAATTGAAACTTCCTTAGTATGTCATTAGTGTCTAGTTATCTTATTTGACATGACGTTTTTAATATGTTTAGTATGTTTACCTTCTAAGGGGTTAGACATTATACTAGGAATGGTCTGGATGTTTGAACATTCAGTGACTCTGGTCTGCCATGGTAAGAAAATTATCATTCCCACAAGCAGTCCTCAACCAGAGCAACCATAACTTCCTCCCCTATCCACAACTTCCCAGCTCTTCCATTGTTTAAACCATGGGTGTCAAGGCATACTGTTGTTGTTATCCTCTAACTCATATTTAGAAGTAGAATTATCAAACATTCCAATGGTCAGTGAGTATGGTGATGTTTTTCCAAAAGATGTGACATCCCTTCCTCTAGAAATAGAAATATAACTCTCTATAGACTTGGTCCATTGAACAAGACCAATCTTCATTGCCTCTTATAGGATGTCCCCCTTAAAGTTGAGTGAGCTAAAAAATCAGTTGGAGTATCTGATAAGCAAACAATTCATCAGACCAAATGTGTCACCTTCGAGAGCCCTTGTGTTGTTAGTAAATAAAAAGGATGGCAATATGAGGCTTTGTATAGATTATATATAGTTGAATAAGGTAACCGTTAAGAATAAATATCCTTTACCAAGGATAGATGACCTATTAGACCAATTAGAGGGAGCTATTGTGTTTTCCAAGATTGATTTGAGATCTAGATATCATCAAATCAAAACAAAGTCAGATTATATCCCCAAAACAACCTTTAGGACCAAGTATCAATATTATGAATTCTTAGTTATGTCTTTTGGGGTGACCAATGCCCCAGCTGTATTTATCGATGATAAGAATATGATTTTTAGACCATACGTTGATAGGTTTGTAGTGGTATTCATAGATGACATTTTGATATACTCAAAAACCCCTAAGGAACATTTAGAACATCATTAGATAGTGCTACAAATACTAGAGATAGGAAGTTGTATGCCAAACCTAGTAAATGTGAATTCTATATGTTAGAAGTAAAATTTTTAGGCCATGTGATCACCAAGGGAGGAGTGGCAGTGGATCCTTCTAAGATAAAGACAACTTTGGAGTGGGAAGAACCTAAGAATGTGTATGAAGTTATGAGTTTCTTAGGATTGGCAGGGTACTATAGAAGATTACCCTTTTGTGTGGGATCATGAATGTGATAAGAGATTTCAAACACTCAAAACCAAAATGACCACTGTCCCTGTGCTGGCCATCCCAGATCCAACTTTAGGATTTGAGGTATACTATGATGCATCATTAAACGGTCTAGGTTGTGTGCTGATGCAAAACAGTCAAGTAGTGTCTTATGCCTCAAGGCAACTCAAACCATATAAGGAGAATTACCTTACCCATGACCTAGAACTGGTTTTCATAGTGTTTGACCTAAAGATCTGGAGACATTATATGTATGGAACATATTTTAATATCTTCAGTGACCATAAAAGTTTAAAGTACCTCTTTGACCAGAGGGAACTTAATATGAGGCAGATGAGATGGTGGAATTATTGAAAGACTATGACTTTTAGCTAAGATACCACCGAGGAAAGGCCAATGTAGTGCGAATGCCTTAGGTAGAAAGTCACTACTTATATTATAACTGTTGATTCAAGAACTAATATTACTAGAAACTTTTGAGATTTAAGCTGGAGGATGGCACTTCTTTAAGGGAGAATTCTTTTAAAACAGTTGGAACTAACCAATGATGTTAGGGGTCAAATTAGGCAGCCCCATGAATTAGATGGAGAGTTACAGGCTAAGAAGGGTCAAGATAAATTTTCAAAGGCAAATATGGGACAATTCTGTTTCAAAATAGAATTTGTATACCTAGGGACCAGAAATTAAAGAAAATAATATTAGAGGAAGCCCATAAGAGCCACTTGACCATTCACCCTAGAGCCACCAAGATGTATCAGGATCTTAAGAAGAATTATTGGTGGTCAGGCATGGAGAATGGTGTCGCTACGTTTGTTGCCCAGTGCCTTACTTGTCAAAAGTTAAAAATAGAACATCAGTGGCCGGCAGGTCTATTGCAGCCTCTGGACATACCTGAATGGAATGGGATTCTACTTCAATGGATTTTGTAGTGGGACTACCTCATACCAAGTCAGAGTATGATTCTATTTGGGTAATTATAGACAAATTGACTAAGTCAACTTACTTCTTACATGTTGGGACTACCTATAATACCCCTAAGCTAGCCAAATAATTTATAAAGGAGATAGTAAGATTACATGGGGTACCTCACACTATAATATCAGATAGGGACCCCAATTTTACCTCTATATTTTAGAAAGCCTTCCAAAAGTCTTTAGGGACTATGTTACACCTTAGTATTACTTATCATCCTCAAACGGATGGTCAAACGTAAAGGACCATCCAGACTTTGAAAGATATGTCAAGGGCTTGCATTTTGGGGGATGGGGGTGTAACACCACAATTTTTATAATAAACTATTTTGTTAATGAAATAGGATTTTAAATAATTAATTTGGTGTTAAAACTATTTTAGAATATATGTTGATTAATTTTCTTTATATGTGTGTTCTCTAAGATGTGCTATTCTTGTACATATTTTACTAAACAAGTTATATAAATAACAAATATTATATTTTATTATTTTATATATTTTTCTAAAAATAATAGTATTTTAGTGTAATATTTTAAGAATAAAATTTTAGGTGATTTTACGTGTATTTGTGCGTAGGTAATTAATGTGATATATTCTTGTACGTTTGACTAGTGTTAAGTGTGTACATATTTATATTTTAATTATTTCTATGTACTTCCTTTTTTAGTTATTTATTTTATAAATAAATTAAAATAAGTGTGTTATTAGTAGGGTCTTTTTAAAAAAATAAATATGGTAAGAAAATAAAATGGGGTTCAACGAATTAGGTTAATAATAACATAACATGTTTAAAATAATAAAGAAGAAGAAGTCAAATATAACCTAATATAATAAGAGAGAAAGTAGCATAACATGAGAGAAAGTAGCGCTACAATAGAAAGAATTTGGGAGCAGCCGCACGGAGGAAACAAGAATAACCAAAATAGAATAGAAAATCCATGCTGGTGTCCCATAACTGTCTAGTAAACTTTCTCCATCTTTGTCCAAATTTTAGTATGTCCGTTCCTCTATTGATTCAGTTAATTTGATCCACTTTATCAGATTTTTAACCATCGAAATTTCTCTCTAAAATATCCGACTTCTCCGTTTGTGGAATTCGTTATTTTGCACCGTTCTTCTTCACCGTAAGTCTGATTTGAGTGAAATCAATGACTAAATGACTTTATGAATAGTTTCTATATTATCCATTGATTTTTTTTTTTCTGATGTAGGTTAAGCTTAATTCACTCAATTTCGAAATTGACTCTTTTAGAGTGTGTTGTCATAATTTATTTTTGACGTTTACACATAAAATATCGAGGTATATCGATTGAAGGACAAGAAGTTAAAGATCAAAGGCTTTTTCTTGTGGACTTGTATTCGTGTGCAAAATCATCGAAATAAGATATATTGTGAGATGAACGAGAAAACCTTATTTCCCAACGATTCATCCGGGGCTCACTACGTATGATAGTAGCTCTTTGAGGGATAAATTAATTAATGTGCAAATATGAAAAGTGTGAGATTAAAAGGTGGAATATAAATATTTATATGGTGTTGGCTTACCACACTGGCTGCAAAAGAAATGTCTAAACGGGTGACTGTGAGGTAGTTTAATTTACCAACCAATCTTCTATATCTCCATGAGTATGAAAATGGCTCCCCATGATTAGGTAGAAGTTTGACATTTGGATCCATAGGAGTGTCAACCGGCTTGGCATTCAATAAATCTGTCTCTTCAAGAATATCCATGGCATAATTGCTTTGTGAAATTACTAAGCCGTCCTTAGATTGGGCTACTTCAATACCCAAGAAGTAGCGGAACTTGCCAAGATCTTTAGTTTGAAAATGATGAGATAAATGTTGTTTCAACTGGAGTATGCCCTACTGATCACTACCAGTTATGACAATATCATCTACATAAACATTCAAGTAAATGCACCCTTGGTTTGAGTGGTGATAGAAAGATAATGATTAACTTCACTTCAATTCATACCAAATTGTTGCACTACTGTGCTAAATCTGCCAAACCAAGCTCGAGGAGACTATTTAAAACCATAGAGAGACATCTAAAGTCGACAAACCATGGTAGGGGACTACCCTGAGCAACAGACCCACGTTGTTGGTCCATATACACTTCTTCTTCAAGGTCACCATGCAAAAAAGCAATTTTAATGTCAGGTTGGTGAGACACGAATGTCTGATGGCAGCAATAGAGAGGAGTAGTCTAACAGAGGCCATCTTAGCCACTGGAGAGCAAGTATCACTGTAATTGAGGCAAAAAATTTGAGTATACCCTTTTGCCACCAAACGAGCTTTAAAATGATCAATCTTATCATCAGGACCAACTTTCACCGTATAAATCCAACGACATCCTACTAAAGACTTTCGAGATGGTAAAGGAACCAATTCCCAAGTAACACTACTCTGAAGTGCACACATCTCGTCAATCATTGTTTGTCTCCACTCTAGGTGGGATAAAGCTTCACATGGAGATTTAGGAATAGAAATGAAAGACAAGGGAATAAGAGAAAATGAGAGACATATGGTGAAACCGTGTGTCTGAACTACACAACGGAGTCGGTTTGTTATAGGCTCAAGGCAATAAATACAAAAATAAATCTGGGAGATATTATCCCTATTTACATGATATGTAATAAATATAAAGATCATAAAATATATTTTCAACAGTTACTGTTCACCTTCTCTTCCAAATCTTCCTGTAACGCCCCATATTTTGATCCAAGACATTACTTAAAAGTATTTGTTTTCTTTCAAAAACGACATAATTTTTTTTAAAGAAAGTAGTTTATCATGTGATCAATAAAATTTCACTAGTAAATAGTTTGATTTTATTTCATAAAATAACACAACGCAATTTACCAGATATCATTTAAATTCTCCTTAAGTGAAATGAGAACAATGTTGACTGATTCAAGTTTTTCCTAACGGAAGGACCTCACCTCCGCATTTCTATTTTAAATTGACGATGAAAAGTGAATAAACTTTAAAAATGTACCACATCGGTCTTATCACTACAAACATTATTTTTTAATTAAGGTACCCCTTTTTCGTGTGCGTCAAGCAAACGTCATTCATGCAACTCTTCGAGATCGTTAGAACCTAAATGTTGGTGTAAGGGGCCAGTTTATCCCACGACAAAATTAAACCAAATTATAAGTTAATAACCATAAGATATGAATATAAAATCTTTTTGTAATAAAAGATTTAGAGAAATTGATTTTTTTTCCATCATTCATAGAGATGTATCAAAAGTCATACAAAGGCATCTAAATAAATCGAGTAGCAACTCACCTTAGAGCAAATAATTAGATCGAAATAAAAATAACAATAAAATGAATGCAAGTTGTGCATGCTCCTAAACATATATGATCTGGATATAACCAGCTACACAAGCGTCCACACAGAAGTCACCCATACCAATGAGAAAAAATTAAACCAGCCACATAGGCGTCCACAAAGATGCATATGATATGTCATGAAATGATAATGATGCTCGAAATTCACAAATCACTAGCCAATTAGGCAACCACAAAGATAATAATATTTCAACCACAAATAACCAGCCACTCAGACAACCACAAAGATAAAAATATTCAAGATTAAATTTTAATCACATATGACATCAACAATTTATTCTCATGGATGCTTACAATCGAGAATCAGTAATTTTATTATCCCAAATATATAACACACAAACACGCAAATAAATATCTTAAAGTCATAACTTTCATTTTATAACTATAAAATTGGATTAGCGACGTGTTATTAATAGCCATCAAAACTCAAATAACGAAGAACGCATACAAATATAAACTTTATTTCTTCTACTATAAATTTTCTCCCATTATTAGTCATTTAGTCATACAAATCAAGGTTTACCACTAAACACATCACAAAAATCAACTTAATCATGTTATCATAATTAAAAATTAAAACTTTGAAATGAAATAGCACAGAAATCAAAACTTTAAATTAAAAATATTCCTAACAAACATATTACTCATGAGATCATAGTAAAAATCATAACTCATAAAAATCATATTACTCATGTTACATTAATAAAAATCGAAATTTTATAATTAAGTTTATCAAGACAAACATATTACTCATAAGAACAAAACATTATAGTTAAATTCTTTAAGGCAAACAAAAAATCAACATTTTTCTTTTAGGACATCAAGACATATATCAATATCTTACAAACTATTAATTTAATATCTAGCCTAACCTTGCATGGGAAAAAGCCCTTACCTTGAGTACTTTCCTTCTAGGTGACACTATATAGCCCTCGAAAATCTCACCTAGATGAAGGAACGAAAGTTTAGAACTTCGATCGGAATGCGAGGGAATGTGAGGATGGTTGTTTGAGTGGCTTAGAAAATATTTGAGATAGATGAAACGTTGGTAATGGCGTGTGGGTGATTATGACTTCTTTTGCTCTACTGCAAGTTTAATCATGTCCTACGAATGAGAGGTGTATGTGTCTAATAAAGGAGGCATTGAGCTGATTAGAGAGAAGGAATAATTCTCTTAATTGAGTTTAATTGCACACATGAATAAGAAATTCAATTGAAATAATACCATTTAATGACTAACCGTTAAGAATTAATTGACATTCATGTATTTATTCTTGCTAGTTACACATTTGAATGGACACAAGGGAAAGTGCACGGTTCTATAAACTAAATACTATTAAAAATAAAATATAGTTATCAAAAGTAGTAGTGTGGGTGATTCAATTTTGACTTAGTCAAAATTGACTTGGTCATTGTTCACTCTAAGACATAAATTTCTATGAGTTTTAATTAGTTAATAATGAAAATCCCAATAATTAATTAATATAAAAATACTTCATCAAATAATTGAACATCCAAGGAATAAAACAAAATAAACAAAACTAATGGTTTTAAATTAATTAATTAAAATAAAGGGTGTTACAATTCTAAGACTAGAAGTTTACTAATGTCCCCTAAAGCTGCCCGACAGCCTTGCATTCGGGAATTTGTCTCTTACTCCTTGCGAATAAACTCAAATCAGTGAAGCAGGGAACCCGTCTTCAAAAGGAGCTTAGATTTGCTTTGGACCAGAATCTTCTTCTTCTTGGTGCCATTTATGTGAGTTCTTCTACATTAACTTCTTTTAGCATGAGGGTTATGGGAATTCATTCACTAAAATTCTTTACTTCTTGTGAGAAACTGTTTTGGGGGCATTATGGGTTAGAAGGACTTATAGCGTAAGGAAATGGAATTTTTATCATATCGGTGATTTGAAACTGCACCCAAATGATTTTAAAATGTTGTTATGATCAAGCTGCCTATAATCCAAGTCCTTCTGATCAAGCTGCATCAGATCCAAGTCCTTTTGATCAAGTTGTCTCTGGACACGTATCCTCAAATACTCCCTCTGGACATGTATCCTCTGATTCTGCCTCTGGACACATATCATTTGATCATGCGTCTAGACACATATCCTCTGATTTCGTCTCTATACATGAATCCTCTGATTTTGCCTCTTGACATGTATCCTCTTTCTCTATATTTGGTCATGTAACCTCTGACTCTAATTATGTTGCACCTGACCTATATGCTTCTTGTCATGCTGCCTCTGGTTAAAGTTTGTCTCAGATCAAAGTTTGCCTCTGGTCATGTTGCCTCTGATATGTTAGTCCAAAATTCACTGCCAATGGTTTGGAGTTCCGCCTCTGGCTATGTATGCCTCTAGTTCTAGCTCTGATTAGGGACTTAGGATTAAATTCCCAATTGATTTTCAATATATTGTTAAGTTATTATAAGTGTTATGGAGTAATGATGCATTGGAAACATAGTATTATCAACGCATTGAATACATAACATCTCAAGTGCATTACATTCTAATTAATCAAATCATGTGTGGCATTATTCATAGTGGGACATTCAGGTTTGTTCCAGGCATGGAACATTAGGTATAAGAGAACCACCGTGACGCTCGTTGAGGTTTGGCCAAACCACCTTTACCAATATAGACTCAATCATCTTGGTTTCAAGGAAAATATTTGAGGTCATGCATAGTTTTGAGAATCATAATGAAATAATGATTTCAGTTAAGCTTTTATGAAAAATTGAAGTTAAGAGTTTCATGATGAGATGCATCATAATTTCATGTATTTTTGCATATTTATGAAATAAATATTTTTAAACTACCCGTATCTTTATTTTCGGAACTCACTGAGATTTTATCTCATCACTTTATTTTTATATTAGCAGCTAGAGGAAACCTAGATATCAAGTCGATTTTGATATGCTAAGTCTTTCTTTCGCTCCCCTGACATTGTTCTGATTATTTTCTCTCACGTTAGAGTTCATCTTCTTCTTATAACTAGGGATTGAACATTTTTTTTTATTTTTTATTTTCACTCTCTCTCACATATGGACCGTGCCATTTACACATATACACTTAATTTTTTTTTCTTCTTATTATTTTCATTTTATTCGAGCAACTAATAATTATATAAATTCAAATTGTAAACTTCTTTAAATATAATTTTATTTTCAAAATGTTGTTAATATTTTAAGATTCATATTTAACAAAATAGAGTAAATAAAATAATTAATCTTCAAACATGTATTAATAGCTAAAACTCTTATTTTCGATATTATCATTGCAATTAGAGATGGGAATAGAACAGGACAAGCTAGATTAATTTTTAGGTATGAGTCTGACTTACGGTCTACTATAGGCATTTTTTTGGCCTAGTCTGAAAGCCTATTTCACATTAAATCATTTAAATAGTACATTTTATATATTTTTTTAAACAAACTAAACTAGACCTTTATATATAAGAAAAACTAATAAAATAATAATGAAAATAAAAATTAATAAAATTATACTTTTTTTACTCAATAAATACTCAGTTAGTAACAAACAATATATATATATATATAGGTCGGCCAATCAGGCCTAATTAAAAAAAAAGTCTAAATTTAATATTTTGATTAAATCTAATTAGACCATATGGACGGCCTAGTCTGTTACCTAATTGCAATTACTAATATATGTATTAAAATTATTTTAACACTTATATGATATAAGAGATATTTTAAGATATTCAAAATATATTCCAGGAAATTAATCATTTGATCATGTATGTATAAAATTATAATATTATAGCAAGCACACAAGTAAATAAAATTAATCAAGATTTATTCTAAAACACTTTTAATGTCAAATTAATTCATTAAAATTATATTTAATTAATACAATAGTTTATTATAAATGTGAGTGTTATTGTTTTGCATATAGACGATTAAATGATTTCTTCATTGTTGACTTTATCGTTGATTGATTCTTCAGAAGTATTGACTTTTTCTAGATGGAGACTTCATCAGAGAATTGTATTATTCGAATATCATTGTTTTTCCTTTAGAAGATCTTGATCAAAGGATCATCAAAAGTCTCCACTAATGGTTAACTTTTGTCAACGACAAATGATCATTGTTGCACTTTACATTTTGTGATTAGACAAACCAATGTTGACTTTTCTCCTAGCGGCTTCTAATTGTTGAGTCAGAGTATAAATTATTACACTTTTGTTGCAAAACTTCTTTATCACATTACTTTTGTGAATTATCGATTGCAATAAGATGAAGATTCACTCTACAATGTTCTTAAAGATCTACTATTTTAATCCAATATACATATAGAGTTTAAATTAAACACTATCAATTAAACACTACCAAGAAAAATTAAATTAAGGTATGTCAAAGTGATTTTTTTAAAGGTCCCTAACATGGTAATTTTTTTTCCTGTTTCAAGATATACTATAACAAGCTAGACAATGGCTAAGTTAGCAGCTCAAACCACTTTCTCTCCCCCACACATAAAACAAACAAGCATAGTCCTCATTGCTTGAAAAAAATGCAAGAGAAGAAAAAAAGTGTCGAGTAAGAGTGACTTCTCTAAAAAAGTTATGTTAGGATCCTACGAGATACGCATTTTTTTTTCAAAGGGTCTTGCATTCTAAAATCACTAAAATTATTAGTAACAAACACATTGTAAAAATAGGAAGAAATAAAAACAAGGGACATTTTCATTAGAATTTAAAAGCTTAAAACAACTTCTTCATTACCAAAATTTAAACTTGCATTTCCCATTTGAACCTAGATCACACCATCACCGATGAATGATATAGTCTTTCCCCAAGAGATTGGATTCACTTGAATTTTTCCGATGACTAAAACTAGAGAGTTGTAAGAATAATTACCAGTTATCTAGAATTTGACAATTGAATCTATACATTTCAATAAAATAGAAACAAGTATTACAAATCAATAATAAGTCTCATCAAAGTAACTTGTAACTACATTTAAACAACATAGTTTACAACTTAATTTAATGAACCATTTAATTAAATTACACGAGCAGTACTGAAACTATAAAAATGTTCCCTAATACATCAAGTTACTTCAAAATAAAAATAAAGCACCAAGTCTAAAATAGGGCTTGCAGAACATCTCTCGTACTAGGACTGAGCATCAGTCACCTTCAATTTGCTAATGCATAAAAAAAAGGAGTGAGATAAAATCTTAGTGAGTTCTGAAAATAAAGGGAGGGTATTTTTAAAATATTTCTTTCGTAAATATGCATAAAACATGGAAATATTATGCATCTCATGCTAAAACTCTCAGCTTTAACTTTCATAAAGCTTAACTTAAAACATTTTTTCTTCCTTAATAATTCTGAAAAATATATGCATAACTTCAAATCTTTTCCCTAGAATATGGAAAAAGGTGGTATGACCAAACCCAAACTAGTGTCATGATTGTTCTCCTTTATATGTTATTTCATGCTTGGAACAACCTGAATGTCCCACCGTAAATAAGGTATTGCATGAATTGATTAAAAAGAATGCCATGCGCTTGACATGTTATGTATGTAATTCCTTTGTAATGTCATGTATGCAATGTATCATTCATCCATAACAATTTTAAATAACTTAATAATATATTGAAAATCAAGTGAGAATTAAATCCTAAGTCCCTGTTCAGAAGCTGGAACCAAAGGCAGACTTCTGACGAGAGGCAATGCAATGTGAAGTAACATATTAGAGGCAACATGATCAGAAGCAACTCTGACCAGAGGCATTATAATCAAAATCAGATGATACGTGACCAGAGGTAGAGTTAGAGGATATGTAAGACTCAATACCAATTATCTAGAACTTGACACTTGAATCCATACACCTATAAATACAAAGGAAAATAATAATGAATAATAAATTAGAATCACCAAACTTAATTGGAACTACATTCATAATTATAGTTTACAAGTTCAATAGATTCATAAAATATTACATCTTGAAAATAATTAGATGAACATAATCAGACGAACATAGATTAGAGGTTGCATGACTGGAGGCAAACTCTAATCCAAGGCAACATGATTAGAAGAAAGACATAAGGGAAACAACATAGGCAAAGTAAAAGAGTATTATCAGAGGCAAAATATAAGTATTTTACCAGAGGAAAGAACAGAAGTAATTTACTAAAGGAAAAATACATGGAATCATAAAACAACTAATAAAAGCAAATTTCCCACTTGCATAAAATGACAATCATAGGAAAAATGCCCAGAAACATAAAACTAAAATAAAATTTAGAACACAATAGAATTAGGCAACTGAAAGCAGCCAGAATCAGAACACAACTGAGTCAGGAGCAAACAACATCAGAAACAAGAGTAGATTTAGAGGCATAATAAAAAGTAGAAAATCATAGGCAACTGAAATAAGAATTAGAAGCAGAAGGATATTCTTCAAATCCTATAAAAACATTTACCTCGTATATCACCCATCAGATTTATTCTATTGCTTAAATTCTTAACACATCACAAACATCAAATATTCTAACACATCATAAGCATCACATATGCATAATGCATGATTTCCAAAAAGACCCAAAATTAACAATTCTCCTACAAACATTTCCTACATGCTAAAATCAACAATTCTCTCACTCTCAAGTTTAGGAAAAAAAACCCAAAATTAAATTTAGGAAATAATTTAAAACAGTGGGAAAAATGATATTCAAAACCCAGAACCCACATTAAATGTAAAAACATTTCTAAAAAGAACTTACAAAGATTGCATTAAAGAAAAAGAAGATTCTGGTCCAAAGCAGCTCTGAGATCCTCTTGAAGTCGGGTTCCCTGCTTCATTGATTTGAGTCGATTCACGAGGATGGAGAGATAAATTCCCGCATGCAAGGTTGTTGATCATATTAGGGGGACTTTAGTGAACTTTTAGTTTTGGAAGAGAAGGAAAAATGGAGGATTTGGAAGAGAAAGTGAATAGTAAAAATGAGGTTATCCTTTAGACTGGTTATGAGAATGAGAAGAGAAAATGAGCAAAAGATGGAGTATTTTTTTTCTGGGAAGAATAAAATGAGGGAAAAAAAAAGAAAACCCTCCTTTTTACCCCTTGGTCATTTTCCATATTACCTTTTTGTCCATTCCTATTTTAATTAAAATTGTTTATTTTTAAATTAGTGTGTTAATACTTTGACTAACTTTTATTTTTAACATATTTTAATTAAATGGGTTGTTGGTTCACCTCAAAACTTCTCTCTGTAGTAAGAGTTTTTTCTCTTTTAGTAGACACTTGTTTCTCATGCTCATGTTCTTTATTCGATTCTATGTCGTTTGTGACAGTGATAATTTGGGGTTCATTAGGCTTGAGCTCAACTTAAGTGCATGATGAGTATTGAAGCCTTTTAGATAACTTTGAAATGGTCATTTGCATCTAGCTTGTATGCCTCTCATCGATGTCTGACTCTTTTTCGTGTTTTGGACATTGACGTCGCATACAAGGTGGTATATAGATGTTCCACTTAGAGTAGTAAAGATCACATTGATCACCATTAGGCTGAATTTCAAAGTCATCCCAAGAATTTTCTATCGGATAGTCTTGGCTCTCATGCTCCAGCTAGGGGTGTGCATAGTCCAAAAACCAAATTGAATTGTACCACATTAATAGTGCAGTTCAGTTTTTAAAAACCACTTTAAAAAAATCAGTTATTTTTTGAACTAGTTACAGTTCAGTTCTAAACCAGTTTAAAATCGGTTTATAATAATAAACCAGTTTAGTATGTTTCAACCGGTTTGAAACTAGTTTTTAATTAAATCCAATTCGAACTGGTTTTTATTGAATTGTTTAAAATCGGTTTTTCAGTGAATTTTTTAAAAGATTGATTTTAAAATCAGTTTTAAGTGTTTTTTTTTTTAAAATTGGTTCTAAAACTAGTTTAATTGTATTATTTGTAACAAAAACTTATTTTTAAGTGATTTTGAATCAATAACTTATTTTTAAAAGTCAATTTTGTAGAGGTAAATTAACGACCAATCTAAATTATAAGATGACATCGAATTTATTTAAAATTAATTGGGATATCCGTTATCGGTAAAAATGGCAATATGAATATGAGTTTTGGATAAATATCCGTAAAATTAAGCATAAATACATGTATAGAAACTTTAACACACATCAATCCACACCCCATAAATACATGTATAAATACATGCATAAATACGTTTAGTTTGCGCCAGAATTATAAGATTCTATTATGCGTTAAGGCTTGGACGGAATGTGAGCACACCACACTCTCACCAATATTATATATATATATATATATATATATATATATATATAACTTTTTTATTTTTGTTTTTGTTCATACTAATATGTATTTTTTATTTTTATTTTTATATTTTTGGATGTTTTTATTTGATTAAATATTATCATTTATAATATTTTATGAGATGATTTAAAAATAATTTTATGATATTGAATACAAAAAGGTTTGAAAGTGGTTCAAACTGGTTTTTTATAAAAAGTTTAGTTAACTGGACTTTTTAAAATTTATGGTGCAGTTCATAAACCATTTAATTGGTTTGGGCTTTTCTGGTGCAGTGCAATCCAGTTTATGAATGCAGTCCAATTAACTATATTTTTTGCACACGCTCAGCTCCGGCAAGTCATAATGTAGTCTTCCATTGTTTTCCTCTCTCTCAATTTGGCTTTTAATATATACTCTCTCATAGTTTTTCTCTTATCCATTTTTTTTATTTCGTATAAAATAGGATCAACTGCAAACAAGTTCCTAAGAACCGGTGAACATGCACAAATAACATTAATAATAATAAATCAGTAAATAAAACTAATAAAAAAAGGAATATATTAACTTTTTTTTTGTTTTTAAAAAGTTAAAGTAAAGTTAAAATTTAAATAATAACAGCTAAGAAGGAAAGTTTTTGTTTTTCTTACTTTTTTATAGAGTAAATTAAAAAATTAAAAATGAAAATAGTAAAAATATATAGAATAATAAAAATACTTTTCACATAATATTGCTAAATTAATCCTCGCAACAACATCAAAAACTTATTGCTCTAAAATATTATTCTATCCACATAGATTAATAAGCAAATATCAAACTTTATCCACATAGATTAATAAGCAAATATCAAACTATTTAAAATTATTTATTATTTAAAATAACAATAATAGTATAATTGATTACGATAACCAAATAGCAAGTAACAAATAATTAAAAATAAAAACGTAAAGTTGGATAACAATAGAGAGAAGTGTAGGGTCACCGTTCCATTTGTAACTCTGATTACCCCCGATTCTAGTTCTATTTAAATTTCTTTTTTGTTATTCAATTATAAATTTCTTTACTAAGACTATTAGTCCATTTGTCATTCGTGATCAATATTCTTTTTCTTAAATTAACCTTATGTTTTGTCATGCATAGATTTTAAATCAAATAAAAGCATAAAACATATAAGAAAATTTACTTGAACAATAAAAAATAATTAAAATAACTCTAAAATAGATAATTTATATATATTAAAAGGTAGTTCAATTACAAAATCTACCAAAAATCGTAGAAGAGAATTTAGTGAGTCGTTATCATAAAGAAAATCAAAACAAAAATAAAAGTGTTTATCAAATTAAAAAGAAGAATAAAAACTTATAAAAAAATAAAATTTTGTTTCAAAACTCGAAACACCTTACCAACTCTAAAAGATAAATATTTACTACCTCAATTTTTCTCCTATGCGGCACTGCTTCTCCTGATTTTTCTTATGTGACATGTGCTTCTCGTCATTTGTTTACGCAGCGCCTGCTGATATATTGCTTATTTTGTTTAAGACTATTCATTTCAATTGGGCTATCAATTGAGTTGGAGAAATCCGGCCAAATACTATTCCACGGCGCATCCTTCAATATAAATATATCAATACAATAGAATAAAACAATATTTTAATAAGCTATATACCACCCGTGGTCTCTTAATTTAATTTCAATTAACGATATAATCATTTATCTTTTTTTTTTCTTCCCGATTTGGTCCTTTATGTTTTTAAATAATTTCAGCGTTACCCTTTAAGTGGGGTTCCGTTAAGAAAAAGTTAAAAAATCTCTCATCCGTTTTCAGAAAAAGTTACCCTTTATGTTTTGGAAATATTTCAGAAAAATGTTCAAAGTTTGTTCTAAGTTTGGTAGTAGGATTGATTCGTTAAAACTGAAGCTATGTGGTATTTCTACTCCATAGACATCACTTTAGATCAGTGACAATCGTTCCTAGAGGTTTGATGAACATATGCAATGATCCAGAGAAGGAATTTTTTAACTTTTTCTTAACGGAACTCCACTTAAAGGGTAATGCTGAAATTATTTAAAAACATAAATGACCAAATCAAAAAAAAAAAAAAAGATAAAGGACTAAATCGTTAACCGAAATTAAGTTAACGGACCACATGTGGTATTTAGCCATGTTTATATTATGGCAAATGTCACATTTGTCGCTTATCGAGAGTGTTTAAGTTAATTTAATCTTTCTATACTAATTTGTATTATTTTTCTTCTCAAAATCAATTTTGTAAAAATGAGGATCAGACATGGATAAGTAGGAATCAAACCATAAAATAGAATAAAATAAATGGTAGGTATATTTAAATAATATTAAAATTTATCATTTGTTCTAACATTTAAATGGTAGATATACTTAAAATTATTTAAATAATAAATTTATCAATGATCTCTTGTTTTTATAGAGTATATGGTTCCAACGGATTTTTTTTTTAGATCGTTGCAGTAAAGACAACTAGAGTTTCCATTATTTTTTATGATCTTTTCTTGCCATACTAATGTAGAATAGAGGAATATCTTGTTTCCTATCTTCTTGTCGGAGTTTTGATATTTGATTTGTCTTTAGGCACTTTGATCAATTCCGATTCTTTTGCTCATCTCTTGAGATGTTTACTCGTTAGATGCTTGAACTAGAACCATTTGTTCTAACATTGCATATGTAATGTATCTTTTTATTCAGAGGATAAGTTTCACATATTTAATGTGAACTGACGTCTTTGTACTAGAGATTCATATAGATTGATCAACATAATTTTCTTCTAAGTTATGACTAGTTCTTTCACTCGTAAACATATTTATTTGTTCATTAGTTGACAATATATTTTAAGTTCTTCACACATAAACATTTGTCGTTAAGTCATAGTTGTTTATGTTACTTGTGTCAAATAGTCAACAACACAAATTCTTTCTATGACTTTAAATAATCTTTCTATAAATAACACTTCAGTTCTTTATCTTTTTATTTTTTATTTTTATATAGTCTTTATTTAATTTTAAGTAACAATTTGATCATTTATGTCTTAAAATGTCAACAATATTCTCATTTGTTTTGCAAAAACTGAAAAAATTCATCAAATTTTTCAAACAAAATCCATAAAATTAATTATCATCTTCAATATAATGCAAATTTCATCAAATTAATAACTCAAATCTTCAAATAAACTCATATTTTCATTCTTCATTTGATGAATTTGATGTTGTTGGAGATGGAAATATGAGTTTATTTGAATATTTGAGTTATGCATTTGATGAATATATGAACTTTCATGAAATTGGTATTGAATTTTATGGGTTTTGTTTGAAGATGTTGATGAATTTTCTAAGTTTTTGTAAAAAAAGGATAACATTGTTGACATTTTAAGATATAAAGGATCAAATTGTTACTTAAAATTAAATACAAGACTAAATCAAGAAAAAAGAAGATAAAGGACTGAAGTGCTATATGAAATTAAGTTAAGGGACGTGGAAGCAATTATGCCTAAAGTTTTCATACCAAAAACTGTTTCTAATTAAATAAATAAAAATACAACGTATGACTCTCCTTCCCGATATCACCTATTAGAGCGAGACGTCACCCAACTTTGACTTCAAGTCTCATTAACTTGTAACAATTGCGATTTCTCAAACGCATAGTCAAACCAGTCAAACACAAATAACGAATGAGGTGAGTTTCAAAATTATGTTAAAAGTATAATATAAGTAAGAAGAATACACAATTAATTATAAATAAACTGTATCAACAACCGAATCAATATGAAGAATTTACAAATGCAATATGAACAAAATACGAACATAATCAATCTAAAGAATTTACAAACTCAATCTAAACAAAATAGGAACATAATCAATCTGAAGAATTTACAAACTCAATCTGAACTAGATACAATTCAAAATTAAACAAGGATTAAATTGAAGCCCAAATTTTAACTATAAATAGATACTCAAGGCTGAAGAAGAAAATCATCGAAAAACACAAAAGAGTAGAAGAACTCAAGCTCAAAATTCCAAATACATCTTATAGTTCAAAGAGAGAAACACTTGTTCAGGTTAGAAATATTTTTCGAGTATTGTTTTCTTAGAGTGTGAAAGTTATTATTATTATCAGCTTTGTTAGAAGCAAACACTTAAAGTTCCAATCTATTGTATCCAACCCGATAATGGTTTAGTTCCTTTTTCAATATGGGGTTGTCAGGTTGTTAGGAGAAGACTTGACTTGTATGGTCAAGGTGGTTAGTTCCTCAAAAGTATGGGATTTTCAGGCTATTTGGGAAGATTGACTTGAAGGGTCAGGTGCTTTGTAATACAAGGTATTTGAATTAGTGGATTAAAGCATTCTGAATGAGGGGACTGGATGTAGCCAAGTTAGTGGTGAACCAGGATAAATCTATGTGTCAAATTATTTATGTTTTCATTACTTGATACCTCTGAATCTGATTGTTTCTTATTTAAGTAATTCATAAAAACTAACCAACTTTCATTAAATTAGCAAAATGTTATCAACTTTGGCAAACACAATTCAACCTCCCATTCTCGTGTTTGCACCTTTGCACCTTCCTTTTATAGCAAAAGAGTCCCTCTTTTGTTGTATTGTGTAGTGGAGGAAATGATGAGATTCCTTCTACTTTTTGAACTTGCAGCTTGGTGACAGACAAGTGCCAAACTGCTTTTGTCTTCTGATGAATGAAATTTCCACGAAATTTCCTTGCTTTTGTCTTCTGCTGAATGAAATTTCCACGAAATTTTGTTTTGACATATTTCCTTTTTCAATTCCTTTTAAGTCCATTTTTATTTTTTATTTTTTTTATAATTAGGTCCACAACAAAAATTTGGGCTAGGCCCGTTATATGGCAAATTTGAAATGGGCCTTAAATTTACTTGGACAATTGTTTTCACTTGGTAGGGGTGAAGATACCAAAACAGTCGTCTTCATTTTCATCTCCCAAGTTCATGGAAGTTTCTGAAGTAGTACCTGAAGAAACTTTTGAGGAATCAGTCTTGCTTTTGAGAAGCTGGGCCATAATCTCAAACTATTCATCTTCAGTTTTTGCTGCTGCCAACTATGTTTGGGAAAATGATTTTTGAGCCAAGAATTGGGTATGCATTGTTTGTGGTTTCTGTAATCCTTGCTTTTGGAGCCATGTGGACACAACTTGCTTTTCGATGCTTGGTGGAATAGAGCATTTTGTCCACCATTTAACCTTGAATCTTCTAATGAGGATTGTTTGGGCCTGTTGTTGGTCGATTTCTAAATACCAGGCTATAACCCATGGTAAGAAGAATTTTGTAGAGAACAGCATTAAAGGGTGGAAAATGCGTTTTCTGTCTGAGGGTTTGTAGTTGATTGAAAGCTTTCTTGAACTTCTGGATGAAGAATATCAGGGATGGAACCATAAAGTTTCCACTAATGGGCAAACCACTGAGGGATTTTTGAAGGGTCCATGGTAAGGTAAAAGAAAAATAGCCAAGTATGACTAAATTTCTGGTTTTGGATGAGGAAAACATTATACCAGGCTTGTTGGTAGTCTCGGTAGTTAAAAGTCCTACAGTGATTTATTGTGGTTTTGAAATTTAATGGGAATTGTTTTGGGGTATGAAGGTTTGATTCCCATTCAGAAGGTGGGATTATTTTATGGATTTTGGCGGTTGAGTAGGCCACTGGGCTTTCTTTTGGGTTATCCTGTATTGTTACAGAACCCGTCAATTCAAGAATAGATTTGTAATAAGGCTGGGGTTTTGATGAATCCCAAGGTTTGAAAAACCAGCCTTCTGGAAATTTTTTTGAAATGACCAATTGAGGATTTTTGTCATAAAAGTGGTCCTCTATTGTCCAAATGTTTTGAAATTCTTTTTTGACAAAATACTCAGATTTTGGTTTAAATTTAAATAAAGTAATCTGTGAATCTTGTGGATTTAAAACAATTTTTGAAGGTTCTCCTTGTGAAGGTTTTGAAATAATCATTTGAGAAGGGGTTTTTGAAGATGAAGATTCTCCCCTCTCAAGCTTCTAAGAAAATGGCAGTTCCATCGAGAGACATTCAATCTCTTTTAGGAGCTCCTGGAGCCTTGCGGCCTTTTGCAAATTTATGTCTTCTATTGAGGCTTTGATTACTTCAAAGTTTTGGGGTCCCAAAATATGTTGGCTTGCAAGCCATTTTTGGATTTGTTTTTGGGCTTCTTCTTCTTCAACTGATTGGGCCCAAGATTTAATGGGTTGTGCAGAAGAGATAGGTTTTGGATTTTCTGGTGTCTTGTCCTCTTGGACTTTAATTCTTTTTGATTTTTGGGGAATCACTCAAGTCCTGTTTTGGAGAAATTCTCTGGTTAGAAAATCTGAAATTGAGTTTTGGTCTCCTTTAATAAATTCAATGTCAAAATCAAAAAATACTAAGGATAGCTTGCCATCTGGCAAAAATTTGTTTTGATGCAATGTTTTATACATCTTTTTGTAAAACTTCTTTTGCTGATTTACAATCAATGCGAAATAAAATTTTTTGATTGAGTAAATCACTTTGATATTTTGTGATGCACATGACAATTGAAAGAATTTATTTTTTAATAGTAGAATAATTCTTTTGACAGTCATTCCAGTGTGCTGATGTGGATTAAACAATACATTCTCTATTATTTAGTTTTTGTTTTAGAATTCCTCCATATCCTTAAACTGAAGCATCAGTTTCAACAATTTTTTGGGCTGGTGGATCAGCAAGATGCAAACATGGTATCTCTTTAATTTGTTTTTTTTGATAATTTGTACTATTCTAGTGTTTTCATCTGACCATGTGACATGGCTTTTTCTTAACCTATCGTGGAGAAGTTTTGCTATTCTATTGATGTTTGGACATAAATCTAAGACATAATCTAGGCTTCTCAAAAACCTTTGCAATTGGGTTTTGTCAATAATTTTGTCAGGAAATTTATAAGGACTTTTCAATAAGGGTTATGGTACCATGAGAAATATGATGTCCTAAAAAACGGATTTTAGTTTGGAAAAGGGAAAGTTTTGACTTTGAAACAACCAATCCATTTTGCTTAACAACCACTTAGAAAGTTTTAAGGTGTTTAAAATGTTCTTCAATTGTTTCAGAAAAAATTAAAACATCATCAATATAGACGATGAAATTTTTTGAAAATGGATTAAAATGTCATTCATAATTCTTTGGAATTCTAAAGGATCATTTTTTAATCCGAAAGGCATTACAGTCCATTCATATTGTCCAAACGGAATAGTAAAAGTCGTTTTGTATCTATCTTTTGGATCAATCTGTATTTGCCAAAAACCAGACTTCATGTCGAATTTTGAAAATACAAATAGAATGCAGTTTTTGTAAAAGATCTAATTTGTTCTGAATTTTTGTTAACATAGAAAGTTGCGCAACTCTAGGGAGATCTAGATTTTGTTATTAGACGTTTTTGTTTTAAATCTTGAATCTCTTTTTTGCAATGTTGTTCGAGCTCATAATTCATTTGGATATGCTTGACTTTAGTTGGGATTTGTTTATAAGAAAAATCGTTATCATATGATAAATCAACCTTGTATTGTTTTCTATCCCAAAAGGCATTTGGCATATCTGAACAAATTTCATTTTCAATTTTCTTTTGTAGTTCAGAAATTTTTTGTTTTATAAAATTATTTTGTAATTGATGTTCAATACTGAGAAAGGAAACATCTTGTTTTAGAAAACACAAATGTTTTTCTTTTCCCTGAATTAAACAATTCAATTCATTTTTATAAACATAACAAGCTTTTAAAAGATTTAAATTATTTGTTCCGGGTTTCTCAATAAAAGGGAAAAAAAATTTGGTTTCTTTTGTTTTGCAGGAAATACTTTCATAATTGATAGAATAGGAAGTTATCATGTTAATGACAGGAGTCCCTAAAATGACACTATGAGTTATATTTTCTAATAAAACAAAAGGAATTTTGATTGAAACTTTACCATTTTCAATGGAAGCTTCAGTTTTTATTTTTTATTTTATTTTATTTTTATTTTATTTTATAATCATTTTGGAGTTGTTAGCAGCAACAAGTTTTTCATTAGATTTTTGCAGGAATCTGTTTGGAACAATGCTGCCTTTTAAGCAGTTTAAGTCTGCTCCCGTATCAAAAAGTGCAATTGTTTCAAATTTGAAATCTTTTGAAAAATCTAAAGTAATTTTGATTAAATATTTTCTTGTTGTTATAGTTCTTAAAACAAACAAGAAATCTTCTGGGATTTCTTCCAAGTTTTCAATTTTGTTTTCTAAGTGAAAAATCTTCATTTTCTCCTTCTTCTCCTTCCTGTTCTGGGTCAAAAGAGGTTTGATTTTGAATTTGGGAAAGAAGATTTTGGAGAATATTTGAATCAATTTCTTGTTTTTGTTTAAGAGTTTTTAACTCTTGTTTTACAATTTTAATTTCCTCTTGTAGAGATTGGATTGTAACAAGGATCTGGGATTTTCTTTTTGCTCCTAAGATGTTTGTTAAATCATTGGTTGTTCTTGGAAGTAATTTTGATGAAGATGTGGAAGGCTGACTTTGTCTTGACTCAAAAAAGTATTTAGCAGCTTCCCTATTATTACTTTTTGAAGTTTTGAATCTTCAACTTGCTTTATTATATCAAGTATTAATTTTTGATCTTTTGTTAAAACATTGACTGATTTTGAACTAGATTCTGAATCACTAGGAGACTCGTAAGTTCCTAATTCATCAAACTGCAAAGGTTTATCATTTCCTGATGAACCTATTTCAAAATCTGTAAATGTTTCTTCTTCTGAGGTTTCTAAAAGTATTTCCTCAATTTTTTGCATTGTTTGTTCATCAGTTTTTAAATCATGATTTTTTTTTTTTTTTGTTGCAATATCTTGAAATGTTTCCTGTTTGGCCACATTTATAACAAGTTATTTGTTTTGAAGTTTGGGGTTCGAACTTCTTATGAAAAGGTTTTCTTTGATTGTATGAATTTTGAGGTTTTGATTTTGTATAGAATTAATGTTTACCTGGTTTTAGGAAAGACTTTCTGTGAGGTTTTTTTATAAGTTTTTGAACAAGATCCTCCACAGTCTTTTGAAACATTTGTTGTGGTTATTTCGAATTTTTTGCAAAAAGATCCTAACTCTTGCCTAGTTATTTTCATTTCCCATTTTAGATGTTTTTGATGTTTTAAATCTTGACATATTTTTAAACCTTCCTTTTGAGTGAAGCTAACCAATTTCCCATAAGTTAAATGGTTATATGGAATTTAGTTTACCCCATAGACTTATTTAATTTTGTTTCTAACCTTTTCTCCTAAAAGGGTTGGAAGTCCTGCAAAGAATTTCTCCTTCCAGAAAAGTTGGTTTGAGTCTAGCATAACTCTAGTTAGGAAAGTGTTTTTGTAATATTGAAATTCAGATAGTTTTTTACGTTTGAGGTTGGAAAGATGTTCCGCATTCTTATCTTTTAATTGGATGGATCACCTATGAAGTGCAGGCTAATTGTGTGAATAAGTGTTGCAACTGCATCAGGTATTGGGTTTCCTATCTTGTCGAGGATGGGAATTCCTTCCTCTGTGGTTTGGATTGCATTTAAAATTCTAAGTGTTGAGGAGGTGTGAGATGGTAATCCCACCACCCTTTGAGCTGACCTGAGAATCCTGCTATTAGGAGTTCAGTTATGGCTTTGTCAAGTGTATTGGCTTGGGTTTTATAGGCATTTGATGCCATTGTCATTTGTTGAAGGAGACTTAGGATGTTGTATTCAGACATACCATCTATGTTGCATTCATAAACAGTACTGACATTGAATTTAGATTGAGAAATGACGTTAGGTCTGTTCTCAATTCCTAGGTCTGATGTTGTAACCATGGCTAAAGGTTGACCCTTCTGCCATTAGAGTATGCACATGTTTTTTTTTCTTGTTTAACTTCAGAAACTTGATCTAAAGTTGTGACTATTTTCTCTAAGGAGTCCTTAACTATTAAAGGTGAAGAGGTAGAAGATTGTTCTACTCTACTTAGTTGGTCTCTCAAGGCTTGGGTAAATTCCGATTTGCCATCATGATTAGTTTTTGACCTGTTTTTGAAATTTGAAAAGGTTTAAAGACTGGGTTTTTTAGTTTCAACCCATTTGTCTCAACAGGAGAGACAACAGTAGTCTGTTGGTTTTCTTCTATCTTAGTTAATTGTTTTGCAATTGTGCTAAGATGAGCATTTGTAAAATTATTCTGTATAATGATATTCTTAATATCTTTATTTTCATTTTCGTTTGGAATTTTGTAAGGTGCAGTATCTACTATTTGATCTAGGTGTGCTATTTTGATCTGTCTTAATGGTGGATGTTCAGATTGTATTTTTCTACCATTAGACATTTCCTATTCTGGATTTTTACTTCTAGTTGTTATGGGATTTATGGAATTTTGATTTTGTTTGAATGGATAGAAAATTTGGTTTTGTGTTGTATAAATTTCAAACCAATCAAAAAATAAAATATGGGTTTTGTTTTGTAAAACAAATTCATAAAATTCATTTTGAATTTCTTTTCTTTGTTTTAGAAAGGTTTTGAAAAACCATGTTCTTTTTTCTGTATTTTTGGAAGCATAGAAATCATTATGAAGTTGTTTTATCAACTTCAAATTCTTTTTCTGAGACATTTATTTCATTAATAACATTTTCAGTTATTGCAGAAAAATATGGTGAAGTTGGTGGAGATATGTTTTGTTGTTCCTGATTAGTGTTAGGAGGTGCCATATAGATTTGATGAGGTACATTTGTGAAATAATCGACGTTTTGAAAAGAAGCACCTGGTATGCTAGAACACGAAAAACGTGGTTTTGTGAAGCTTTCTATTTTATCAGGTAATTGTATTACTGAAGGGAGTCTGGAGGAACCAACATCAGAATATATGGCACTGGTAGTTCTGGAAAAACTTCGTTTTACCGTTCCGTCTGTGTACTATATTACTTATCTTAAATTGTTGTTTGGTTTTGACTGTTCAGGAGACTGTGGTTTAACAGCTCCTTCCAGAATCCATTCTTCAGGAAGATCTATATCTTTCCAAAGGATGGTTTTCGGAATAACAGTTTTTGCTTTTGTTAAATCAGTTTGTAAGAATAGGGTTTAACCCTTTTTATTTTCAATATTTTTAGTAGCAGTAAAGGCTGAAAACATCGCTTTGTAATGAACTCTGTAAATAATTGCAATAGGAATAGATCCTGTTAACATTTCGTAATTATGAGTTTTGATTTGTAATATAAGGGATTTTAAGATATTTGGGTCTTTTAAGGATAATGAAAAATTTGGATAATGTTCAAACCAAATTGGTCCTTGACACAAACTAGATTCAATTGTACTTATTATTGAATCTTGAAAGTTTAAGAACCTTGCATCTCGTAAGACACATAGGATTGAAGTGTTTAATCCTTCCCTAGTTAGAGGTTTGATTCCGACTTGGACAAGACCTATATGTATGAAATTATAAAGTCGGTTTCTTCTGTTTTGATTACAAAGTCGGTTTTGAGTAGGTTTTTGAAAAGATTAGTTTCATAAACCTGATCCTTTTTGATTTTTGGGATTTGCCAATTGTTAATTGATTTTTGAAAATCTTCAATAGTAATTTCTTCACTATTGATAAGTTCCTTTTGTCTTGAGAAGTTTTGGGGTAAAAGGAGTGGAAAAAGAAGAAGTTCTACAAAATAAGTTATTCATATTTGAAAATTTTCTTTTTAATTAGAAAAAACTTTCAAATGATTCATTTCCCTAAAACGCCTGTTCGTCGGCTTAAATATGGGACTTACCACCCAGAAACTATCATTCTTCTAATTAAACTTACGAATTCTAAATATTTATAACTTATTCCCCCAAAGTCTGATACCATAAAAGTCTTGGTATGCTCTGCATTTGCTCTGATACCAATAACGAAATAGAATTTATTTTAATGGATCAAGACTATTGATAATATTAAATTAAGATTTAAGTGTGTTAAATTATATTATATTTTATTATGGACTTATTATTATTATTATTATTATTATTATTTAATTGTTACTTTTGAAATGTATATGAGTATGATATGGTTTATTTTTAGAAAACAAATTAATAAAAAAAATAAAAAAGAAAAGGAAGAAGTCGGGTTAATCAAATTGACGTGGCTTTATCTTAGTACGACAATAGATGTAAATCCTAATTAATAGCTACTGTAGGTTAGATAAAAAAAAATAGAAGTCCTTAGTTAATAGCTACTTTAGGTTGGATGATAAAAAAGAAATACTAAATTTCGAATAATGTGCAAGAGAGGGGAAAGAAATATCAGTGCAGCCGCCGCGACGAGCGAAAGAAGGAAAATTGATTTCGGTGGTCGATGGTTGTGCAAAGAACTTGCTTCGATTTTGTTCAAATTTTAGTATGTCATCTCTAGATTTGAATTTGACTTATTAATATAATCTATTAATATTTTTACTTTCTCTCTCACTCAATCTGATAAAATCTTAGATTTTGAATTGATGATTTTTAATACAAAATTTATGTTTGTAAATTAAAATATTGATTCTTATGGTAAAGTTGTTACTGTTGTTACTAATTTTTTTGTAAATGGCTTTACGGTAATGGATAAATTTAAAGATGATGTTTGATATTATTATATTATTATAGTGTAAGAAATATTTTTTAGTTTTTAAACAAAATTGTGTAACATTCTTAATAAAGGCATTCTTCAATCTTCAAAGGCTGACGCGCAGAAACTTTAGAGGCACACTGGGCAGACATACAAAAGCTTTAGAGGCAAATCTACAAATAGTTACTATGGAAAAAGACTTTTCATTTTGCACTTGGTTGCAGAAGGTAGTAAATACCTTATATTGTGGAACAATTTAATGCACTAATAATTTAATTGGGTGTGTAGAAAATAAATTAGAGGAAGCGTCCATAATTAAAGGAAGCGCCTAGGATCAGAGGAGGCATCTTCAATTAGAGGAAGCGTGTCCATGCGTAAGAGGAAGCGAGCAGATTAAGAGAAAACAAAATAAAAGGACGAATCAGAGAAAAGGAACAACACGCGCCTTCCAAAGGAGATGCCTTTAAGGATCTGCCTTTTAAGTAACTGAGTCTAAGGATATGACGCTAGTAATCTGCCTCGAAGGTTTAACGTCTGAAGACGAGACTCTGAAGTTGAAGACAACATGTTCAAATAAGTGGCCTCCAACAAAGCAACTCAGAGGCAAGCATCGGACTCTAACATACAACATTGACTCTACCTCTACTAACTTGCATATGCTAGTAATTCAACACTAAAAGATGATTGGGTTTGGCTCTGAACGTCATACTATTTCTAACTATGATTACTAGACTCTACCTCCAACACAAGCAAGCGTATGACTTTGAGGAAAGTCGATGCTTCTCATGAAAAAGTCAACACATCATGAAAATGTCAATGCAATATGGAAAAATTCAATGGCTGTGGAAAAAGTTAATGGCTATGGAAAAAGTCAATGACTTTGGAAAAAGCCAACGACTTTGACTCTAACAAAA
Source organism: Cicer chorassanicum (assembly GCA_037974735.1). Taxonomy (NCBI): domain Eukaryota; kingdom Viridiplantae; phylum Streptophyta; class Magnoliopsida; order Fabales; family Fabaceae; genus Cicer; species Cicer chorassanicum. The sequence continues at coordinate 38,502,376 of JBBPBP010000001.1, forward strand.
GTCAGGACTCTGAAAGTTAACTTTGAAGACACAAGACTCAGAAACACAATATGATAAAGGCTCACTACCTTTGATTTTGATGGTGAAGATTCAAATGTCCAAGTAGTTACTTTTGTCCACACTTGAAAGGATTAAAGTGTCCAGTCGGTTATATTATAATCCGCTGTCGCACACGGGTTAAATAAAATTGAAAAAAATGTAAAAAGCGGTAATAACTCGAGTCGTTTCGCAATGGCAACTCCTGATATGATAATATTACCCGAATTGAGAGTTGAAATTCGAAAAAAGGGGAGGTTTTTATAATTTTTTAGTTTTAACATATGAGCAAGACGATTAATCCATTTATTCGAGTTTCAGACCTATCACAGATTCTATCAATGAGTTTAATTTCTAATTCGTGATTCTATTCTTATTTGACTATAGAATTGGTCAAACAAGCATAATCAATCCTATGTGAACTTGGTTTCGTTGACTGGATTAAGCATCACAATCATCAAAATATTATTACAATTAACGATCAAGCGTCGCAAAATTATAATTCAATTAAATTAGAAACGAAACCAAATTGTGTCAAATGAATTTAACCGATCCTATTGAAATTCAGTTTAAGCAATCAGAATATCAATATAATCCAATAAACAGAAATAGAATCATGAATCAGAATTGATAGTGTAACCTGAATCTCACGGTGTTGATGAAACTCTGAACTCGTGGATTAATCTTATGAAATTAGCCTTCCATGAAATTAAAAATAAAAAAGTGTTTATATTTGTCTGGTTCTCTATCCAAAATAATCCAATCAAGAAAGGAAAGAAACTCCCAATATATAGTGCTCAATTATTATTGATAACGGTAGTTTTTCCCCTCTCTCCTGACCAATCCGAATCTGCCCCAAAATCCAATATCTATTATCAATATTAATATCGATCAATACAATAAATTACCAATTCATGTGCCATAAGTTACCAATTTCAATACAATCAATATCATTTGTCCTCCATTATTATTGATAACGGTTATTCCTCCATAAATATTTTCAAATCGAATATTATATAGTATCATTACTGAAAAAAAAAAATAATTTAATAAAATTTATAATATCTATGAAATCTGTCACATGTCACTTATTAGATAACTAAAATTAATATTTAAATCAAAGAGAGAGATATAATTTTAAATTAGGCCAACAATTTGTTTTTCTATTTTTTCTTATTATATCATTACTCATGTGGACTTAGAGAAAAATTTATATATTTTCTGAAACACATTTTTTCTAAGGACAAAATCATGAAATCTTACTATTTTGATAAAATAATACGTTGGAGTGTATTAAAAGTAGACATTAAAAAT
>JBBPBP010000001.1:38504277-38522331 GCA_037974735.1 Cicer chorassanicum
ATATATATATATATATATATATATATATATATATATATAACCTTATAAAAAAATTAAAATTAAACCCGCGCAAAGCGCGGGTAATATTCTAGTTTAAAATTATTACAAAAGTCCAGATTACGAAATCTACAATTTAGGCCCAGTGGAGTTCGGTATTGAGATTTTATTCCAACACAAACGTTGTAGCTCTGATTTGTAGCTTTCCAAAAACTACTCGCATGCTTCAATCTGATATCCATAGCTCAAGTTATGGCATACAGAGCGCGCAGGGGTCAAAATGCAAATAATAAGATTATAATTCAATTTCAACTTAAAGTTCAAAAACAAGCTAAAAAATTATTCTAAGCTATAAAGAGATTTAAAAAACAAAGTAAAAAGCTAGAAACATGCGCCCAAGTGCTATGATTAAATTCCCCACACTTAAGCTTTTGCACTCCGTGCAAATCAATGCATGCGATTCCAAATATTCTCAAGAATGCAAAGTGGTGAGCAAAAGAAAAAAATTAAACTTCAAAGAATATGACATTCATGAATAGTTTTTTTTTCCTCAACCAAGGCAAACAAGAGGAAAATTTACTAAAGAATGCATCATAAGTGATAGAGTCCTCACAAGATATAAAATTCTCTTAACCACTCAAGTGTTCGGGTTACTGTTTACCCTCAAAGCACATCATGAAAGCTAGCACTACCATAGGCTTGACAAGCCTCTAACATCTATATTTGAAACACATGTGCATAATGATCAAAAGGTCTTTATTCAGGTTGTAATGTGGCCAAGGTAAGGGTGAGATAATCCTAAGGAGACTAGGGCTAAAAATCAAAGAGGATAAAAGAGTAATGATCAAGAGAAGTAACTCAAAAAAATATCATTGACTTTTATTATCAACTCTCTTTGCTCACAACAGAACCATTTTCCTCATTTTATTCCTCATTTCATATTTTGTTGTTGATATATATACATTTTGTTTTTCTTTTTTCTTTTTTCTTTTTCTTTTCTTTGTTTTTTTTTTGTTTTTGTTTTTGATGAAACTATTTTTATTTTATTTTTTTGTAAACCTCAAATTTAAACAAACAATTTGAACACCCCCACACTTATTTAAGGAAAGACTCCTTTATCCCCCAAGATTGGGTCAATTCATTGTTTTTCACTTTTAGGCTTCTAATGAGCTATATAACAAAGAATGGGATAATTAGGCTTAAAGGGGCTTAAACAAATGGATAATAGTAGGGTAAGCTTATTTGGCTAGTAGCTTAACAAGAAACAAATGCCTAAATCATTTCAATATATGTATGCGGACAAGAGTCAAGTCAAGTTCTAGTGTAACTAACAATCATGAGTGAGATATCACACAACAAAAAAGAAGATGGAAAAAATGTATTCCATTCATCACAAGGTTCAAAATCTCAAAAAGGTTAATGACCTATCACAAATGATACGCAATTTAGCATTTTAATCGAACTTATTTTACCAAGAATGCAAAGTAACAAGTATAAATTAAGAGTAAGGAAAAGTAGCTCCCTGTTCAAACTTCAGTGTAGGTGGGCTTTTCCAAGGAGAGTTCTTCTATGGTAGTATCTTCAAGCACAGAGCTCTCATGGAATAGCTTCAGGCGTTGTCCATTTACTTTGAACACTTTGTCGGTGTTTTCACTTTTTATTTCCACTGCACCATGAGGAAAAGTGTTAGTAACAACAAAAGAACCAATCCACTTGAATCGAAGTTTCCTTGCCATAATTTTCAGACGGGAGTTAAACAGTAAAACTTTTTGGCCAATGGAAAATTCCTTCCTAGAAATCATCTTATCATGATAGTACTTAGTTTTCTCTTTTTAGATCCGGGAGTTCTCATAAGCTTCTAGTCTAAGCTCTTCAAGTTGCTGCAATTGAAGCTTTCTCTCCAAACCTGCTTTCTCCATCTCAAGGTTGCATCTCTTAACAACCCAATAAGCACGGTGCTCTATTTCCACTTGGAGGTGGCATGCCTTACCAATCACAAGTCGATAAGGGGACATTCCTATTGGTGTTTTGTAGGCTGTTATGTGACCCCAAAGAGCATCTTCTAGCCAACGGCTCCAGGCCTTTCTGTTTGGCTGAACCATCTTTTCTAAGATCTGTTTGATTTCCTTGTTTGAGATTTTAGCTTGCCCATTAGTTTGGGGATGATAAGGTGTAGAAACTTTGTGCACAACCCCATACTTCCGAAGCAAAGCATCCATGGTGCGGTTGCAAAACTGAGTGCCTTGATCACTTATGATGGCCCGGGGTATTCCAAACCTGCAAAAAATATTTGATGTGATAAAACTTGCAACAAATTTAGAATCATTAGTCCTAGTGGGTATTGCTTCCACCCACTTCAAAACATAATCAACAACAAGTAAAATGTAGACAAAACCAAAAGATACAGGAAAGTGGCCCATAAAGTCCTTGCCCTACACATCAAATACTTCACAGAAAAACATAGGTTGTTGAGGCATCTCACTTCTACGAGTGATTGTTGTTCCTGCTATTTGACACTGTTCACAAGTTTTGTAAGTCTCAAAAGCATCTTTAAACAAAGTGGGCCAAAAGAAACCCGAGTCTAAGACTTTTCTGGCTGTCCGTTGAGGACCAAAATGTCCCCCAGCTTGAGAGGCATGACAAAAATGAAGAATGAATTGAGCCTCATGGTGGGGAACACATCGCCTAATCACCTGGTCACTACAGAATTTCCATAGATATGGATCATCCCACACATAGTATTTGACATCACTTTTAAGTTTGTGTATTTGTGTTCTGGATGCATCGGCAGGAAGGACTCCAACAACTAGATAATTAACTAAATCAGCAAACCAAGGAGTTACCTCACGCAACTGTAGCAGTTGCTCATCAGGGAAGTCATCTTGAATGGGGATGGGGTCCTCATCCAGTTCTATTCTTTTCAAATGATGTGCCACCAGATATTCAGCTCCACTCTTATCTTTAATCTCTAAATCAAATTCTTGGAGCAACAACATCCATCGGATAAATCTCGGTTTTGTTTTTGGTTTCTTCATCAAGAACTTCAAAGCTGCATGGTCAGTAAAAACAACTACCTTTGGAAATAGCTAAAAGTTCCTTTTCAGTGGTAGTATAATTAGCCTGTGCAGAATCTAAAGTCCTAGAAGCATAATAAATAACATGGGCAGCCCTGCCAACCCTTTGTGCAAGGATCGCTCCCACTACATAGTTAGATGCATCACAGATAATTTCAAAAGGGAGAGTCCAATTGGGTGGCTGAATGATGGGAGTAGAGGTCAGTGCTGCCTTTAAGCAATTAAACGCCTTCCTGCATTTGTCATCAAAAGTGAAACTGACATCTTTTTGCAGCAAATTTGACAACGGAAGAGCTATCTTGCTGAAATCCTTGATAGAGCACCTGTTAAAACCTGCATGGCCAAGAAAAGAACGAATCTTGCGGATGCAAGATGGGTAAGGCAAATTAGAAATCACATCAATCTTGGAAGGATCCACTTCTATCCCATTCTTAGAGATCACATGTCCTAAAACTATGCCCTGTTCAACCATAAAATGACATTTTTCATAATTGTGCACAAGGTTCGTTTCAATACATCTATGCAAAACTCTATCTAAATTGTTCAAGCATACATCAAATGAGGAACCATACACAGTAAAATCATCCATGAAAACTTCTATACAATTTTCGATCAAAACAGCAAAAATACAAATCATGCAGCGTTGGAAAGTTCCAGGAGCATTGCATAGGCCAAAAGGCATACTCATATAGGCAAATGTGCTGAAAGGACAAGTGAACGTGGTCTTTTCTTGGTCCTCCGATGCAATATGGATCTGAAAATAACTAGAAAAACCATCAAGAAAACAATAATGTGACTTACCAGCCAACTGTTCAAGCATCTGATCAATGAATGGTAAAGGAAAATGATCATTTCTAGTTGCCTTGTTTAGTCTCTTGTAGTGGATGCATACCCTTAAGTTGTTCTGCACTCGTGTGGGGATAAGTTCACTATTTTCATTTTTAACCACTGTGAGTCCAGTTTTCTTAAGGACTACCTGCACCAGACTCACTCATTGACTATCAGAGATGGGGTATATAATGCCTGCTTGCAAGAGCTTGGTCACTTCCTTTTTTACAACATCCAGAATTAATGGGTTAAGTCGCCTTTGGGGCTAATACTAGGAATATCAGCCAAGGTCCATTCGATTGCCTTCCTGTGTTTTCTCAAAATCTGCAACAACTTCTCTTCCTGCTCATCTTCAAGTTTGGCTGAAATAATCATTGGTAATTTGCCACTTCCTTTTAAATATGCATATTTCAAATTTTCATGAAATGGTTTAAGCTCTGTAGTCGGTGGCTTCTCAATGGAGGGTACAATACCAGTGGCCGAGGCTAGTCTGCAAAATCAATTATGTTAGTAGAAATATCAACATCAACATAATGATCAACCTGCAAAGCAGCTTCGATCTCAGCACACACAAAGCACAACTGAGTATCTATGCAAAATTCACAAATATAAGTATCATCAAAATTAGACAGTGAAGGAAAATTAGCAGCAAACATATCAAGGTAAGTGTCATCAACCAAATCAGCAAGTAATTCAATTTGAAAAATAGAATGCTCTTTCATGGGGTGTTTCATAGCATCAAAGATGTTAAATTTTACAACGCTATCACAAAATTCCATGGATAAAGTTCCAACATGTACATCAATTTTTGTTCTAGCAATTTTCAAGAATGGTCTGCCTAAAATGATAGGCACCTTGTTGGAATTATTCTCTCCCTCCATGTCCAGAATGTAAAAATCTGCAGGAAATATTAATTCATTTACTCGAACAAGTACATCCTCCACAAGTTCAGCAGGGCGAGCATTGCTTTTGTTCGCCAATTGAATGGTAACACCTGTACTATGTAAAGGTCCAAGAGCAAGAGAGTTAAAAATAGATGTGGGCATAACATTAATGGAAGCTCCTAAATCTAACATGGCATTTTCAAATTGACTATCGCCTATGGTACATGGAATGGAAAAAGTTCATGGATATTTGCATTTTTGGGGCATGGGCTGAATGAGGGCTGAAACATTACGCCCTATGTTTACTCTTTCATTACCTTTTAACCTTTTCTTGTGTGTGCACAACTCTTTTAGAAATTTGGCATATCTTGGGATCTGTTTAATTGCTTCAAAGAGGGGAATGTTCACTTCCACCTTCCAAAATGTATCCCAGATCTCCCTGTCCCTATCTGCCTCGTCCATTTTCTTAGTCTTCACTACCCTTTGAGGAAAAGGAAGTGGTATATTTTACTCAACAACAACAGTTTCAAGTATGAAAATTTCTTCAGCAACCTTATTATTTTTCACAACAGTTTCAGGTACCTTTGGTATTTCAACAGCTTTCCAAGACTTCAATGTAATTATACTAACATTAGGGGCATTTGGATTTACCACTGACTGGGCAGTTTGCCCTGAGTCTGCATTTGATTAATTGAAGTGGCCAGTTGGCCAATCTTTGTCTCCAAATTCTGAATTCTGGAATCTGTTCTTTGTTGAAATTGAAGATTTTGGACAACCATTTGCTTGACAAGGTCCTCTAATGAAGGTGTATTGTTTTGCTGCTGATGGGGAATATTTTGCTGATGCGGACTGTTCTGCTGATGCAGACTGTTTTACTGCCTAGGTTGTTGGTGTTGTGCAGATGAATTCCCCCGTCTCATGTTGGGATGGTTTCTCCAACCAGGGTTGTACCTGTTAGCAACAATTCATAGATGGCTTGAGGAGTGTATATGTTTGCTGCATATGCTTGAGGAGCATTAGCAATTGGATCGTCTTGCAATGTAGGACATGAATCTGTAGGATGCTCTAGAGAAGTGCAAATACCACATACCACTGCTTGCGCTTTTCCTACGGCCAATTTTTTAACTAAAGACGTAAGCTCATCAAGTTTGCTTTCTAAATTCTCATGAGAAGAAGCTTGAATCTCATTCACTCCCCTTGTCAACACTGCAGAATTGCTTCTAGTTGCAAACTGTTGGGCATCAATGGACATGTTCTCAATCAAAGCTTTTGCCGCTTCTGGGGTGTTATCAACAAGTGCTCCCCCACCAGCAGCATCCAAAATACTGGATGAACAATTGTTCAGAAATCTGGTGGTAAGGTCAGCTAAACACCAACTTCTTGAATCTCCCAATACTCATGTAATGATTCCCTGTCAATCTGTCTAATGCCACTTATTTCTTTTCTGATTTGAAGCAACTCTCGAGGCAGGGAAGGATTTTTCTAGAAACAATTTCTTCAAATCATTCCAACTTGTAACAGAACCTGGCTGAAGGTAGTATAACCAATCCTAGGTAACATCTTAAAGTGAGAATGGGAAGGCTCTCAGCTTGATATGTGTAAGACCCGTAGTTTTAATTTGTACTTTTTATATTTTGATGTGCTTTTATGTTGAATTCTGAGGTTTGTAGCCCGTTTTATTGGTATTTTATATGTTAAATGCCATAAATATTTTGTTGAGATCCGTTTGAAAATCATTTGGGCGAGAAATAATTTATTTACGTTGTGGAGAATTTATTACCGGACTGTTTTGTTAAAAATATCTATAGTTGCTAAAAATATTTACCTGTCAATTGAGTTGCAATGAGAATAGATATTTTTATCAAAATAGTTGGGGTGTGTCTGAGAGTTTTTGAAATTTGTGTTTTGGGATAAATATATATATATATATATATATATATATATATAAAGGAAGGAAGAGAAGAAAGAAAAAAAAAAAGGTAGAAGAAAACATTTTCTTCTTCTTTGTTTTCCAAAAACCGTCAAACGTAAACCCTCACTTATCACCTAGATCTAAGCTTCCTCTCGCAAAGTGACTGAAGAGAAAGTTGCTCCTTGTCACGTTGCGGTGCTAGTGAACTAGTTTTGGAAGCGTCGTTGTGAGTGAAGTTTTATCGAAATTTAATCGCGGTGCTATAATCAATTATTCGAGTTGCCGTTGAGGTAAGGGCTCATTCCAAACTTTTAGTTTGCATTTAGGACCTTATTTGTGATTTTGGGGAAAATAAATTTGGTGGGTTTGAGGTGTAGTGTTGTGGGAAATGAATTTAATGCATTTTATGGGTGAAATAGTAAAATTGAATTTAATGGGTTTTGAGGTGTGGGTGGTGGTGATTTTTGCTTGGTGTGTTTGATGTATTCTTGATTGATATTATGAATTTTGAGATGTGCTTTATGTTTGAAAATGTGGGGTTTTGAATAAATTCAATTTATGTGTGGATTTTGTGGAAAAATGAATTGATGTGATTTGGTGTGAATTGTGGGACTATGAGTTAAAAGTGTTTGAGTATGCTTTGTGTTGAATTTGAGAAATCATTAGTGTTAAATGAGGATTAGAAAAGGGAAATCTTTTAATAGCTGCATTTACTTAATGGTTGTGATGTTAAGAGTCAGAGTATGCTAATGCATTTCAATAGTACATGGTGACCAGATGGGCCATGGTGATAGTGGTAACCGGATGGGCCATGGGATAATGCCATATGAATTATTGGTTCATCTTATCCTTACGGGGATTAATGCGTCGTGCTGACTGTGAGAGATTGCACTTTAGTAAATCGTGCTGGTCTGTGAGCGACTGCACCTTGGTAATTAGTACTCCGACCTGTGATAGGCGGTACAATTATGATTTACGCCCCTTCGAGGAGGGTTTTGGTGAAATTCCAGAATCATATGCATTGGCATATACGCATTGCATTAGGGTGCTTGGCACGCGAGTCATGTTTGATATATTATGAAGGTTGTATATACATACTTGATTGTTGGGTGTGACTATGTTGTATTTGAAGTTTGTGATTGATTGACTTGGTATCGAAAGTGTTTGTATTCGACTACGAGGAGGTTGTAGTTGAATACAGATCTCAAAGTTTTGCCACTGACTTCGCATTTGTATTCGAATACAAGGAGATTGTAGTTGAATACAAATGTGCATGATTTTTCACTGTTTTCGCATCTGTAGTCGATTACAAGGAGGCTGTAGTCGAATACAGTTGAGCTGATTTTGCAACTGACTTGTGAAATAATGTTGTATTCGAATACGACAGTGCAATTTTGTTCAAAACTTCATTTTTCAACCTTTTTTATGCATGTTTAACATATGCAAACCCTTTCTAGATGCATGCTAAGTTGAAACGTTATTTGGTGCATTTAAAATTTAAATGCTATGTGGTAATTTTTAATTTCGATTGGTGACCCTTTACAATTTTTGTGGAAATCTGGACTTTGCCCTCAGATGAGAATCAGGACTATCCTACTGGTTAGTACCCTGGAGAGGGGAAGCTAGTTAGTCATGCCTGATCGAAGCTAGGTCAGGAGGTTTTTGCGGGGCTCTTGGAGATCACCCGGGTTCTATAACTTTTTGTAGCATGATCGGATTAGATGGTTGTATAGGGACTAGATGTCTTTCTTTTGTTGTTGTATTTATTTCATTTTGGAAAACTGTACCTATACCTATATTGTTAGCTGGACTTTTATTTTGATGGGTCCTTGTAACAATTTTTTTGATGTGACGTGGAGAAGCCAAAATGCTTGGGCAGTGCTTTTGAACAGGTGTCTGCAGAGAATACCCTAGGGATATGAGCTATGTCTGATAGGTCTCATAGCCCGGTGTATTTTTCTGTTTAAATACTTTGGATTTGCATTTCAAAAACCATTTTTTATCTTTTTGTAAATATTGTTGACTTTGTTGTTGTGTTACGACTTAAATATTTTATCCAAAAGTATTTCTTTCTTTATTTATAATTTCGATTTTAGTTTATTTTTTTTAAAAAAAAATTGGGTTGTTACAATTGTGGTATCAGAGCTTATGGTTATAGATTGTAGATCAACTTGTAGGTTGGGGGTTGTTATCTGATCATGCGTCGGGGTGATTTGTCCTAGTGGTCGGGTTCGGTAGTTTTGTGTTGTTATAGTCGGTAGTTATTTTTGGAAGTTCGTCAAAGTGGTGTTGAGACATCTTCTTGATGCTGGTTTTGTAGGAAACCATGCCGCCAAGAAGGAATGACGCTCCAAGGTTCAACGTTAATAGGGATGACCAACTGGCGGAAGCTATGAATAACATGGCTGTTTCTGTTGCTGCACAGACTGCTGCCAAGACTCAACGGGATATAGAGAAACGGGAAAGAGAGATCCGTGCCGCTGAGTCAAGGGGATTGGAGGACTTTCGTCGTTACAATCCTCCAAGTTTAAGGGTGATGAGAATGCAGAGAAAGCAGACCAGTGGATCCAAGAAGTGGAAAAGATCTTTGAAATGATTAATTGTCAGGCATGAGTGAAGGTCAACTACGCCACTTATTTGCTGCTAGGGGATGCTGAGTATTGGTGGAGGATTACAAGACTTCTGATGGGATCGGCTCATGAGGAGGTGAACTGGGAGTCATTCAAGAGGAAGTTTTTAGACAAATACTTCTTGATGAGTACCAAAACTAAGCTGGGTGATGATTTTCTAAAACTTCATCAGGGGAATATGACTGTGGGCGAATTTGCCGTGAAGTTTGAGTCTTTGTCAAGGCATTTCAGATTTTTCCGTGAAGAGGTTGATGAACCATTTATGTCGTTTCCAATATGCATTGAAGTATGAGATTCAGGACTCTGTTTTACCCTTGTGAATTCAACGTTTCCAAGTTCTTGTGGAAAAATGTCTAGAAGTGGAGGATATGAAGAATAGAAGGGCCAACCGAGGAGGGAACTTTAGTTTAGGGGGGCCTAGTCGGGTGAGTTATCAGGGCAACAAAGGGAAACAAATTGCTAAGCCCTATAATCGACCACAGAATAATAACAGGGGTCAGAATCACCCGGAGAACTAGAATTTCGAAAAGCAATTGGGACAAGGAAATTGATGTTTCCAATGTGGTGGAGAGGGACATTATGCTAATGTTTGCACCTCTAAGCTCCGAAGGTGCAACCGGTTGTGAATGCAACTAGGGCTGCTCGTCCTACTGCTAGAGGATGCGTTTATTGTGTGGGTGCTGAAGCTGGAAATCCATCTAGCAGTTTGATTCAACGTGATTGTGAGATTGCAGGTAACACTCTAAATGCACTTTTTGATTCGGGGGAACCCATTCCTTCATTGGCATGGATTGGGTGAATTGTTTGAAGTTATCTGTGTCGCCTCTACCTTTTGATTTGGTTGTTTCCATACCTTCTAAGACGTTGACAGTGAATACTGCATGTTTACAGTGTCGAGTGACTATTCAGAATAAGGATTTCTTGATTAATTTGATTTGTCTACCTCTACAATCACTCGAGGTCATTCTCGATATGGATTGGATGTCGTATCATTATGTGATTTTGGATTGTGCTCGCAAACTGGTTGTTTTCCCTGAACCAGGAGTTGTTTAGTATCTAACTGCTAACAAACTCGGGGTGTCATTAAGAGAAGGAACTCATGAGTTTTTGTCTTTGGCTAACATGGAGGCAAAGATAAAGGTGAATATAGAAGACGTGGTGCTTGTCAAGGAGTACCCAGACGTATTTCCAACAGAAATTCCTGGATTACCACCGGTAAGAGAGGTGGAATTTTTCATTGATTTGCACCTAGGAACCGGACCAATTTCGATTGCACCGTATCGAATGTCACCATTGGAATTAAATGAGCTCAATGGCCAAATTGAAGATTTATTGGAGAAGAAATTTATTAGACCAAGTGTATCACCTTGGGGAGCTCCGATGTTGCTAGTTAAGAAGAAGGACGGAAGCTCACGCCTATGTGTGGATTATCAGCAGCTTAATGAGGCGACTATTAAGAATCAATATCCTTTGCCACGTATTGATGATTTGATGGATCGGTTGAGAGGAGCCGCGGTATTTTCAAAGATTGACTTGAAGTCGGGTTACCATCAGATCCGAGTAAGAGAAAAAGATATTCAGAAAACTGCTTTCAGAACTCGTTATGGACATTATGAATATCTTGTCATGCCATTTAGAGTTACCAATGCATCGGAAATTTTTATGGATTACATGAACAAAATCTTCAGTCCATTTCTGGATAGGTTTGTTCTGGTGTTCATTGATGATATCTTGATTTATTCAAGGACTATGGAAGAAAATGGAGAGCATTTGCGCCAAGTTCTTGAAATCTTACGTGAAAAGCAATTGTATGCCAATTTGTCGAAGTGTGAGTTTTGGCTAGAGGAAGTGAATTTCTTAGGTCATGTGATAACTAAGGAAGGAATCGTTGTAGATCCGGGAAAGATTGAGTCAGTTCTTGCTTGGAAACAGCCTCAGATTGTCACTGACATATGAAGTTTTGTAGGACTAGCAGGTTACTACAAGAGGTTTATTAAAGGTTTTGCGAAGATTGTAGCTCCGTTGACGCAACTTACCAGAAAGGATCAACCGTTTGCATGGACGGAGGAGTGTGAGGAAAATTTTCAGTTACTAAAGAAAAAGTTGACAACCTCACTAGTTTTGATCTTATGGCAACCAGAAGAATCGTATGAAGTTTATTGTGATGCGTCTCCCCAAGGTTTGGGATGTGTTCTGATGCAACACAAGAAAGTTGTAGCTTATGCCTCAAGGAAATTGAAGATTCAAGAAAAGAACTATCCTACTCATGATTTAGAGCTTACTGTTGTTGTTTTTGCATTGAAGATTTGGAGGAACTACTTATATGGAGGCACGTTCACAGTGTTCAGTGACCATATAAGTTTGAAATATTTGTTTGATCAGAAGGAGTTGAATATGCGACAGAGGAGATGGATCGAGACTCTCAAGGATTTTGATTTCACACTACAGTACCAACATGGGAAGGCCAATGTAGTGGCTGATGCGTTGAGTAGAAGAAGTGTATTAGTGTCTTCATTAGTGATGGCTAGAAAACAAGAGTTGTGGGAAGCATTCAAAGACTTACAATTGAACGTAGAGTTTGCATCGGGAATTTTGAAATTTGGAATGATTAAGATTTCGAGTGGACTACTTGAAGACATTGCAAATTTTCAAGATGACGCTTTAATTCAAGATAATATTTTGAGATGTAATGGGAGAATTTGTGTACCAGAAGTTGCAGATCTGAGCAAAACAATTTTCGACGAAGCTCATAAGAGTAAATTGAGTATTCATCCTGGAGCGACAAAAATGTATCAGGATTTGAGGCAGAATTATTGGTGGCCAGGAATGAAAAGGCATGTGGCGGAGTATGTGTCAACTTGTCTAACTTGTCAAAAAGCGAAAGTGGAACACCAACGGCCTGCTGGAATGTTGCGACCTTTAAATATACCTGAGTGGAAGTGGGACAACATTTCCATGGACTTTATAACTGGATTGCTGAAGACAAGGAGGAAGAATGATTCTATATGGGTGATCATGGATGGATTGACTAAATCTGCACACTTTTTACCAATGAAGACCACCTATAAGGTAGATAAGCTAACTGAGATCTACATTGTTGAGATTGTGAGATTACATGGAGTATCGTCGAGTATTGTATCAGATCGTGATCCAAAATTCACGTCGCACTTTTGGGGAGCATTGCATGATGCGTTGGGAACGAAATTAAAGTTGAGTTCAGCTTACCATCCGCAAACGGACAGACAGACTGAGAGAACAAATCAATCTTTGGAAGATCTTTTGAGAGCATGTGTATTGGATGATAGAGGAAGTTGGGATGATGTACTTCCATTGGTTGAATTTACCTACAACAATAATTTTCACGAAAGTATTGGAACGACACCATATGAGGCTTTATATGGGCGCAAGTGTCAAACGCCTATGTGTTGGTATAAGGACGGTGCGAGTATGATTGTAGGACCTGATATGAAACAACAGACTACCGATAAGGTGAAGAAGATAAAAGAAAAAATGAAGATTTCCCAAGATCGTCAGAAAAGTTATGCGGACAAGCGTCGCAGACCTCTAGAATTTGAGCAGGGCGACCATGTGTTTCTGAGAGTCACGCCTACGACTGGAGTTGGTAGAGCCTTAAAATCGAAGAAATTGACTCCTAAATTTATTGGACCATATTAGATTTCTGCACGAATTGGACCGGTAGCTTATCGGATTGCTTTGCTCCGATACTATCTAATATTCACGACGTGTTTCATGTGTCGCAGTTAAGGAAATACATTTCGGATCCGTCGCATGTAATTGAACCAAACACAATTCAGCTGAAGGATAACTTGTCATTCGAAGTACCACCCGTGTGGATTGATTACAAGAAGATTAAGCAATTAAGGAAAAAAGATGTTTCGTTGGTCCAAGTGATTTGGAACCCAACTACCGGAGATGCGACTTGGGAATTGGAGAGCAAAACGAGGGAACAACACCCTGAGTTGTTTATCGACGCGTAGTTTCGAGGACTAAACTACTTTTAGGGGGGTAGAATGTAAGACCCGTAGTTTTAATTTGTACTTTTTGTATTTTGATGTGCTTTTATGTTGAATTCTGAGGTTTGTAGCCCGTTTTATTGGTATTTTATATGTTAAATGCCATAATATTTTGTTGAGATCCGTTTGAAAATTATTGGGTGAGAAATAATTTATTTACGTTGCGGAGAATTTATTACCGGACTGTTTTGTTAACAATATCTATATTTGCTAAAAAAATTTACCTGTCAATTGGGTTATATTGAGAAGAAAGAAAAAAAAAAAGGAAGAAGAAAACATTTTCCTTTGTTTCGCGTACGCCTACTCTATCTTCTTCTTCTTCTTCTTCTTCTTTTTCTTCTTTGTTTTCCAAAAACTATAAAACGTAAAACTTCACTTATCACCTAGATCTAAGCTTCCTATCGCAAAGTGAATGAAGAGAAAGTTGATCCTTGTCACGTTGCGGTGCTAGTGAACTAGTTTTGGAAGCGTCGTTGTGAGCGAAGTTTTACCGAAATTTAATCGCGGTGCCGTAATCGATTATTCGAGCTACCATTGAATATAGTTGAGCTGATTTTGCTATTGACTTGTGAAATAATGTTGTATTCGAATACATATATGCTGTATTCGAATACGACAGTGCAATTTTGTTCAAAACTTCATTTTTCAACCTTGTTTATGCATGTTTAACTTATGCAAACCCTTTCTAGATGCATGCTAAGTTGAAAGGTGATTTGGTGCATTTAAAATTTAAATGCTATGTGGTAATTGTTAATTTCGGTTGGTGACCCTTTACAATTTTTGTGGAAATCTGGCTTTGCCTTCAGATGAAAATCAGGACCGTCCTACTGGTTAGTACCCTGGAGAGGGGAAGGTAGTTAGTCATGCTTGATCGAAGCTGGGTCAGGAGGTTTTTGCGGGGCGCATGGAGATCACCCGGGTTGTATAACTTTTTGTAGCATGATTAGATTAGATGGTTGTATAGGGACTAGATATCTTTCTTTTGTAGTTGTATTTATTTCATTTTAGAAGACTGTACCTATACCTATATTGTCAGCTTGACTTTTATTTTGATGGGTCCTTGTGACAATTTTTTTGATGTGATGTGGAGAAGTTAAAATGCTTGGGCAGTGCTTTTGAACAGGTGTCTGCAGATAATACCCCAGGGATATGAGCTATGTCTGATAGGTCTCATAGCTCGGTGTATTTTTCTGTTTAAATACTTTGGACTTGTATTTCAAAAACTATTTCCGCTGTTTGTAAATATTGTTGACTTTGTCGTTGTGTTACGACTTAAATATTTTATCCAAAAGTATTTCAGGCTGTTACAATATGGTCTTCTGTGACTCCTTGAGGTTTCATGGTAGAGCACACCACATGGAACTCCTTCAAGTGTTTGTAGGGATCCTCACCTGCAAGATCATTAAACTTTGAAGCAAGTGTATTAAACCAGATTTAAGTTCAAATGGTACAATAACTTTAGGATATTCAATACACAATGCATTATAAGTAACATCAGGTGCAGCAAGTTGTCTTAAAGTTCTATTATTCATATATGCCATATTGTGTAGCAAAATGTCACTTTCACTGTCACTATCTCTATCTGACTCTCTATCTGACTCGTTAGCACTAGCAACAGCTCTATGAAGTCTACGACGTAAATGAAAGGTCCTAGCTATTTCAGGGTAAAGGGAGTGCAGATTTATAGAACTTGCCCTAGTCATGCATCATCATAACAATACAATGCAAAATCACAATTCTGAAAATTCAAACAATGTCCCTATCGCTAAAATTGAAGTGAAAAATCGAAAACACTATCAAATGAAATATAAAAAATATAAAAACAAGTGGCCCACTATTTAAAATTATTTCAAATGTCGAGATTACAAAATCTGCAATTTAGGCCCAGTAGAGTTCGGCATTGAGATTTTATTCCAACACAAAAGTTGTAGCTCTGATTTTTAGCTTTCCAACGACTGCTCGCGTGTTTGAATCTGATATCCACAACTCAAGTTATGGCCTACAGAGCGCGCAGGGGCCAAAATGCAAATAATAAAATTATTATTCAATTTCAACCCAAAGTTTAGAAACAAGTTAAAAAATTATTCTATGCTATAAAGAGATTTAAAAAAACAAAGTAAATAGCTAGAAACATGCGCCCAAGTGCTATGATCACATTCTTAATTGCAGTGAATTGAATATTTCATCAAATAAAAAACAATCCAATTCAAATTCATGACAATAGATCTGTGCAAATCAAAGATAGAACATTATGAAAATCCAGCAATGATCAAGCAACGAAATTATGAATTAAAGCTTAGATCAGAATTAAATTATGTAACAGAATTATGAATTGAAGCTTAGATAAGAGTTGAACTCTAGCAACAGTAAAAAACAATCAACAATTTAATTCCAATAATTGTCTACAACGATCAAAAAATTAAAAGCTAAGATTAAGATCAAATTCCAGGCAACGGTCGTCTATGAATCTGGACACAAGTTAAAAGCAACGATCATCATAATTTGGTTGCAATGGAAAAATAGAAAATTAAAGACACCATAATTAAATTTTCAAAATGTTGGAAGAAAAACATTGCAATCTGAAGAACATTAGAAGAAGAAGAAGATGAAGAAGAAAAAGAAGAAGAAGAAATTGACGTGATTTGAAAGCAAGAATTGATATCTCTAAAAGGTCATCGTCACCTGAAGAAAAACATAATAAGATATACGAATCAACATGAGAAAGAGTTGAATATCAATCATCAAATACTTATATTTTATTTAGCACTCAATTGTAAGTCTGTGAGCAATATTAAGTTTGTGAGCAATATTGTAAACGTCCTCTAGTTAGAGTAAACCCAGAAACATAAACTAAACATTTGTGTAACCTGACCCTATAGTGGCTGTATATCCTCAACGACTTGTGGTTTTCAAGTTGGATGTTGAGAAGGCTTAACTTGTGAAGAAGTGGTTGTAATATGTTTTGAATTACTGGATTAAATCCTTCTGGGTGAAGGCACTAGACGTACCTATTGGGTTGGTAGTGAATCAGGATAAATCATTGTATCTTTTTCCTTCCCTTTGTTTACTTCCTCTACCTCTGATTTTTATTCAGTATTATTTTTCACCTTTAGTTAGTAAAATATTTTTATACCGTATAAACAATTAAAACCTCCCTTTCTTGTGTATTTCCATCTGCAATAAGAAGATCCAAAAGATAGACAACCAGATAATTGATTTCGCTTCGTCTAGTCGGTCCAATTCCCAATTCATCATCAATTTAACCAGAGACACACATGTGTATCCTCTAATATTAACATTGATGAAATACTCCAACCTTCCAACATTATGGATTCATAATTTACCTTTTAAGCATAATTTTTCATATTTGAGAACTTCTTATAATAGAGAATCTGCATGTGAAAACTTAGTATAGTTCATTGAAGTTTCAATAAAATTTATGTCTTTGGTTTGCTTAAAAATTGTTGAAATGCATTATAATTTTATCATTATTTTGAATCAACCTCTCTATTGTATTCTAAAACTTCATTGGTTTAAATATAATTTTGGTCTTATATCTTTTACCTAATATTTATTTTGTTCATTCATCTTTATTATGACTCATTTTGGTGTTTTCTCTTTTAAGTGGTGTATTTTAGTCCTTGTCACAATCACAACAAAAGTTATAACAACATCTGGTCATCGGAATCCCTTTTAACAATTATTAATATGTATCCAGTATAATATTCTTTCAAAATATCATCAATTTAACCCATTAATAGGCTTGCACTTGAAAAATTCTTCTTGCATGATTTGAATCATATATAAACTCTTTCAAACGAAAGACATTTATCAGAATTCACTGTATTTTCACCTCATCCTTTTTAAGATTGCACACTTAACTTTACAACTGATCCAAGATTTGATGTCAATAGTTCATGATAATATTTATTCCATTGTTGGAAAGGATTATGATGAAAAGGACTAAGATACACCACTTATAGAAGATAAATGACCAAAATGAATTATAAAAAAATAAGATAAAAGATCAAAATGAACATTGAATAAAAGATGAATGACTAAAATTATATTTGAGCCAACTTCTTTTTATTATTAGATAAGTTCTAATTTTAACCTTTTAATTCTTATCACTGGTTAACTTACTCATATTCATTGAAGCACTAATTTTAAACCAGTTTGTCATTGACGGATTTCAAAGGTACAAACATAAGTTTAATAAAAGTAAAGTCAAACAAAAAACTTTTCAATGTGCATTTATGTAGATCATTGATTCTCAATTGACTTTCTTATTACATTGTAAACTAATCACATGTTCGAAATATTTTTCTTAAATCAACTAAGCTAAAATTTCACATCCAGAATTGAATACAACATTTCACAATGTTCAATGAACACAACTATGGTTCTTTCCCATTTCTATTATTCTCTTTGAGTATTTCAAGAATCTCAATAAAGAGAATTTGATTCATAGCTCAAAATATCACTGAATAGTGATGAAACAAACAATTACAAAAAATGAAAAACCATCAATTTTGAACATATAAAATATTGTCATTATGAGGCAAAAAAATTCATTTAGTTAATAGAATATCTACTTATGCATTTATCTATTTACTAATTAAAATTTTAATCTATACAATTGTTTATGTTAATTGTAACATCCTAAAATCAAAGATTAAAAACAATTAAAATTTC
>JBBPBP010000001.1:38534259-38585532 GCA_037974735.1 Cicer chorassanicum
TACTCCCTTAATTCTTTAAAAAAATATTTATTCAAAGTTTTTTCACACAAACAAATGAATCATTTAATTAATATAAATTTGTATCAAATTAGAACTAATTTTATTATTGATTGATTTTTAAATAATCATTTTTTAATGCAAAGAATACAACTATAAATAATATCATAAAAACAAGATATTTTAATTATATTTAAGCATAGAATTATAAAATAATCGTCAATTATATTTTGAATTTCTATATTTTTTTATTGTTTTCAAAACAAAATAAAAAGTTGAAATAACTAAAGAGAGTTCATCAAGAAACAATAGCATCGAGAGAATTTGCGCTGTTAAACCATTGTCTATGTATTTGTAACGCCTAAAGTTAAATAAGAATTTAAGGAAACTTTTCACAAATAATGCAGAAGTGTTGAAATTAAAAGTTCGAAAGTGAAAAACCTTTCCGTTGAAAACCTAATTGAAAAATTTACAACTCTAACAACTTTCAAAATAAAGAAAATAAAGGATAGGCCCCTAATATAGACACTCCATTTGATCCGACTTTTCCTCAAGGATAATAAAAGGTTGATAAGCATTATGAATGCTCCTCATACTTCTAATGCTTGAAAAACATCACCATTAAACATAATCAGCATAAAACTTAGTAATATATAATTTATAAAAAAAAACAGTTTAAAGATAATTTCCCCAAGACCAGTGTGTTATATAAACTTGAAAAATTATCTCGACAAGCTAAATATAAAATACTCTTTATTCTTTATTATCTTTAATTAGTTAGCATTTGTTCTTTAATTATATAAGTATCATATTCGTTTAAGCTTCAAGTATGAGATACCTTAATAAAATAGATCTACTTGACAAAGGTTATCTACTTGACAAAGGTTGTAGTTAGACTACAAGAGGTTTTCCTAGTTGCTATGACTTGTCAATAACATCTTTTGGTGAGATTAAACATAATTTGATCTTGTAAGCAGTGCTTCAATCACATATCCCTTCCTATATAGAACCAAAATTCATCTAGTTATGATGAACATCACTCTAAGACATACATCTAGTACATAATATATTTGTATATAAATGTTAGATATATTTATATCCTATACCTAAACATAACATATGAGTAATTAAAGGACTCTATTGACACCATTAGACAATATGTGTGCATATCACAAAACCGTCGTTTCAACCGTCGGCAACATTTGCGACGGTTTTCAACCGCCTCTAGATGTGTTTTGCGACGGTTGGAACTGTCGCTAAATCCGTTCAAATTTATTTGCTTCTAAACAATTGCGACAGTTATCAACCGTCGCTATATTTGTTTTGAGGCAGTTTGAACCGCCGCAAACCTTATAATTTTAAATAAAAAAAATATAATATAATTTTTTCCTATTTTTTATTAATTAAAATAAAAAATATTTATAAATATCATCCACATAATTTAAATACATAATTATATAAATATTGTACCTAAATCCAATTAATATAATTTTTTTCAAAAGAAATAACACCAATTCATACATTCAATTTAACTAAAACAATAAATAAAGTAGTTTACATATTCAAAATATTAGTGGAGTGACTAACATACAAAACAACTCCATTAAACATACAAGTTCATTCAAATATCTAATTAGTCCCTAATGATGTTCCACAATCATCAGGTTGGTGGCTAGACTCTGATGAACGTCTACCATCTATTGGCGATTCTACGTCTGTTGCCTGAAAAAAAAGTATATATTTACCTCAATGAATATTGATAAATATTGCCAAATACTAATTAACTAAATTTCTCATATAGCTAGAAGCAATCATTACACAGCTGATATTTTTAATCAAGGACAAACAGTTCTCACAAGATTTTTTAAATAGGTTTGCTATGAAAACAATTTTACCTGGTTTTCTTTAGAATTTTTGCATTTGCAACAAAAAAGCAATTTGCTCTTTCAACATATCAACTTCAGAATCCCTTTTCTTAAGCCTATCGATTTCAGCTTGCATTTTCTCCTTCTTTTCATTAGCTTCAGAGGAAGACATTGATCTTACAGAGTGAGATGTAGATGTAGTAATTTGAGACGGTGTTATTCCAAGTCCCATACAACGAACATATCCATAATGTTCTTTTCCAAACACATTAACAAATGCTTCATTATGAGAATGAGTCTTTCCAATTTCAGCTTGCAATTGCTCCTGCGCAAACAGATGAAGCAAACTAAATTCTTATATGTAACAGAAATGTCTAACTTTGCAACTCATTATTACTAACAAATAAGTAATTTTATAGCTTTACAACTCACTATTACCAAAACTAACAGTTGCATAATTGATTTATAAGGTGGTCAATAAGAAATAGTTACAATCACATAACACTTCTATTGTTTACACTTACATATTTTTCCTTGGCTTCGTCATTGACAAATGACCCATCAGACTTTTTATGACAAATTGAATACATTTCAGCCCTACTGTATTTTCGACCATCTCTTAGTTCCTACAAGTAAACACATGTAATAAGTATTTGTTCAATTAAGTATGCAATCAATAGTAGATTGAGTGAATCCTACCAACTCATCCTTCTTCCTTGCAAGCGTCTTAGAGCCTAATGTATGAAGGATCGTTAGCTTTTCTCTATTTGCAGCATTTTTATCAGCCTTCTCCTATAGTGATAACAAATGACATCAAAAAACTAAACAGTAGAAAACAAATGACAACGCAACAAAAGAATGGTTACCATTGTATCTGTCTTACGCCTGTATTGGACAAAAATAGTCCAATGGTCTTGATTAATAGAACGTGGATAATTTTGTAGGTTTTCCTCCAAAGAAAGATCCCACTTATAAAATTTCTTAAACAACCTACATCGTGCATCTCGCCATTTCTTTCCAAGGCTCGTAAGGATATATTTTTTGTTGTCCCCATCATCGACAACAAATTTTGACTAGCATAATCATAAAAAAAAAAGTTAGTTTACAATCAAAATAATAAATAAAGAATATTCAATTGTTTATCATTCATACCTGTATTTTATCCTTATAAATTTTATTTTTTCTTGTCGATGGAACAAGTTTCCAATTGTCGTACATGATAGGAAAATCCTTAAACTTCCTTGCAATTTCACCCAAAAAACCGCCTAACAAACCAGCAGCTGATCCTACCGGTTGCCCATTTGAATTCCATCTAGTTATTATTCTGGTAACATTAGGAGGAGCTTCAAGCACGTCTGATACCCTTAAGTGTGTCTTCGAAATATGTCCCGCCTCATCTAACACATAAGTCAATGAAATATGTCATACCGCAATCATGTAAAACAATTAAATTTTTAAGGATAAATATAATTAAACATTAGATAACATACTAATAATTTCTACATCCCAATATGTATAATTCCTTTTTTGAGAAATTTCTGGCTCATCTTCTACCACGTCTTCAGAGTGAGAGGATGTCTCTTGGAAAGGTGTTGCTTCTGTATGTTGAGGTCCCTTACATGTTACACTTTGTTGTTTTTTTGTTCAAGAATTAAAGGGGGAAAACAGTTCACTTTAGTTTATTGGGTGATTCATACCAGCAGAAGAACAATGGTTTTTTCAGATTGCTGAGGGAAACTCCACTGTGCTGGTGAGGAATCAACAAAAATGGTTTCACTGTTCAAATTTGGATATATATGAAGTCCAGCTATATCATCCCAAGCAAGTACAACGGGTGGAAAACAACGCAATTTGCAGAGCCCTGAAATACCAAGCTATATTTGTCAACAAATGCCTTGCATGAAAAATAAATAATAATCACAAATACATAATCCTACAAAGGTCAGATTGATTGATAACCTAGATCAAGTATGTCTTTGAAATTAACATAGACCTAATATGAATAGTGTGATTACAAATTTATGTTGTTAATTGTTTTATTGAACCTTAGGTGATAGCCAAGTAAAATTTTAGAATTAAAAAGCTCAATTGCAGTTAAATGATCCACTTCAGTGTTGCAACTTGAATAGGTTCCACGGATTAATGGCATTTGTATTTCTTTTTCCATCTTTTGCAGGTTGGAGCTTATAGAACCCAATAATATATTAGTCAATTCAAAAACACCAAAGCTCCAATCTAAGAAAATAATAAGGTCTAGTACTAGTGTGGTGTGCAATAGGTACGATGCCAAACTCTCTAATATAACAAGACTAATGACCTAATAAATCTAATATCCTAATCCTAACAGTATAGAAGCATCACTGATTGATGAGCTGTTAGATGTGTTAATATGAAAAAAGTAATGAGATCACTCTGTTAAACTGGTTTATAAATATATCCACTTGGTCTCATAAAAATGCATTATACTAACCACAATTGGATTGAATAAAAATATTCCACACAACATACATCTCCATGACCTATAAAATTGTTTTATGCTGGTTTTGGCAAGCATGTTGGAGTTATCAATGTGGTGAATAAACGAATAAATCATAACTCTTGAAAACATGCACGCCAAAGATAAGCAAGAAAAATTGAATTAAAAAAAAAAGAAAATAAATGCAACGAAAAGCAAGTAAACCCAGAGCAATAAACAACAAACAAAGGTTTTGGGAACAACAATGATATCATCCCCACCATCATCAACAACAATAAACACAGAGCACTAGTTTTAGAGTGGTAGTCAACAACTATGGGGTTAGTTTTAGCATTACTTACAAACGGGATGTGTTACGACGTCGTCGATGGAGAAGTGTTGCGTTGCGCCGTCACCGGAGAGAAGCAGGAAGCAGCGTCGCGCCGTGCCGGAGAAAGGTGTCGAGATTGTTCCTTCTTTTGCTTTGAATGCTTGGCAGCTTGAGAGATTGAGGGATTGGGTTGTTTGGAAGATTTTGAGACTAAGAGAAAGCTACGTCTCGATCGATTGCAAAGGTTTGGGAATTTAGGTTTGGGAATTTGAGAGATTGAGGGATTTTGAGAAATCAGACTCAATAATAGAAAGTGAAAGATTTTGGGATTTTGGTGCCAAACAGCAACACGAAAGGTAAAGAAGGGTTTTGAAACGACGACGGTTGAGATTTTCTGTCGCAGCAACCGTCGTAAACTTAGAGCGAGGGCGGTTTTATTGCAACCGCCGCAAACCATGTGTCGCAATACTTAAATTTTCTTGTAGTGTAACACATATATAAACAATATCCAATTGGTCTCATGTCAAAATAATCTTCCAAACTATACTAGTTATACAAAAAGTTACATATATTTCAAAGAAAATAGAGAATTGCTAACGCTCACTTCAAACATGTTCGAAGTCATTCCATTCAATGTAAAAGATTAGATAACTCAATTATGGTTTTCCTAACATCCATGAATCCCCATATCTCAGTTACAAACATTCATATCAGGTATGATAATGTACAACACAAGTAATGCATGCACTTTCCTAAGCCATAAATTTGGTGTAAAACATTCATCAATCACCTTATGTGCATATAAACAAAAAACTTAAAAGTCAAATTTTAAAAACACCTAAAAACCAAATTTAAAGCATTATCATTTATCAATCAATATACAATCAAGAGTCCTAAGTACATCTATGAAAGGTTTTAGTCGGATATTCTATGTTAACTTAAAGAGATTGTAAAGAAATAATAAAATCCTAGAGTTTGGTTAGAAATCCATTCTTTAAATTGAACCCTAACTTTCCTCTTTGTTCCAATTAATCTTCTTGATCTTAGTTCTTCTTCTTCTTCCATGATGGGTGATCTATCTCTCCACTCTCTACTTCCCTTCTCTCTTTTCTTCTCCAAATATAAATGTGCGGTGAAAATGGAAATTATAAAGGAAATGATGAAGTAGAGGAGTGTTTAGAAATTAACATGTAAAGGGGAAGTTCTTTCTTTATTTTTTCTTCTTCTTTTTTCCCCTTCTTTTCTTCTTTCTCTCATTCCTCTCTGCCCTCTATCTAATCTTTTTATTTTTTGGCCTTTGTTGTGGAGTGAGAGTAGAGAATGAAAAGAGAAGTTGCATGCCTTTTTATTGGATGTAAGTGTTGGAGTGGGTGTCTTTTGTATTGTGGCAAAAGAGAGGGATGAGTGGGGAAAATGATTAGTAAGCAAATATGTGATGTGGAAATTGTCAAATGGGAAGAGGATAAATATGGGTTCTTCTGTCTCACTTAATTTCTATCTTGTTGTAAAATGGAGATCAATCAATCAATGAACCCGGAAAAAATAACGAAGATTGATGAAATAGAATTTGAAGCTTGTAATTCTAAAATGAACACACACGATTGTTAACCCAGTTCAGAACTGCAGCTTGCATTCTAATTTTTTGATCTGTTAGTTTTCCAGCCTTGATATGGCTTATATACAGTTTGGTTACAATTTGGAGTAACAAACTAACTAACTAAAGTTAGATATAACTAACTAACTAAAGTTAGTTATAACTAACTAACTAACTACCCTAAACAGTTGGGCTTCTCAATTTGAGTACCACTTTTAACAATTCTCCACCTTGGTACCAAATGAGAAGCTTCAGCTTGTGATCTTTCAAATCAGATCCCCTTTGTCCTTGATCTCAGTTTGTGGACTTGATTTGCAGCATATCCAAATAGTGTTTGAATTTTCTAAGTGTGACAGGTTTTGTAAACATGTCTGCAAGATTATCACTTGTATGCACCTTTGTCACACATGTATCTCACCCCTTTCAATGACATCTCTAATGAAATGAAGCCTGATGTTTATGTGATGTGTCCTTTCATGATACATTTGATTTTTACTCAAGTGAATGGCACTTTGACTGTCACAATCTATGCAAACAGCTTCTTGCTTGACCCCAAGTTCTGTGATCAATCCTTTTATCCAAATTCCTTCTTTCACTGCTTCAACGAGTGCAACATATTCTGCCTCTGTTGTTGATAATGCCACTATGTGTTGAAGATTAGCTTTCCAACTGACTATGTTATTAAACGATGTGAACACATATCCTGTAAGAGATATTCTTCTATCTAAATCTCCAGCAAAATCAGAGTCTACAAATCCTTGGACTGGTTTTGATGGTTCTGAAATTTTGCTGTATTCCAAACACATGCTTTGAGTACCCTTTAGGTACCTTAGAATCCATTTGACAGCTTGCCAATGGTTCATCCCTGGGTTCCCCATAAATCTGCTCGTAACACTTAAAGCATGAGAAATGTCTAGCCTTGAGCAGACCATAGCATACATGATACTCCCTATGGCACTTGCATATGGTATGTTCTTCATGTCTTCTGCTTTCAGGTTTGTGTTTGGTGACATGGCTGAAGAAAGCTTGAAGTGAGCTGCTATAGAGAGCTAACTTCCTTTGATTCACTCATGTTGAATCTATTTAGAACATTTCCAATGTAGCTCTCTTGAGAAATTATCAGTCTTCCTTGTTCTCTAATTCTGATGATTTCCATTCAAAGGATCCTCTTGGCTGGCCCCAAATCCTTCATCTTGAATTCTTTCTTCAGTTGGCCCTTCAATTTTTCTATTTCTTTCATACTTTTACATGCTATTTGCATGTCATCCACATATAGCAGCAAGTAAATGAATGTGGATGATGATACTTGTTTATAGTACACACAACTATCAAAATTACTTCTAGCATAACTTTGACTAAGCATGAATGAATCAAACCTCAAATACCATTTCCTTGGTGATTGCTTTAGCCCATAGAGTGATCTCTTTAACAAGCAGACCCAATCCTCATTTCCTTGAGTCCTAAAGCCATCTGGTTGCTGCATTAATATTGTTTCATTCAGGTCACCATGGAGAAATGCTGTTTTGACATCCATCTGCTCCAATTCCATGTCAAAGTGTGCTACCATGGCTAGAATTATCCTTATAGATGCATGCTTGACTACAGGAGAAAAGATTTCATTGTAGTCTACACCTTCTCTTTGAGTGAATCCCTTTGCTACTAGTCGTGCTTTGAACTTGGGTGGTTCAACTCCTGGAATTCCCTCATTCCTCTTGAAAATCCACTTGCTGCCTATAATTCTGGAGTTGGCTGGCTTGGGTATGAGTTCCCAAGTGTTGTTCTTGTCCAATGATTTCAGCGCCTCAGTCATAGCTAAAATCCATTTGTCTTTGTCTTGAGACCTGACAGCTTCATTGTAGTTCATGGGATCTTCTTGTATAATCTCTTCTGCAGCATGTAATGCATAGCTGATCACGTCTGCATAACCATATCTTTGAGTGGATTGTGATGTCCTCCTTTCTCTATCCTTGATGAGGTTATAATCATCTAATTCCTGCTCTAGAAACATAGCATGTTCTGTTGGTTTGCATCAGTTTTGTCTTGCTCAGATTGCTGTTGTTCTGAAGTCAAGATCGTTCTTGACTTCTGTGGATCGTTCTCCTTTTTTGTGGCAGGAGTCAAGATCGATCTTCGATTTTCTGCAACTTGCACCACCTCAAGATCAAACCTCTTAGTTCTGTCTTGTTGAGTCTGTTGTTACTCTAGGATCGTTCTTCGTTTCTCTCCATCTTTCTTCACCTCAAGATCAATCCTCACATCTTCAATTTGATGCGAGCTTTTATTCGCAGCATTGTTTACAGACTTATATAGCTCAACCTCGTGAAACTTAACATCCCTGCTGATGATACATTTCCTGCTTTCAGGACACCATATTCTATAACCTTTTACACCACTTGGATATCCAACAAAATACCTTTTCTTGGCTCGAGGGGCTAGCTTTCCTTCATTTACATGGTAGTATGCAACACATCCAAATACTTTCAGATGATTGTAGTTTGCAGCTTGTCTTGTCCACATCTCTTGAGGAGTTTTGAGTTCAATTGCAGTAGAGGGACTCAAATTTATCAAATAACAAGTTGTATGGACAGCTTCTCCCCAAAACTCTACAGGCATCCCTGCATTTGACATAATGTATCTCATTCTTTCAAGCAAGGTTCTATTCATCCTTTCAGCTAGTCCATTTTGCTGAGGTGTGCTCCTTACAGTCTTATGTCTGTTCACACCATGAGCTTTGCAAAAACTAGTGAATTCCTCACTACAGAATTCCAGACCATTATTTGTCCTTAGAGTTTTAATCCTTTTGTTAGTCCTATTTTCAACCATAGACTTCCAATCTTTAAAGGTTTTAAAAGCTTCATCCTTGCTTTTTTACAAGTAAATCCATAATTTTCTACTATAATCATCAAGAAATGTAATGAAATACTTGTTACCTCCATGTGAAGCGATCTTTGCAGGGCCCCATAGATCACTATGAACCTATTCCAGAATTCCTTTTGAGCAATGTTTCCCTTTGGAGAACTTGACTCTATGCATCTTTCCAAACACACAATGCTCACAAAATTCAAGATCACTAATCTTGTCCCCATCTAGCATGCCTTGCCTGTCCAGGACTTGCATTCCCTTTAGACTAACATGACCCAACCTTTGATGCCATAGGCTGGCTTTGCTTGATGCTTGAACAACCACTGCTGCCATTCCTATCACTACTTGACCATTTAGAAGGTAGATTCCATGATCCCTTGTTCCCTTCATGATTACCAATGATCCTTTTATGACTTTTAGAGTGCCTTTCTCTGCTTTGTATGAACAGCCAGCTTCCTCTAGCATTCCTAGAGAAATTAAATTCCTTTTCAGTTCTGGAACATGTCTCACCTCTGACAAAATTTTCATGGTTCCATCTTCCAGCTTCAGCTTGATTGAACCAATTCCAACTACCTTGCAGGCTGATTTGTTACCCATAATCACCTTGCCTCCATCAGTTTCTTTATAGTTAAGAAACCAATCTCTATTTGAGGTCATGTGAAATGAACACCCTAAGTCAAGTACCCAGTCATCATCCATGATTTCAGTTGAATTTTCCATAAGGACTTCTGAGCTTTCATACCCTTCAGAAGCTATAGATGCATTTCCGTAATCATCATCACTATGTGATCCTCTATTTCCTTTCCAATCTGGACATTCTTTCTTGAAATGTCCTTCTTTCTTGCATATGAAACATCTCATTTTAGACTTGTCCTTTTCTTTGTTCTTGAACTTATTCTTCTGTTTTCGATTTTTCTTCCCTGCCTTGGCCTTGACAAGCAGTCCCTCGCCACTGCTTTCTTCTTTCCCATTTGACTTCCTCTTCAATTCTTTGGACATTAGTGCAGCTTGTACTTCTTCTACTGTCAAGGAATCTCTACCATAAAGAAGTGTATCACACAGATTTTCATAAGAGCTTGATAATGAATTTATCAACAACAGGGTCTGATCCTCATCTTTCAATTTTTCATCAATATTTTCAAGATCTAATATGATCTTATTAAACTCATCCATATGATTTTCAATTGATCTCCCAAGTTGCATCTTGAAAGTATATAATTTTTTTTTAAGTACAAACGATTCGCTAATGATTTTGTCATTTATAAATATTCTAATTTGAGCCAAATACGTGCTGCAGAGGTCTCCTTTGACACTTCCCTCAGAACCTTGTCTCCAAGACTCAAGATTAAAGCACTATGAGCCTTGTCCATGATATCCTTCTTCTCCTTTTCTGGTAGTGTGGATGCCATGTCTTTCTCTCCTCCCAATGCTCTTGCCAAACCTTGATGAACCAGCAACGCTTTCATCTTGAGACGCCATAACCCAAAATTATTTTTCCCATCGAATTTCTCAATTGCATACTTTGTTGATGTCATCCTTCCTTTGAATCGAATACTCCCGTGCTCTGATACCAGTTGTTGTAAAACGGAGATCAATCAATCAATGAACCCAAAAAAAATAACGAAGATTGATGAAACATAATTTGAAGCCTGTAATTCTAAAATGAACACACAATTGTTAACCCAATTCAGAGATTAACTCCTACGTCTGGGGAACTAGATCCGACTTGAATTATCACTAGTAATGAGATGAAATTGATTACAATTGAATTGCACTTATGCTGCCAGTTTTTCTGCACTATGAAAAACTGCAGCTTGCATTCTAATTTTTTGATCTGTTAGTTTTCCAGCCTTGCTTTGGCTTATATACAGTTTGGTTACAATTTGGAGTAACAAAACAACTAACTAAAGTTAGTTACAACTAACTAACTAATTGCCCTAAACAATTGGGCTTCTTAATTTGAGTACCACTTTTAACATATCTCTTTACTAATTATAAATCACTTGAAAACTTACATTCTATCACTAACATCTTAAATATATTAATGTCAACTATTTAACCCAACTAAGTAAGTTCATAGTAATAAATATTTGCATTACAGTTTAATAAGTTCTTATTTCAAATAATTCAATTAAAAATAATAATATTGACAATAATAATAGTATAATAATTTAGTTATAAAAATCAAAATGTTACATTATTAAAAAAAAATCATATTCTCTGTTCTATGGACATTGGATAATCATCCAACTAGATAATATTATTGTATTACCTATTTAAAATGGAACAAATAGTGATATGATAATATATTGAAATTATAAAATTACAAATACTTTTTTTTATATTCTTAATTTAAACAAATTATGAGCTTACATAAATTTTAGATGAGAGATTTTTAGGCTAAAAGTTTATCAAAAGGAAAATAAAAACAAAAATTGGGAGGAAAAAAAAAAGAATGAAATCGTTGCTCCAAAAGTTCTTCATATCATGCAATATAGCTTACTTTTTCATATTCTTTTTTCTTGCCTTATAAATCACCTACGTAAAAGCATCTTCACTTGCATTAGAACAATTCTTTAAATAACTAATTATTGTTGCCTTCCTTTCATTTCTACTTTTTAAAAAGATTTCGTAATATCTTGAAGTTATAAGCAATCCTAGGATATAAATTATCATTAGTAATAATAACATTTGTCTTGACTTCCATTTATAAGATATTTGATGGTCATTATTATCCTATAACATTGCAGCACTCTAAGAACTAACAATACACATATTTGAATATTGATGATCCTCTTGTAGATGATATATGTTAGATGAAGTAGATAAGCTGAAACCAAATACATTGTTAATTACATGTTTAGAACCTTGTGTAGCCTAAAACTCATATTCTTGAAGTGACTATGAAATGGTTTCTGATTCTTCAAAATCAACTGAATCCAAGTCAAAAAATTTCTTATTATTTTTATCATTTTTTTTTCTAATTAGAGGGACAATTTTTTATTAACAGTGGTGTCTCTTAGTTCAACGTTAGGGATATGAACAACAAAATGAGAGTTAACAACACGACGAATATTATTACCTTTGTAAAACCATAACTTAATTGTCTAGAATATAGCTTGAGTGTTAACATAATTCGACAAAAGAAGTGGTTAATACAAATCCCAAAACAAAGTAATACAAATGTATTAATATACTTGCTAATTCTTCAAAAGAAAGAGAGAAAATGGAGGATTTAACACATCCATGGTTCAAAATAATTTCCTAGAAATTTTAACCAACTATAGCATAAACTGTTATGCTTCATTTCTCCAACTATTGATCTAAGTCTTTTTACCTGTACAACATTTAAATAATGTGGGATGAGATTACATCTTAGTGGGTCCCAAGAGATGGAACCAAATCAATTGATATTCTAATTCAAGGATATACTTATCATCTAAGTTCCTCTTCCTTTATTAGTTACTCTCGAGTTACCTCTTCTATGTCTAGCATTGACTCTTTCTAAATATTTAAGCCATTAGACGTGAGTAATCTAATGATATAAACTCTACCTAACAAACATGTTAAAAAGACTACATTATTTTTACCAATTCCCTCTTTTTGTTAGTAACTTTATTTCGGTAAGATTGGACATAAACAGAGAATTCATCTAGCTATCGTAAACGGTGCCTCACTTATCCTCACTACTATCGTATATAAACGAAGAATTCATCTAGCTAGAATGAATCATATACTTCTCACCTTATTCAAACATCTAGCAAATATATAAATACACACACGCGCACGCAAATTTAGATTTGTTCTTCCAATTTTTCTAATAAGAAAGCAACTAGAGTTATATTACAATGTTAGTTGCAACCATTTTTACTCTAATTGAAATAACACTAATTTTGTCTTGCCATTTTTAATTCAACTTTTCACTTTGTATTCTCAATTTTGTGTTCCCATCTGAATGAACCAACTTAGATCAATTTCATGCTTAATCATTTTAAAATTATATTTACATGACAACACAAGTAAAAAAAGAGCATGGCTAATATGATTTTATGGTAGATAATTACGTATATTAATATTTATTAAAATACTTTTAAGATTTTTAATACTAAATATAATATATGGGCTTTGTTTGTATGATGACCTTCACTATGGATTTATTTGAAAAAATTATTTTGGTTTTTTTACATCCTAACCACACATTTGAGAGAGTGATTTATTTCTTAGTTGAACATTTGAGAGAGTGATGAATGTTTAGAAATTAGTATTTCTTTAAAATAATGTAATAATTAGAAAGATGTAAATTTTAATAGATTATTGATTAACATATTAATTTTAACAGATTATTTGGTTCATCATATAGACCATAATTGATTAATGGTTAATATACTATTGACTTTATACTTATTACTACATTTTAATACATATATTTTTTACATAATATTTTTTTGTTCTATTTTCTCATAATCTTTAATGAATAAAATGTGATATAAGACATTAAATTATAAATCGGTTGACCAGACATTAAATTTTTTTTTTATCACTTTTAAATCTTATTCTTTTATTAAAATATAACTAAGATTTTAACATAATAATTCAATGGATAAAATTTAATACATGAATTAGTTGCAATTACGCTCTCCAAAATATTCACATATTCTCAAATGTGTGTTTATAAAAAATCATATATAATAATTACTCAAATAAACTCACTTGGAAAAAATAGTCTACAAACAAAATCAATAAATAATATTATTTTTAAAATTTTAAAATCTTATTCACAATAATACTAATATGTTAAATTTTATATATCCCGCGCATCGTGCGGGCCACATTCTAGTTTTTGTTTATGTTTATGTCAACATTTTAAGGAAATGAAAAGGAAACAAAATGTTCATGGCTAAATATTTAGAAAAAGTTTAAAACAAAGAAGTGTTATGTTGAATTGTTTTAATTATTTCAAAACAATTTGTGTTGTGGGAATTTTATGAATTTTAAAGAAGTTAGAAAAAGTCATCTTTTGATTCTTTATGATGAGGAACATTAAATTTAGATTTGATAAAAGTTTTGAACCATTAGTTATTGACTTTGATTGATTTTTTGTTATGATTATTTTGTTCATGAAAAAAAGTAGTAAGTATTATAGATATGTGGCTCACAAAATTTTGATTTTTTATTTAAGTTGGGGATGACCATTTTTTTGAGAAAGAGTTGATTTATATTTTGTCTTGATGAAAAATCATTTTTGAGATGAAATTGAAAAACCATTTTTGGTTAGAATACTTACAATCTAGGAAAACACCTCAGGTTTCTGCTCCTTGCAAGAATAGTCCTCAACAAGGACTTTGACTATATTCTTGATCGAATAAATGGGAAACTTGCCGGTTAAAAATCTAATATCTTATATATAGCAAGTTGAATCACTCATGCTAAATCTGTACTAACAATTATCCCAATATACTCCACCCAAAATCTTTGGATCCCCACTAGGGTGTGTAAAAAGATTGATTATAGTGTACATCAATTTATTTGGGGAAACAAGGCTAGTCATTGGGTCAATTGGGATATTATTACTAAACCTAAACGTTTAGGTGGTCTTGGTATTCATTTTGATAGAGAAACCAATATCTCTCTTCTTAGCTAACATGCGTGAGACTTACTGCATATCCAGACAAGCTTTAAGTTCGGCTTCTCTATGATAAGTATTTGCTCCATTCTCATATTTTAATGCTCAATATAAAGTTAAAGATTCTTACATTTGGTCATTCATACTTAAAGCGATAAGAGTAGGCAAGGGTGGGGTCTCTTTATGGTAAGATAGATGGTTAGGAGAAGACTACTTGTGCATATTTTAGAAAATAGCTTGCAAGTGAAAGATATTTTTAAAGAAGGCCAATGACACTTTAATCGTATGGCTAATATTCTTCCTGATAACATTCAGCTTCAAATTAGGAATCACTTTTGTTTTGTTGATGTTGTTTATATGATTATATAGGGAGAGTCTTGTACTGGGAAGTATTTGACTAATTATGCTTGTAGGTGGTTAATGAAGAGACAAAAAAACCTCAGACTCCATGATGGTAGATGGTCTTCGATTTGGAATTTAAAAATTCCGGAAAATGTTCAATTCTTTATTTGGATCATTTTTCATTTCTTCCTACTAATCACTTTAGGGTTTGGTGGCATCTGAATACTGACCCATCTTGTCATAGATGTAGCCATCACTCAAAAACTATTTTTCATACTATCAGTGATTGTCCAGCAGCTAAGGCTATTTGGAACTTATTAGCTTTGGATTAACATTGCCAATTCAATATTTTGGAGTGCGAATAATGGATTACTACTAATCTTCAATCCGCCAATGGGATTCTTTTTGCTATTGTTTATTGGATTATTTAGAAAGCTAGGAATCATGAGACTTTTTCTGTTGAAAAATGGGCACATTGGTTTACGATCAACCAAATTAAGACTTTTCATGCCGCATCTATTCATGCTTTTGGTACATCAAGCACTTATCATAATATTTGCCATGCCTGTTGGTTGCCTCCTCCTAAAAACTACATAAATCTTAATATTGATGGAAGTTCACTTGGAAATTCAGGGCATTTTGGTTTTGAGGGAATAGTTAGAAATTCTAATGGCAAATGGATATTAGGTTACTTCAATTTTCGTGGCATAGGCACTATTGTGAATGCTAAGTTAATTTATATGCTTTGGGGATTGGATTTGGCTTGGATTGTTGGGAATAAATATGTTATTTTTGAATTAGATTCTCTCATGGTCATTGATATGGTAAAAAATGGATTTCCCTTATCTCATCCATGTACTCCTACAATTGATGCTATAAAGAGGTATAAAAACTTTCAATGGAACCTCTCTTTTATCCAAACATTACGAGAAGGCAATATGTGTGTGGATTGGCTTGCTAAGAATAGAGTTTTGCATGGTTCGTTCTTAATTATGTTAACTATTTACCCACCTATACTTAGCCATCTTGTTCTCTCAGATGCTATTGAGCATGTAATCCTGAGGAGTTAGTTTTCTCGCTTTTGCATTTTATTTTCTAACTCATAAAATTAAGTTTCAAGTTTTATGTTTAAGTTACTATTTTGTAGGAAATTTCCTATCATTAAGAACAAAATTTGTAGTATTATATCTTGGGTTAAAAGTTTGAACCTTTGATCTTAAAGATCCAATGTTTAATACAAATGGTTTCAAGTATGATGCTTATAAAATTATGATTTATAAAAAGATGTGAAAACTCATAAGAAAAGTGTATACTATGAAATGTATTTGATGATGTTGTTTTGTAACTTGTGACATTGAAGTTTGTAAATGGTGGTTGGAAAATTCTAAAGATTTATTTCTATGCTGTTAAAAGTTTGTCAAGAAAACAACAAAGTTTAATGGTTGTGAATTGAATATGATTGAGTTATTAAAAATTGTTGATTTGGATCAAAGTATTGAATCTTTGGAAAATGAATTTGAGAATTCAAATGTTTTAATCAATGTGTTTCAACCTAGGACTGTTTAGCTTGATATAAGAGGTATGTATTGAGCTGAGTTAAAAATAGAATAAAAATTATAAGGGTATTTTAGGACATAACACCGAGGGGTAGAACAGGGCCTTAGGGACCTAGTTTTGACTTTGCCATTTAACTTGGTTAAAAGTTAAGAGGAATAGAATGATCCCAAGCTTTTTTGGTTGAAGATGTGATAAGTTCGTATAACATAGCTTTTCATTGTAGGGAAGCGCTGTCAAGTAAGCGCTCCTTCCAATTTTCTACTTTTTTCACATGTAGATTATGTATAGATGTTTGAACATAAGTATATGTGTATGTTTGATGTGTGTAGCCCTATGTGCTTAATTGAATTTTGTGCATTGTTAAATAGATGTTTATGCATGACTATTAGGTGTGTATTAAACATGTTATTAATAAGGAATTATGAATTTATGATAAGTGCTAGATTATGTTTTGTATGAATCACGATGAAATTATTAGTGTTGAATGAGTTTTAAAAGAAGAATTTTTTAAGAATTGCATTAACATGATAATGGTATTTGAGAATCAGAGTATGCACATATATTTCATAGTTTTGTATGGTTTCCATAGTGTTGGGCTGCCAATTATTTGTCTGGCGGGACTGCCATATACTTGCGGGGATTATTGAGTCGTGTTTTATCTATGAGAGACCTTACAAAATTGGGATGTCATGTGATTGATGACTCACTAGTGGTTTCATGTGATTGTTGACCCACGGCCCTCTACGGGGGGAGGCGATGTTCCAAAATCATATGCACTAGCATGTAAACATTGCATTATGGTGTTTGATGTATGACTTGTGTTTAACACTATGACAAATAATCATGCTCTAGTATTTTTTATTTATGCTTTCATATTTTCTAAATGTTATATGTTAATTTCGGTTGGTAACCCTTTACTTTTATATGGAAGAACGCCCCAGATTATTGTGGGATGTTATATAGGGATGACGATGAAGGGTTAGCTGAGTTATGACTTCAATTTCTAGTTTAATTCAAATAGTTTGATGTAGCTAATGGATTTGTAATGCCTAGTCTTATTCATTTGAGTTGCAATGATCAACTTAGGAATAATCGGGTTGTCATTTTTTTAAACTCTTGTCATTGTATTTAATTTAATGTGAATTTACATTGAAATAAAGATGTTTGATTTTGAAAGTTTCCGCTTACCTTATAAACACATTATCGATTAATTTGTTTTAAATAAATTCTAAGAAATCTCTTGTTTATCGGTAATTACAGTGTAAATAGGATTACCATTGGAGAGTGGTAGCTTAAAGAGTGTTTATGAACTCTATTTCAAAATAGAGTTAACTTTTATATTTGCAATTTTATTTTGATTTATGTCATTTGAATTAATTTTTTTTAAAAAAATTGTGTGAGTTGTATGAAGATGATGAAATCTAATCAACTTGAAGCTTGTGTCATGTTAGATATTACTATGTGAAATTTGATTTTGAGCATATATTTAGGTCTCTTATATTGATTTATTTTCCATTTCAAGAATTAATTATCAGCATCCATTAATGTTTGCTTTTTTGTTTTGGAAGTCTTGTGACAATTTTTGAGGAAGCTATTTTGACTTGTTTGACATTGCTCTAAAAAGTTTAAAATTGTCTTTTTTGTCCTAACTGAGAGATGTTTAGCGTAAACACTATAATTTCTTCATGTTTGATTATCCAAGCATGTGTTATTTCTCTAGAACATGCATGAACACTTATTGACATTACATGTGATATGTTCATACACTGATGCTTTTTCTAGGTACCTTAGGTCTTTCTGACCACCTTGAAAAATAATATTTTTATCTGTTGCTAGTCCCTTTGGGAATTTATCTTGTTTGTTATGTTATTACTCGTGTTTCTAGCCACTGGCCTAATCATTAATCACCCATCTTACTTGGAGTTAGGTATGACATTTATATGTAGTTTATTCACACACCTTATGTTGGAACCAAGTAGTTTTGATGTTAACAAAGGTACTTTGTGAAAATAATTTATTGCACTAATGGTTACATAAAGTATGCAGAAAATAGACCAGGAAAATTAGAGGATAGACCAAAGAATACCCACCAGAGGATACCTACCAGATGATACCACCACATTATACCTACCAGAGGAAGTACAAAGGCAAGAGGAAACGAAGACAAACCAGTGAACAATCAAAGGAAACGAAGATAAATCGGTCAACGAAAAAAGGACGCATATTTGCCTCTTACATCTGCCTCTGAAGTTTTGGTCTGAAGACTACCTCTGAAGTTTATGTCCCTCTGATGAACAATGTTCCAATGTGCCTCTGATGAACAGTGTTCCAGTGTGCCTCTAATGACCAGTGTTCCAGTGTCCCTCTAATGAATAATGTTTTAGCATTCTCTGATGAGTAGTGGTTTAGCATGCCTCTAATTTATAGTGCATTTGCATGCCCTGATGTACAGTGTTCGTAGTATGCCTCTAATGTCTCAAGCCAATGTTCAAGTCAGAACTCTGCATCTGTAGCCTTCATTCCGCCTACTCTGAAGACTGCAACACGTGTCACAATGCTGCTTGTGATAAGCAACAGACACTATGATGTTGCTCTTACTTTGATGATACAACAAAGGTTATGTTGCCCGTGCCACTAATTCTAAGTCACACACCTTTGCATTTTCCTCTGACTCTAATTGTTCAAGCAACACAACATCTGACTCCAACAATCAATTCAATGCCTCTGATGGAAAGTCAAAAATTCTGCCATAAGGAAAAAATCCCACTAAGCCGTAGCACAAACTCTGAAGGTTCAAGGACACGCCCTGCATCCGTTCCCGCTCAAACTATCAAAGCGTATAGAGGAAGATTCACTGAAGAGTTTATGAACAAGATCAAGAATTGATACGATAACAAAATTCAAGGATTCAGTTTGGAAACAAAACATTGCCTAAACAGTCACTTTATCAAAACATATCTTTCAGAATTAACTTTGAAGATAATCTTTGTTGATTAAGGTAATTCAAGATACTCAGCAACAATTCACAAACCCTAATCTCAACTATAAATAGTGGATCAAGGTTGAAGAACAAAGCAAGAACAACAACTACGAAAACAACACATTCAGAAATAACTCAAGAGCTCAAAGTTTCTAAGTATTAAGTGTTCAAAGGTTTCAAGTTTTAGAAAAAGCACTCATTCAAAGCAAGATACTCTAAGTGCTTTAGTATTGAAAATTAATGTGTAACATCTGCTTAGTAGAAGCAAAACCAGTAAGTTTCAAATCATTGTAACCCATCCCAATAGTGGCTCTGGTCTTCCTATAACAATATGTAGGTTTCAGGTTGTGTAGAGAAGACTTCACTTGTAGCTTCAAGGTGTGGTAAGCCTAAAAAAGTCAATAAGTTCAGGCTGTTTTGAGAAGACTGACTTGTAGGGTCAGGTGTTGTTGTAATTCAAAGTTTGAATTAGTGGATAAATCTTTCTATGTGAAGGGATTGGACATAGCTACCAAGTTGGTGGTGAACCAGGATAAAATCTGGTGTGATATTTTTACTACCCTTTGTCTGTTTATTACTACACTGGTTAACCCAAACCGCTAGGTCACCAAACTAGAATCACAATCAAAAGAGTTTTTAAAATTAGACAAACACTATTCAAGCCCCCCTTTCTCGTTTTTGTGCATCTTCAACCTAATTATTAATCACCCACCTTAACAGCCAATTGTCAAGCAACAAATTAAGTGTGGGGTTGTGATAGTTCCTCATCATACGTAGTTTTTAGAGTCTTTTGAGTCATTATTTAGATTATTTCAGTTAATTTACTAATGAATTTATAATTATTTTGAATAAATTATTATTTTTATAGTTCTTGAATTCAATAAGGAGTTTACGCTTTCATTTCCTTGATTAACCTAACTCTTTTGGTAGTTTTATTTTGGTTCATTAGTTTAGTGCAGTGATGAAATTAATTTGGTGACCAAACCACATGACTTCTGTGAGTCATTTTAATCATATATGGGGTTGTAGATGTCCAAATGAAAACAAATCAATTGCAAATGCAACCTAAGATCTATAGCTACAACTTTTATGAAGACACTGTAACCTAATATTGTAACACCCTTATATTTTCATATAATATCTATCTTTGACATTTGTTATTTTATTAATTATTGATCATCTAAATTTCCTATTTTAATAATTTATTCTATTTCTAGTGTATTTAAATTGTTAAGTGTCCTATCTATGCGATTGTTTAGTAGCCTCACATCATTGTACATGTTATGTTATGTATATACGTAGCTTTGATAAATTGTATATATTTGTCACATTCCATTTTTCTGCGAAAAAAAGTCGCAACCAATTTTATTTTCTTAAAGGAAAAATTGAATAAAACCTAAAACGATGATTTTGAACTAAAAATTCGAATTCGAGAGTTGATTATGAGTAGGAAAAGTATTACTACCATACACCGTCTGTTGAAACGGTTACCCT
Organism: Cicer chorassanicum; assembly: GCA_037974735.1. Classification (NCBI taxonomy): domain Eukaryota; kingdom Viridiplantae; phylum Streptophyta; class Magnoliopsida; order Fabales; family Fabaceae; genus Cicer; species Cicer chorassanicum. The sequence continues at coordinate 38,555,360 of JBBPBP010000001.1, forward strand.
ATAATTAATTGTATACAAAATATTTATTTATTTGTTTTACCCAAAAAATAATAATAATAAATGAAATAAATTAATTACATTAATAAAAGAAGGAAAAATATTTTCTTATTAATAGTGACAAGTGAGAGAGAAAAATGATTACGAAATAGTAGGATAATAAAACAAAGAAAAACATATCTATCTAAAAAAAATTATTTTTTTATGGGTTGCATCAATTTAAGAGGTGCATGTTTTGTATAAAAATTAAAATCGACAATTAGATGTGTATCATGGGAAAACATAATACATAGAAAGTATCAAAATTTAATAAAAAAATAGAACATCATACTAAATTCATGAATTATAGTTGTCTCCTTTAGGCAATGTGTTTTTTTCTTTCTCTTATTTTTGTGTACGAGTTGAAGTGAGTGGTTATAGAGAATATTGTGTAAGAATGGCACGACGGAGAACGAACGGAGATTACTGATATGGTTGTACAAGAATGGCACGGTAGAGAGCAATGATTTTTCTCAAAATGGCAGATTCAAGCATACCAAACCTACTGATATTTTCCTCCGTTCTTGAGAGTCATCTAAGACTCCTATTTATAATAGTAGATTAAGTTAAATTATTTTTAGAAAAAAAAATTTGCTATTATTTTCAATTAAAGGCAATTAACAAGATTGATTTTTTTTTGTTACAAATTTTCTTAAAAACATGTCAATATTGCTAATTAGGGTCAATCAATAAGATTTCTAGCTTTTGATGCACGTCGTTTTCTCGGTATGAGATGCAAGTTATTTTCCCAACTACGGAGGTGGGGCTTGGTTTCCCAGCTTAAGATATGGGTCGTTTTGTCGAATTTGGTAGAAAAATAAAGGATGTGGGTCAGTCATCCCGACTTCGAAGGAAAAAGTAAAGGGTGCGGGTCAGAAATCTCGGTTTTGAAGGAAAAAGTAAAGGGTGCGGGTCACAAATCTCGAATTCAAAAGGAAAGAGTAAAGGGTGCGGGTCAGAAATCTCGGTTTTGAAGGAAAAGGGAAATGGTGCGAGTCTGAAATCCTAGCTTCAAAGAAAAAATAAAGAGGTGCGGGCCAGTCGTCCCAGCATCAATGGAAAAAATAAAGGGTGCAGATTAGTCATCCCGTCTTCAAAGGAAATATAATGGGTGCGGATCAATCATCGCGACTTTTAAATCAAAGGGTGCGGGTTATTCATCCTGGCTTCAATGAAAAAAATAAAGGGTGCGAATCAATCATCCAAACTTTAAAGGAAAAATACAGGGTGCAGATTAGTCATCCTAGCTTTTAAATCAGAGGTTGTGCATCAATCATCCGACTTTTAAATAAGAGGGTGTGAGTCAGTCATCTCAGCTATAAAATAGAGTGTGCAGGTCAGTCATCCCATCTTTTAAATTGGATGGTGTCAGTCAGTAGTCCAGACTATAAATTTATACACTATTAAGAACATGAAATGTCATGAATACATTTGATGAATGAACATTCTCCTTCATTTTCATCTTTTGTTTTCAAATTTCTTTTTTTATTTCTTTCACCTCCTTACGAACATGATCATTGGATTCATGGATGAAAAATGTGCACCACTTCAAATAAAATAGTGGTGATTATCGTTTTGATCGTTAAAGAGATTTTTTGTTAGATCTTCGACTTGATCTCTAGATGCCCCTACCTTATGTGTAAAGACACCATACTAGTTTTGCCCTCTTGACATTCACATATTTTGTGCCCCAACATATGATTGTTGTGACACCTTAAACTCCAAAATAACATATATAATAATTTATATTATATGTTTTTGAACATAATTCGCAGTGGATAAAGAAAATATGTTTCCAAGGAAATAAAATTTTTATAACTAATTTAGGATATCACGTTCCTCTAAATACACATATAACAATTCAACTTTATTTCTCAATTAAAACAGTGCAATCTTAATGAACTTGACTTAATTATAATTTCTTAATTTAATTTCAAAAACTTACTAGTACTTATATGATTTTCATACAAAAGTCGTTTCTAATAAAAGAAAGTAAAAGTAAAAACAATTTACAACTGTTATTCCCGGTACACCTATCAAAGTGGGGTTTCTCCCAAACATGAACTTCAAGACTCATTAACCTGTAATAACTGCGATTTCATAAACGCAGAGCCAAGCCAATCAAACACAAACAACGAAGGAGGTGTGTTTTGAAATCATGTTGATAGTATAATATAAGTATGAAGAACGCGCAAACAATCATAATAGACTATATCATAATCACATTAAGATATATCAAAATATTCCATCAAATAGTACCATATTATATCATCAAAGTCACTCAAGTAAAATAATTATCTCATTATAATATGCATCAAAGCATCTCATTATTACTTTTGAAACATGTCAATCACAACGAAATGCAATGCTATGCATGAGCTTAGACTCTACCTCACAATGTGGTACCATTCTAACTCTTAAGTACTTGGTTATGAGGCTTGATACTATGCCACCACCCGGATGGACGGACAATTCAAATTGGCCATGTCCTCATAGATCCCGTCAACTCAACCCGAGACACATATACGTGACAATCAAGGTAAACGTGTGTTGCATGGTAGTTCCCGACATTTGGAGTGCTACCTCCAAGTCACCTAGGAATTCCCCATCCGAATACCTCCAAGGTCTAACAATCTTGCCTTAAGCCTCAACAGTAGATCGCCATGATCAGGCTCAATTCAGTTGTACTTCCCCGAAATCACTAGGCTTGTCATGCCTATCTATACGATGACAAAATAATCTCCACTTCAAAAAATTCACATCAACTTCAAATATTCCTAACATCTATTTTCTCCCTTAGTTAGCCTAGACTACTCCATTAAGAGCATCATCTTTAGCACAAGTTGGAATCATCACTATTTTATCAATTATGGGGTTACTTCAATATTCTCATCACAAATATACAACATCATTATCATTAATCATACATCATCATGATCATCATATAAACTTATCACAAATTTATAACATTACTATCATCAATCAAACATCATCATTATCATCACAGAAACATATATCATACAATGCATCCATCTTTTATTATCACATCACATAAACCCGTCTAATCAAACATATGCACATAATTTCATTCGACATCCAACATCATAGTAATATCAAATACCACACAATTATCAAAAATTAAATCAATCAACACCTTATAAATATTTCTATTCACATTTTAATCTCACCATTCTCATATTTTCACATTAATTATTTATCTCTCAAAGGCCTACTGCCGTACGTAGCGAATCTCGGATGACTCGTTAGGAAATACGGTTTTCTCGTTCATCTCACAATATATTATACTAATGAATTCAAACGTTCTCTCACCCCTTACCTTATTTCGACGCTTTCACACACGAATACGACTCCACGAGCAAACAGCCTTTGTCCTTTGACTATTTGTCCTTCAATCGATCTAACTTAACAGTTTTTAGGTAACCGTCAAAAATAAATTATGAGAAGACACTCTAAAAACTAAATTTCGAAATTCGGTCAAGGAAACTTACCATAAATAAGAAAACCAATCATTGGATAATATAGTCACTTTTCACACGATCGTTTTGGCATTGGTTTCACTTAAATCGGACTTACGGTGAAGAAGAACGGTGCAAAATAACGAATTACACAAATGGAGAAGTCGAGTATTTTAGAGCGAAATTGGGATCGTTAAAAATATGGGAAAATGTGTTTAATTGACTAGCTAAATGAATGAAACATCACACTGGAATTTGGACGAAAACGGAGGAAGTTTTCTGAGACAGTTATTGATCATTGATATCAATTTTTTTTTTCTCAAGGTGCGGCTGCCGTATTTTGTCTCCCGAGGTTACTCTCTGTGTCTCACGCCCTTCATTCTTCTTATTTCAATTTTTTTTTTATTATTTAATTAGGTTTTACTCTTACATATGGGTCTAACGCATAAAACACATTTTAGTTCTTTATTTTATTTAAAAAAAAAACACAATTTCATTAATAAAACATTACTAATATTCTAAAACTAATATTTTATACAATAAAATAATTAATCTTTTAAAATACATTCATAACCAAAAATCCCATATTCAAAATAATAACTATTATTATTAGTAAAATATTTTTCAAATAATCGCATAAAAATACTACCATCTTTATAAAATATTCAAAATGATAAAATAAATAAACATAACATCAATAATCTATATTAATTATTAAATCACAATAAATATGTATAAGATCATCATAGCAACTATATAAAAATAAAGGAAATCAAAAACAATATTACTATTATTCCAAGCTAATTATTTATAAAATAAATAATTTAAATAAAGTTACTTACAAACAATTAAAATATAGATATGTGCACACTTAACATTATTCAAACGCAGATGAAATCATCACATTAATTACTTACGCGCATATACACGTAAAATCGCTTAAAATCTTATTCTTTAAAATATTACACTAAAATACTATTATTTTTAGAAACTTATATAAATAATAAAATATAATATTTGTTATTTATATCACTCATTCAGTCTAATATTTACAAGATTGAAACATCATAGAAAGCACACATATAAATAAAATTAAACCTAAAATTAATCAACATATATTCTAAAATAACTTTAACACCAACTTAATTATTTAAAATCATATTTCATTAATAAAATAGTTTATTATAAAATTTGGGGTGTTACAAATATCATAAAAAAATGCTTTTTCACAAAAAATATTTATAACACAAGAAATTAGTGAAGGAAGGTTCAGACAATGATATTTAATGAGAAAATGTATGGTACAAAAAAAGAAGGATTCATAGAAAGAAAAGAAGATAAGGTTATCTCATATGGATAAATGACCCAATTTGTTTGTAATATTTCATATAAGAAGTGTGCTAATAACTCATGCCACAATTTCAATCATGTTTTTAACCCACTTTGGAGGATATGATTTGCCCCAATTTATTTTCACAACCTTTTGGAATATATTATGCTTCGACTTTGATTTGTGTATGTAAGCCATATTTTTTGTTCAACTTTTTTAGATTCTCAAACTAATGATCTTCTTTCATTCTATATGTTTTGAGGCCCTAATTTTCGCTTAGACTGCCCTTTCGAATTTTCAACCTAACGGGCTTTTTTCCTAGGCCATCAGTTTGGATTTTTGACCTACCAGGTCTTCATTCATTGCCTAGGTCACCCTTTTGGGTTTTCGACCTAACGGGTCTTTGTTCAACGTTGTACCCTAATATTTGTCTGGGATGCCCTTTCGGGTTTTCAACCTAACGGTTTTTTATTAATTTTTATACCCTAATTTTTGTCTAGATCGTTCTTTTGGTTTTTCGACATAACGGGTGTTCATTTAGATGTTATGATTTGTGAAACATCAACATGCAAGAAGTGGTAAGTCTTCTCAGTCCATATTGGTGTGGATCAAAGCCACACTTGTATATATTTTTTATGGTATAGGGGCTCATATAGTTGGGATTCCTCTTGTCATGCTAGTCCTTTTAGACATGTGAAATCTTTTTAAGGCTAATTCTTTCTTTTGAAGCTCTAAAGTGCATATGTGCTTTTTTTAAGATCTTTTGAAATAGTTGTCCATGACATGAGATAGTCAACATTTCTCTTGGATGGAATTCAGTCGGTCAAGACAGATTATTACTCTTGATAAGGGGATTTTTTTTTGAATTGGTCGCACTGCCTTTATTCTATATAATAAGGAACAAAGGGGTAACCTAGTTATAGTCTAATACTCAGGGAAGGTATTCCACAGTTACAAGATAATATTTGGTACGAGAACTTTCCATTTAGCTTTCTTATACATTTCATATTAAGCGGGATAATCGTGACTTTCATTCTTGTGAGTGATTATTCTTCATCATGACTTACTTTTAACATTGAAGATAAAGTATTTAGAACGCCAACTAGTTGATTATATTGTTGAGGGACATGATGGAAAATTACTTCAAATTTTTTTTAGACATTTGTCTAATATGTATATATAAATGATCATCTTCTTATCCCAGTTTTTCCATTCTTATTTTAGCTGATTGAGGATTACATTCAAGTCTCGTATAATTTCAACATTTTCACTTTCGATTCGTAGGCAGCTATAATACCCATGGTACAAATTTCAAATTTCCCCACGTGATTGGTAGATTCAAAGCACAATTAGATAATGATAAAGATAAAATGAAATTTCTAGGGGATTAACGTGACATTAACTGCATGTCCCAATATATAGAGGTCCATCCAAATAATGAATTCTATTTTTATCGTTCTCACCCCCTTTAGTGGAATTAATAGTATGACTGAAATTATGTAATGCGAACTTAGCAAACTTATATTTATCAATTTTTGTTTTTAGGGACATGGATTCATTTTTACTTGCTATTGCTATATGGTTAAAGAAACAAAAAAAAAAACTTAGTAGTGGCCAAGGCCCATGTAGAGAACAACCTATCTAGGTTCATCCCTGCACAAACTTATTTTAACAGTAAATACTACTTATTTTTGTCTATTTATTTTTTTTCAAATTCATGAATCCCTAAATTTTCAATCCATAAAATCATCATATTTGTTGATGATTTTTAAGTTTTATATGCTAGAAAATAATCTATTTATGTTGATGCATCTTTAGAAGTTTTTTAACCTCTAATTCTATTGTTGATGCTTTTTGTATGTATTTTTAACCTCTGTTTTTTATGCATTATACCTATATTTTGGGATACTAACACATGTTAATTAGTTTATTTTACCCAATCCCTCTTTATAGAACCCAATGTCAAAACACTAATTTTACAATATTTGGTCTAGTTTACAATCTGTCATATTTTGCCTATAAGTAATTACACTTTAGGGATCATTTTGCCTACTATTTGCAAATTTTAGGGAGCCTTTTGCTAATAGATTAGAAAATTCAAAGAGCATTTTTTCTAAGTAATTAAAATGAAGGAGTATTTTACCTGATTATTTAAACTTTTGCAAGGAATCAGTGATGAACATGTAATAAGACTACTACCCTTTAGATGACCAACAGCACCTCCACAATCTTCCAATGGACCACCCCCATTGAGGACCAACACATTCTCTACAAACTTTCAATGCACCAACGTGGATTCTTATTATGTTACGTGTTTTACTCTTTGTAAATTGATTATCACCGTCATTTATTTCCACAACTAACATTTTAGGGATTAGAAATTTAGAGGAAGAAGTTATTTTTGTGATACAATTTCCGTATTTGTTGATTTTTTTTAATTTGGGAATATAGGGATTTATGAATTTGTGGAAGAAAAAAAAAATAAAGAAGAAGTAACACTTGACCTCTTTATTGTGCCTATTAAATGGCAAAATGCTCCCTATGACTTGGCTTCGACGTTTATGTATCAGTGTGTCACTTAACGTGACACGTCAACACCTCTAACGGGGCTCATTGACAGAAGGAGCTTTTTTATTGACCAAAAAAATAAAAGAGGAGCTTTTTAATGTAGCATAAATTTGAGAGAGCATTATGATCGACATTTATAATTTGAGGGAGTGAATTGGTGGTTTACTCAATTTTTTTACTTATTAAATATACAATGTATCATATAACATGAGTCAAATAATATAAAGTTAATAGTCATATTAGTAATTAGGATTAAATAAGTTTTTTATCCCTATAAATATATCATATTTGGTTTTTAGTCTCTCTAAAATTTTTCTTCAAACAAAGGTCCGTCAAATATTTTTTGTCAATAATTTTGGTTCCTGCTTTTAAGTCAACTCATATATATCATTTTAACTTTTGAATGATATTTTCACGCATGTATAAAATATTATAAGAATCTCTCCTACAAATTTTTTGAACATGTTAACAAAATATGAATAAAATATGAATTTTTAACCGTCAAAAGTTTAAGATATCATATTTAACTCATCTGTTTTTAAAAAATTCTCAATTTTTGTAGTAAAGATTCTTATAATGTTCTAAACATGTCTAAAAAGAGTCATTCAAAAACTCATACGATACATATAAATTGATTTAAAAGCAGGGAACAAAATTGATGATGAAAAATATTTGATTCGCAATTGTTTAAAGAGAATTTTTAGAGGGACTAAAAAAAAATATATTTAAAGGGACCAAAAACTTATTTAACTCTAATAATTATACCATAACAACTAATATACTATTTATAAAAAATAAAAGTTTGTTTGCCTATTCAATTGTGAAAAAAAATTGTTTTGTCGATATTGTCTTTATAATGAGTCTTTAAAATATCATTTGGAGGTGCGTTAAAAGTAAACATGTCATTACATATTTTTATAGAAATAATAAGAGATGAAAAAAAATAATCTTACTCGTGTCAGGCGAGAAAGGAGAGAGTAGAGGGTAGAGGGAGAATAGACAAATGTAAATGCTTTAAAAACTAAGGAGAGAGAATAAGAACAAGTATAAAGGAGAAATGATAGAGATGGAAGGAGGAGAGATGATAATAGATTAAAGATATAAAAAGAGAGAATCCATAAAAATCTCATGTAGTAGGGAAATACTTTTTTCTACTAAAAATTCACTAAAAGTTTAATGAAATCCAACAAAATTCATTTTAAAAAACAATTTATTAAAATTTGAAAGTTTTTTAATACCACGTGATTTTTGATAAATTGTAAATAGTCTTGATTGAATACCACTAGTTTTTCACACTTTGTTTAAAAAATTCTAACAATCCTAATTATATACCCAAGACTTATTTTAATCACATTATAATCTTGATTGAATATCTCAACATTTTTATATCACAAAAAAAATTATTTTAAAATCCTTACAAATCTTAATATTCAATATTTTCTAAAATATTCAATATTTTCTAAAATAACTCCATCCTAAATTTCTGACACTAGCTAATATTAGTTTAAGCGGAAATCTTTAATAGTGTCCACATGCTTATTTTGGTTATTTTTGACAAGACATGCTAATGTTGGATAAGGTATTTTATTTTAGTGTTTGATAAGGTTTCTGTCTCTTTATATGATAACGACATACTTCCGTGTCCTAGTTGGCTTTGAAAATAAAGTTTGTCTTGTATTGTTTTTTTCCATATCTCACATTAGTCCACATATTTTTTTAACTCTCCATAAAAATTGTTTTGCTCAATTTTTCTTAATTACTTTTAAAGTTTAAATATTTTGTTCATGTAAATATTACAGTTTTTAGTTTTAGTCTTTATAAATAAATTTGTTTGAATTTTATTTCTGTAATATCAGAAAAATTTATTTTTTGTCCTTAACGTTAAGTAGACGTTACAAAAACGTGAGTTCACAAAGGGAAACGTAGACCAATAGTAGCACTCCAAATGGGATATTAATTTAAGGTTTAAACATGTTTTTGATCTTTGTCAATAAAACTGTTTTCAGTTTTAGTCTCTAAAAAATTTTTGTTTAAATTTTATCCCTGCAATATCAAAAAAACTTTATTTTTGGTCATTAATGTTTACAAAAAACGTGAGCGGATAAACATAGGGAAACTTGGAGCAATCGTAGCACTTCAATGGGAACATTAATTTAAATATTAGAATAATTTATATACTTATTTTTATTTATTATTTAAATCGTATTCAACACCATCAATCACAAACTCAGAAAGTGAGTTTTATCATCATCTTCATCAACCCAACAATCCATATTTTCCCTCACCCAACTTAATCTCTTTCCCTTCAAATTTCAACAATGTTAGAACACAATAATAGGATCTCATCACCATACAAAACAAAAAATCCAAATGAAAATAATTCAAAAAAAATAACTTTGACATACTTTCAATGTTTACTGGGAAAATAATTAGACATGCCCTATATCATCAATTCCATCAACTTGAAAAATAACCCGTAAAAATGATTAACAAAATGAATTAATTTAATCAAAATAGAAAGGAAAACTGATATATTTTAATTATATTAGAGGTTTAGAGTTCAAGTTAAGGTTATTTTAAATTTTAAAAAAGTTTAATTTTATTTAGTTTAATATAATTTAATAAGTGTAATTATTTAATTATACTTAACAAAGTTTGTCAACTTCTAGTTTTTGTGACAGAAGCAAAACAAAAAGATTATTTTAAAATAAAATTATATTTATAAAAATTTAAATCAAACAAAAAAGTTTACAAAGATCAAAATCAAGGAACAAAGTAATTACAAGGTAAAATATTTTTCAGTAATATTTACCCATACTGAACGTGCGTCTCAGACTAATTAATATAAGTTTAAGCGGAAATCGTTCAAACTCTCACAAAGGACAACTTTTTTGTTATATTGAAAAATCAAATCTTCAATAGGGTCCACATGCTTATTTTGATTATTTTAGACAAGACATGCTAATGTTTGATAAGGTATTTCTTTTTTAGAGTGTTTGATAAGGCTTCTGTCTCTTTATATGATAACGATATACTTCCGTGTCCTAGTTGGCTTGAAAATAAAATTTGTCTTGTATTGTTTTCTCCATATCTCCATTGGTCCACATTTTTTTGTAACTCTGGATAAAAAAAATTCTGCTCAATTTTTCTTAATTACTTTTAATTATCATTTTTCCCAAAATATTTATTTCATTTGCTTAGCTTTTCGGCACACAATAAATAGTGTGTTCCGAAAAGGAACATATTTCTAAAATACATAATTTGATATTTTAAAATATTAGAAAACGCAAATTTAATTTATTTTAACGCAAAAAATATATTTCAGGTACTTCTTATTTTTCATGAAAGAAAAGGAACATGACTCACAAAACACAATCAAACTAAACTCCTTTTAAAACAGCTTAGTAAACTCCTATCAAACAATGAAGAACTTTTAATAGTAGAAAATAATTATCACACTTTATTATAAATCGAATCTATTTTATTTACTTTTAACATGTTTAAAACATTTTATGTTTAAAACATTTTAGATTCTGTCTCAATCAAAATTGATCATAAGTTACTTTAAATTAAATACAGAAATCAAAATTTTTAAAAGGTCGCAATTCATACATTCTTTTATTGTGATTTACATTGCTAATTCACCGTAATCAATGTGATTTACAATGACAAAGTCGACAAACATTTATTGATAGCAATAATTAATCCAAATCGCTTGTCGAATTTCCAACAAATTAGCTAAAGAAAAGGTAGCTGGTTTGATTGTGGTCTATCACCTAGTGATAGTTACTTAGCTTATTTTTACCTGTTTATAAGAGTTCATACAAAAAAACACGTATCAAATACTTAAAATTTCAAAAACCTACTCCAAAAATAGTATACTAATTCCAGCTTTATGAAACTTGAAGTATGTCTTTCCCGTCTTTACATTTCCTTTAAAATTAAGTATTTGCATTTTATCGACAACTTCAATTTAAGTTTACGTTTAAGTTCAATTTGCATATTTACTTCAGGCATTTCTTACTTTTTGTAATTTACTTTCCAATCATCTACCTTTCAAGAATTTTAATATTTGTGTGGTTTACCTTTTAGTCATTTTCTTTTCCAGTATTTTAAAGTTAATGTCATTTACTTATTTGTCTTTTATATTTTTGGAAATATCTAAAGGTATTAGAAAACGCAAGAAAATAGAGTTTTTATTGTGTTGACTACTTTTAAAATCTTCATGTTTGTTTAAATAAATTATTTATCCAAAGTTTATCTTTGATTAAACAAAAACACTTAACACAAAACAAAAGATAAGACGTAAACAATTCAAACATAAAAATAAATAGATACGGAATAATAAAAACACAAATATTTTTATATTAGTTTATAACAACTATTGTTTTATCTAGTCCTTCTCTTGCGGAGAGATTTTCTCTAGTATAGCTAGGGACTTAATCCACTAGAGTATTATTAACTCACCCTCTTCAAGCTTTGACTATTCACTAAGCTTATCAAAACTAAGTATTTGTCACTTGCCTATCCCGACATTGAGTATTATCAAGCTTCTTGAAGTACTTGACAACTCTTTGGCAAGTGTACCAAATTGCTCAAGTAATAATAATGTCAAATAAAAATTGTCTCAACAGGAATTGTTATTAATTCAGTAACGCAACAAAATTGTATATACTTAGGATGACAAAAGGGTTATAATTGATATATAAAATCGAATAAACGTAAAATTAAATTGACAAATTTCAATATGAGAAAAACGATTAGAGAATTCAAATCACATTTTTTTTACTATGTAACTATTGATTTAACCTATTTGGTTACATCAAATTAACAAACTAGACTAAGACCAATTTCTTGGTTAAAAATCTTTTTTTTTTTATAACAACGAACCCTAATTTCTCAAGTGATTATACATGTTACTCAAAGTGATTATACGTGTTAATAATTTATATTTCTAACCATTTGGTATGTCAACTAATCGCAAAATAGGGTTAACAAAAAATCTTTTTAGCTTGAATTGCAGGAATCATCATCCAACTCCTTTGCCTAGTAAATGCACAAATATAGTGTGTCTCCATGGTGCACACAATTTTTTGAAGTCATATTTAGTCAACTTTATATTGGGAAATTACTCTTTCACTAAGGACTGATCCCCATAAAAAACTATTGGCAATAGTTTCGATTTCCACATCTTGAACCTCCGATACTTTCTCCTTATACTAGCACTTTCTTATCTCTGGTCAAAGCGACAATAATTTTGGGATGAATGGATTATATTTTTATGGAAATATTTGAAGAGGATTGTACCGTGCACCCCCTTCCTGTACCTCTCACCCCCCCCCCCCCCCCATTTCAAAGGAAAAGTCCAAAATGCCCATGATATATGTATAGAACCTGCCAAAAAAATTACCTTCCCTTTTTTCACCCATTTTATTCGAAACTTTTATTTCTCCGAATCAGATTTTTGCAATCTTCGAACATTTTACAGGAAATTCAAAGTTACGAAATACAAAAGTAAGGTCAAACCCTAAACCCTTAGAAGATTTCATTGAAGCACAAATTTTCTAAAGATTACTTTTGAACATTTCCAGAAAGCCCAAACCTTCGAAATGTAACATTCAAAACTTTCATTCCATCTGAAAGTTTCGAAATAAGAAAATCTCTAAAACCCTAAATATGAAGTTTCGAAGGTTTCATATAGCTAGAACGTTTCGAAAGTTTGGTTGCACGGAAAGTTTCGAAACTCAGCTTTGAATGTTTGTGTTTGCTTTAAAGTTTCGAAATGCACTCCGAAGGTTTGGGATTGCATGCAAAGTTTCAAAATTCAGCATCGTTAAAAATGACATTAAATGACAATAAATGACATTAAATAATAATAAATAACAATAAATGACATTAAAAACATTAAAAAAAATCACATTTCGAAGCATTCCTAGAAAGGAAAGTTTCGAAACATTCATGAAACTTTCAAAACAATGCATTTCAAATATTTGAGCCTCATCCAAACTTTCGAATGTTTTGAAGAAATCTGGGAAAATGCATTTCGAATGTTTTGAATTCATCAAAAGTTTCGAAATTTTGATTGATTTCTGGAAAACGTGTTTCGAATGTTTCAAGTTAATCAAAAGTTTCGAAACACAACATTATTTCCTGGAATATTTCATTTCAAAATTTTCAGGTTGAGCCAAAGTTTCGAAGCTTCTATTTCGAAGGTTTTGTTTTAAGCAAAGTTTCGAAAACATTAAAAAAATCTTACTTTTTTATTTCGAATTTATTATATATTCGAATATTATAAAATATTTAATAATTTTCAAATGGGGTGGGGAGTGGTAAACTTTTTTTTGTTTTATACATGGTAAAAAAAGGCATTTTAGACTTTTTCTTTAAAATGAGGGGTGGGAGGTACAGGAGGGGGGTGCATGGTACGATCCTCATATTTGAATTTATCAGATAAACTACTGGAGGCCCTTTTAACCCATATCAAATTAATAGTATTTTGGGTTGGAGTAATGAAACTATTTATAGTCGGTCATTTCGTACTCGAGAACCCATAAGTGCTGTTCATAATAAACAACTAGGAGAATAGTTTTTGATATCTGTTTAAAGAAAGACATAAAATATTATAAAAGATAAATAACATATCTTAATTATTTATCTAGGAAAATAGTTTTTGAATATTATTATAAAATATTAAAACAACACCACTTTATATATATTAAGATTCATAGGAGCGACTCTGGGTAAGAAAAAGAAACCAATAATGGAGTACACAACACTTATGCTACTCATATCCATTATGTGGACAATAATGTTTTTCTTCATCACTAGCCATAGAACCAAAACCTCAAAATCATCCAAGCTTCCACCAGGTCCGCACCCTTATCCTATCATTGGAAACATCTTAGAGTTAGTTGGCACAAACCCTTTAGATGCATTCACTAAACTTTCAAAAATTTATGGACCTGTAATGACTCTAAAATTGGGAACATCAACCACCATAGTGATTTCATCTCCACAAATAGCGAAAGAAGCACTTGAAACAAATGACATAGTTTTTTCAAGCAGGACAGTTCCAGATGCTGCAAAGACACTTGGTCATGACAAAGTTTCACTTGTATGGATGCCTCCATCAGCCAAATGGAGGAGTCTTAGAAAAGCTTGTGCCACAAAAATATTCTCCCCTCAACAACTTGACTCAACACAATTCCACCGAAAGAGAAAGGTTCAAGACTTGCTTAATTATGTGCAAAAGTGTTGCGAGAAAGGTGAAGCCTTCGATTTTGGTGAGGTTGTTCTTGCAACAGTTATGAATTCCATATCAGAAACTTTCATCTCTATGGATTTGTTTCATTACTGTGATTCTAGTAATTATAATGATAATAAGAAATCAAGGGAGTTTAAGGAAATGGTGTTTGGTATTATGGAAGAAGTTGGAAGGCCTAATGTTGTAGATTTCTTCCCTTTTTTAAAATTGTTTGACCCACAAGGTGTTAGAACAAGGATGAGAAATCACTTTGGGAAGTTGCTTGCTTTTTTTAATGAGGTGATGGAAGAAAGAATGCGTTTAAGAGCTTCTGATCAATCTAAGGAATACAAAGATGTGTTGGATTCCTTTCTGGATCTTCTCAATGAAGAGAATTCCCAATTGTGTCGTCATGATGTCTTACACTTATTTACGGTAATTAAGTATTTTAATTTACTTTCCAAATTGCACTTATTTACTGTTTTCTATCGATACTTTGCAAAGAGATAACTATGTTTTGATTGTATATTCAAAAATGCAGGCAGTTAGATCTGTTCTCAATGGTAGTCTGATCATAATAATGGTCATAGATGTACTGACTTAGGTTTGTATGCAATTTTGAGTGAATACAATCAGATCCCACAATCATTTGTATTTTGACGTTTCAAAATGTGTTTAAAATAAAAAGTTGGTATGTTCATTTCAGATCACATTCATGATTCAATGTAATTTTGTGACCATAGACTATATCAATTTCCCTAAATTTGGTATCAATTTTAGATTTAGATTCCCAGTAGTTAAAGAACAGAAGTGACTATAGAGACAAAGTTTGATTAGTAATCAGACAATTTAGATTACCAAATTTATAAATTAATTTTAAACAATTATTTAGCACATAGTCCATTTCCATTTTGACGTAGACAACAATTTCAGACTATTTTTACTTGATGTGTCATATCAGGATTTATTTGTTGCTGGAATAGACACAACATCAACCACAATGGAATGGGCAATGGCAGAGTTGGTACATAACCCAAGTAAATTGGCAAGGCTTAGAGAGGAGCTTGAACAAATACATGGAAAATTTGGACAAATTGAAGAGTCTGATGCATCAAAGTTGCCTTACCTAAGGGCAGTGGTGAAAGAAATATTACGGCTTCACCCACCAGTTCCATTTTTAGTACCTCACAAATCAATGGACGATGGGGAATTAGGTGGTTTCATGGTACCCAAAAATGCACAAATTCTAGTAAATGTTTGGTCAATTGGAAGAAATTCAAGCATTTGGGATAACCCAAATTCATTTGAACCTGAAAGATTTTTGGAGAGTGAAACGGATTTCAAAGGTAGAGATTTTGAACTTGTTCCGTTTGGTGCTGGTAGAAGAATTTGCCCTGGATTACCTTTGGCTTCACGGTCCATTCACTACATATTGGCCTCTCTTTTGCATCACTTTAACTTTAAGCTTGCTGATGATCTCAAACCTGATGATATGGATATGAGTCATAAGTTTGGAGTTACATTACATAAAGTTCAACCTCTTCGAGTTGTACCCATCGAAGCTTAGATGGTAATATCTAAGATTCCATCAGAGATATTTTAGAATAATGTTTTAGTCTATGAAATTATTATCATTTAAGCATTTTTAGCTTCTACTGTGAAATTTCAATAAATATTTTTGAACGATTATTTAGTAAGTATTTTTACAATATTATAAAAAATGAATTCAAAATTGAATTTGCTATTTTTTTTAATTTTTATATTAAGATGATAGCGTTTAAAAAGTTCATATTTAATTAATTCTAAATTAAAAAATTTTAAATTTTTATAATTTTTTTATAATATTTTAAATATATTTTCCAACAATTGTTCAAACAAATATGTTGCATTCTATTAGGACTAAAATTACTTACTTGACAACTTTGTATGACTACAAATGCAATTTTATAATATAATAAGAATTAAAAATTTATTCAACCATTTATATTATTTGAGTTGTATTTGAATTGGTTTATTCCCTCATTTTAACTAATTTAGTATTATTAACACTTGTTAAAATTATATTTGAGAGTGCTATAAAATCAGTTTATAATATTTCTATAAATTATTTTTAATTAGTCTAAGAAAAAAAAATTATATAGAAATAATTATATGACGTAAATGTTTTAATTTGACGAAAAAAGGAACCAAACTTTACTCATTTAGTATCCGATTTTTAGTAAAGTGGTAGACGACAACTATGACATTGTTTTTTTCAAAGGAAGTTGTTCTTGTATTTAACAACTTCAATACTTTATAATTTAAAAAAAATCAACAAACTCGATGACGGGACTCACAAGTTTGCTTATTTTAAAAAAAAAACAATAAGAAAAAAAAAATTAAAATTGTTGCTCCCATGCATGACCTTACTATATTTTTTATTAGGATGCTCACTATTTTTTTATAAATCGACGAAATTGTTGATGGCATGCTCAACATTATTGATTTTTAACTTCCACCCTTCACCCCAATTATCTAACAAATTTTACCTATAATATGACTAACCAAACAAGTATAATTTTACTAAAGAAGAGTGAAACAATATTATTACTACAAAACTTTGATGATGTGATGAGGTTCTACAATGAGATTTTCTTCTATTATGTGTCGGTTCGTTCTTGTTCAGCATAAATTTTTTTATCAAGCTGTTGTGTTTATAGTGTCCGTTCTTGATTAATATCAATATTGTTTTCATCATTATATTTCCGTCCATATTAGCATTGCCATCATTCTCAACATCTAGTATTGTGGAACCGATAATTGTGACACATTAAACCATCATACTACTTTTTGATAAATGTTTAAGTAGTTAGATTAAATTGATAACAATCGACTTTTCTAAAAACATTAAAATAGTAATGAAAAGAAATAATTGATAACATTAAAATAGGGTTTCATGGTAACTCCATGCATTGGGTAATTACCCCCAAGCCACATATAAATTCCCTCTAAAAGGCCACAAGGTCTAGCCTCACCCGAAAGCATAACTGTGACCTCCAATATCTAGCTCGTAATGTTGTACCTCCTCAACATTGGATCAATTGTGAAGGTGCAAATACGAAAAGGGGGATTGAATTGTTTTTGACTAAATTGATAACATTTTCTCTATTTGATTAAACTGGTTCAAACTTGATGATTTACTAGGAGTAGAAACAATAACAAAACTAAGGAGTGCGAGAATAACGTGACACAAGTAATTTATCTTGGTTCACCACTAACTTGGTTACATTCAGTCCCTTCACTCAGAAGGATTTAATCCACTAATTCAACAACTTGAATTACAAAGCACCTGACCCTCCAAGCTAGTCTTCTCAAACAGCCTGACAACATCAAACTTTTGATGAACACACACACCTTGACTCTCCCAACCAAGTCTTCTCCACACAATCTGACACCCCATATTCTTGAAGGCACACTAATACCATTATTAGGTTTGAATACAAAGGTTTGGAACTTGAGTATGAAGGTGCAAACACGAGAAGGGGTTGAATTGTGTTTGCCAAAGTTGATAACTTTTTGCTAATTTGATGAAGATTGGTTGGTTTTTATAAATTACTTAGATAAGAAGCAATAGGATTCAGAGACAGCAAGCAATGAGAGCATAAATAATTTGAACTAAGGTTTCATAGTAGATCCACGCATAGGGTAATTACCCCCAAGCCACATATAAATTCCCCTAAAAGGTCCAAGGTCTAGCCTCACCCAAAAGCATAACCGTGACCTCCAACATCATGCGCGTAATGTTGTACGTCCCTGACATTGGATCAATTACAGAGGTGCAAACACGAGAAGGGGAGTTGAATTGTGTTTGACTAAGTTGATAACTTTTTCATTATTTGATCAAACTGGTTCAAACTTGATGATTTACTGGGAGTAGAAGCAATATAAAAACTAAGGAGTGCGAGAATAACGTGACACTAGTAATTTATCCTGGTTCACCACTAACTTGGATACATTCAGGCCCTTCACTCAAAATGATTTAATCCACTAGTTCAACAACTTGAATTACAAAGCACCTAACCCTCCAAGCCAGTCTTCTCAAATAGCCTGACAACCCCAGACTTTTAAGGAACACACACACCTTGACTCTTTCAGCCAAGTCTTCTCCAAACAACCTAACACCTCATATTGTTGAAGGCACACAAATACCACTATCAGGTTTGAATCCAAAGGAGTGGAACTTGAATAGTTGCTTCTAACAAGCTGATTTTAACAATGACTATCACACTCTAAGAAAAATGCTTAAAAATATTTCTCATTCGAACAAGTGTTTCTCTCATTGAACTATAACATGAATTTGGAATTTTGAGCTTGAGTTCTTCTAATATTTTCTGATTTTTCGATGATCTTTTTCTTCAACCTTTAGTATCTATTTATAGATAAAATTAGGGCTTCAATTTGGTTTTTGTTTAATTCTGAATTGTATCTTCATTCCTAATTTGGTCAACAATGATCTTATTCAAAAATAATTATGAACAATATGCTTTTTTATAATATGTTATTTAGCCAATTCTTTATTTTTGAATCCAATCTGAGCAGTTCTTCTAGATTGATACTGCTTGTATTTTGTTAAGATTGCTTATGCAAATTCTTCAGATGAAACTTCCTTCTTATTGCTTGCTTTGATCTGGGCGAGAACATAGTGTTAGACTGGTTCTTGAACTTTCTTAAATAGGAATATGACTAAGCCCAATTTAGTATTTTCTCCTTTGTCAAAATCTGAATCATATGTTTTCAAATAAAAAATATATCTTATTGTAAACAATTTTTGATTATATCTTCTTGTAAATAATTCATATCTTCTTGTGATAAATCTTGATCAAATCTTCTTGTAAATAATTCATATCTTCTTGTTATAAATCTTGATGATATCTTCTTGTAAACAATTTATATCTTCTTGAGATAAGATGTTAATCATATCTTCTTCAAATCTAAATCAAATCTTATTTTAGATTGTCTTCAGAAACATAAATCTTCTTTCATACTCTGTGAAGTCAAATATATTGTTCTCATAAAATACTTTTGTTATCATCAAAACTCTAAGTATAAAACCAACTTGGTTCAAAAATCTTCTCCTTTTTGATGATTACAAAACTGTATTTTTATAACATTTTTTTTAAATACTTTGACTCTCCCTTACTTAAAGCTCCCTATAAGTCTAAGTATTTTTCCTCCCCACATTATCAAACATCTTTCTCCCCCTTTTATCATCAGACAAAAAGACTTGAAAGTGAAACTTGCCTTTTTTTCAATATAATGAAATAACAAACATAAACATTAAAATTTATCTTAAGTATGAAATTAAACTACTCTAAGGTTGGCACAACATGTGTAAGGTAAAAGAATGAGGTTTAGGTTTTTCTTGATGAAGTCAAACCTATCTTCAGCTAGTGGTTTGGTGAATATCTCATCCCATTGATGTTCGGTGTCTACAAACTGGATATTAAGTACACCTTTTTGAACAAAGTCCCTAATGAAATAGTGTTTGATTTCTATGTGTTTAGCTCTAGAATGAAGTATATATTGTTTTTGGTTAGACAAATGACAGAAGTGTTGTCACAATAAATGAGAATGTTGGTTTCTAGGATTTTGTAGTCTTCTAGTTGATGTTTCATCCAAAGTAGTTGAGAGCTACAACCAGATGCTGAAATGTACTCAACTTCTTCTATTGACATGGAAATTATGCTTTGTCTCTTACTTGAACAAGAGATTAAGTTGTTACCTAGAAATGTGAAGTTTCTACTTGTGTTTTTTCTCTCAAGTTTATATTCAACAAAATCAGAACAACTACCCATTTAGTTTGTATTAAGTAGTTTTCTTACAGAACAAGATAATGTTGGCAGTGCCTTTTAGGTATCTACAGATTCTCTTAACAATAGTTAAATGTGATTCCCTAGGGTGAGATTGAAATCTTGCACATACACTAAACATGATGTCATATTTAGAAGCACTAAGGTAAAGTAGGGATCCTACCGTTCCCCTATAGTTTTTCTAGTCAACTTTTTGGCCTGATTCATTTTTTTCAAGTGAACAAGTAGAGTGCATTGGTGTAGCCATAGGTTTGCAATCAATCATCTTAAACTTCTTGAGAAGATCTTTTGTATATTTAGTTTGATGAAAGCATATACATTTTTAACTTTGCTGAATTTGTATCCCTAAGAAGAATTTAAATTCTCCCATCATACTCATTTGAAATTCAAGTTGCATCAATTTAGAAAATTCTTGGCAGAGAGTGCCATTAGAAGATCCAAAAATAATGTCATCAACATAAATTTGAACAATAAGAATGTCATCTCCTATTGATTATCTAAAAAGTCTATTATCTACTTATCATCTTTCAAAGTTATTTTTAAGCAAGAAGTTACTAAGTTTGTCATATCATGCCGTAGGTGCTTATTTTAGACCATACATAGATTTCCTAAGTTTAAAAACATGATTTGAAAATTCACAACTTTCAAAACCTGGGGGTTGTTTAACATATACTTCTTAACTTATATAACCATTTAGAAAAACACTTTTAACATCCATTTGAAATCATGTAATATTATTATTTGCAGCAAAAGAAAGTAGGATATAAATAGCTTCTAACTTGGTCAATGGAGCAAATGTCTCAGTGTAATCAATGCCCTTTTGCTGACTGTAGCCTTGTGCGAAAAGTCTTGCCATGTTTATAACCACTTCTCGTTTTTCATTTAGCTTGTTTATGAAAACCCACTTGGTTCCAATGATGTTCTTCTTTGGTCTAGTTACTAGATCCCAAACATCATTCCTCTTGAATTCATTTAACTCCTCTTGCATTGCAAGAATCCATCCATCATCTGCCAATGATTCATCTATAGAGGTAGGCTCAATTGATGAGAGTAAGCCAAATAAAGTGGTATCTTTTAGTGATGATCTAGTCCACAAAGGATCACGTGCACTTCCAATGATTAAAGTTTCGGGATGAGATGACTTGTACTTCTATCTAGATCTTCCTTTTGGACTTATCTTGATTATTTCTAACTTTATAAAATTCATCTTTTGGAGATTTGTCATCTTCTTCTGATTTTCTGGTATCCTATGATTTTTCATGTTCTTTTGGTTTGTCTGCATATGATTCCTCTAGTTCTGGTAAACTTGCACTATTATCATCTTGCTTTGACTTTTCAAGGTCAAGCTGTTTGCCATCAAATTGAACATGTATAGATTCTTCCAGAATCTGAGTTTCCCTATTAAACACTCTATAAGCCTTAGATCTTTAAAAATATCCAATGAAGGTACACTTTTGAGATCTAGAATCAAATTTACCAAAGTTATCTTTAGTGTTCAACATATAAAATGTACAACCAAATTGTTTAAAATAAGAGATCTTAGGCTTTTTACCTTTCCACAATTCATATGCTGGTAGAAGAATTTGCCCTGGATTACCTTTGGCTTCACGGTCATTCACTACATACTAGCATCTCTTTTGCATCACTTTAACTTTAAGCTTGTTGATGATCTAAAACCTGATCATATGGATATGAGTCATAAGTTTGGAATTACATTACATAAAGCTCAACCTCTTCGAGTTGTACCCATCAAAGCTTAGATGGTAATATCTAAGATTCCATCAAGAATAATGTTTTAGTCTATAAAATTATCACGTAAGCATTTTTAACTTCTACTGTGAAATATCAATAAATTTTTTGAACGATTTTTTAGTAAGCATTTTTACAATATGATAAAAATTCATTCATAAAAAATGAATTCAAAATTTTATTTGCTATTTTTTTTAATTTTTATGTTATGATGATAGCGTTTAAAAAGTTCATATTTAATTAATTCTAAATTGAAAAATTCTAAATTTTTATAAATTTTTTATAATATTTTAAATATATTTGCCAACAATTGTTCAAACAAATATGTTGGCATTCTATTAGGACTTAAAATTACTTACTTGACAACTTTGTATGACTAAAAATGAAATTTTATAATATTTTAAGAATTAAAAATTTATTCAATCATTTATATTATTTGAGTTGTGTTTGAATTGGTTTATCACCTCATTTTAACTAATTTAGTATTATTAATACTTGTTAAAACTATATTTTGAGAGTGCTATAAAATCAGTTTATAATATTTCTATAAATTATTTTTAATTAGTCTAAGAAAAAATATTATATAGAATTATATGACGTAGATGTTTTAATTTGAAAAAAAAAAGGAAATTTTCACCAAACTTTACCCGTTTAGTATATGATTTTTCTATAAATTAAAATTGTTGTTCCCATGCATGACCTCACTATATTTTTTATTAGGATGCTCACTATTTTTTTTTTAAATCGACGAAATTTTTTAAATTGAGGAGAGCCCTCTATTTATAGAGGAAATCCTCAACTGGTTCAGATAAACGGACGCGATCCATCAGGTATGATACGTGTGCTCCAGTTGACCACGAAACCTGCGCTCCAATCATTGACCTCAGGAACGTGCGCTCGGATATTGCTGACCACCCAAAACGTGCGCATTTGACTACCAAAACTTGCGCTAGAGTTTTGACTTCGAATATTGACCGAGCAACAGCAGTTACGTGGCACCAAGGGTTAGGGTTTTGACCGGGCAAAAAGGGAAGAATGGATCAGATTATTCAAGTAGACTCGGTGGAGGGCAGTTACGTAATTAACGTAACAATCAGAGATAAAACGCAAACATTCAATTTTAAAATTAATTAAATAATTTATCAATTTTTCATTTACTAAAAAAAATAATAATACACCACAAGACCAAGACCAAGACCAAGGCCCGAGCCGGACGAACGACAGCAGCGGCGGCGGCGCGCGCGCTTGGTGGTCAACTTTGCTTGCATTCTTCCTCCTTCACAAAATTGGGGTACCTCTTGGGGCATAGCCCAAGGTACATACCTCCACCTTATATACCCTACTAGTGTGTGAAATCCCTCCTATGTGGGACTTCTTCAATTTTTTTCAATCCAGACTAGATCATTAATGTCACCATTATTTCCAACAATCTTCAATTAATTTTATCATCATTTCCAACATATTTACGTAGTCACATTTAATTAAAAAACAAAATAAATAAACCACTCATAAACAAATTCACGACGACTAAAACTACTCATAATAAAAATGGTATTCAAAAATAATAATAACAAAAATAACTCAACCAAGATGTGACCTATCAGAGTGAGATTCTTATGAAGTAGTTGATGTCCTCAACAACCTAAATGCATTAAAATAGTAATGAAAAAAAAAATATTAATGTTCACTGTAATTAGTCTATTGATCTCATGCATTCTATGGAGTGTCTACAATGTCACTAGTGCCATAAACAAACAACAAGAAGGATGAGTACATCAATTTCATATTAAAGGTAGAAAAAGAATAGAATAAACACGAGCACAATATCTGATTTTATGCATAATCATAATTAAGTACAACTTAATATCATCATTGATAAACACCTAATAGATGCAATAATATGGGATGCACAACTGCTAAACCCTTTATATGTCATGTGGGACCACGCTACTCACGAGTACTGGATGAGGAGACATGTTACTATGTCACCCATAGGCAAACAAAAAACTAATAATAATTGGCTATATCCTCCTAGACTCACTTGACTCATCAAGAGACTCATAAAAGTGACTAGTTAGGATTAAACAAGTGTTTCATGGTGGCTCCATGCATTGGACAATTACTCCTAAGCCACATATAAATCCCCCCTATAAGGCCCCAAGGTCTATCCTCACCCGTAAGCATAATCGTGACCTCCAAATGTTGTACCTCCTCGACATTGGATCAATTATGAAAGTACAAATACGAGAAGAGAGGTTGAATTGTGTTTGAATAAGTTGATAACTTTTTCGCTATTTGATTAAACTAGTTCAAACTTGTTGATTTACTAGGAGTAGGAGCAATACTAAAACTAAGGAGTGGGAGAATAACGTGACACAAGTAATTAATCCTGGTTCACCACTAACTTGACCCTCCAAGCCAGTCTTCTTAAACAGCCTTACAACCCCAGACTTTTAAGGAACACACACACCTTGACTCTCCCAACCACTTCTTCTCCATACAATCTGACAACCCGTACTGTTGAAGGCACACTAACACCACTATCAGGTTTGAATACAAAGGTTTGGAACTTGAGTAATTGCTTCTAACAAGTTGATTATAACAATGAGTATCACATTCTAAGAAAAACGCTTAAAAATATTTCTCACTCGAACAAGTGTTTCTCTCATTGAACTCTAACATGAATTTGGAATTTTGAGTTTGGGTTCTTATAATTTTTTCTAATTTTTCAATAATCTTCTTCAATCTTTAGTATCTATTTATAGATAAAATTAGGGCTTCAATTTTGTTCTTGTTTAATTCTGAATTGTATCTTCATTCCTAGTTTGGTCAACAATGATCTTATTCAAAAATAATTCTGAACAAGATGCTTTTTTATAATATGTATTTTAACCAATTCTTTATTTTTGAATCCAATCTAAGCAGTTCTTCTAGATTGATATTGTTCGTATTTTGGTAAGATTACTTTCGCAAATTCTTCAGATGAAACTTCCTTTTTATTGCTTGCTTTGATATGGGCAAGAATATAGTGTTTGACCGGTTCTTGAACTTTCACATGTAGGAATATGACTTGTTGGAACCAAGTTTGTTTTCCATTTAGAATTTTGATGTTAACAAAAGTATTTTTTGAGAATAATATATTTGACTTCAAAGAGTATGAAAGAAGATTCATGTAGTTGAACAAAATTTAAACTAAGATTTGATTCAAATTTATAATTGAAGAAAATCTAAACTAAGATTTGATTCAAATTTATAATTGATGAAAATCTAAAATAAGATTTGATTCATATTTATAATCTTTGACCAAGTTGAAAAAAAGATATAGCCAAGATTTGAAGAATATTTGAAGAAGATTTGATCAACATTTGAAGAATATTTGATGGAGATTTGAAGAAGATTTGACCATGTTTTGAAGAATATTTGATCAAGATTTATCTACAACAAGATACAAACATAATCAATCTGAAGAATTTTACAAACTCAATCTACACAAAATAGGAACATAATCAATCTGAACAAGATAAAATTCAGAATTAAACAACGACTAAATTGAAGCCCAAATTTTAACTATAAATAGATAATCAAGGATGAAGAAGAAAAAAAGAGTAGTCTTAGAGTTTAAAGAGAGAAATACTTGTTCAAGTTAGAAATATTTTCTAAGTGTTCTTTTCTTAGAGTGTGAGAGTTATTATTATTATTAGCTTTATTAGAAGCAACTACTCAAGTTCCAATCTTTTGTATTCAACCCAATAGTGGTTTAGTTCCTTCTTCAATCTGGGGTTGTCAGGTTGTTAGGAGAAGACTTGGCTTGCAGGGTTAAGGTGGTTAGTTCCTTCTTCAATCTGGGATTGTCAGGTTGTTAGGAGAAGACTTGGCTTGCAAGGTCAAGGTGGTTAGTTCCTTCTTCAATCTGGGGTCGTCAGGTTGTTAGGAGAAGACTTGGCTTGTAGGGTCAAAGTGGTTAGTTCCTCAAAAGTCTGGGGTTGTCAAGCTGTTTAAGAAGACTGGTTTGGAGAGTTAGGTGATTTATAATTCAAGGTATTTGAATTTGAGGATTAAAGCCTTCTAAATGAGGGGACTTGATGTACCTAAGTTAGTGGTGAACCAGGATAAATCTACGTGTCAAATTATTTATGCTTTCATTGCTTGCTGCCTCTTAATCCAATTGCTTCTACACCAAGAAAGTCACCAAAATCGAACTAGTTTTTTATTTAAATATAAATTATCAAAAAGTTATCAACTTTTTGGCAAACACAATTCAACCCCCTTCTCGTGTTTACACCTCCATGACTAAGTCCAATTCAGTATTTTATCCTTTGTCAAAATCTAAATCATATGTTTGCAAATAATAAATATATCTTTTTGTAAACAATTCTTGATCATATCTTCTTGTAAATAATTCATTTCTTCTTGTGATAAATCTTGATCAAATTTTCTTGTAAATAATTCATATCTTCTTGTGATAAATCTTGATCAAATTTTTTTGTGATAAATCTTTATCAAATCTTCTTGTAAATAATTTATACCTTATTCAAATCTTGATCATATCTTATTTTAGGTTGTCTTCAAAAATATAAATCTTCTTTCATATTTTGTGAAGTCAAATATATTGTTCTCATAAAATATATACTTTTGTTATCATCAAAATTCTAAGTATAAAACTAACTTGGTTCAAAAAGCTTCCCCTTTTTTATGATGACAAAATTGTATTTTTTTATAACAATTTTTTTAAATACTTTGACTCCCCTTTACTTAAGGCTCCCTCTAAGTCTAAGTATTTTTCTAGTCCACATTATCAAACACATTTCTCTCCCTTTTGTCATCAGACAAAAAGACTAGAAAATGAAACTTGCCTTTTTTTTAATATAATGAAAATAACAAACATAAAACATAAAATTTACCCTAAGTATGAAACTAAACTACTCTAAGATTTGCACAACATCAGTAAGGTAAGAGAATGAGGTTTAGGTTTTTCTTGATGAAGTCAAACCTATCTTCATCTAGTGGTTTGGTGAATATGGCAGCCTATTGATGTTCAGTGTCTACAAATTGGATATTAAGCACACGTTTTTGAAGAAAGCCCCTAATGAAATAGTGTTTGATTTCTATGTGTTTAGCTCTAGAATGAAGTATAGGATTTTTGGTTAGGCAAATGACAGAAGTGTTGTCACAATAAATGAGAATGTTGGTTTCTAGGATTTTGTAGTCTTCTAGTTTATGTTTCATCCAAAGTAGTTAAGAGCTACAACCAGATGTTGAAATGTACTCAGCTTCTACTGTTGACATGGTAATTGTGCTTTGTCTCTTACTTGACCAAGAGATTACGTTGTCACCTAGAAATGTGAAGTTTCACTTGTGTTTTTCCTCTCAAGTTTATATCCAACATAATCAGAATCACAATGCCGATTTAGTTTGTACTCGGAAGATTTCTTATTGGACAAGGTAATGTTGGCAGTGCCTTTTAGGTATCTAACGATTCTCTTAACAATAGTTAAATGTGATTTCCTATGGTCAGCTTGAAATCTTGCACATACACCAAACATGATGTCAGATTTGGAAGCACTAAGGTAAAGAAGGGATCCTATCATTCTCGTATAGGTTTTCCGGTCAATTTTTTGGCCTGATTCATCTTTTTCAAGTGAGCAAGTAGGGTGCATTGGTGTAGTCATATGTTTGCAATCACTCATCTTAAACTTCTTGATAAGCTTTTTTTTTTTTTATATTGAGTTTGATGAAAATATATATTTTTAACTTTGTTGAATTTGTATACCTAAAAAGAACTTATGTTATCCCATCATACTCATTTGAAATTCATGCTGCGTCAATTTCAAAAATTCTTGGAAGAGAGAACCATTAGTAGATCAAGAAATAATGTCATCAACATAAATTTGAAAAATAAAAATGTCATCTCGTATTGATTTTCAAAAAAGTGTATTATCTACTTGTCATCCTTCAAAGTTATTTTTAAGTAAGAAGTTACTAAGTCTATCATACCATGTCCTAGATGCTTGTTTTCAAAACCTGGGGGTTTTTTAACATAGAATTCTTCACTTATAAAACCATTTAGAAAAACACTTTTAACATCCATTTGAAATAATGTAATGTTATTATTTGCAGCAAAACAAAGTAGGATATAAATAGCTTCTAACTTGGCCAATGGAGCAAAAGTTTTAGTGTAATCAATGCCCTTTTGTTGACTGTAGCCTTATGTGAAAAGTCTTGCCATGTTTCTGACCACTTCACGTTTTTCATTTAGCTTGTTTATGAAAACCCACTTGGTTCCAATAATGTTCTTCTATGGTCTAGGTACTAAATCCCAAACATCATTCCTCTTGAATTCATTTAACTCTTCTTGCATTGCAAGAATCCATCCATCATCTGCCAATGATTCATCAATAGAGGTAGGCTCAATTGATGAGAGTAAACCAAACAAAGTGGTATCTTTTAGTAATGATCTAGTTCTCAAAGGATCACATGCACTTCCAATTATTAGAGTTTCCGGATGAGATGACTTGTACTTCTCTCCAGATCTTCCTTCGGACTTATCTTGACTATTTCTAACTTGATAAAATTCATCATCTGGAGATTTGTCATCTTCTTTTGATTTGCTTGTATTCTCTGATTTTTCATGCTCTTTTGGTTTCGCTGCATCTGCTTCCTCTAGTTTTGATAGACCTGCAATATCATCATCTTGCTTTGACTTTTCAATGTCAAGTTGTTTGTCATCAAATTTAACATGTATGGATTCTTTCACAATCTGAGTTTCCTTCATTGAACACTCTGTAAACCTTAGATCTTTCAAAATATCCAATGAAGATACACTTTTGAGATCTAGAATCAAATTTACCAAGGTTATCTTTAGTGTTCAACATATAAAATGTACAATCAAATTGTTTAAAGTAAGAGATGTTAAGCTTTTTACCTTTCCACAATTCATATGGTGTTTTATTTACTATAGACCTAATTAAGACTCTATTTTGAATATAACATGTAGTGTTAATTGCTTCATCCCAAAAGTGTTTTGCGACATTCATCTCATTTAATATGATTTTAACCATTTATGGGAGTTATTTAATCTTTCTTTCTAAAACTCCATTTTGTTGGTGTGTTTTAGGATTGGAGAAGTTGTGAGAGATTTCATTCTCATCACAAAACTTTCAAATACCTTGTTTTTAAATTCTCCTCCATGATCATATCTAATTGTTACAATCTTAAGATCGTTTTCATTCATTACTTGTTTGCAAAATGTGATAAACACTTTGAGAGATTCATCCTTACTTTTTAAGAATTTTACCTTGTTCACCTAGTGTAATCATCTATTATAATTTCTCATAACTTTCAACACATTTATTATTTCTAGAAAAATCATTATTTTTAACATCAATAAGGTTTCTAAAAATTTCTTCAACAATCAAACTATCACAACATAAAATTTTACCCAAATAAAATTCAACTCTTTAAGTTTAATTTATTGACTCATACTAATAAGTATTTCAACCATTTTAATAACAACAGTTCTGACTCCTTCAACTTATTACACTGTAAAATTTCTAATCTAGAATCAATTAATTATCTTAAAACCATACTTTAACATTTTAGAAATATAAAGAAACCTTTCAAATAGTAAGACTTTCCTAACATCTATTTATTGATTTAAACAACTCCAACTCATAAAATAATTCATTGAATGAAGTTTTCAAAAAGGGTCAAAACAACATAGAGGAATAAAAACAATCAATTTAATCGTAACAATGTATTTTCTTTTTAAAACTAAAAAGAATTTCTTATGTAGTAATAATAATAATAATAATAATAATAATAATAATAATAGTAATAATAATAATAATAGTAATAATAGTAGTAGTAGTAGTAGTAATAATAATAATAATAATAACAACAACAACAACAACAACAACAACAAC
>JBBPBP010000001.1:38586122-38603609 GCA_037974735.1 Cicer chorassanicum
AAAAAAAAGATGATAATAATAATAATAATAATAGTAATAATAATAATAATGATAATAATAATAATAATGATGATGATAATAATAATAATAATAATAATAATAATAATAATAATAATAATAATAACAACAATAATAATAATTACAACAACAACAACAATAACAACAACATCAAACACCATCTTCAAAATTATTTATCGTCATAAGGTATTTACTATAAATTAGTTTTTAATTAGTAACAACAACAACAAATTTACCATACAAATATATATTTTAATTTATAAACATAAATCTTGTACCAAAAATCATTATTTCAAAATCAAATGTCTTATCAAATTGATTCATAGAGGAAGTAAAAATATTAATACAGCATATAAATAAATCAATCATAAGGATATAAACCACGTACTAATTTTTGAGGGAAATCGAATTAAGTTTGTTACACCACTTTTTACTACCAGAACCAATGTATTTTCTTTTATTTATTTTGTTTCCTCACTTCCTCTCTATGTGCAGCGTGCGGCACCGATCTCTTCTTGTATTTTTTTTTTTTCTAAATACCACATGTGGTTGCTTAACTTAATTTCAGTTAACATTTTAGTTCTTTATCTTTTTCTTCCTTCCCGATTTAGTCCTTTATTTTAATTTTAAGTGACAATTTGATTTTTTATGTTTTAAAATGTCAACAATGTTATTTTTTTTTAACAAAAAATCATTAAAATTTTCAAACAAAACCCGTAAAATTAATTAATATCTTCAATATAATGTAAATTTCATCAAATTCATAACTTAAATTTTCAAATAAAATCATATTTTTATTCATTATTTGATGTTGTTGGAGATGAAAATATGAGTTTATTTGAGGATTTAAGTTATGAATTTGATGAAATTTTCATTATATTAAAGATAATAATTAATTTTATGGGTTTTAGTTGAAAATTTTGATGAATTTTTGAAAGAAAAAAAGGACAACATTGTTGACATTTTAAAACATAAAAGATCAAATTGTCACTTAAAATTAAAATAAAGGACTAAATCGGGAAAAGAAAAAGAAAAAGGACTAAAACGTTAACTGAAGCACTAAAGCATAACCAACTAAAGCATAACAAACACTAAAGTATAACCAACTCTATTTAGATGATTTGAGGCACATCTTCACAATTCTATTGACTCACGATAGATGTGATTAACTCCACAACTTTCTTTTTCGCGATCCACAAGAAATATGGCTTCTTGAAAAAGAGACATAAGATAAGGCAAGAATAACACCAAAATATACGTGTTCAGCCTCAATTACTTGAGATCTACGTCATGGGCAAGAAAGCAATACAATTCACTATGAGTATTTGAATTTACAAGATTAAGGCATCTTCAATTGTAATTGCCTAGTATCTATCACTATTGAGAGTACAACAATACCAGTTTCCTCTTATAATCTCTTCTCTCCCTTAGTCTCTTTTCTGATTTCTATTAATCATTTTGATAATTGCATAGACCTCTTTTCATGCTCTTATTTCATGCTACAATGCAACAAATGCATTTACATTTATTTATAGTATTCTAAGCAAATTAGCTTAACTAACTATAACTACTTTATCATAACCAAATTGACCAAATTCAGTTATAACAAACCCAAAAACATAACCAACTCTAGTTAGATGATTTGAGGCACATCTTCACAATTCTCCACCTTGACTCAAATATCAGAATAAGTCATTCATTACCTTTGCTGCCATGACACAACTTTGTTCTTTGCAGAAGCCAACTTTGTCCAAGCAATGCGTGAACTTAGTTTGTGAAAGTGATTTAGTGAAAGCATCAGTAGGATTCTCCTCAGTTGCAATCTTTTCCACTGAAACCTGTTTTGATTCAAGCACATCCCTTATAAAGTGAAGCTTGACATCAATTTGTTTAGACTTATCATGATATACTTGATGCTTGGATAAGTGAATTTCACTATTACTGTCACAGAAAATTGAAACATTGTTTTGATTTATTCCTAGTTCACCAATCAATCATTTCATCCATATACCTTCTTTAACACCTTTAGTAAGAGCAATGAATTCAGCTTGAGCTGTATATAGAGCTACCACTGACTATGTAATTGCTCTCCAACTCACTACAGTCCTGTATAAAGTGAGAACATAACCAAAAATTGATATTTCTAGTATCAATGTTTGCATCATAATCTAAGTCCATATATCCCTTGATTGGTTCCTTGTCGTGCAAGGCCTTTTTGAACTTTAAGCCTGCTGTCAGAGAGCCATTTAAGTACCTCATAATTCACTTGAGTGTTGACCAATGTAGTGCCCCTGAATCAATCATAAATCTGCTGACAACATTCACATCATAAGCCAAATCTGGCCTACTACACATCATACCATACATTATGCTGCCAACTCCACTTGCATAAGGAATGATACTCATTCTTTTTCTTTCCTCGTCAGTCTTAGGTTTGTCTTGCATGGACAATTGTCCCAAAGGAGTAGTAACATGTCTTGCCTCATGCATTCTATATTTAGTGACAATTTTCTTCAAGTAGGCAGCTTGTGAAAGAAATAATTCCCCCTTCATTCTGTTTCTTTTTATGTCCATACCTAAGATCCTCTTGACTTCTCCAAGTTCCTTTATCTCAAATTCATTACTAAGATCAAATTTGAGTCTTTTAATCTGGTCCTTATTTGAGCTTGCAAGAAGAATATCATCCATATAGAGTAATAGGTAAATGAGAACTTGCTCTTGCCCTTGCCCTTTCATAATGTAAACACAACTATCAAAACTACATCTTTGGAAACCACTCCTTATCATGAAATCATCAAACTTCATGTACCATTGTATAGGACTCTGCTTTAGGCCATACAACGATTCCTTTAGAAGACAAACCTTGTTGTTGTCTCTAGCAAATCCTTCAAGTTGCTGCATATAAATGATTTTTTCAAGGTCACCATGTGGAAATGCATTTTTGACATTAAGTTGCTCTAATTACAAGTCTTGTTGAGTTACAATTGAAAGCAGAATTTTGATAGAGCAATTTTTTACAACAGGTGCAAAGACTTCATTGAAATCTATCCCTTCACGCTGAGAAAATCCTTTTGCAACTAACCTTGCTTTCAACCTTATATTCTCTTGTCCTTGAATGCCTTCCTTTCTCTTGAACACCTATTTTGATCCAATTACCCTTTGACTCTTAGGCATGTCAACCAAAGTCCAGCTTTGGTTAAAGCATAACAAATTAAGTCTGCTTGACCAAACCTGATTGGAGGCTTGATATCCCTTTTTTCTCTGTCCCTTACCAAGTTATAATTGGCCAAATCTGGTTATGTTAGAGCATTATCATCAAGTGATGTATCATTATGTCTTCATGATTAATCTCTTGATCTTCAGGTGATTCCACCTCAATTTGAACATTCTCAGTATTGCTGCTTGAAGCATTGTCTTGTTGATGGTCCTTATCAATCATGGTGATTCTTGTTTCATCAAACACTACATCTCTTGATATGATGCACTTAGGCACACCTTGGTCAATTCTCCACAACTTGTAACCTTTTATTTCTTTAGGATATCCAATGAAAGCACATCTGATTGCTTTGGGATCCAATTTATCTTGCCTTGTATGAACAAATGCTAAGGAGCCAAATACTTTCAGATTAGATTAGTCTGTTGGCTTGCCATTCCACATCTCAATTGTAGTCTTAAATCCAATAGTTGATGAAGGACATCTCTTGATCAGATTCATTGATGTTACTGTAGCTTCACTCCATAAAGTCTTAGGAAGGCTTGCACTCAAGATCATACATCTGACCATTTCCAAGATCGTTCGGTTCATCCTTTCAGCAATACCATTTTGCTAAGGAGTACTGTCCTATGTCTTTGAATGCCTAAGTTCTGCAATACTTATTAAATTTCTATGAAAGATACTCCAAGACATTTTCAGTTCTTAAACATTTCAACTAAGATTCTGTTTGAGTTCCAATTTGCATATGCCATTCTTTAAATTTCATAAAAGTGTCACTTTTATTTTTAATGATATAGATCCATACTTTCCTAGAATAATCATCAATGATGGTTAGCAAATAAGAACAACCATCGTGAGTCTTTGTCCTTGAAGAACGCTACAAATCAGAATGAGCATATTCAAAAGGTCTAGAGGTATTGTGTTGACCAACACCAAAGTTAATCCTCTTAGACTTTCCTAGAATACAATGATCACAAAATTCTAATTTTTCAATTTTGCCACCATTAAGCAAAAATCTATTTTGATAACAAAATTAAGCCTTTTTCACTTACATGTCCTAACCTCATATGCCATATTCTAGTAGATGAATGCAAACTAGAGCTAGCAATAAAAGCTTGTGCAATTATAGTAGAACCATCTAAAATGTACAAGCCATTTCTTTTTATGCCTTTAACAATGATATCATCTTTAATAATAATAGTCATGATGCCATTCTTTATATTTGTGGAATATCCTAATATGTCAAACATGCCAACAAAAATTAAAGTTCTTTTTAATTCAGGTATGTACCTTACATCCTTTAGCAGTACCTTTTTTCCATTGAACATTCTGAATCTGATAGTTCCCTTGCCTTGTACCTTGCATGATTTGTTATTGCCAAGCAAAATGACTCTACCTTCACGAAGATCTATTGATTCAAAATAATCTTTTCTTCGACATATGTGAAAAGTAAATCCTAAGTCTAATACCCAGTTCTTTTCACCTTTAGAATTTGAAATCATCAAGGCCTCTGCAGATTCATAACCAGCATCAACAAGTGCAACATTTCGAGAATCTTGAGAGTTTCTTGATTCTTTTATTTCAGGGCAATCTTTCTTGAAGTCTCCCTTCTTATGACAATGGAAACATTTATATTTCCCTTCAGATTTAGTTCTTTAATTGGACCAATGCTTATTTCCATTTGATTCTTTCTTGTCAATTCTTCCTCTAGTAACATTCAGACTTTCAATATGATTTTCATTCTAGATCTCGTGTCTTTTGTAGCTTTCCTTTGTCCGGATAGATGTATGCACTTCTTAAAGAGTAATTGTTTGTTCTCTTCCAAACATGATAGCATCCTTGAAGTGTTCATATAAACTTGGCAGGGCATTAAGCAGGATCAAAGCTTTGTCTTCATCATCTAACTTAACTTCTAAATTTTCTAAATCATCCTGAATCTTATTAAAATCAACAATTTGTATTGTAACATGTTTCTCTTCATCCATTTTAAAAGAGAACAATTGTTGTTTCAAGAAGAGCATATTTGAAATTGATTTAGTCATATAGAGAGACTCAAGTTTACGCCATAAGGCTGTTGCTGTTGGTTCTCTTGCAACTTCCCTCAAAGCTTTATCTCCAAGACATAAGATGATAGTACTCTTTGCTTTTTCAATCAGTTCTTCCTTTTCATGAGTAGTCAATGTTGCAAGAAGAGCTTATTCACCCTTCAATGAATTCACCAAACCTTGTTGTACCAGAACAACATGCATCTTTATCTTCCACATACCAAAGTCATTTGATCCATTGAACTTTTCAATATCAAACTTTGTGGTTCCACCCATTGTTGCCCTTGTTCCCACATACGGCGCCAATTGTTATAAAAATAGGATTTACAACAATAATTAACCAACAAAACAAAAAAACTAACAATTGCAAAACCAAAACTGAAATGGAGAATGTTCTTCGTTTGAACTAAAAATAGAGAACGTTCTTCAACAAAACTGAACACGAGGAATGTAGAACCAAAACTGAGACGGAGAATGTTCTTCGTTTGAAACTGAAAACGAAGAACGTTCTTCACCAGAACTGAACACAAGGACTGTAGAACCACAATTGAGACAGAGAATGTTCTTCGTTTGAAACTGAAACGAAGAAGGTTCTTCAATAGAACTGAAACAAACAATGTTCTTCGTTTGTGCAGTTTTGAAAATAATTTTAAAGAAAGATAAGGCAAGAATAACACCAAGATATATGTGACCAAGATATACGTGTTTAGCCTCAATTACTTGAGACCTATGTCATGAGCAAGAAAGCAAGACAATTCACTATGAGTATTTGAATTTACAAGATTAAGGCATCTTCAATTGTAATTGCCTAGGATCTATCATTGTTGAGAGTACAATAATACTAGTTTCCTCTATAATCTCTTCTCTCCCTTAATCTCTTTTCTGATTTCTATGAATCCTTTTGATAATTGCATAGACCTCTTTTCATGCTCTTATTTCATGCTACAATGCAACAAATGCATGTACATTTATTTATAGTATTCTAAGCAAATTAGCTTAACTAACTATAACTACTTTATCATAACCAAATTGGCCAAATTCAGTTATAACAAACACTGAAGCATAACCAACTCTATTTAGATGATTTGAGGCACAAATTCACAATTCTATTGACTCACGATAGATGTGATTAACTCCACAACGTTATACCTCGCAATCCACAAGAGATATGGCTTCTTGACAAAGAGACATAAGATAGAGGTTATACGTCTTCCTTGACCGAATCATCACAGTAAGAGAATCCATTTCAACCAAAATTATAGTCAAATCCAATTTGCTTGTCATTATGACACCATGAATCAACCCCCAAGCTCATCTAGCACAAACTAGATTACACTAGAAACCAAAAATATAAACTCATCTATGGTCTCTGATAAGACCTCCACAAGTAGTGAGACTTGTTGTGTCGTGATAAAAACCATCAATATTGAACGTGAAAATTTGTGTCTCAAGATAATACAATTTTACATTTATCTACCTCGTACAACCCTATATAAAGGAAGGAGGGCTAAGGTAAAGATGAGGATGAATGGATGAAAATTATCTATTAATAGCTTGCAAAAATACTTTAATAGTAACATAGTAAATTTTTTAAAATACTCCTTCGAACAAAATTTGTAGCAGAGAGAGAATTACTTAAGTAAGAAGGTAAAACTCTTTTTAAATTTCTTTGAAAAATCACAATAAAATTTAAGATATCACATTTACACAAATACACATTGCTGTATAGAATCGATATGCTCTAATACCAAATTGTAACCCCTGAAAATTTAAAGAAGGATTTAACAAAAATATAATTAAATTTTCAAGTTTCAAAATGATTTTTTTATAAAAAAAATAATTGTGAAGTTTAAAGAAAAATAAATTAACACTTGATTTGAATAATAAAACACTTCTTTCTTGAAGTACAAAAAAAATCATTTATACATAACATTCCAAATTTTATAATAAATTAGTTTGTTAATTAAATAGAGTTTTATATAATATTTTTGACATTAAAAATATTTTAGAACATATTCTAATATATTTTGTGATAAATTTTTTATACTATGTTTGTAACGACCCCCATTTTACAAATTTAATTTAATCATATTTATCGTTTAATATAACTGAGTATATTGTTTTACTTTAATTTTATCTACATATCACAGCTTACTTATATGATTCTAAGTGCTTGAGAAATATAGGAGCTAAAGGGTAGAATTGGAATTTTCTACATACTTAACCCTTACCTTCACCCATGCTTTTGGGATCAGATTTTTGTCACCCTTTTCCTTCTAACTTCCACGTTAAAAAAACTCCAACATACACTCTACACTTACATTTTCTCACTTCTAATTCATGTCTCTGTTGGAACAAACGATAATGCGCAACGGGAAAGGAAGAAGAAGAAAGAAAACCAATTTAACAGAAAACCATGATTGATCTTTAGTTCTGGATTGATCTTCACATTGACCTTCGATCAATCCAGGATCTTACGCAACAGATAAGAGGAGAAAGAAGGAAAGATAGATTTGCAGAAGAGATTGTTCTGTCAGTCCAGGATTAATCTTCTCATGAATCCAAGATCAATCCTGGATCAATCTTCACTCAGAAATTTTATTATTCACTTGTTGTCAATTACATAAATGCACATACAAGTTGTTAGTTATATAGGCCTGTTATATTATGATGCAAGACAACTAACTAACTAACTAACTAACTATAACAACCCTCTAAACATGGCAGTTATGGATTAAACTCAACACTTCCCCTTAATTCATAACTATTGCACACTTATAACCCCAAGCTTCTTTCTCAAAAACTCAAATCTGTCAAGCTTCAGGGCCTTTGTAAAACCATCTGCTAGCTGCACTTCAGTTGGGCAATATTGCACTTCAATCATTCCATTGTTCACTTGCTCTATAATGAAATGGAACCTTGTATCAATGTGTTTACTTCTGCCGTGTGAGATTGGATTTTTAGCAAGGCTGATTGCTGACTTTTATCAATTCTGAGTTTAAGAGGCTTCATCACTTCACACCTTAGTTCCTTCATCACTGAATCCAGCCATATTGCTTGACAAGTTGCAAATGTTCTTGCAATATATTCTGCCTCGCAAGATGAAAGTGCAGTCACTGGTTGCTTCTTTGTACACCAAGATATGGCTGCTTCATTGAACTTGAACACATAGCCAGATGTACTCCTTCTATCTGTGATGTCTCCACACCAATCACTATCGGAATATCCAATGAGTTCACTTCCTTCACCTTGGCTTCCATTAGGGAATAGCAGACCAAACTCCTTTGTGCCTTTTACATACCTAAGTATCCTTTTAGCAGCTATCATGTGAGTCTTCCTTGGATCATTCATGAATTTACTAATTACACTGACTGAGTAGCATATGTCAGGCCTGCTGTTGCACAAATATCGCAGTGAGCCAACCATTTGTCTGAATAGTGTTGGATCGACCCTTTCTTCCTCACTGCACTCATCAATATTTGAGCTTGTCTCTGATGGATTTGAAACTGAATTGCAGCTATTCATCTCAAATTTTTCCAGTAATTCACCAATATACTTCTGCTGATGCATGATTGTTCCTGTTTTCAACTTCAGAAATTCCATTCCTAGGAAGAATGAGAGTTCACCTAGATCAGTCATTTCGAATTGAGATTTCAGCTTGTTTTTCACCCTTTCAATCTCTGATGCTTTGCTTCCAGTGATGAGCAAATCATCCACATATAAGCAGATTATCATTGTTTCTTCTGCACTTGAACTCTGCACATATACACCAAACTCTACTGAACACTTTGTGAAACCTATCTGAATTATGAACTGATCGATCCTCTTATTCCAGGCTCTAGGGGCCTGCTTCAAACCATACAAAGCTTTATGGAGTATATACACCATGTTCTCCTTGCCTTTTATTTCAAATCCATGAGGTTGTGACACAAACACAATCTCTTCAAGTGGACCATTTAGAAAGGCTGATTTTACATCCAAATGGTAGAGCGACCACCTTCTCTTGCAAGCTAGAGCCACCACTAATCTTATAGTCTCAAGTCTTGCAACTGGAGCAAACACTTCATTGTAAACAATACCATGTTTCTGTAAGAATCCTTTAGCTACCAGCCTGGCCTTATGTTTTGAAATTTTCCCATCAGGATTAATCTTCAGTTTGAAGACCCATTTTTCATCAATCTTCCTTTTCCTGTCTAGCAAGTTAACTAGCTCCCATGTTTGATTCTTCTCAATTGATTTGAGTTCTTCCATCATAGCTTTCCTCCATACATCTATCTTCAATGCTTCTCCATAATTGAGAGGTTCAGAGTCTACCAACAATGCAAATTGAATGATATCACCTTCATCATTTACTGCATTATCAGAGATTAATTCACAATCATTTAGCCTGCTTGGAATTTGTCTGATTCTTTGAGGTCTCACTGCTGCTGCCATTTCTTCTAGTTCACTTGCATCATTACTGATCACTTCTTCATCCTCTAATTCATCACTGGAATCAGGATAAATGCAACCTTGTTGATTCTCTTCGATGTACACTGGTTCCTCTTCCCATTTCCACTTCTCAGCCTCATTCACAATTACATCCCTGCTGATATGCACCTTTTGAGTTATAGGATTATAAAGCTTATAGGCACCTGTGGAATGAATGTCTATAAGTATCATAATCTCATCTTATCTTCAAGTTTGCTTCTCCTAACATCTGGTACATGCTTATAGCATAATGAGCCAAAAACCTTGAAATGCTTCACACTCGGCTTTCTTCCACACCAAGCTTCCTCTGGAACCTTCTGATTCAGCTTCTTTGTCGGGCATTTGTTTAAGATATAAGTAGCTGTAGTGAGTGCTTCACCCCAGAAGTTGTGTGGTTGGTTTTTCTGCTTGATCGTGCTTCTTGCCATATTCAATAGGGTTCTGTTTCTTCTCTCAGCAAGTCCATTGTGCTGAGGTGTATATGGAGCTGTCACTTCATGCACAATACCTTGATTGACACATAAATCTTCAAATTCTTTTGAGGTGTATTCTCCTCCACCATCAGTTCTCAAGATCTTAATAGATTGGTCACTTTTCTTTTCAATTAAGCTCTTGTATTTCCTGAATACCTCTAATGCTTCACTCTTAAGCTTGATTATATACAACCACATCATTCTTGTAAATTCATCAACAAAAGTGATGAAGTATCTACTTCCCCCCAATGAAGTTACTTCAAAAGGACCACACATATCAGAGTGGACTACTTGCAGTGCTGCAGTAGCTCTTCTAGGTGCTTCAGTCACAAATGGCAACTTGTTTTGCTTACTTTTCACACATACTTCACAAATAGTTTTTCTGACATTCAGCTTTGGCAGCTCATAAACCAGTTCTTTGGAATTCAAATCACTAAGACTTCTAAAGTTTAGATGACCATACCTCTTATGCCATAAGCCTTCAATATTTTCACTAACTGCTGCAGACATACACATCATTTTCTCACTTGAAATGTTGCATCTGTAGGTTCTATTTTGTGACATGTTTGATTTGAGCACCAACTTCTTCTTTGCATCAAACAGCTTCAAGGAGTCACCATCCATTGTCATTGAGAATCCCTTCTCCACCAATTGACAAATGCTCATGAGATTACAGTTCATCTCAAGAACATACATCACATCTGCAATAATGATTTTTCTGCCATCATTGCTTTTTATCACTATATTTCCACTACCTTCAGCCATCAGGTTTCTGCTATCAGCCAGTTTTATGCTTGTTCTCTTGCTAGCATCAAAACTTGTCAACCATTCTCTATGTGATGTCATGTGGTTTGAGCATCCAGAGTCAAGAAACCACTCTTCATTCTTGATCTTCTCATCACTGGTAGTAGCCATCATCAATACTGTACTAGAATCATC
Organism: Cicer chorassanicum; assembly: GCA_037974735.1. Taxonomy (NCBI): domain Eukaryota; kingdom Viridiplantae; phylum Streptophyta; class Magnoliopsida; order Fabales; family Fabaceae; genus Cicer; species Cicer chorassanicum. The sequence goes on from JBBPBP010000001.1 coordinate 38,597,282, forward strand.
TCCATGAGCCAGATTTGCTTCTTCATCATCCTTTTGATCTTTCTTGAACCAACATTCATCTGAAAAGTGTCCATACTTCTCACAGTTGAAGCATTGTACCTTACTTTTGTCAAAATCTTTCTTCTTGTTCTGACTTTTGCCAAAACCCCCTTTCTTTGAAGATTCAGCTTTGTCTTCAATCTTGTTCTTACCATTGTTGGACCAATTTGCTCTTCTCTTTCCCTTTTTCTTGAAGTCCTTCTGATTTCCCTCCTTCTTGGTAGTTTGAACGTGAAATGCTTGTTGAACTGATCTTTCAGAATTTCTATCAAACACCAAGAGCTCATGTGCTTCCAATGAATTTTGCAGCTCTTCAATTTTCATAGTCTTCACATCCTTTGCTTCTTGAATGGCTACCACTATGAAATCGAATTTTGGACTTACAGATCTCATCACCTTTTCTACTACCATCTGATCTGTAATGTTCTCCCCACAAGTTCTCATTTGATTGACTATGGCTGTTAATTTTGAGAAGTAATCACTTACTTTGTGATCTGCTTCCATCTGCATCATCTCATACTTTCTTCTATAGGATTGTAGCTTCACTTGCTTCACATTTTCTCCACTAGTGTGATAGTTTTCTAAAATGTCCCATGCTTCTTTGGATCTTGTGGCTTTCTAATTCTTCTCAAAGTGTTGGTTGTCAACATTCTGTTGAATGTAGAACAAGGCTTTGCAGTCCTTCTTCTTGGCTTCCTTGAATGCATTCCTCTATGCATCAGTTGGATTCTCTACCAAGTTCTCATAGCCATCCTGCACAATTTCACTCACTTCTTGTGCTCCAAATAAAGATTTTATCAATGCACTCCATCGATCCCAGTTCTTGCCATCAAGAACCAGAATATGTGATCCAAAATCGTTGCTATTCATTATGCCTATCACGAATCTATCACTCTGTGTTTCCCTTGATTGTTCCCCTCACTTTTCACTCGTGTTTCCCTTGATTTTAACCCAGCTCTAGATGCCAATTGTTGGAACAAACGATAATACGTAGCGGGAAAGGAAGAAGAAGAAAGAAAACCAATTTAACAGAAAACCAGGATTGATCTTTAGTTCTGGATTGATCTTCACATTGACCTTGGATCAATCCAGGATTTTACGCAACAGATGAGAGGAGAAAGAAGGAAAGATAGATTTGCAGAAGAGATTGTTCTGTCAGTCGAGGATTAATCTTCTCATGAATCCAAGGTCAATCCTAGATCAATTTTCACTCAGAAATTTTATTATTCACTTGTTGTCAATTACATAAATGCACATACAAGTTGTTAGTTATATAGGCCTGTTATATTATGATGCAAGACAACTAACTAACTAACTAACTAACTAATTAACTATAACAACCCTCTAAACATGACAGTTATGGATTAAACTCAACAGTCTCCCCTTCCAGCTTGGTTTATTCATTCATTTCACTCATGCAAGATGAAGTTAGGCTTCAAATTTTGGGGTCTCAATTCTTTTCTTGAGGTAACCTAGAACCCAACTCTAAAATCTCTTGTGTTTAGGTTTTGCTTGAAACGAATTATTCTCTACATTGATTTTGATTTTTACTTCCATATCAAAATTGAGACGTTATGATTGCATGTTCTGCTTATTAATTGTTTTAGATAAGTAGGCTAATTTCCCTAAAAAAAAGGGGGTGAGTAGGCTAAGAAACATTGCGCCTGTAAAATTTGTATCATACTGGATTTACAAATGTATATACATTACATAGATTATAGATTAATATTGAAATTGATAAAAATGTGTACATAAATATTATTTTGTTGATTATTTTTTTACCATAATCAATAATTAACTATTTTTCTTTTGAAATAGTATAAACTAAATTGTTTATGCGATGTTTTTTTAAATTGTAAAACACATAGGTTTGATAAATATTTGAATTCATTATGGCTTCAACCATTTACAGAAAAATCATTAATATAATCATTTACCTAAAGAATAATTTTAAATTTGACATTAAAGATAAATTGTGTGTAATAAATAGTTATCATTGTCTTTTCTTGATGGCATGCATGATAAATAATGGTTAATGATCCCTTATTTTTGGAATAATTGACACGTAAGAAAATGATAACGTGGAGCTTTACGTGAGGAAATGGTCTCTTGAGAACATTCTCAATTGTTTAGATTAAAGATGTTCTAAAAATAATACATAAAGTTTAAATATGTTTTTGTTTTAGCAAATATGTTTTATTTTTATTTGTCTCTATATTTTTTTATGTTCATTTTTGTAAATTCTAATAAATTTTTAAAAAATCATCTATGAATTTAGTTTAGTAAAAAAATGATGACATAATTAATTTTAGATAAAGTGACACGTGGTTGTGTATTATTGTTGACTAAACAATATTTAATATTTAAAATTAAAATTTATTTTATTAACTCGCTTAACTATTTAATTAAAAATTTAAAATTAATTAATTAATAAAATAATTAAATAATAAAAACTAAATAATCTTTATCTTCAATCCTAATTTTTACTTTTTCAAATCACAAATTTTCAAATATTTAATCCAAAGTGTAGGGTTGCTACATACTTTAATTAAAATAATCAAAATCCAATATTTTAGAAACCGTATTAAACAAAACTCATAATTTAATTTCAAAAAAATAAAATAAAAGGAAAGACCTTTAAAGCAATGGTTCCAGCAAGAGCATCAAAATCTTCAACAAGCTTTCCCATCCTAACATGATTCCAAGGGTTTCTATATTGCTCACGAAGTATAAGTTCAAAGAGAAATTATACAAAATACTAGTCCTGTTTTGAGACAGAGATTTAGGAACAGGTGAAGAAGAGGGATCACGGTCATTACTATTTTCATTAACACTGTTTTCAAAAATAGGGGATCTTGCTTCCCAGAGAGCGTGTGTTGTTGGGGAATGATGCATCTATGGTCATAAACAGATGGATTATTAAATGATTAAATTGGTTAATAAAATAAATTTTAAGTATAAATATTAAATATTGTCTAGTGAACAACAATTACACAATCGTTATGTGTCACTTCATCCAATATTAATTATGTCACCATTTTTTTACTAAAAATTATTCATAAAAGACTTTTTAAAAACTTGTAAGAATTTGCAACAATATAAATAAAAAAAATATTATAGAGACTAAAATCAAAATGAAACATATTTACAAATAACAAAGTTATATTTAAACTATATAAAAATAAGTTAGATGGAGATGAAGATGGTGTGATGGACTATAAAATTTAAACTATAAAATTTTCTATTGTGGAAATATTTGAATTCATTATGACTTCAACCATTACAAAAAAAAGTCATTGATTAAAATAATCATTTACTTAGAGAATAATTTTAAATTTGACATTAAAGATAAGTTATGTATAATAAATGGTTATAATTGTCTATTCTTGATGGCATGCATGAGAAATAATGGTTAGTCATCCCTTATTTTTTGGAATAATTAACACATAAGATATTGATGACGTGGATAGCTTTATATGAAAAATGGTCTCTTGTGAACATTCTCAATTGTTTAGATTACAGATGTTATAGCAATAATATAAAAATAGGTTAGATGGAGTGATGAACTATAAAATCTGCTGTTTGTTGAAACACAATGTTCAATTTGTATTTAAGATATGTGTGGACTAGTATAAAAGTACAAACCAATCTACTATTTGTTGGTATCTTAATCTACTATTTGTTGTTGGTATCTTAAGTTATAAAAGTTATAGACTTTGATCCTTTTTAATAGTTCTTAATATTGCAATTCAATGTACTAAAGTTCTTAATTTTTGTAATTAAGAGACTAAAATCTTTGATGTTTATAACTTTTGGTACTAAAATCAAATGAAAATTATTTGAGGTACTAAATTGCCCAATATTTATAACTAAAATGAAAGCTAAAAATAACTTAAGTAACCAAAATTGTAATTTAACCAAAGTTTAATGGTCATGTATTATCAATATAAAAAGTCAACATATCACAACCATTCATGAGTATGACTTAAGAGATAGTTAAGATAAAAATTAAATATCTTTAATGACTTAACAATTGTGATTAAATGGCAATTTAAAAACTCTTCACATTGACAATGTATATGAATTAAATTCATGTACTAATATAAAAGAATAATTATAATATAAAACATTAATGTAAAACAAAATCTATTATAAATCTAATACTAGTCTAAAATGAAAGAAAATGCCAAATTGGACGGTAATGTAATTTGCTATTAATATTTATTCCACATTAAAAAAAATTAAATGAAAATAATTATAATATAAAACATTAATGTAAAACAAAAACTATTATAAGGATGACTGTTTTAAATTAATTGATTTACATTTAGTGTTCTATTTAAAAATGAAAAATGTTACGATGAATGGCTATTTAAATATGAAGGAGGTGAATAGATTCTATGCACGTGATGTATAAAACGGTTTTTAATACTAAACTTTGATAACAATAGTTTAATGTGTTAATTCTCTAAATGAAGAGAAATTTCAATTACATAACTAATAAATATCAATCAACAATCAATACACAAATTAAATAATATAAGACTCCGACAAATTAATCTATAGTAATTAAAGAGATCAAAGGACTAATAAAAATTTAGTAATTTAATTAAGCCATGAAAATAGTTAGAGGAAAATGAATTAGAGTTATTTGATTAGATAAGCTAGATAAAAAAAATAAAAATAAAAATTATAAAGCATCTTAAGATGAGTAATTAGTAAGTTAAAAAGATGTGCATGAGTAAGTAAGTGGGCGTATGCAGTAGAAAAACTAGTTGGGTTTAAGTAAGGAAGTCCACTTAGAGTGGAGGTATAATTAGAAACGGGTTCACACACCTCCGGCATGCATCTATATATGTAAGGGGAAAACCAATTTAACGAGTCATTAGAAGACAACTATTTAAAATCATAGGATTTGCTTCCAACTGAGTTCCAAAGTAGACCAAAATTTGAAATGACATATTTCTAATACATGACACACTATATATAAATATGAAAAAAAATAATATGTCATTCATCCATTTTACTATTAAAACTACAAACATGAATGATGGATTGCATACATGACATAATAAATACATATGAAGGATGATGTAACAACCCACTTAATTAAGTGGTGATATTTTGGTAAGTGTTTTATATGAAATGTCTTTACTATGTCATGTATGGAATGCATTCTTCATCCATAACAATTATAAATAACTTAGCAATATTGTTAAATTTATAATAATTTAATTCTAAGTTCAGTACAGTTTCATTAATCAGATCATACATGGTCTTATTCACAGTGGGACATTTAAGTTGTTATAGACATGGAATAACAGATAAAGGAGAACAATCAAGACGCTGATTAGGGTTTGGCCATACCGTCTTTACCAATCAAGACTCAATTATCTTGGTGACTCACATCAAGATATTGGGCCACTTTTCCTTTTTCCAAAGGAAAAGATTTGAGGTCATGCATATGTTTTTTAGAATTAAAAAAGAAATATTATTATAAGTAAAACTTTTATGAAAATTAAAAGTGAAAGTTTTAACTTGAGATGCATAATAGTTTTCATGTTATATACATATTTATGAAAAAAAATCTTTGAGACTACCTTTCCCTTTTTTTTTTCAGAGTTCACTAATATATTTTTATCTAACTGCAATTATTTTTATTTAGCAGTTAGGAGAACATGAGATATGGATTTAGCATCAGAAGATCAGTTTCAGACTTGTCATATTCTAGACAACTGGCTTACATAATGATTTCTTAAGTTGATAAAAAGAAAATATAATAAATTAGTATAAAATGTCTTATCAGATCTTTTGAAGTCTAACATATATATATATATATATATATATATATATATATATATATTATATGTTTAAATATAATTCATAGAAATAAGTATATTAAAAGATTTAAAACAAAAATATCATGGTTTGGTGTAAAAAGACAGATATTGCCTCCAAAGTCGTAAATGTTGATAGAGTTTTAAGATATTTCATACCTTAGATTGAGTTACCAAATTACCTTACCTTCATCTTATATTTTTATGTGCGAAAATATAAAGAACTAAAAGTAAGAAAATTTTATATACTAAACATTGAGAATCCTTGTGTGGTGATGATCATTAAACCTACAAAATTAGATATATGAATTGAATATAAGAATAAGAAAATTGATTAAAGAAAACAAAAAATAATTCAGAAAGAAGAAATAATGTAGCATATAAAAAAAAGTTTATTGAACAAAAAAATCTAAAAGAAATAAATTTATAGAAACGTTTTTTTTCTACATTTT
>JBBPBP010000001.1:38603847-38617146 GCA_037974735.1 Cicer chorassanicum
TAACAGTAAATGATTAATTTGCTAGATGAGTGTCAATATAAATGAAAATCATTCAAAAGTGAGTAACTTTACGGTTTAATTAAAAACTTAAATAAGAGTAATTTGTTGTTAAAATAAATAGACAACTCTCATGACCTAATTAGCAATTTTATGACTTAACTGAGTCACATCTATGATTTAGCTAATTAAATGACATGAATTTCTATTATCTATACTAATTATAACTATTATTAGTCTTAATATATTTTTAATTATAGTAATAATTTTTAGATGACTTTATTTGCCCGTGGTTTTTTTTTTTGTTAATCTCCCACAACGTGATCATTAAATGTGAACATTTAATATGAAATCATTAAATGTTAAATGATCACTCAAATAATTTTTAAATTTCCTAAAATTTCTATCACTCAAATACATTTGAATTAAAACAAACCACAACAATTCATTTACCTATTTATTTTAAAACTTATTCCAAAAAAATTTCCATCACCTTTTTGTTTCTATCTCTTTTCCTTAAAAATTTCAACAGCATAAAATATTCAAAGTTCTGTCACCGCTAACTCAGTACCAATAATCATGATTCATTTTCAAGACTCAATTGGAGCTAACTACATAAACATAGTAAATTATACAATTTACTTAAGTTACACTACTCAAGAAAACTCAAATTTCCAATTCACAATTTGAAGAACACTAGTCAATTTGTTTTTTTAAATTACTCACTTACTTTAAAATTATCATTTCACAACTTTGAGTATTTTTTTTACATCGCTTTAGTTCCCAAACACATTAACATCTAGTTGACATTTTAATTAAAAAAACATAACCAAGGACATTTGCACAAGTCTTCATAAATTTATTAACTCAAACCACTTATGGCACATACACATTTATTTGAAATCAACTCATTATGTTACTCAAACACATACAACAATAAAAAAAATTTCACATTATGGCACATCACATTTGGTCTTAGTAAAAATTCTGGAGATTTAGTTTCATTTTTTGTTATTCAAGTTATTAATTTCTCTAATTTCAATATTAAGAAAAAAAAAACACTTTCATTTTACTCCCTTACTTAGGGTTTTTTATTTTTGAAAGAAAAAGAGTTGAAAATATTTCTTTTAACTTCCTAAACACTAATAACAACCATAGTAATGATAAACAAACAAGATTAAAGCTCAAAATATAAAATAAATTAAAAATCACACTTTCCCCCTACATATGCATGCTTACGGGTTTGATAGAAAAAAAAAGAGAGAAAGGGCTACCTCAACTAGTGATCCTCATATATTTGTAATCTTCTCAAGTAGTGAAACAACTCTGTAGTTGGAGGTTTTGTGATTAGAGTCTTCTAAGTATCTCAAAAACGAAGAAGAAGGTTTGGATTTGGAGAGAAGAAGATGTGGTAGTAAGATGATGAGGATTGTGGCCATAAATTGCTTTTATAGGTATTGGAAATGTTAATCAACTATCTAAAATCCAAATTATTTTCCAAAAATTTCTAACTACAAAAACTAATCATATAAATTTAATTTTAAATTCTCACGATTATCCTTTATGACACTTAGTCATAACCACATCACATCACTCACTTCTAAATCTAGTTTAGTAAAAATATCAACTCTCTTCACAAATTAATATACAGATGAATTTAACAGTAATGCACGATGTTGTAAAATATTCTTCGATAATAATTCTCCGTAATTCAGTTAAATTATTCTCCACAAATATCTTTAACTGGGTCTCCAACAATATTTTCCAAATATTTTACTACCCCATCTAATCTTTCTTACACAAATCATTCTAGTCCAAACACAAAAGGGGATAGCGAAGTGATTTATTTTGGTCGCTCAAAACCTTACTACATAGTAAAAAAATATCTAGATATTTTCACTAACCTCTCATTAAAATATTAATATTCTAGAAAATATTTTGATATTTTGTGACTTTAACTCACATCATCTCGCTCAATCTTCATGTTCGTTCTTAACGAGTCGTATAACGCTCAAAGATAAATTCACTAGTGCAACTAAACCTTGTTAGATCGGTTTGTATGTACTTGTTAGATCGGTTTCTTGTCCGATCTAACATCAAACGTTGTAATAAATAGTTAATTATAAAATTGGCTAAAATGATAGATGTAACAAATCAAAATTCAAAATTGATTTATTACATCGGTTAAATTTGAACCAATATAACAAGTCAAATTCAAAAATGATTTATTAGATCGGTTAAATTTGAACCAATATAACAAGTCAAATTCAAAATTGATTTATTATATCGATTAAATTTGAACCAATATAACAAGTCAAATTCAAAATTGATTTATTACATCAGTTAAATTTGAACCAATATAACAAGTCATATTCAAAATGATTTATTATATCGATGAGCCAACCGATTTAAATAATTAACTTTTTAATTTTTTTTTCATAACTTTCACCCCTCACATATGCATCCTCATAATTTCACATATTACCCTATTAACTAGAATTTCTCATTCAACCATAAAACACAAAACTTCATACGAAGCTTTACATTTAGAAAGCAATGACAATGAGTCATAATATTTTTACAAAATCAGAGTTATCAAATTCAGAGCTACATAATCTTCACTACTTGTTAAAAAAAAAAACATTATCTTCTATTAACAGTCTAAAGATACTAAAATGATACAAGTGCTTCAAACATTTTCTATTAGTTCAAGAATCAAGTTTGCACAATGTTGTTGAACATTCATCATTTCATCATCTTCGAATGGTTTTGAGTCTCCAAATATCTGAATTATAAACATTGAAATAACAAGATTATCTAAATCATGTGACCATAAAAATCATAAGTAGTTAATTAATACTAACTTTGAAAAAATCTATCAGATACCCGCATCCATGAATCAACAAGACCACTAGATACAATGTTCAACATATGTATCATAATGTAGTAGCCACACTCATAACCTTTAGGTTGTCTTTGGCACTAAAACTGAATATCATATGTAAATTATAGTGAGTAAATAGTATATAGATAGAGACATATAAATTATAATTGAAATTCTATATATATAATCTAAACAACTTACAATGGGAATGCACCATGTGAGCTTATTCTTTCTTAATCTTCACAACTTTTCAAGGTCCTTATCCTTATACGCTACCTTTTCAAGGTCCACCAACGTAAAACCAAATTCATCAATTTTAACACCGCTATTGATGTCAATCCATTTTCATTTAAAAATAGTCACTTTAAATTTAATGAAATCGACATCCTAAATCTCTTCAATGGTCCCAAAGTAAGGTACGGATGCTGTAACAAGGTTTTTATCTTTTGAACTAGAGAAATGCATGGACTCAGCTACAACCATAACTTTTGCATGGTACTACTGTCATCCTAACTTTTTGTGTAGAATGTAAAATTATTGATATCGTAGCCAGTCCAAGTTATGACATCAAAGTGAGGCCCATTTGCTAGCCATTTTAATGTATCAGAAGTTGTATTGTTGGTTAAAATGGTTTCTTTAAACCACTTTAAGAAAGTCTTGTTATGCTCATTCAACAACCATTTTTCATTCATTTTAGGATATTTTTCCTTCACAATGCTTTTATGAGTAGAAAGGTAAGGTTGAACCTCATCAGTGTTATTCAATATATACATATGTGCTTGAAGTACTTCCTCTCGTTCCATGCTCTTAAGTGTTGGAACCAAGTTGGTTTAACATTTAGAGTTTTGATGTTAACAAAAGTATTTTATGAAAGCAATATATTTTGACTTCAAATAGTATGAAAGAAGATTCTTGTTTTATTGAAGAAAATCTAAAATAAGATTTGATTCAAAATAATAATTGATGAAAATCTTTGACCAAATTGAAAAGAAGATATAGTCAAGATTTGAAGAATATATGAAGAAGATTTGATCAACATTTGAAGAAGATTTAATTAAGATTTGAAAAGATTTGAAAAGATTTGATCAAGATTTGAAGAAGATTTAATTAAGATTTGAAGTATATTTGAAAAAGATTTGATCAAAATTTGAAGAAGATTTGATCAAGATTTGAAGAAGATTTGATCAAGATTTGAAAAAGATTTAATTAAGATTTGAAGAAGATTTGATCAGGACTTGAAGAAGATTTGATTAAGATTTGAAGAATATTTGAAGAAGATTTAAAGAAGATTTGATCAAGACTCATCTGCAACAAAATATGAACATAATCAATTTGAAGAATTTACAAACTCAATCTACACAAAATAGGAACATAATCAATTTGAAGAATTTACAAACTCAATCTAAACAAGATACAATTCAGAATTAAACAAGGACTAAATTGAAGCCCAAATTTTCACTATAAATAGACACTCAAGGCTGAAGGAGAAAAGCATCAAAATGGTAGAAAAGAGTAGAAGAACTCAAGCTCAAAATTCCAAATTCATCTTAGAGTTCAAAGAGAGAAACACTTGTTCGAATGAGAAATATTTTTTGAGTGTTCTTTTCTTAGAGTGTGAGCGTTATTATTATTATCAGCTTTGTTAGAAGCAACTATTCATTTTCCAATCTTTTGTATCCAACCCGAAAATGGTTTAGTTCCTTCTTAAATTCGGGGTTGTCAGATTGTTAGAAGAAGATTTGGCTTGTAGGGTCGAGGTGGTTAGTTCCTCAAAAGTCTGGGGTTGTCAGGCTATTTAGGAAGACTGACTTGGAGGGTCAGGTGCTTTGTAATTCAAGGTATTTGAATTAGTGGATTAAAACCTTCTAAATGAAGGGATTGGATGTAGTCAAGTTAATGCTGAACGAGGATAAAGCTATGTGTCAAATTATTTATGCTTTCATTGTTTGTTGATTCTGAATCCGATTGCTTTTTATCTAAGTAATTCATAAAAACCAACCAACCTTCATCAAATTAGCAAAAAGTTATCAACTTTTACAAACACAATTCAACCCCCCTCGTGTTTGCACCTTCATTAAGTCTTAAGCCTCGTATACCATTACCCACACATGTTCCCTCATGACGAGATCCAGGAATTCCTATGGCTTCTGCTTTTGACATATAGTGAGAACAAAACTCAATAGCTTCTACTACTATGTACCTTTCAAAAATTGATGCTTTAGGACGGTGTGGATTCTTCACATATCCTTTTAATATCTTCATGTAACGCTCGAATGGATATATCCACCTCAAATAAACCGGACCACGTAATTTAATCTCCCTAACTAAATGAACAATTAAACGAAGGCAGTGGATGCTTGCAATATATGAAGGCAAAAAGGTCTATGTTCCAAGTCCTACCAAATAGAAGCCAGCTGACTTTGGTGGAAGAATGACTGGTCAACATAATACCTATCAGAACCAGAACCATATGATGAACCAGAAATATCAGAAAAATCTAAGGTATTAACAAAATCAAAACTGGCAGAGAAATCACACATATCAACAAAACCAGAACTACCAGAAGAATCAGAATTACCATAAGTTCCTAAATTACCAGAGGAACCCGATACATCAGCAAAAACAGAAGTGATAGATGAACAATCAGAATCACGATACTTCTATGAACACTCCAATCAAATTCATCAAGACTACAAACTTGGATGGGAATTCAAATCCCTTCATCCAGACTCTCTAATAAGAGAATATGCAAACTCAGAATCTAAAAACCAGAAAAGAAGAACTAATAGAGATTTCAGAGTGAAACTGAAACTGTTAACATATAGGTGATATCTTTCTCTAAATTTAATTATTTTTTGATATTGTGTTTACTGTGATAATAAGAAGCTTGATCTTAAAAATAAAAGCTAGATAAGTATTTTGCAGGTTCTAAAAAATTTAGAGGAACAAGGAGATCCACATAACTTGAACACTTCAGCAGAAGTAGCATACAAGTTTGTTTTCAGAAACAATTTGACCTTAAAAAGTCAAAGCAAATTGAGGATACTACAAGTTTACTAGAACTAGAGGAAGAAGATGTAGACAAATTAGAAGATGACAAATCTTCAGAGGATGAATCTGATCAAGTTCGAATCAGTCAAGATAAGTCAAAAGGAAGATCTGGATGGAAGTACAGGACATCTCATCTCATTGGAAGTTCAAGTGATCCTTTGAGGATCAAATCATCATTAAAAGATACCACCTTGTTTGACTCACTCTCGTCAATTGAGCCTACCACTATTGATGAAGCATTGACAGATGATGGATGGATTCTTGCAATGCAAGAAGCGTTAAATGAATTTAAGAGGAATGATGTTTGGGATCTAGTACCTAGACCAGATAAGAACATTATTGGAATCAAGTGGGTTTTCAGAAACAAACTAAATGAAAATGGTGAAGTGGTCAGAAATAAGGCAAGACTTGTCACACAAGGCTACAGTAAGCAAAAGGGCATTGATTACACTAAGACATTTGCTCTTGTGGCCAGGTTAGAAGCTATTCGTATCCTACTTTCTTTTGCTGCAAATAATAACATTACATTACTTCAAAAGAATTTTAAAAGTAATTTTCTAAATGGGTATATAAGTGCAGAAGTCTATGTTAAACAACCCCCAGGTTTTGAAAGTTCTGAATTTCCAAATCATGTTTTTAAACTTAGGAAATCCTTGTATGGTCTGAAACAAGCACCTAGGGCGTGGTATGATAGACTTAGTAACTTCTTGCTTAAAAATAACTTTGAAAGAGGACAAGTAGATAATACACTTTTTAGAAAATCAATAGGAGATAACATTCTTATTATTCAAATTTATGTTGATGACATTATTTTTGGATCTACTAATGGCACTCTTTGTCAAGAATTTTCTAAATTGATGTAGTTTGAATTTCAAATGAGTATGATGGGAGAACTTAAGTTCCTTTTAGGGATACAAATTCAGCAAAGTCAAAAAGGTATATACATTCATCAAACTAAATATACAAAAGAGCTTATTAGGAAGTTTAAGATGAGTGATTGAAAACCTAAGGCTACACCAATGCACGCTACTTGTTCACTTGAAAAAGATGATTCAGGTGAAAAAGTTGGCCAAAAACCTATAGAGGAATGATAGGATCCCTACTTTACCTTACCGCTTCCAGACCTGATATCATGTTTAGTGTATGTGTATGTGCAAGATTTCAAGATGAGCCTAGGGAATCACATTTAACTGCTGTTAAGGGAATCCTTAGATACCTAAAAGGCACTACCAACCTTACCTTGTACTACAAGAAATCTCCTAAGTACAAACTTAGTGGATACTGTGATTCTAATTATGCTGCAGATAAACTTGAGAGAAAGAGCACCAGTGGCAACTGCACATTTTTAGGTCAAAACTTAATATCTTGGTCAAGTAAGAGACAAAACACCATGTCAATGTCAACCACTTTGGATGGCATATTCACCAAACCACTACCTATATTTCAGCAGCAAGTTGCATTTTTCAACCACTTTGGATGAATCATTAACTTGAAGACTACAAAATCCTAGAATCCAACATTCCTATCTATTGCGATAACACTTATGTCATTTGTCTAACCAAAAACTCTATCCTACATTCTAGAGTTAAACACATATAGATCAAACACAACTTCATTAGTGACTTTGTTCAAAAAGGGTTACTAAACATTCAATTTCTAGACACTAAACACCAATGAGCTAACATATTCACCAAACCACTACCTGAAGACAGGTTTGATTTCATCAAGAAAAACCTAAACCTTACCTTCATACTTGACTGATGTTGTGATAACTTTAAAGTAGTTTAGTTTTACACTTTTATTCCCCGTAAACACTCACAAAAGCATCTCTTCTCCTTTTTTTGATAATGTATGACAAGCAAGAGGCAAATATGTTCGTTTACGTGTTGATTGTGGAGCTAACTGTTGTCGTATACCCATCTCAACCATATATAGACGAGAATTTAAGCCATCCTTTGTTTTCCCCTTAATGTTGAGAAGTGTTCCAATTACACTATCACACACATTTTATCCACGTGCATCACATCAAGACAATGTCTTACATCTAGACTAGCCCAATAAGGAAGATCAAAGAACACAAACTTCTTCTTCCATATATTTTTCTCAGATGTCTGTTTTTGGTTTTTTCCAAAGATAATGTTTATATCCTTAACTCGTTGATAAACTTGCTCCCCAATTAAGGCTTTTTGAGAAATTTCATGCTCTTGGTGTCCATTAAACGCTTTTCTCAACTTACGGTATGGATGATTATACTTGAGAAATTTCCGATGCCCAGCGTAAACTATTTTTCTTCCATGTTTGAATTGTTGGTAGCATGTTTCTTCACATATAAGACATGCTTTATGTCCCTTAACACTATAGCCACACAAGTTTCCATATGCAGGAAAGTCATTGATGGTGCAAAATAGCATTGCACGCATCTTAAAATATTCACGGTAATACCCATCAAACACATCAACACCTTCCCAAAGAATTCTCAAATCTTTAATCAATGGACTTAGATAAACATCTATGTCATTTCCAAGTTGTTTTGGACCTGAAATCATCATAGATAACATAATGTATGTACGCTTCATTCAAATCCAAGGAGGTAGGTTGTAGATAACTAGTAGAACGGGCCATGAACTATGGCTACTACTTAAGTTTCCATATGGATTCATTCCATCTGTAGCGAGTCCAAGACTAAGGCTCCTTGGCTCATTTCCGAACTCCGGGTACAAATCATCAATTTTCTTCCATTACAAATAATTAGCTGGGTGACGGAGTTGTCCATCACGCTTCTGTTGAAGTTGTGGGATTTTAGTGAATATCATTGATAATAGCTTTATGCTGACTTGATTACAAAAGACTCAATACTAATCTCTATTTATAGAGAAACATAGATTAAATCCTAAATTAGGAACAAATCATAATAATAATGAGAGATATTCTAAGATATCTCTATGAATATAAATTGATCCTAGGAAATAACTCAAGATACTCTAACATAATATAATAGATATTATAAGATATTTTCTAATATTCTAACACTCCCCCTCAAGCTAAAGCTTACTAAGCTTTAGCTTGCTACAAGAAAACAATGTTTTGCTCCATAAAACAAGATGGAAAGGCAACTCAGGGATGCATGTGAAGTCGGAGAGAATTGCTATAAATATAGCCTAGCCAGATAGTTCGATTGATCATCAGCCTGAGAGAAATTCATGGTAGACAATTGAACAAAGCAAACTCTATTCTTCTAAAAAACTGCATTTGGAAGCTTCAAACCAATAATAATGGAGACTCAAAATATTTCAACTTGGATCTGCTTCAAAGAGATAGAGGCATGCTTCAAGAAGAGAAAGGCAAGGCCAGTGCATCTGGGACAAATTGCCAAGATAAAGTAAGTCGTGAAAATAAAAGACACCGTCAGAATAACCATCAACGGAAGAAGAAGTCATCACCAATATGATTCATATGTGGGAAAAGGGACACCACCAGAATGATTATCGGTGGGAATAGAGGCCACTGTTATAATCTATTAGTAAGAATTAAATTGCATGACAAACATTGAAGAAGAAGCATCGCAACTATAAAGAAAAGAAGTCATGATCGATCAATGGAATAAGAAAATACGTCCAAAACAGGAGAGATAACGGCTGTTTGAACAATGAAACATATTTTCGTTGATCAAAATTGGAGAGTAAGATCGCGTCGTAAACGATTGTCGAACCGAGGCAAGACAAACTGAGAAAGGTCACGTCGTAAACGATTGTCGAACCAGATACCTTTGTCCTCCTCTAGAAGTGGACTGAGCTCAACCAGACATGGTTGGATAGTCTTTTCTACCACAGACTGATCAACAATGGGGAATTTGGATTCTAATACCTTTGCCATATTGAAATTTATGTTTGGCACTCTGTCTTTTGATGCTACAACAACAGCAGACAATAATTTTGAACAAGTGACTTCAGCGCCCGTGACAGGAGCTAGCAGAGAGATAGCGCGTAGAATGGTCATCCAATACAAATAATGTGGATTGTTAATCATCTCCAAACCTTGAGGAATTATGTGCTGCATAGCCCACTCAGGACCAAACTATTCAGCTATACGTTTCAAGTTATTAGCAACTGCTTCATGAATTGAATGAACCTTATCCTGTAACCACTGCATGCAAAGTGCACCCAGTTTGTCATTAAAAAATCCAACCCCCAATTGACTCACCAACAAGGGTATATGCTCGACGATTGCAAGCTGAACCCTTCAATGTCTATCCTCTGCAAGCTCAACAATGGCTGGTAATAAAGATTGAGATAACAGATCGATTCCAATAACCTGATTCACTTGATCAAGCTTGCTGATGATGTTTAGGCGTACGTCAGGAAATTCATCCTTCAGAAGGGAAAGGAAAATAGAAAGAAGTTGTTCAATTGTTGCGTCCTTTCCTAAGACTGGAGCCATTCCCATTATTACTGAAGCCAGAGTAGAGCGAACATGCTGTGAAGGATCGGATGACAATTCCTTTACACAAAGAAGAATATGCTGAATCGCAAGATCTAGACTTAAAATCCGACAAAACTTGGTCACTCTCCCAGCAGCTACTATGCGTACCTTAGCCTCATTATCTCAAAGCAGTCGAACATAAGCAGGAACCAATTCTGCTCTGGTAGGTTCAGGCCCTATAGCTTCACAGATCTCATACAATTGATTTGCAACCATGTAACGCACACGCCAAGACTTTCCGTGGGAGAAATTAACAATAACTGGGAGTATATGTGAAACACAATCTTGTGGCTCCAACAGTTTTCTAAGAGCAGCACATCCCTCCACAGCCAACAATCGGACATAATCTTGATCATCCTGAGTAAGATCATCAAAAATAGACATGATGTCAGCCTTCAAATGAGCATACTCAACAATTGCAGCGAATTTCCCAAGATTTGTTGCAGTAGATCTTCTAACCATAGGCATGTCATCCTGAGATAACTGACTGTATATTGATCTCAACTCTGTCGTTGATGTTTCTGGTGCACTTGGGTATGCAATATGGAATAGTCCACATGCAGAGACTCGGGCAGTAAACCATTCACCTTCTGCCAATCTCTTCACCAATGGAATAAAATATTCAACCAAATTACTTTCTCTCATTTGAGATCCAATTCGACAAAGTGACTCAACAGCTTTATGTGTTTAAATAGACTAAGGATCAACTCGCCGGTAATCGGAACGGATAAGGAATACGGCGGAGAAACTTAAACTTTTTTTTTAGGGAAGAGGGTTGTTTGCCAGAAAAGCCGCCGGAAACAGTGGCAGTGACGTGGCAGTAGCGAACTGAACGGAAAACGAGTGAAACCGGTGTTGGAATGTAACACGATAGTGGTTTGAAAAAGCAATGTTCATGTTGAAAAAAGATAAACTATGATTATATTCCCTAACTATTGGGAACTTGGCAGCGAAATAGAGGCGAAATCGTTCAAGGAGGAAAGATACCATGTTGAAGTTGTTGGATTTTACAAAAAAAGAGGAGAGAAAATAATTAGGGTTTGAATATTATTGATAATAGCTTATGCTGACTTGATTAGAAAAGACTCAATACTAATATCTATTTATAGAGAAACATAGACTAAATCCTAAATTAGGAACAAATCATAATAATAATGAGAGATATTCTAAGATATCTCTATGAATATAAATTGATCCTAGGAAATAACTCAAGATACTCTAATATAATATAATATAATATAATAGATATTATAAGATATTTTCTAATATTCTAACAGCTTTCTCTCATCGGCATGCCATCTTACATTATTTGCATCATTTATACTAGCAAACAAACGTTTGAACCTTGGAACTATTGGAAGATACCATAGCACCTTCGTAGAAGGTCTCTTTGAGCTTTCGTCATAAACGAAATCACCATTCTTCATTTTGTAGCGTGATAGTCCACACCTAGGACACTTATTCAACTCTTCAAACTCATTTCTATACGATAAACAGTCATTAGGGCATGCATGTATTTTCCTATACTCCATGCCCATTGGACACAATATCTTCTTTGCCTCATAGTTACGATTAAGCAATGTGTTACCTTCGGGGAGCATTTCTTTCAACAATTCAAGTAATTCAATGAAGCTTTTATCTGTCCATCCATTTCTCGCCTTCAAGTTGAATAGTCTCAATACCGCAGACAACTGTGTGAAGTTAGTGCATCCCGGAATAAAAGTCTCTTCTTTGTCACTGCACAAATTATCATATACATGTGCACCATTAAAGGACTCTTGTCGAACATCACGTATCATGCCCTCTAGTTGATTGCTCATATCTACATTAACTTCCTCTCTTTTTGAGGTATTTGACATGTTTAACGAATCACCATGCCATATCCATCTGATATAATTCAGGTGATTCCCGGAACAAATAAGATGACTTTGTATTTCCTCAAAATGTAATGTATTTTCATTCAACAAATAACACAAGGACAATAAAATCTTCCTTTACTTTCAGGAAGTTTTTTTAAAGTAAATTGTAAAAACTCCTCAACTCCCTTTTCACACTCTTCACTCAAATGATTAGCATTCCTCCAACCGTGATCCATAACTACTTCTGAAAAAATATACAATGGTAAAGTGATCTTAATCCCATTTTAAGAATCATATTTCTACATAAAAAGTTAATTGGACATTGCTTTGAAACATCTATATCAAAAGAATTTGTCATAGATTTCTTATCTCATATATAATTTCATCAAAATAACTAATTATCTGCAATGTATAATATATCCTCAAGGTGACAATGCTCAAACTCAAATCCTATCATTTATATAAATAATAATACAATGAATACATAATGATGGCTATATTTTTAACTGTTTAACCCTTGGTAGCTGGAGTTTTTCAGTTTTTCATACTTACTGCTAGGGAATCAGGGTCTTATCTACTCATATTTTCTACTCTTTATATAACTTCCCAAAACCATGATAATATATTAGCAGATAGCACAACGATAAATATTATCCAATAAAAGAAGCCATCAAAGACATAAACCAAAAGGTAGCATCAGATACAGAACAACAACTTTAAATGCAGCTCACAAACCAATGGAATCACAAAAATTTAAATAAATGTCTCAATGAGCAGAATAATAGATGAACTAATCATTCATATGCAACAAGCCTACGAGTACAACTATGAAGGATGAAATAAAAATCACAGCAATAACAATATCCTAACTTCTGTTCAAAGTGAAATTCCCTATTCTCTAATGCATAAAAGCACCATAACTTGATATTAAACAAAATATAGAAAAAAAAACACAATTATCAATCTTAAAAGTTAAAATTGCCAAAGAAACTGACAGATCTTAGGTTTTTTTTTTTTTTTTTATTGTAC
>JBBPBP010000001.1:38617311-38641263 GCA_037974735.1 Cicer chorassanicum
GTACCACTATATCCAATTTATGTACCATATTAACATGCTTTTCAAATTAAATACCATTCTACCATCTTTTTTTCAAAAAAAATTGGGAAAGTGAGAAGTTGGGGTGGGGGGAACCGATTTCTCACCTTGAATATGTTTTTTTTTTTTTAAATTGGTGAAGGGAAATCGGTTTGAACCACACCGATTTCCCAAGTGGCAATTTTTTTTTTGTTTTTTAATTATTAATATATATTTTTTATTTATTAGTAGTGCTATTTAGTAGGCACAAATATAGGGAGTTTCATCAATTAACTTACGAGAGAAATAGTTATAATTTGTAAACGTGAGATAATGCCACACATTATTTTTTGTTAACATATTTCGTAATAATAAATATACATTTTATTTAATCAATAATTATTATTTTAATTAAATAATTAATTTAAATTTCATTAGTTATTAATTTAATTAATTATTATTTTATTATTAATTGAAGTAATTATTATTTTAATTAAATAAATATATA
Organism: Cicer chorassanicum; assembly: GCA_037974735.1. Lineage (NCBI taxonomy): Eukaryota > Viridiplantae > Streptophyta > Magnoliopsida > Fabales > Fabaceae > Cicer > Cicer chorassanicum. The sequence continues at coordinate 38,617,817 of JBBPBP010000001.1, forward strand.
CAATGTTAATATTTTTTTATAATAATTATCTAATTAAATTTTACTTTTTATAATTATTAAAAAACTTAAATAAAATGGAGTCCATAAAAATAACAAAATTTAACTAAATATTATAATTAGACATACAAATACAAAATGAACTAATTATATTATAATGAACTAATTTCCATCGAGAGCATCAGTACGATAAGGGCATTTATTCTTGCTATGTCCCTCGTTCCGACAAAAACCACATATCTTGGGGTGTGTATTTTTCTCCCGTTGATCCATTTCAGTATGAATGCGAGTAGACTGTGGACGACCTTTTGGATCTCTTCTCATGGTTGGATTATGGCACAATTCTATTCCATTGTATTCTGGCCAATATGATTGAAGAGGAATTGCTGGGAACTCTTCCTTGTAAACGTCAAAAATACATTGCAATGTATACTTGGAAGACACATAAATCATGTGGTCACGGTGAATAAACGAACAAGCGGCGATGACATGTGAACATGGATAATGTAATGCTTGAAATTCACCACAATCACACCACCTTTTGTCGAGGTCTACCTTGAATGTCCCTACAGGACGACCACTTGGTGGACGAACCAACTCCTTAACTGCAAAGATACTATGAGCTCGATTGTGAATAACAACTTCATGGGAATTTGATATTGCCCGTTCCTTGTTAAGATTTTGAATGATTGTATTTGAGTAAATCAAACCTGATGCCATCATTGCTTAAGCCTGTGTCCCTCTTTCTTCAAATTTTGCAGTCACTCTGTAGTATGTTGCTTGCACAAAAGAACTGATTGGAAGATTGTGTGTCCCCTTTAATACATTGTTCATGCACTCAGAAAGGTTAGTTGTCATGTGTCCCCAACGTCTACCTTCATCATATGCTTGTAGCCATTGTTCCTTTGGAATATCATCGAGCCATTTCACTGCATCTTGACTCCAATCACTGATTTGTCTTCTATAGTATGTGATGCTTGGTTGAGTAATAGCGTATCCTGAAGAAACAAAAGTTGATATATATGTCGAATGCAAAAGACATGATGCCAATTGTTGTTTACACGCCTAACAACACTTTTAATCGACTCATGTCTATCCGAAATCAAGTAGAGGTTGGGTTGAGGTGTGACAAACATTCGTAGACGACTAAGGAAGAAAAACCAAGCATCTGATGTTTCACCCTCAATGGCATATGCTATAGGAATGGTATGATCATCACCATCCTGAGCGATTGCCATTAGTAAGGTCCCACGATACTTCGCATATAACCATGTTCCATCAATTGAAACAATTGGTTTACAATGATTAAACCCTTTGATACATGGTTGGAAACTCCAAAAGAGGCGATGGAAGACAGCTTTGCTAGGAACTCGTTGGCCATCCTCAATAAAGGGTCGGACTTCAATATCGGTAACAGTGCCTGGAAGATAATGTTTGAAAGCAAGGATCTACCTTGGAAGCTCTTTATATGATTCCTCCCAATTTTCGTATATTCTCTCAATGGCCTTTTGTTTTGCAATCCATGTCTTTCTATAAATAGTGGTATATGTGTACCGAGATCGTATTGTGCAATCAATACTGAAATTGATATTGTGGGATCCGCCGTTACCATTGGTAGAATGCTTTCACAAATAACAGCCGAAGAGAGTTGTTGGTGATCTTGTGAAACCATTGTTGATGAGCATGTGTGTGGCCCTTCTAGTTTTGTTATCTTCCAAATGTTTGATTTCTTTCCATTCAAGATTCTACACCTCCACATACAATTTTTATGTTTACAACGGACAATCCATCTAGTGCTATCAGAATGCGCAACGACGAAGCTTGTAGAATTGTGCATATGATATTCTTTTACACACTTCATTGCCACAGCTTTTGTGGGAAATGTCATTCCCACTTGGAGATTGTCAGGATCTGGAACAAGGTAAGATTGGTTTTGGGACATAGAGTTGACAAATTCATTGTCAACGTAATTCATGTTGTCAGAGGTAACGTTGCAAAAATGTGACGGGGGGTCAGAGAAAGAAATTTTAGTAGATGGACATTCTACTAAGGGTTCCTGATCATCATCATTATCATCATCATCACCGTCTTCAGCAAGAATGTTATCCTCATTCTCACTAAAATTGCTGCCTTCTTCATTGTGAACACCAGCCACAACACTGATAAGACCATCATTGTGCGGTGTATTAAGGTCAATATCATGGGTGGCTGTTGATGGGTGATGTGACGATGACGGTATGGACTGATGGTGGATTTGTGTTTCAATAAAAGGGTATGAAGATGGAATAGAGTTGGGATATGAAGAGGGTATGGAGTTAGGGATTGAATAAGGCGTTAGCTCAATATACGGTAAACTTACTTGTGTGTCGTCTCTAGGATCATCTACTAACAGTGCATAAACTTCAATTGTTGAAATACCACAACATTTACTTGCTATGAACATGTCAAACATCATCTGCACGTCATCATCTCCTACAAGATTTAACGATTCATATCGAACATGTCCTGGCGCAAGAGTTATAGGGTATCGGTAAACAACATCAACAACCCTCTTTGAGTTATCTGGTTGAATCTTTGTTTGGATACATTTGATAAGTCCATCAAGTTTGATATTTTTCTTCACTTTTAACAAGGATGTATTTGCGCATGCAAAGACAACACCTTCTATGTTTGTCCTCTCAACATGTCCATTGTAATATACTAGGACAAAAAACTCTGATGGAGCCATTGTAGGTAAAAGATGTGTATGAGAAAGTGTTTAGAATGATATTTGTTAGTGTATTGAATAAGTGAACGACATTACTTATTTATATTATATTGGATAGGATAGCGATGACGTCAGTGCAATCCGCGATCCTCCACTGATTGGCTGTTTCTGATTTTGGATAGGATAGCACTAATGTGGACGATGACGTCAGCGTAATCTACTACGATGACGTCAGCGTAATCTGCCACGATGAAATCAGCGTAATCCGCGAATCCTCCACCGATTGGCTGGTTCCGATTTTGGATAGGATAGCACTGACGTGGACGATGACGTCGGCGTAATCTGCAAATCCTCCACTAATTGGTTGGTTCCAATTTTGGATAGGATAGCGCTTACGTAGACGATGACGTCAGCGTAATCTGCAATCCTCTACTAATTGGCTGGTTCCAATTTTGGATAGGATAACGCTAACGTGGACGATGACGTCAGCGTAATATGCAAATCCTTCACTGATTGGTTCGTTCTGATTTTGGATAGGATAGCGCTGATGTGGACGATGACGTCAGCGTAATCTGCAAATCCTCCATTGATTGGCTGGTTCCGATTTTGGATAGGATAGCGCTGACGTGGACAATGACGTCAGCGTAATATGCAATCCTCCACTGATTGGCTGGTTTCGATTTTGGATAGGATAACGCTGACGTGGATGATGACGTCAGCGTAATCTACAATCCTCCACTGATTGGTTGGTTCCGATTTTGGATAGGATAGCACTGGTTTTATAAATAGTCATTATGTTCATATTATTATTCACACGCACTTTAAAGCTCTCACATTCACAACATACAAGCTCCATGGCTCTTTTAAGAAACCAGTATCTTCACTGGTCTAGAGATATCGCTGAGATGGTAAGTGGTTGTAATCATCTTATGTATACATGTTTTTAATCGTCATTTCATAACTCTAATACTAAATTTATTTAAAATGTAGAACTTGATTGAATGTCACCACCACTTTAGAATGGAGGAACCAAATGAAATGATAGTTCCCTACTTGGAGGAAGCTGGGTTTTTGACCGTTGCAACATTGGGATCTTGTAACGTGGACCCATCATTGGTGACCGCAATGGTGGAATGTTGGAGAACAGAAACACACACGTTTCATCTTCAAATAAGAGAGTATACAATAACTCTTGAAGATGTTGCATTACAACTGGGTCTACCTGTCAACGGAAGACCAGTAACTGGAGGTTGCGCTTTAGATTGGGATGAAGAATGCCAACAACTTTTGGGTGTCATTCCTCCAAAAAATCAAATGGTGGGTCAATTCGTCAAACTGAAATGGTTGAAAGACACATTTGCTCATGTTCCGAATAATGCAACAGCTGAGCAAGTACAACAACATTGTAGAGCGTACCTATTGCGCTTGATTGGGGGTTTGGTAATCCCTGACAAATCTTGCAATAGAGTTCATTTGATGTATCTCCCCCTGTTGAAACATATTCAACGTGTTCGACTATATAGTTGGGGTTCAGCCTGTTTGGCAAACTTATACAGACAAATGTGTCGTGCAACCGCACTGTCTTATGCATGTATAGGTGGATGTACATTACTCCTTCAATCTTGGGTATGGTATCGCATGTCGTTCATTGCCCCTCATTGCACTAGAGATATATCATTTCCACTAGCAAAATGGTAAAACACTTTTCATATTAGCCCAATAAATTACATATAATATACTTGTCAAACTTGCTAAATAATAGTTTTATATTCCTTTACTAGATGGATTGGCAGGGGACTAATCCATTATGAAACTCCATACGGGGATCTTGTCAGCTATAGGTCAAACATTGATCACATGCAACATTATCAGGTTTAAAATTACATTGTTCAACAAAATTTATACTACTTATAATTGTGTCGCCTTACTAATATGTCTTTTGTTTTTTCTAGTTCATATGGATGCCTTACAGGGGTCTTGAAAACGTCATACCACAATAAGCATATCAAGATTCAATGATATGGACTGCCAAAACCGCTTTGATTTGTTTCTCAACTGTTGAATGGCATCAAACAGATAGAGTCAAACTGCAGTTTGGACTTTCCCAGGAAATAATAGATGAACCTGAAAATATTGATACACTTCACTGTCAAGATATGAGAGGGAATCATCTGGAAAATTAGAAAGACAAACATGTTGCATGGATTCAATTTTGGAATGAACGTCGAAGTCGTTGTCTTACCGGTCAAACGATACATGGACACCCAATACCAACAGAGGAGTATATGGTGTGGTTTAGACACAACACCAATCTGTATCTATCAGCTCTGCACCTACTGCGGGACCCACAATGTGGTGTTGCAAGAGAGCCAACTCAACCATCACACCGACAAAGGCGTAATAGACCTCGCCTACCGACTCCCTCTATTACTATTGAAATTGAAGCGCCAGAACCACATCGCCATTCATTTTCTTTCACCCCAACACAACAACAATTTGAACCACCAAGACAATCATTTCAATTCACGTTAACTCAACAAGATGATCACCGACAATCTCTATATTCAAGTGATCAAGATTTTGTGAATAACTTATTTGGTGCAGACATAGGTACGCCTGAGTCGACGACTGTTCGTTATATTAATAACATGTACTCATTTGGTGTTCCATCATTCCCCAATCAAGTAGATCGTACTTCTTCGATGCATGTCGACCTACTAAGTGAAAATGTACAGGAGACACATGCTCCAGTTGACGAAGAAAACCCACCTGCACGTCGTCCACGTCGTATTCGTCGACCACCACGATGTGGGACTGGAAACCATATAGGAGATTAATGTAATAAAAATTGTGTTTATTTATTTTCAGTCATTTTGTATTTGTATGTTTAATTATAATATTTAATTAAATTTTGTTATTTTTATGGACTCCATTTTATTTAAGTTTTTTAATAATTATAAAAAGTAAAATTTAATTAGATAATTATTATAAAAAAATTAACATTGTATATATTTATTTAATTAAAATAATAATTACTTCAATTAATAATAAAATGATAATTAATTAAATTAATAACTAATGAAATTTAAATTAATTATTTAATTAAAATAATAATTAATTAAATTAATAACTGATGAAATTTAAATTAATTATTTAATTAAAATAATAATTATTGATTAAATAAAATGTATATTTATTATTACGAAATATGTTAACAAAAAATAATGTGTGACATTATCTCACGTTTACAAATTATAACTATCTCTCTCGTAAGTTAATTGATCAAACTCCCTATATTTATGCCTACTAAATAGCACTACTAATAAATTAAAAATATATATTAATAACTAAAAAAAATTTGCCACTTGGGAAATAGGTGTGGCTCAAACCCATTTCCCTTCACCAATTTAAAAAAAATAAACATCTTCATGGTGAGAAATCGGTTCCCCCACCCAAACTTCTCACTTTCCCAATGTTTTTCTAAAAGAAGATGGTAGAATGGTATTTAATTTGAAAAGCATGTTAATATGGTACATAAAATTGGATTTAATGGTACAGTAGAAAAAAGCCACAGATCTTAATGTACAAAATCAAAATCACAATCTGAACCAGCAATGGCTCATAATATTGATCAAGATCATCTTCAAAGTTTTCATCTAAACTACCACCTCAATAACAGAACAACTACAAACTTCAGATTTGATAGGAAACATTGCTAGGCGTTAATCTAAAACACAAAAAGAAAGAGATAAATGTGGAGGATCAAATTATTGCTAATTTCATTAGTCATGCCTTGTCTATATCATTTTCTAAGCTTTTTTATATACATAGTTGTATTTAATTCCATTTTCTTTCTATAGGGGAACAATGAATAGAGTGACATAAGCATATAAGAAACTTGCCAAGATAAAACAACAAAATGTCAATGTCGTAAGGTAAAATGTACACAAGTAATGAAATTTAACCTTTTTCAAAACACTAAATTTAGAAACTGATTATGTTATACCAAGTTGATTATGTTGCATGTTATTAGCATCAAAATCAGAAGGTTACCATAACTCTGTTGTTTCACCTTAAACCTATAACTCTGTATCTTCCATTTCCAAACCTAATCAATCTCCTTACCCCAAAATCTACTTCAATCATTATTTGGTAGTAAGCAATAAAGTGAACTGAAAAACCAAAAATAAAGTGTTTAAGAAGTGATTTATATAACCAAAAACCAAAGCTTGAAACCAAAAGAAAAAGGGTTAGAACATAACATACCTGGGAAATGAAACCAATCAAAAACACACACAGTTTCTTTGAAGTTTTATTAACAGAGACAATCTCACAAACACATAGCATGTAGTTTTAAAGGATGGTTGAAAATTGGTTCCAAAAGAAAGAGAAAAAATAGCAAGATATGGTGTTTAAAAGGGAATCAATGCATGTGATTTCTAATTCTATGATTATCACTAAATGCAATAAAGAATCAATCAGCTAAAGAGTAAAAAAGTATCATGGTTACCAGCAAAACAACCAAACCACTAATATCAAGCCCCAATTTCCATCACTAGATACTTCCTACATAAGCTAATACATAACATGTGAAGTTGTGGAATATGTGAAGTTTTTGCAACTTCAAATTAAGGTAACAATATGTGAGTGCATAAATAGTTATCCATTTTCCAATTTCTTATATGCAAAAATTTATGTTTTAATTTGGATGAAACAACTTCTGAGCTCTGATGTTATGTGGATGTATGCTCCAATTGCTTACAATGGAATGAACATTGTATTAGACCTCAACTATACTTCTCCAACTAAAGGAAGATCATGAATTATGTGGTAATAGCATAGTTACAATTAAAGAGGAGGATACAGCAGTTTATTTATAGCATAGATATTGTTGTTATATGATATTTATATTATTTGTATTAGAGGCCTACCAACTAACCAAGCCTCATGCACTGTTACAGTTTGCATATCTGGTTGGATTATTGCTCTGCTTATAATATGCCAATTATGAACTTGCATCATTAAGATAATTAATGTAACAGTTTTGGAGGGGATCTCCATTATAATAATATTAATGTCAGGTGTAACTAATTAATCTCATTCTCATTCATAAAAATACTACTCCATCTTTCTTGGAAATTTGCATATTCTAATACAAAAACCAAATATTGACTTCAACCGGATCTCCATTTATAAGAACAAGGACCTCTTCATGCTACTAGGTACAATTATTTAGATATTAAGAAAATAACAAACTCTTTTAGAAACAAATTAAGCCAATGAGGCTATGGAAGTGTGTATAAAGGGAAGTTATATGATAACTGTATTGTTGCAGTGAAAGTTTTAAGTGAATCAAAAGGTGGTGGTGAAGATTTCATTAATGAAGTTGCGAGTATGAGTAGAACTTCACATGTTAACACTGTTAGACTTAAAGGGTTCTGTTTGGATGGTTCTAAAAAGGTATTAATATACGATATTAATTGTCCTCTATAAAGTTAAATTAAGCAGTATGTGTTTCCCTACTTGGTCCAAAGACAACAACAGATGAATGATGAAATGATGAACATGCAAGATATACAAAGTAATAGAGATGATTTCTCATTCCAACCTTGTAATAACAATAATTCTAAGAAAAGAATGTCATATAACAATCATTATGAGTACTTGGGTGAGGAACTAAATAGTTTGGAAGTAAAATTAGCATTTGATTTCTTGAAGGATGATGTTCTTATGTTGAGGAACTAACTAGTTTGGAAGTAAAATTAGCATTTGATTTCTTGAAGGATGATGTTCTTATGTTGAGGAATTATGCTCTTTTTCTAAATTTGTATATAATGAGAGTGTCAAAAAGAAAAATTTGAGAAATATGCATTTGACGCAATCAAACAATCTAGACCATTGAATCAAGATCAAATAATTTATGTTTTGACTCGAGTCGAAAATACAAAAATAGAATAAATGTAAATGGTTTGTTTCGATTTCAATTTAACTCATCGAACTGGCAACTACGCAATTGCGTGAATGCACGAAATCCATATCTTAACTTTGATGATTTAGTCCAAAAGAAATTAAATATTTGTGCAAACTATATAGCTAAGATATTTTACTCTGCATTACTTAATTTACTAGACATTTGTGCTTTAACTGCAATAGTTATTATCACTTTGCAATGAACGCTACAACCACAAAGGCTGATGATAATACTGAATTACTTACCAGAAAAGGAAATGTACACGAGATCAATAAACTCAAAGACAAACGCAGGAATGTTGAGGAAATCTTAAAGAGATTTAAAATGTTGTTGTTAGCTAGGCAAGCATGTTTGTTGAAAAACTAAGACAATCAGAGGATAAATAACAACACAACATACTTCCAATAAATGCATTCACAACAGAAATAGAATAATCGGATATTATTTCAAAATGTTGCATCTGCATGAACATATAAAGCAACCAGGAATACAATGCATAATATTCAAAATCAAACTAACTACTACATCTCAAATTTCTCCATCACTTTCATCGTTTTTTTAGACATCACCACTTCTCAAATGTCTCCATCACTTCTATAATTAATAAGAGTTTAATTAATTATTACTACATAAAACAATTTAATACTCCCCTTCAATCACATTTCACAACACAATCTAATCTTCTTGTTAAATGTTACATTGAAATTATTTTAAATATTATTAAAATAAAATTCAATTAAAGATTAATAATAAGAACAATTAACAATGAAATAATTTTAGATTGCTAATTAAGAAACAAGAATTATTAGAAAATTACCGGAGAAAGCAACAAACGCTTCTCGATGGTGAAAGAAATATACACTTCTCGACGGAAATGCTCCTTGATAGATGGAAGAGGAAGACAAAGAAAACTCGTCGTTGGTGTTGAAGTAGAAAAATGTTGCGCCGGACCAACTCGTCGTCGGCGATGAAGGCTGAAAGCTGAAGTTCGTCTGATTCCCGCTGAAAGCTGAAGTTTGTTCGATTCGCTTTTTCACTGAAGGAGGAATGATGAAGGTCAAAGGTTGAAGGGGTAAGACTAGGTTCGTGACCGGATGAAGGATGAATGATGAAGACTGAGTTCGTGATCGGATGAAGAATGAATGATGAAGAATGGATACGATTGTAATAAACTAATTAACTATGGGTTTGCATTCGCGCCGAAGGATGAAAGATGAAAAATGGGTTTGCATTCGCGCGTGATTTCTAATTTTTTTTGGTTACTTAGGGGTTCTTTTTTTTTTTTTTTGTAAACTGCTTGTTAGAACGGTCTAATATAACATGTCTAACAAAATTTATAACAATAATAAATTTGCCACTGTCATTTTTTTTTCTTGTGTAGCCTTTTTTTTAATGTGTATGTTGAACAGTTCAATTAGAACAGATCTAACAAAGTTTACTATAATAACAAACTTGTCACCGCTTTTTTTTTGTGCAACTTTTTTTTTAATATGTATGTTAGATCAGTTAAATTAGAACAGATCTATTAAAGTTTACTATAATAACAAATTTGTCACCGTTTTTTGTTTGTGCAGTTTTTTTTAATGTGTATGTTAGAACAATTCAATTAGAACAGATCTAACAAAGTTTACCATAATAACAAATTTATGTTGGGAAAAAGCAGAGATAATTAGAAATAACTATCTCAATAATGCAGAATATTTTTCCCCCACCTGTGCAGATAAATGGCCAAACAGAAAGTAATAATTGGCAGAAAATTAAATGAGACAAACACAATTTTTAACGTGGAAAACTTCCCTCAAATTGAGAGAATAAAAAACCACGGGACCTAGTCCAATAAAAACTTCCACTATAATAATTAATGGGTACACCAGAGTCTTCCTAATAACAATAGGGAATATCAATCGACCTTCCTAATAACAATAGGGAATATCAATCAACAACAATAGCCTTATAATAACCTTCCACTAAAGTGGGTATACCAAAATAACTCTCAGAGAAAGTAAAACTATTACCACCACCGGAACTGAATTCTTTTCCTTTTCTCTGGTTGCCGTGTGTGCGTCCGGTTACTGTTGTTTGCCTTTGCGTTAGCCTTTGCCCTTAGGGATTTGAGATCCCGTTCCTTCCTTTTATTTTCCTTTACATGGGTCAAGCCCAATAAACCATATATTCCTTTTTTTTTCTTTTTCTTTTATTTTAATAATAATAATAATAATAATAATATTAATAAACTTGGTGGGTTCCACTTGGGGAGTGATCCCACTCAACAAATCTCCCCCTCACGACTCAAGTGGGAAGATACTGCTCAACCATGCCTGCATTCTTTCTACAGTATATCATCTTTGACACAGGCAAGGTCTTCGTCATCATATCTGAACCATTCTCATCAGTATGAATCTTCTCAATTAGAAATGATTTCATTTCCAGTGCGTCTCGTATCCAATGATACCGCACCTCAATATGCTTCGACTTTGCATGAAAAGTCGGATTCTTGCTAAGATGGATTGCACTCTGACTGTCGCAGAATAACACAAACTTATCTTGCTTGAGGCCTAACTCATGCAGGAATTTCTTCATCCACAAGAGTTCTTTGGAAGCTTCAGTTGCTACAATGTACTCAGCTTCAGTAGTAGATAAAGCAACACACTTTTGTAATCTTGATTGCCAAGACATAGCTCCCCCTGCAAACGTCATCATATAACCAGAAGTAGATTTTCTAGAATCAATATCACCTGCCATATCTGCATCTGTGTAGACATCCAACACAGGTTCACCACCTCCATAACATAAACACACTTTGGAAGTGCCTCTAAGGTATCTGAGAATCCACTTCACTGCTTGCCAATGATCTTTACCAGGATTAGAGAGAAACCGACTAACAACTCCAACTGCATGAGCAATATCTGGCCTTGTGCATACCATAGCATACATCAAACTACCAACTGCGGATGCATAAGGAACCTTCTTCATCTCTTCTTTGTCTTTCTCACTTGTAGGACATTGATCAGAATTCAATTTAAAATGAGTAGCAAGTGGAGTACTGACAGGTTTACAATTGCTCATGTTAAACCTCTCTAACACCTTCTCAATGTAATTGTGTTGAGATAACCACAATTTATTATTCTTCCTATCACGAGTAATTCTCATGCCCAAAATTTGCTTTGCAGGACCCAAGTCTTTCATTGCAAAAGACTTGTTCAAATCTTTCTTTAAAGATTGAATCTTTTTAGTGTCATGACCAACAATCAACATGTCATCCACATATAATAAGAGAATAATATAATCACCATCAGAGAATTTCTTGACAAACACACAATGGTCAGAAGTAGTTTTACCGTACCCATGTTTCTCCATGAAAGAATCAAATTTCTTGTACCATTGTCGGGGTGCTTGCTTGAGCCCATACAAGTTTTTCTTCAATTTACACACAAGTTTCTCTTTACCTTTGACTTCGAAACCCTCTGGTTGCTCCATATAGATCTCTTCCTCCAAATCACCATGAAGGAATGCAGTTTTCACATCAAGTTGTTCAACTTCTAGGTTTAAGCTAGCTGCTAACCCAAGCACAACTCGGATAGAGGACATCTTCACCACAGGTGAAAAAATTTCATCAAAGTCAATACCTTTTCTTTGATTAAAACCTTTCACAACCAATCTTGCTTTGTATCTTGGTTGAGAACTATTCTCTTCTGCCTTTATCTTGTATACCCATTTGTTCTTGAGTGTTTTTCTGCCATTAGGCAACTTAACCAAATCAAATGTGTGATTCTCATGCAAGGAATTCATCTCTTCCTGCATGGCCTTCAACCACTTTTCTTTATCAACATTTGTAATAGCTTCTTGATAGTACTCTGGCTCTCCACTATCAGTGATCATCACATACTCGTGTGGAGGATATCTTTGAGAAGGTTGACGTTCTCTAGTAGATCTTCTCAACTCAAACTCGTCTAGTGGCTCAGCTGGTACCTGCTCATCTTGGTGAGGCACATGATCATCAGTTACATTCTCATCATCTACCTGTATATCTCCCCCATCAACAAAAGTTTCTGCAGGGGGCATAGGCGCAACATCAATGTAACTTCTGGAATTTGGTTTCTGTTTCTCAGTTTTATCAAAATCTTTAATAGTTTGGTCTTCAAGAAATATCACATCTCGACTTCTAATAATTTTCTTGTCAACCGGATCCCACAATCTATAACCAAATTCTTCATCACCATAACCGACGAATATACACTGTTTGGATTTACTATCAAGTTTGGACCTCTCATCTCTTGGAACGTGAACAAAACATCTGCAGCCAAACACTTTCAAATGACGGTAAAAGACATTTTTCCCCGTCCAAACTCTATTTGGAACATCACCATCAAGTGGAATAGAAGGAGAAAGATTGATCAAATCCACTGCAGTTTTCATTGCTTCACCCCAAAAGGATTTCGATAATTTTGCATGAGAGAGGATACATCTGATTCTGTCATTAATAGTACGATTCATTCTCTCTGCAACACCATTATGCTGAGGTGTCTTTGGAACTGTTTTCTCAAACCTGATTCCATGTTCTCTACAATACTCTTCAAACGGACCTCTGTATTCACCACCGTTATCTGACCGAACACATTTCAATTTTCTTCCCTTTTCTCTTTCAACACTTGCATGAAAATGCTTGAAGACTCCAAGTACCTGGTCTTTAGATTTCAAAGGAAATGCCCACACTTTTCTAGAGTGGTCGTCAATAAAAGTAATAAAATACGATGCACCACCAAGAGATTTACTATCCATCATACAAACATCAGTATGAACTAAATCAAGAATATTTTGCCTCCTATGAGGACCAGTATTATGAAAGGAAACTCTATGTTGTTTTCCAGCAAAACAATGAGTGCAAGTTTTTAGAGACGTACCTTTCACAGGAAGAAAATTTTTCTTCGCATGTATATTGAGTCCTTTCTCACTCAAGTGACCAAGGCGCATATGCCATAAATCAGAAGAGGCGTCTTCAATTTCATTCACTTCTTCATTGCATAGCTTCGTAGGCATCCTATAAAGAGAGGTGGAACTTTGATCCTTTGCAACCACTAGGGACCCTTTGGTGATTTTACATATACCACCACCACCAAAGTAAGTGTGATAACCCTCAATATCCAAGGCTTTCACCGAAATCAAATTGAGACGAATATCAGGAACATGTCTAGCATTCTTCAACTGAAGCTAGCAACCAATCCCAGTTTCAACCCAAACATCTCCCATACCAATAATTTTACATACTCCTTCATCTCCCATTTTTACCATGCCAAAATCACCAACACTGTAAGATGAGAAGAAATCACGCCTAGGAGTAACATGATATGAGGCACCCAAATCAATAATCCAAGTTGAATCCTGACATGCAAGGTTTATGGAATTATCATCACAAACAATGTAGACATTACTAACAGATGCAACTGCTGTTGTATCTTTATCATTTTTCTTCTCTTTGTCTTCATCTCTTTCCCTTGATTGATCTCTCTTAAGGAACCTGCAATTTCTTTTTATGTGACCTGCTTTGCCACAATGATAGCATATCACTTCTTTTCTAGTCCTCGACTTGCTTTTTGACTTGCTACGACTTTCAGAGTTGTCGCCTCTATGGAAGTTTCTAGATTGACTTCTCCCCCGTGACTCTGTAACTAGTGCTTCTGACTTTGAGGAAGAACCAACCAAACCACGTTCCTTTCTTCGAGCTTCTTCATTCAACATACTCTCTTTAACTGTTGACATTTTTAGCTTTCCACTTGGAGCTGAATTGGTCAATGTCACAACAAGGACTTCCCAATTATCAGGCAAGGAACTCAACAATAACAATGCTTGCAACTCATCATCTAATTTAATTTCAGCGGTTGTCAACTGATTCACCGTATTCTGAAAAATACTCATATGTTCTGCCATTGAATCCCCATCTTTGTATTTCATATTCACCAGCTTCCGAATCAAGAATGCTTTATTTTGCACATTCTTTCGTTCATACAACTCTTTTAATTTTTCCCACATCTTGTTAGCATCTATTTCAGTTTCAACATGTGGATATACACTCAGATCTAACCATTGTCTAATCAACGCCACTGCCTTTCTATTCATCTTCTTCCAATCAGCATCAGATTTATCTGTGGGTTTAGCAGTGTCACCCTCAATAGGATCATACAGATCTTTACTGTATAGCATATCTTCCATGAGAGTCTTCCAAAGTGTATAATTAGAAGAATTGAGCTTAATCATATTCAGACCTTTATTTTCCTCTTCCATTTAAATGCACAAATCAAATCAACCAGACTTTGATACCACTTTGTTGGGAAAAAACAGAGATAATTAGAAATAACTATCTCAATAATGCAGAATATTTTTCCCCCACCTATGCAGATAAATGGCCAAACAGAAAGTAATAATTCGCAGAAAATTAAATGAGACAAACACAATTTTAACGTGGAAAACTTCCCTCAAATTGAGAGAATAAAAAACCACTAGACCTAGTCCAGTAAAAACTTCCACTATAATAATTAATGGGTACACCAGAGTCTTCCTAATAACAATAGGGAATATCAATCAACCTTCCTAATAACAATAGGGAATATCAATCAACAACAATAGCCTTATAATAACCTTCCACTAAAGTGGGTATACCAAAATAACTCTCAGAGAAAGTAAAACTATTACCACCACCGGAACTGAATTCTTTTCCTTTTCTCTGGTTGCCGTGTGTGCGTGCGGTTACTGTTGTTTGCCTTTGCGTTAGCCTTTGCCCTTAGGGATTTGAGATCCTGTTCCTTCCTTTTATTTTCCTTTACATGGGTCAAGCCCAATAAACCATATATTCCTTTTTTTTTTCTTTTTCTTTTATTTTAATAATAATAATAATAATAATATTAATAAACTTGGTGGGTTCCACTTGGGGAGTGATCCCACCCAACAATTTACCACCGCCTTGCTTATTACATTGGATGTATAACAAATGAACTAATATCCACGATGTAACAAGGTTAAAATGCACTAGTGATTGTTCGGTAAAATTATAATATAAATTTACTAATTAAAACTTTTCAAAATTTAGCAAATAAATTTTTATTCGACCAAATTTTTGTTCTTAGCTTAGAAAAATATAATGGGATCAACTTCTTATTACAATCAATATATAAAGCTCACGTTTAAATTTTAGTGGCATTCGGAATCTGTTAAAATTTAAACAACAGATATATTTTGCCTTTTTTTTTCTTAAAAATCAGTAGAAATTCATTTTTTTAAAATTGAACAATGCCAAGACAATCAAAGAATCATTAATCATCAAAGAAATCATCAGGATAATTTTTTACGGATCAATTTTTAAACCAGACTCAAGTACAACAAATTTTACATACAAACGAACAATGTAAACGATAAACAAATGAATAATAAACAATAGTAGACACAGATAGACAATAAATCCTAATTCTTACTATAAATAAGCTATGGGTGTTACATAAACATTTTAAGTTAAACTATTACAAAAGAAAAAAAATATTGTTGATTATGGGTAAAAAAAAAGTTAAATAGCGAAATAATATTTGTGAACACATATTTATCAATTTAATACGAATCAATAATCTATGTAATATATATACATTTTTAAATTCATTCTCACTTAAATTTTACAAGCCTAATGCTTCTTAGTCTATTCACCTGAGACAACTAATATGTCACAACATTTTCAACAAATTAGGAAAGTTGAGATTGTTCTCAACATTCTATTTTCTTATGTAAAGTTATCTACGTCGTGCAAATTTTAAGTGTCAATTAATCCAAAAAAAAGAAAGGATGATAAGACAATATTTATAATGGATGTCATCAAAAATAAACAATGATAACTATTTATTATACATGATTTATCTTTAATATTAAATTTAAAATTATTCTTTAAATAAATAATTAAATTAATGATTTTTTTTGTGAAAGTTGAAGTCATAACGAATTCAAATATTTATCAAACCTATGTCTTTTACAATTTTAAAAATGTTGCATATACATTTTAGTTTATACTTTTTCAAAAGAAAAAGAATTAATTAATTAAATAATATTTGTGTAATCTATAATCTATGAATCTATAATCTATGTAATATATATTAATTTATAGATCTATTATAATTCAAATTTTACAAGTCTAATGCTTCTTAGCTTAGTCACCTTGGCAAATTAATATGGAACAACATTTTCAAGAAATTACGAAAATTGAATTCTCACTACGCCAAAAATGACATTTTATAGCGCGCCTTTTATAGTGCTTATTAAATACAAGCGCTGTTGTATAATATTTTAAAATTAACGGAGGATACAACAACGTTTTTTTGATAAGCGTTGTGGCAAAAGCGCCGTTGAAGGGTCATATAGGGTCACATAGCATTTGCACATAATGTTTACAATGCTTTTACGGTGCTTTTTATAAAAGCGCTGTAAATTGAAGCGCTCTCACATAATGTTTACAACACTTTTGGAGTGCTTTGTATACAAGCGCTGTAAATTACAAGCTCTTTCACATAATTAAATGACTTATTAAAGCGCTTTTTATACAAGCGCTGTAAAATACAAGCGGTTTCACATAATTAAATGACCTATTAGAGTGCTTTTTATACAAGCGCTGTAAACTTATTCACTTTAAATAAAAATCATTCACTTTAAATAAATAAAAACAAATTTAAAACAAATTTAATACGTTGTCCTAACCCTACGATCCCTCATCTCCTTTACTATGCGAACCCTCCTCTCCTCTATTGTGCACCCATCTACTGCTCCTCCTTTAAAACTAATTGGATACGTTGTCTTAGGTACTGTATTTATTAATTTGTTGTTGTCACTAAAACTGATAAAATGTTACATAATAAATCATATAAAATCTATCTTTTTTGAAATTTGTTGATTTGTTCTGTTTTGAAATCAGACTTGGACCTTAGTTTCCATTTTCCAATATTAGATATGTGTACTATAGATTGGTATAATGCTATCAGTAGCTTATTATTTGTGTAACACTACATTTATATAGGTCATATAAAATGGACCGGAAATGGATGTATGTCAATCGATTGTCAAAAGAGTATGAAAATGGAGTGAAGGAGTTTGTTGAGTTTGCAGTGAAGAATGCAAAAGATCCAAATCGAATCATTTGTCCTTGTATAAATTGTTGTTTTGGAAAACGCGTTAGAGCAGATGAATTGGAAGGACATTTAGTATGGCATGGAATTGATCAAAGCTATACATGTTGGATAAGACATGGTCAGAAAAAAAAAAGGGAACATTATTTTTTAGAATGGTTAGACATATGCTTCAACTGATTTCGACACAAATACATATGAGCGGGACCGAGTTGAGGAGATTGCAAAAGAAGTTGAAGAAGATCTTTGGGATTGTCCTAAAATGTTTGAGAGTTTGTTGAGTGATGCAGAGAAACCATTATATAATGGTTGTACTAAATTCACAAGAATGTCGGCGATATTAAAGTTGTACAACTTAAAAGCGTGTAATGGATGGTCTGATAAAAGCTTCATAGAATTATTAACACTCTTAAAAGATATGTTGCCAGATGATAATGAACTTCCCAGTCGAACCTTTGAGGCTAAATGAATTTTATGCTCTATTGGCATGAGTTACGAAAGGATTCATGTGTGTCCTGACAGTTGCATTTTATTTTAAAATGAATATGAATTACTAAAGGCGTGTCCAAAATGCAATATCTCTAGATACAAGAAGAGAGAATCTACTCTAACAAAAGTTGTGTGGTATTTTCCTATAATTCCAAGATTTATGCACATTTATCGCAGTGAAGAAGATTCAAAACACTTGACATGGCATGCAGATGAAAGAATTAGAGATGGAAAGTTTCGACACCCTGCAGATTCTCCACAATGGGCAAAAATTGATCACGAGCATCCCGAATTCGGGAGAGAGTCAAGAAATCTACGACTTACACTTTCTATTGATGGAATGAATCCACATGGTCTTCAAAGCATCTCACACAACACGTGGCCTGTGATTTTGTTGATTTATAACCTACCTCCATGGTTATGTATCAAGCGTAAGTTTATGATGTTGTCTCTATTAATTTCTGGACCCAAACAACCGAGGAATGATATCGACGTATACTTGACTCCTTTAATTGAAGATTTAAAAAAATATGTGGGAGAGAAGTGTGGAAGTTTATCATGGGTATAAGAAAGAATGTTTCAATTTGAGAGCTATGTTGTTCGACACAATTAACAATTTTCCAACATATGGTAATTTATCAGGATATAGCATTAAAGGTCAGTGTGCATGTCCTATATGTGAAGAGAGTACAAATTGGATACAGTTGAAACATTGTAAGAAGAATGTATTTCTTGGACATCGTAAATTTTTACCTTATAGTCATCAGTATCGTGGGTGGAGAAATGCATTCAATAAATTTGGCAAACCTTTTGCGGGAGAGCTGGTCAAAACTAGGTGGAAGAAAAGGTCAATTTTCTTTAAATTACCATATTGGAAGTCATTGTATATAAGACATTTCCTCGATGTGATGCATATTGAAATATGTAATTGATAGTGTTATTGGTACGTTACTCAATGTTTCAGGAAAGTCTAAGCATGACATCAATGCAAGATTAGACTTGGTCGCTATGGAAATAAGAAATGAATTGGGTCCCGTAAAGAAAGGAAATCGCACATATCTACCTCCTGCCGCTCATACACTATCTAGAAAGGAAAAAAATTGTTTTATGTAAATTTCTACACGAAGTTAAAGTTCTAGAAGGATACTCTTCAAACATTAAAAATTTAGTTTATATGAAAGACCTCAAGTTAAAAGGTTTTAAGACCCATGATTATCATATTCTAATGGAGCATTTGCTACCAATAGCTATACGTTCCATTTTACCTGAAAAAGTTCGACGAGCCATAACTAAATTATGTTTCTGCTTCAGGGAAATTTGCAGTAAAGTGATCGATCCTCATAAATTACCAACACTGCAGAGAGAAATTGTTGTTACTTTGTGTGAGCTTGAAATGTATTTTCCCACCCTCGTTTTTTGATATAATGGTTCACCTTACTGTTCATCTTGTTAAGGAGACACAACTTTGTGGGCCAGCTTATATGAGATGGATGTATCCGATCGAACGATATATGAAAATATTAAAAGGGTACGTAAAAAGTAGAAATCGACCAGAAGGTTGTATTACTGAACGGTACATTGTCGAAGAAGCTGCTGAATTTAGTACTGAATATCTGTCCAATGTTGAATCCATAGGGCTTCCCATGTCTCGTCATTCGGGAAGAATATCAAGAGAAGGGATAATTGGAAAGAGAGTAATGACTATATCAAGGACAGAATGGGAGCAGGCACAATTGTATGTTCTGCACAATGATCATGAGGTTCAACCGTATGTTGCAATACACATGGATCAGTTATCTAGTTTGAACATGAATAGGAATGAAAATTGGATAAATCGAAAGCACAATCGAAGTTTTATAACATGGTTAAAAAATCACATTAACTCAAAGTTTGATATAGACCACAAATCAACTTCACAAAGATTGAGGTGGCTAGGAAATGGTCCGAGTTTACATGTCTTTTCTTACACTGGTTATGTAATTAACAGCTACACATTTTATACCGAATAACAGGATGATCAAACCACTATGCAAAATAGCGGAGTCACTCTCGTAGCTAAAGTGATGCATATCTCAAGTGCAAAAGACAAAAACCCAATATATGCATATCTATCATATTTTGGGGTTATCGAGCGCATATGGGAGTTAGGCTACACAATGTTTCATGTTCCCATATTTGGTTGCAAGTGGGTCGATAATAATAATGGCGTTCGGATTGATGAGTCAGGGTTCTTGCTTGTCGATTTTAATAGGGTGGGATACAAAGATGAGCCTTTTATTTTAGCGTCGCAAGCTCAACAAGTGTTTTATGTCACTGATCATGCTGATGATAAATGGTCTGTTGTCCTATCGACCAATAAAATAAGTGATGATAACAATAATGATGAAGATGTTGATAATGATCTTTTCTTTGCAAGATCACAACCACATGAAATTGATTCAACTGATGATGGTTTATATCTTATAGATGATCATGATGAGGGAATTTGGATTAATCCATCGTTTCGTATCGTTAAGGGACAAACAAATGTAAATCCCACCAGGAAAAGAAGAAGGGCATCTTATTGTGTTTAATTGTTTTATATAAGGCAAGTAATCTGAACTGAGTTCATATAATTTAATTGTTTGATCTGCCAGAATTGAGCATTTTAGTATTTAGCTTGAACTGTATTTGATTTTCTGCTTATACTTATTTTCTAGTTATATTTAGCTTGATCTTAGTGTTTTATACTAAGTTCATGTAATTTAAGTGTTTGACCTGCCATAACTGATTTTCTGCTTATATTGAACTTGAACTTAAAAAAGCTTTGTTTGAGTACTGAGAATTTTTCTTGAACTTGAACTGATCCCAATATGAGTTGATCATTTAATTTAGCATTGATATATATATAGGTATTTAACTAATTATTTGGAAGAAAAAAAATCCAATGACAACGAAGACATTCTTGAATGGTATTTTTTCGCTAAATTAACTATGAGTCAACAAAATCCACAAGCTGTTATTGAATCGTAAGTCTTTATCCCTAAATATGTCTCTGTACCCTCTGCGTTTTGATTGTGCATCTCTCTATATGTGTCTAAGATTTTATTTGGTTAAAATTTATATTTATTTATAAAATAGAAACTATTGAGAAGTTTCTACAGTTCTCTGATTGTGTTTATAATTTTAAGTGTTTGATAAATTATCTGTAAACTAATTTTTAACATTGTTGATGCAAATTATATTCTAGAAAGAAAGAAGAAAAACTTGTTTTGAGTAAGTAGCTTATGTTATGTTTTCTCTATTAAAAAGTATTTTTATTCAAAATGACTTGTATACTTTCTCTTTTTCTGCACAAAAAATTTAAAGTAGACCATAAGTTCTTTAACACAATATTAACCTACCACATGGAACCTTATATATCATAGTCATGAAGACAAGACAATTAAAACATAGCCATAAATTCATTATGGTTCAAGATAATTTGTATAAAAAATTACAAATCTAAGAGATAATTTCAATTTTATGATGTTAGTATGGTCCTTAACAATGGTTTTAGTCTAGTTTTAACTTCTTTTTTTGTTGATTACAAGTTTAGTGGAAAAAAGGGATTGTAATCTTATTTTTTATTTAGCTAAATAGTATTAATTTGTCAAATTTATATGAATGAAGTAATTGATCTTTAGTTTGATATAAAAGTAGTAGTGTTTAATTGTTGTGGTTAATTAATGCTTAAGAAAGTGCAATTTGCTTTCTCGTTGCTAGAAGACAACTAGATAGGAAAATAAAGTAATTGTAAACTTAGTTATTAATATCTTTCAATACAATGAATGAAAAAGAAAAAGAAGAGAAGAAACTTTGTCTGGAACGTTCCCTCCAACAACCGAAGTCATGATACATGCAATGACTATAGGCTACATGATAGACATGACATTACATATGTTAATAATATCCTAATTAACATAGATATTGTAGTGTATGTTGTTGTAATTTTGAGATTTATAATCGGTGTATTTTTTGTGTGTATGAGTTGAATTGTGGTTGTTGGGTGGGTGATCGCTGTCGAGATGTATATTTGAGTTTGATATGTGAAGATGACAAGCTATATGTGCATCTTTTCTTGTTACACGAATTAACCTAATCAAATGGCATACAACATGTAGATTGTATTGGTATGTGTAGATTCTCATTGCATAATATGGACTAAAATTTATTTTACCAATTTTTTTATTATTAAAATTGAATTTTTTTATTAAGCCTAAAATCTTTAAGATGAACTAAATACAAATTTTTTTGTAAACCTAGGTATAATCTAGATGTCTATTATAAGAAAACCGGAGAGAATAATTTATTAAAAAATTACAAAAACAACTACTATAATTATAAAATAAAATAAAATTTTCAACCTAAATTCCAACTAAATTTTATTTATTAAAAATATAAACCAAAATTGATCTATTACCTCTCAGCAATGTATTTTTGTATATTTACAATTTAAAATTTTTATATGCAATACAATATTATATTTTTTATTTATATATTAAAATTTCAGTCACTTCAATATTTTCGTTCAAGATCAGCCACTTAGATGGGATAATTTGTTATCAATGCATTTTGGTTAAAGATAAGAGTTAATTAAAACGATTATTAATATTGAAGATGAGAGAAAAGAAGAAAAAAAAACAATGAAAATTGAGTGTTGTCCCAATTGTCATGTGGCGCCTGTGTAAGAATAAGAACAAATCTATTAAAGAGTTATTATCATAATAAAGTTGCATAATTTATATAAACAATTGATTAATTCTATTAAGTATGCTTTATTGTATTTTAGATTATGCCGCAAACAATATTATTACACAATTGAGTTCATAATTTGAATAAAAAGGACAGTAGAATAAAAAAAAAAAGAGAATTTAAGTAGAAACATAATTACGAATTAAAATTCGACATTATATATATCACTTGAACAATTTTAAAATAATTGCCTATTGAATATTTGCTTTAGATCTTTTAAAATTCTTATTGTAGTAGGTTACAAAATTGTAATTAAAAGATTGAAGAATAATATGAAGAACTTTTATTTAATATGCTTATATGGACACGCTTAGAGATTACTATCTTTGAAATAGTTTGTTTTAAAAATGATTCTTTGATA
>JBBPBP010000001.1:38641457-38685723 GCA_037974735.1 Cicer chorassanicum
CCGTTACGATATTTGTTAAATTGTATTTAATGATTGGAGAAATACATGCTTAGAGCAAAGTCTCGAATGTATATTATTATAAAGATATTAGAACTTTCACAAATAAAAAAGAGAAACCATACAATATGAATTAAATATTTACATTGTATAGAATATAGCGAAAGAAAAGTTAGTCACACCAATAAATCTGCATGATTTATATTAAAAAAAGAAAAATTTGTAGGATTAAAAAAATAAATATTAGATTCATATCAAGGTTGAAGAGGATAAACAAAAATATAGAGGATATTTAAAAATCTAAGGTCGTCTAAAGAAGTTGAAGAACGAAAGTTATGGTGTTGTGGATTATTTTGAAGAATCTTAAGGTTCCATATAATATAAATTTGTGAACATATGTGTTCTCATTTCAATCTTACGTCGCTTTCATAAATAAGACATTTTTCATATTAGTTGCATAAATTTATAAACAACATGAAGAAGTCTTCTCTAAATTTAATGTACGAACCACAATATCACATCAGAAGATTTACTCATGACGTGGTAGTTAACCAAAATGATAATCACTCTTGCTTCGAACAAAGTCAGAACTGTTCTATATTTTGATTTTGATGTATATTTCATCTCCCACCATTCAACTCGAGAAAACAATCACTATATAGATTTCAAAATATTACTCTTGTCACGTAAGGGATATGATGAACCTTTTTTATACTTTTTTCATAACACTTAATACAGACATATCTTTCTCAAGAGAAGAAATTTTGAAATCCAAGATAAACACTAAAAAGAGAAGAGGAGAGAGAGAGAGAAAGTAAGAGGGTGATATAAATTGTCGTTGAGATTAAAAATGATTTTAAAGTGAAGTATAAAATTATCTTTAGTATTTAATTTTGTCCCACCAATTAAAAATAATTTAAAAATAATAATAATAATAAAGTAATAATATATTTAATAAATATTTTTCAATTATTATCATTAGATCTAAAAAAATCATTTTGTAAATCTGATCCAATTTTGAGTACATATTAAATAAAAATTTTGCAGTTATTATTATTAAATCTAAAAAATCATCATTTTGTAAATCTGACCCGATTTTGAATACATATTTACATTAGTTTCTGATACATTACATTTAACACTAAATATAAAATAAATTAAAAAAAGAAAAAGATGTTTCTCTAATGCTACGTGTCTTCTTTGCTTTTCTATTTTTATTTTCCTTTCTTTTCGTAATCGACTTGCCCTGCACAAGAAGC
This sequence comes from Cicer chorassanicum, assembly GCA_037974735.1. Taxonomy (NCBI): domain Eukaryota; kingdom Viridiplantae; phylum Streptophyta; class Magnoliopsida; order Fabales; family Fabaceae; genus Cicer; species Cicer chorassanicum. The sequence continues at coordinate 38,642,714 of JBBPBP010000001.1, forward strand.
ACCCCTTTCTTTTCTTCTTTTTTTTTCCTTCTTTTTTTGTTTTTGGTTTTTAGTCTAAAAGGTCATTATTGTTACTACTTCTACACTCAATCAAAAAGGTCAGTTGTTTATTACCTTAATTATATGAGATTGCTTAATTTTTGCTACAAAATAATGAAAAATTAAAAATTCAACTTTATCTATTGGACACAGCGATTCATCATTTAAGTCTATAAATTGAGAGCAAAAATCACCAGCAAAAAGGAATTGTTATTTAGATCGCGGTTCTGATTCTTTGGAGGGTTCCCATTTTTGTTGTTGTTCTTTAGATTGCGGTTCTGATTATTAAGTTGTTTTCCTATTGGCTTCAGAATTCTTCTGATATTGCTTTCAGAATTCTTCCTCAATTCAGAGGTGGATTATCAAACTCTCTAATGAAAATTCTTTTGTTTTATGCTTGAGAGAATTTTTGAAATCCTTCCAAGCAAGGGGCAGTTTGTCAATTATAACAACAATTTGAAATTGTTCATCTAAAGTCTTACTTTGAGAGATGATATCATTGAAGTAACAATGTCAATTATAACGAATGAGGTTTGAATTGTAATTGTCCCTTTTTAAAAATACCTACTAAAACTCAAAATATTTAACTCAAGATTGATCTTAAGTATAAACAAAGAACGTTCTTGGTTAATGAAAGCACACTGTTTTAACTTATCTATATAAAATATGATTAGAAGATAAAAAGTAAATAGAGATAAGGGAAGAGATATCGCACAGAGATATATATTGGTTCACCCACCATTACAGATCAATCTTGATCTGTTACAAAGTACTACCTTTCTTTCTAGAAAGGATTCCCACATGTTACCTTTTAATCTTCAGAAAGGATTTTTACACATTACCTTTTAATCTTAAAAGGATTTTTACAAATTACTCAAACTATTTCAACAATATAGTCTTGAGTTACAAAGTGATTATTTAAATATATTATGTTCTTTAGTTATATACATTGATATGATTAATGCATTTAAATTAATTTGGTGTTAGAACTTTTTTAAAAAAAAGGGTAACATTTAGAGACATAATTAGTGACCAAACATTAAATAAAAATAACAATTTATATCACAAATTTCATCTATAAATCAGTCGCTAATGACATAGAAAATTTATTTAAAGTGGTTGCAAAATCAGTTTCAAACTTTAGTCACTAGTTCAGTCTCCAAAATCGGTTACAAAATCGGTCACTAAATTTGGTCGCTGATTTGATCGCAACAACTAGCAAGTAGTAGTTTATCGATGAAATTTAAAAGGTCGATGATTCGGTAGATTAAAACAATAGAGACCGATTTATTAGAAAATCGAAATTTCTAATAGTGATGTCACAAAAATAGAATACCTCATGAAAATTTTCAGAATATTATTGCCTCAAACAAAGTCAGAAATGTTCTATATTTTGATTTTGATATATATTTCATCTCTCACCATTCAACTTGAGAAAACAATCACCGTAGACTTCAAAATATTACTCTTGTCACATAACACTTATTACATGTGACATATCTTTCTCAAGAGAAGAAATTTTGAAATCTAAGATAAACAGTAAAAAGAGAAGAAGAGAAAAAAAAGAGAAAGTAACAGGGTGGTATAAGTTGTCTTTGAGATTAAAAATAATTTTATAAAATTATCTCTAATACTTAATTTTGTCCAATCAATTAAAAATAATTTCAAAATAATAATAATAATAATAATAATAATAATATATTTAATAAATATTTTGCAATTATTATTATTAAATCTAAAAAAATTATTTTGTTAATCTGATCTAATTTTGAGTACATATTTAATAAACATTTTACAATTATTATTATTATTAATCTAAAAAGTCAACATTCTGTAAATCTGGCCCAATTTTAATTACATGTCTAATAAACATTTTATAATAATTATTATTAAATCTAAAAAGTCATTATTTTATAAATCTAGTCTAATTTTAAATACATATTTACCTTAGTTTCCGTTACATTACATTTAGCACAAAAGATAAAATAAATTAAAAAACAAAAAGATGTTTCTCTAATGCTGTTTTCTTTTCCTTTCTTTTCTTTATTGACTTCCCTACACAAGAAGCACCCCCTTTCTTTTCTTTTTTTGTTGTTTTTGTTTTTGTTTTTTTAGTCTAAAAGGTTATTATTGTTACTACTTATACACTCAAGCAAAAAGGTGAGTCGTCTCTTTCCTTAATTATATAAGATTGCTTAATTTTTGCTATAAAACAATGAAAAATAAAAAATTCAATTTTATCTCATGAACACACAGATTCATCATTTAAGTCTATAAATTTAGAGCAAAACTCACCCAAAAAAGGGGGATTGTTATTTAGATTGCGGTTCTGATTTTTTGGAGGGTTCCCATTTTTGTTGCTCTTTAGATTGCAGTTCTGATTATTATGTTGTTTTCCTATTGGCTTCATAATACAACAAGTATTTCATCTTCTGATAATGCTCTCATGATTTTTCCTCAATTCGGAAGTGGGTTATCAGTCTCTCTAGTGAAAATTCTTTTATTGTATGCTTGAAAGAATTTTTGAAATCCTTCCATGCAAGGGGCAGTTTGTCAATTATAACAACCATTTGAAATTGTTCATCTAAACTCATACCTTAAGAGATGATCTCATGAGGTATTTTCTGAATTTCATGGGATTAAGCCTCCACTGATCTATTATGGGTCATCTGATATTTGAGGTAGTAGCAGCTCACAACATAATTTCTAGTTCCAACTTCCTCGATATAATATTTTTTCTTTAGAGCATCCCAAACAAATCTAACAATATTGCTGGAACTGTAGTAATTATATAAAAAATCAACAAGTCTATTGAGAATATAATTCCTAAGGTAATCAAAAAGAATCGTTTTAAAATTGTTATTTTTTGGGTGTTTCTCTCCTTATTGATTATTAATACATTGGTTTTGTGAATTATTTTCAAAACTCTCTCCCCTTTAATTTCATCCAATCAAACAAAGTTAATGGAGTATTTTGTTTCATTCAACACATATGCTCTTTCCATGTTCTCAACTCTCTCTCCTTTTCATGTACACAAAACTCTTTCCATCTTCCATTATATATTTTTAATTATGCACAAACCAGTTTATTTTTGCACACATCAATTACTTAATTAATCTTTTTTAAGTAGAACAACTTCGAAGGAAAAAAAGGCCCATATATTTCCAGATTCGATCTTTCTTCTTCTTCTCAACAACGGTGTGTAGGATTTGAATTGAACATCTAGCCTTCAATGTAACAATGTAACAAATGCACTATATGTCTTGGTTCACAAATTTCATTAGTTCATGTAAGGATTTTTTGTTAACCATGTTTTTAAGTAAATTATGTGATTTAAAATACTTTGTATGAATTTGCTTATGGGTCTCCAAAGGGATTGATGGTGCAGTCATTAATTGCAAGACATCATTGTTCAACTGAAGGATGTAATGAATTAACAATATTCAAGTTAGTGCTTTTAATTTAGGATTGCATGACATTGTTAACAATATCAATTATTTAACTCCAGTCCAAAAAAGAGTTCAGTCCAACTAAATAGTAAATAAAAGAAATTTGATTATAATATCAAGTTGCCTACTATAATGGTGTCTCCCATTTTTTTCTTCAGTATATGATGATGTTGCTGCAAAATTAACTTTATTATTCCCTCTTATACTATTTGAATTTTATTGGAAGTGAGTTGTGATTTTAAATGGACTGTACTATTGTATTTTATAATTAATTCATTACGTTAGGGTACTAACGTTAATATGTTGATTACTTTATAATCACGATTTACAATAACTACATCTATGGTATTTTTATTTTCAAACACACCTTTATGTGAACTCATGCTAATAATTAATGTAATGAATCTTATACTTGCTGCGATTGGAATATTTATATTATTTTATATTATAATAATATTATGCGGACGTATATTTTTATTATAATTATATTAACTATTTATGAATAAGTGTTTTAATAAAATTGCGATCATATTAACAAAAAAAGCTAAATACATTTCTGATGAAATAATTCATGATTTAAGTGATATAAACTAAAAATTTATGATGTTAGAGGACCCATTTGGAAATAGTCGGTAATCAACTATCACCTTATGTAGACTATAAGATCTCCAATACCATACACTCTAACGAACATAAATATTTTATCTTCTCTCCATTTGAAGAACTCTCAAGCATAAGTGTAGTTTGAAGAAAAATTATAAAATGTGTTTGTCATCCGTCTATCTTCTATGTGTTTAATGATCATTCCTTAGAGATTGTTCATGGCCGTTGAAAAGCTGTCAAAGCGATAATTACTAAAATCTTTGATAAATCAATATAATATATATATCATTTTGTTTTTCACTAAAATATGAGTATATGTCTAATCTAAATATTGAGCATGTATTGAAGAATTAGTAAGATAATGTTGGAAATATCAGAGATAACTATCTCAATAATGCATAATATTTTTCCTTCATCTGTACAGGTAAATGGCCCCACAGAAAAAAAACAATTTCACAAAATAACAACAATTGACAGAAAATTAATATGGAAATAAAAACCATGAGACCTAGTCTCGTAAAGCCTTCCACTATAATAATTAATGCGTACACCAGAATCTGCCTAGTAATACTAGGGAACATCAATCAACAAAACAATAGTTATCACCAAAAAGGTGGAAACCAAACAAAATAACAAATAACATTCCATTAAAGTTACTCTTAGGGAAGGTAACACTACTAACACTGTATATTAAAATAACAAATCTCAGTGGTAGAAGTAACATACTAAAATTTGTAGACCAAACGGAACAAGTTTGCTATACATCTGTTACAATGAGAACTCAATTTTCTTCTTCTTTCTTTTTTCTAACAACAACAACAATAATAATAATAGGAATAATACTACAAGTAAAATTCGTGGGTTCTACTTGAAGAATGAGTCCACCCAATAAATATTCCTTCACGACTCAAGTGGAAATGTACTGCTCAACCATGTCAGCCTTCTTTCTACAACATGTCATCTTTGACACAGGTAAGACCTTCATCATCATATTTGAACCATTCTCATCGGTATAAATCTTTTCAATTAAAAATGACTTCATTTGCAGTGCATCTTGTATCCAATGATGGTGTACCTAAATACGTTTCGACTTTACATGAAAAGTTGGATTGTTGCTGAAATGGATGGCACTCTGATTGTCATAGAATAACACAAACTTGTCTTGATTTAGGCCTAACTTATGTAGGTATTTCTTCATCCACAAAAGTTTTTTGGAAGCTTTAGTTGCTCCAATGTACTCAACTTCAATAATGGATAAAGCAACACACTTTTGTAACCTTGACTGCCAAGACACAACTCCCCCTGCAAACGTCATCATATAAACAGAGTAGATTTTCTAGAATCAAGATCACCTGTCAATGATCATTGCTTGTCAATGATCATTACCAGGATTAGAGAGAAACCGATTGACAACTCTGATTAACAACTCCAACTGCATGAGCAATATCTGGACTTGTGCATACCATAACATACATCAAACTACCAACTACCAAAGCAGAAAGAACCTTCTTCATCTCTTCTTTATCTTTCTCACTTGTAGGACATTGATCAACATTCAATTTGAAATGAGTAGCAGGTGGAATATATACATATATATATGTAGAAGTTTTTTTTTTTTTATCTTTAGTGCAAGAAGAATTTGGACTAATGGTTTCTGGCTTAGTGTGACCCAACCCATATGAATGAGTAGAAATTTAGGCTAGGAGTTTGTGGCTTGTGTTTTTTATGATCAAGGTTAACAAATATATATATTATCCCTTCTATTCTTTTTTCAGACCCAATTTCTATTCTTAATAATAATAAGTAGAAAGGAATACCAAAACCCTAGCCACCATCATAAACCCTAATTCACAAACCTTTTACAGATAAGATTCTATAAATAGAGAGGAATACCGAAATCCTAGCCACCATCACCTTCACACCACCTCTTCTTTGTGCATCAAAAGCTTGGAACTTCTTTTTCCTTGTGAACAAACTTCGTGGGGCTTAGAGTTTTGTACTAGGAAGAAAAATGACCAATGGAAGGGCTTTTCTCCACACAAATTATAGTTAGACCGTTGGTTGGATGATATGAAATTAATAATTGTGATTTCTTGCTTTTCAAAAGGAATAAATGTATACTAATAAATTAAAATAATAAAACCCCAATCCTTTGAGTTGAGTTCAATATATAATATACAATTTTTAAGAAGTAAAGTATGAATTTTTATGTTATATGTGATAAAATTTTAATTTTTATGATAAATATAAAGTACGAATTTTTATGTTATCTATGATAAAGTTTTAATTTTTATGACGAATAGGAAGTAAAGTATGAATTTTTATGTTATACGTGATAAAGTTTTAATTTTTATGATGAATATAAAGTAAAGTATCGATTTTTATGTTATATTTGATACAATTTAAATTTTTATGACGAATATGAAGTAAAGTATCAATTTTTATGTTATTCGTAATAAAGTTTTAATCTTTATGATGAATATAAAGTAAAATATCAATTTTTATGTTATATATGATAAAGTTTAAATTTTTATGACAAATCTGAAGTAAAGTATGAATTTTTATGTTATATGTAATAAAGTTTTAAATTTTTATGATAAATATGAAATATAGGTCGGATTTGTGTGTTATATGTGATAAAGTTTTAACTTTGATGGTGTATATGATATCAAGTTTCGAGTTTTATGTGTTTGTGGTGAAAGTTATAAATTTTATGATTAAGTGACCAATAAGCGAACTATCTTCATGGGTTATATGAACTGTATCTTCTGATCGTTCTTAGACAAGTTTATGATGATCTTTATGTTAAGACAAACTCTCAAATTAATTTTTGATGAAAATAAACAAAGGTTAATTAATAACGTTAATTATGATTCTAAATGCTATGTTAATTTAACCTGTGCTCCTGAGTGTTTTAATTCAAAGATAGGAATCAAGAAAAGCAAAAAAATCAAATAAAAAACTGAGCAGAACATTCTGGACAATAATCTGTAAAAACGGAGAATGTTCTCCAGGTTCAAGACTTATCATCACAACCTAAAGATCAATCAATCACCATTAGTTCGAAGAAGATTCTGCCTCTGTATTTCATGCTGATGTTATCAGTACTTGGCAAAGAACTAGTAGGAATCATTCTAGTCAAAGAAGACATTCGAATCACTAAGTTAAAAGGTCATGAATCAAGCAAAATGAAACGAGTTTTAACTTTCTCCAGCCTAAACTGTCAAGAAAGTTAAGTCAAGACTAATCTGTACAAAACATCAGAAAGTCATTCAACATGATCAAAAATGAACCTCAAGATTGATCATCAATCTCTAGAAAGTTCAGAACACTAACAGACCAAATTGATTATCAATCTCTGTTTCTACAGAATCAATCTCCTTATTTCTGCAGAAGTTCATCACTATTCTCCAAACTGCTTTGGACAAAATCAAGTCTCCAGATCAAAGATATATCATCAAAAAATATATCTGAAGCTTAAAGGGTCATTAAACACGAAGGCAATCTGATCAAGAATGAATAAATCATCTCAATCAAACAAAATTCAAAACTGTTCAAAGGCTGGAATATTTTTAGTCACTTTTATTGGTTTTGGTCAAAACTGACAAAGCACTACCAACAACTCTTTTGACAATTATTAAATGCTATAAAGGTCTATAAAAGGAAGGCTAATACTCAGGAAAACTCATAAATTCAAGTGCTAAGAATATTTATCAAATCACATACACTTACATACTTGAAAGCTTCTCATTGACAAGAGAATCAGTTCTGAATCTACCTTCATACATCCAGTTTGTTTTACTGAGTTCTTTTAACTGGAATCTATTCTCAAACACGAGTTGAGCATAATCAGATTCAACCAATCTTCTTAAATCATTATTGTGTAAACTCAAAACTATAAGGATTGTTTTTAGTTTGATTTGCTTTGTAAAAGATCCTTTATGATTAGAAGGTGAACTGTAAAATCCTATCAGAATTGTTAGGTGACTTGATTGAATCTTTTCTAGGTGGAAAGGAATTGTTGTGTAAAACAAAGATTGTTCTTCGTTTTGAACACTTAGTGAAAATCTAACAATTGTGAGGACTGGACGTAGCCCGAGTTAGGTGAACCAGGATATATCATTGTGTGGTATCTCTTCCTTATCTCTATTTACATTCAGTCATTTTGATTATTAAATTAAATAGAGAAGCTAAAACTGTGATTTTAACTAACCAAGAACGTTCTCTGTTTTCTGTTACCAGAACCAAGAACGTTCTTCGTTTTCTGTTTTCATAACCAAAATCATTCTTGAGTAGTTTTCTTAGGATTTTAACAAGAAATTTTATATTGGCAAATTTACAATTCAAACCCCCTTCCTTGTAAATTGACATTGCTACTTCACTTTATTGACAACATCTTGATCTATTCCAAGAGTCGGGAGGAATAAGAGGAACATATTTGTCAAGTTCTACAAGTATTGAAGGAGCAACAATTGTATGCCAATTTAGGAAAATGTGAATTTTGGTTGGAAGAAGTGAAGTTCTAGGGACATGTAATTTCTAAGGAAGGGATCGTTGTCGACCCACCCAAGGTAAAAGTTGAGATGGCATGGAAACAACCGCACACAGTCACAAAGATTAGAAATCTTTGGGCTTGGACGAGTACTATAGGAGATTTATTGAGGGTTTGCCAAGATTGTTGCTCTATTGACATACCTTACAAAGAAGAACCATATTAATGCATGGACGGAGGGGTATGAGAAAAGTTTCCAACTAATGAAAGAGAAACTAACTACGTCCCCAGTGTTAGTGTTGCTACAACCAAAAGAGCCTTACGAAGTTTATTGTGATACCTCCTACCAGGATTTGGGTTGTGTACTGATCCAGAACAAACAAGTAATGGTCTATGCTTCAAGGCAATTGAAGGTGCATGAAAATAATTATCCCACTCATGACTTGGAGTTAGCTGCAATTGTCTTCGCATTGAAATTTTGGAGACATTATCTATATGGGTGTAGTTTTGATGTATTAAGTGACCATAAGAGTTTGAAATACTTGTTTGATCAAAAGGAACTTAACATTAGGCAAAGGAGATGGGTGGAGTTTATTAAAGATTATGAGCTCACGATGCATTACCATGCAGGAAAGAAAAAGTGGTGGCTGATGCCCTAAGCAGGAAGCGGGTTCATCTCTCATTCGTAACATTGAAGGGGTTGGAGTTGTTAAAGAAGTTTCATGACTTGGATCTTAATTTGGATTCTCAATCGGGGAAAGTGCATTGTTGAATGATCATTATAGATAGTGAATTCAGGAATGCGATTAAAGTTCTCCAAGTTACAGACGTGTTGACTCAAGAGAAAAGGAAGTTGATTGAAGTCGGCAAGGCACCTAAATTCAAGGTGGGCCAAGATGATATTTTGAGATGTAACAGACGTGTTTGTATACTCGACAATACAAAATTGTGGAGGACTATCTTGGATGAGGCCCACAAAAGCAAGCTGAGTATTCACCCTAGTACCACCAAAATGTATAAAGACCTTAAGAAGAAGTTTTGGTGGTCGGGAATGAAGAAACAAGTAGTAGAATATGTGGCTTCGTGTTTGACTTGTTAGAAAGCTAAGGTAGAGCATCAGAAGCCAGGGGGAATACTAAGGCCATTAGATATACCAGTATGGAAATGGGATAGTCTATCCATGGATTTCATGGTAGCATTGCCTAAGACTCAACTGAAGTTGACTCCATTTGGGTGATTATCGATAGGTTGACCAAATCTGCCCATTTTATACCAGTGAAGACTACTTATGATGTGACTATGCTTGTAGAGATCTACATTGCCGAGATTGTTAGACTACATGGGGTACCCTCCAGCATGGTTTCAGATAGAGATCTAAAGTACATTTCTCTTTTATGGGGAGCCTTACATGAGGCGTTGGGTACTAAGTTGAGATTGAGTTCGACCTATCACCCTCAAATCGATGGACAAACAGAAAGGACTATTCAAACCTTAGAGGATTTATCGAGAGAGTGTGTGTTGGATGAGCGAGGTAGTTGGGATAATATATTGCCTCTCATTGAGTTCACCTATAACAACAACTATCCTACGAGCATTGGGATGACACTGTACGAGGCTTTGTATGGGCGTAAGTGCCAAACCCCCTTGTGTTGGTATTAGGATGGTGAGGACCTAATTTTGGGGCTATAATTGGTACGAAAGACCACATATAAAGTCCGTTTGATCCAAGAAAGGATGAAGACAATACAAAGCATGCAAAAGAGTTATGTCAACCAATGAAGGAAACCACTAGAGTTTCAAGAGGGTGAACATGTATTTTTGAGAGTGACGCCTGCTAATGGAGTTGGAAGCTAAGGCACTGAAGTCTAAGAAGCTAACTCCTAAATTCATTGGCCCATACCAAGTCCTCCGACGTGTGGGTCTCGTAGCTTATCAGATTGCCTTTCCTTCGAGTCTGGCCAAACTACACGACGTTTTCCACGTGTCACGACTGAGAAGTACATGGTTGATCATTCCCATATTATAATGCCAGATGATATCCAGTTGAATGAGAACTTTTCTTTTGTAGTTCCACCATTGAGCATTGGAGATAAGCACCTACGAGGCAAGGACATCGCCTTGGTCAAGGTGATTTAGGACCAAATGATTGGAGATGCAACTTGGGAATTAGAGGAAAAGATGAGAGAGCTATATCCTAACCTTTTCATGTCTGACTAGTTTCAAGGCCGAAACTATTTTTAAGGGGGTGAGTATTGTAACATCCTCTAAATTTATTATTTAAAATAATTAGGACCTATAAATATATTTTTTTTTCAATATTAATTTAGGTGTGATAATTATTTGCTTTGTTCAACTTATTGTAGTTGATAAAGTTGTTAGTAAGAATTATTTTATGTATATATGTAGATTTTTTTTTATCTTTAGTGCAAGAAGAATTTGGGCTAAGGGTATGTGGCTGGTCTGACCCAACCCATATGAATGAGTAGAAACTTGGGTTAGGAGTTTGTGGCTTCGGTTTTTTATGATCAAGGCTGACAAAAAAAATATATTTTCTCCCTTCTATTCTTTATTCAGGCCTAACACTATTGATCCAATAATCTCCACTTTAAATTTTCCCTAAAGTCCACAAGATTTCTATACTCAGTAATAATAAGCATAAAGGAATATTGAAACCCTAGCCACCATCATCTTCACACCTCCTCTTCTTCGTGCATCAAAAGCTTGGAACTTCTTTTTTCTAGTGAACAAACTTCGTGGGGCTTAGAGCTTTGTACTAGGAAGAAAAATGACCAATGGAAGGGCTTTTCCCCACACAAATTATAGTTAAACCGTTGGTTGGTTGACATGAAATTAATAATTGTGATTACTTACTTTTTGAATTAAAATAATGAAACCCCAATCTTTTGTTTTGAGTTCAATATATAATATACGATTTTTAAGAAGTAAAAGTATGAATTTTTATGTTATATGTGATAAAGTTTTAATTTTTATGATAAATATAAAGTAATGTTTGAACTTTTATGTTATATATGATAAAGTTTTAATTTTTATCACGAATATGAAGTAAAGTTTTAATTTTTATGTTATACATGATAAAGTTTTAATTTATATGATGAATATAAAGTAAAGTATTGATTTTTATGTTATATATGATAAAGTTTAAATTTTTATGACGAATATGAATTAAAGTATCAATTTTTATGATAAAGTTTAAATCTTTATGATGAATATAAAATAAAGTATGAATTTTTATGTTATATATGATAAAGTTTTAATTTTTTTGATAAATCTGAAATAAAGTATGAATTTTTATGTTGTATGTAATAAAGTTTAAACTTTTATGATAAATATGGAATAAAGGTTGAATTTGTATGTTATTTGATGGTGTATATGATATCAAGTTTCGATTTTTATGTGTATGTGGTGAAGGTTATAATATTTATGATTATTTGCCTATGAATTTGTGATACTCATGATAAGGATGTGTGGTATGTGACCTTAGTGATATGTGAATAAGATGATGATTTTAAAAAAATGATTTTGAATGCATATGACATGATTCTTAATGGGCTGTGTGAAAATATATCTCTTTGATAATATATCATCATGTCATGGCATATGCATCTTCGTGGGAGTTGCCTTAGTGGTAGGTTTTTTATCCCCATTGGTGTGGGTGATCTTTCTGTGTGGAAGTTGCCTTAGTGGCAAGTTTATATTCGGATCATATAGTTTTATGAGCATTCATTATGCATATGTGTTTGTTATACAATTTACTGGTTTGCGCATTTTTTCTTTTAATTGGAAGTTTTTACTTTTATATGTTTTGGGTTATTCTTCTATATGTTTAGCTTTGGTTTAATGTGGATGATGGAAAAAACTGACCCTTACAACAACATTTTATGTACCTATGAGTTCGAGGAGATTGAAGAGTAGTTGATGAGTATTAGTGTGCGGTGAACGTTGGATAACATTGGGTTTTTCAAGACAATTTTATAATAATAGAATTGTCGCGATATTTCTAAGTTTATTTTTAATCTTTTTTCACCAACTTTTAAAATGCACTAGAATTCTAAAAATACGGAAGTCGGTTCCCTTTCGTTAGGAATAATTGTTTTTTCTTTGTTTTAGCTTTGAATAAACATTTTCTTAATAATATTAAATAAAAGTGATTGTTACTAATTATTTAAATGAATAAATGTTAGGTATTCTTACTTTAAAAAAATAAATTGTCGTAAATTCTTCTAAGCAATAAGTATTTTTAAGTAACACTTTGGAAAAACAAAATCTAGGGCGTTACATTAAATCTCCCTAACACCTTCTCAATGGAATTGTGTTGAGAAAACTACAATTTATTATTCTTCATGTCATGAGTAATTCTCATGCCCAAAATTTGCTTTGCATGACCCACTGTCGAGATGCTTTCTTGAGCTCATACGAGCTTTTCTTCAATTAACACACAAGTTTCTCTTTTCCTTTGACTTTGAAACCCTCTGGTTGCTCCATATAGATCTCTTCCTCTAAATCGCCATGAAGGAATTCATTTTTCACATCAAGTTATTCAACTTATAGGTTCAAACTTGCTGTTAACCCAAGCATAACTCGAATAGAGGACATCTTCACTATAGGTGAAAAAAATTCTTCAAAGTCAATACCTTTACTCTGATTAAAACCTTTCACAACCAATCTTGTTTTTTGTCTTGGTTGAGAACTATTCTCTTATGCCTTTATCTTGTATACCCATTTGTTCTTGAGTGATTTTCTGTCCTTAGGCAAATTTACCAACTTAAATGTGTGATTCTCATTCAAGGAATTCATCTCTTCTTGCATGACCTTCAACCACTTTTCTTTATCAACACTTTAATAGCCTCCTTGTAGTACTCCGACTCTCCATTATCAGCAATCATCACATACTCATGTGGAAGGAATCTCTGAGAAGGTTGACGTTCTTTAGTAGATCTTCTCAACTCAAACTCAATTACTGACTCAGTTGGAACTTGCTCACCATAGTGAGATACATGATCATCCTTTACTTGTATATCTCCCCCATCAACAAAATTTTCTACATGGAGCTTAGGCGCAACATCAATGTAACTTATGGAATGATTTTTATTTCCCAGCTTTATAAATCTTCAATAGTTTGGTCTTCAAGAAATATCATATTTCGGCTTCTAATAATTTTCTTGTCAATCGGATCCCACAGTCTACAACCAAATTATTTACCACCATAACCGACGAATACACAATGTTTGGATTTTCTATCAAACTTGGATCTGTCATCTCTTGGAACGTGAACAAAACATTTTTGCCACCAAACACTCTCAAATGACGATAAGAGACACATTTCCCTGCCCACACTCTATTTGGAACATCACCATCAAATGGAATAGAAAGAGAAATATTGATCAAATCCCCTATAGTTTTCGTTGCTTCTCCCTTAATCATATGATTATGCTCTCTGCAACCCCATTATGCTGAGGTGTTTTTGGAACTATTTTCTCAAGTCTGATTCCATGTTTTATATAATAATCTTCAAACGGACCTTTATATTCACTAATGTTATCTGATCGTACATATTTCAATTTCCTTCCATTTTCTCTTTCAACACTTGCATGAAAATGCTTGAAGATTCCAAGTACCTGGTATTTAGATTTCAAAGGAAAAACCCACACTTTTCAAGAGTGATCGTTAATAAAAGTAACAAAATATAATGCATCACCAAGAGATTTACTATCCATCATGAAAATATCAGTATGAACTAAATAGAGAACATTTTGCCTCCTATGAGGACTAGTATTATGAAAAGAAACTCTATATTGTTTTCTAGCAAAACAATGAGTGCAAGTTTTTAGAGATGTACCTTTCATAGGAAGGAAACTTTTCTTCGCAAGTATGTTGAGTCATTTCTCGCTCAAGTGACCAAGGCGCATATGCCATAAATCGGAAGAGGCGTCTTCAATTGCATTCACTTTTTCCTTGCATAGCTTCGTAGGCATTCTATAGAGAAAAGTAGAACTTTGCTCCTTTGCAACTATTAGAGACCATTTGGTTGTTTAACATATACCACCACCACCACCAAAGTAAGTGTGATAACCCTCAATATCCAAGGCTTTCAACGAAATCAAATTGAGACGAATATCAGAAACATGTGTAACGTTCTTTAATTGAAGCTTACAAGCAATCCCAGTTTCAACCCAAACATCTCCCATAACAATAATTTTACATACTCTTTTATCTCCCATTTTGACTGTGTCAAAATCACCAAGACTATAAGATGTGAAGAAATCATGTCTTGGGGTAACATGATATGAGGTACCCGAATCAATAATCCAAGTTGAATTCTGACATGAAAGGTTTATGGAATTATCATCACACAATGTAGACATCACTAACAAATGCAACTATTGTTGTATCTTTATTTTTTTTTTCTCTTTGGCTTCATCTCTTTCCCTTGATTGATCTCTCTTAAGAAACCAACAATTTCTTTTTATGTGACCTATTTTGCTTGAATTATAGCATATCACTTCTTTTCTAGTTCCCGACTTGCTTCTTGACCTGCTATAACTTTCTAAATAGTCACGTCTATAGAAGTGTCTAGATTGATTTCTCCCCCTGACTTTGTAACTAGTGCTTCTAAATTTGATTAAGAACCAATCAAACCATGTTTCTTTCTTCGAGATTCTTCATTAAACATGCTCTCTTTAACTGTTGACATTTTTAGCTTTCCACTCGAAGTTGAATCAGTCAATGTCACAACAAGGACTTCCTAGTTATTGGACAAGGAACTCAACAATAACAATGCTTGTAACTCATCATCTAATTTAATATCTATCTTTGTCAACTGATTCACTGTATTCTAAAAAATACTGATATGCTCTACCATTGAATCCCCATGTTTGTATTTCATTTTCACCAGCTTTCGAATCAAGAACGATTTATTTTGCACATTCTTTCATTTATACAACTCTTTTAATTTCCCTCACATCTTGTTAGCATCTATTTTAGTTTCAACATGTGGATATACACTCAAATCCAACCACTGTCTGATCAAGACCACTATCTTTCTATTCATCTTCTTACAGCCAACATCAAATTTATCTTTGGGTTTAGCAGTATCACCTCCAATAGGGTCATACAAATATTACTGTATAACATGTTTTCCATGAAAGTCTTCCAAAATGTGTAATTAGAAAAGTTGAGCTTAATCATATTCGGACATTTATTTTCCTCATCAATTTAAATGCACAAACCAAGCCAACTGAGTTCTAATACCACTTTGTTGAGAAAAACCAGAGATAATTATCTCAATAATGCAAAATATTTTTTCTCCACTTGTTTAGATAAATGACCAAACAAAAAATACAATTCCAGAAAGCAACAACAATTGGTAGAAAAATAAATATGAGACAAACACAATTTTTTAACGTGGAAAACTTTCCACAAATTGAGAGAAATAAAAATCACGAGACTTAGTTTAGTAAAACCTTTCACTATAATAATTTATAGGTACACTAAAATCTTCCTAGTAATACTAGGGAACATCAATCAACAATGGTCATCACCAAAAAGGTGGAAACGAAACAAAATAACAAACAATCTTCCATTAAATTGTGTTTTCAAAGTAACTTTCAGAGAATTTAAAACTACTAATATTATATATTAAAATAACAAACCTCAGTGGTAGAAATAACGTACTAAAATTGTAAATCAAACGGAACAAATTTTCTATACACTATTTACCACCGGAACCTAATTTTTTTCTTCTTCTATCATGATCCTATCGTCATTTTTTCCTGTTTTTTTCTTCTTCCTTTTGCAACACTATTCTTTTCTTTATGTAATATAGGGATTTCAAATCCTTTCTTTTTTTCTTATTTTTTCTTCATCACATAGGCCTAGTCCAATTAAAACACTTTGTTCCTTTTTTTTTCTCTAATAATAATTGTTACAATAATAATAATAGTTAGAGTAACAATACAAATAATAAAATTTGTGGGTTCTACTTTGGATTAAGTCCACCTAACAAATATTTTCAACAAATGGTATCAGGTGGGTGTTTATGTTTGATTTATTGGGATTAGATAGGCTTCAATGTATGTCTGTAGTATTTGTGGTTATACAAATTATTGATGCTTTTGAGCCATTCTATTACATAACAAATCCATTTTTAGAAAGTTATGGTGTTAGTGTTTTCAGGTTGATATGTTCCATGAGGTCGTTTAGATATTTTTTTGCACAAAACTTGCTTTAGTATTTGATTTCGATTTGTTAGATAGAAGTTGTCCAGCAATTTTTGGATTTTTTTTTTCATAAATTCCTTTTTTTTAAATTCGACGCCAAATTGCCACACATTGGAAAAAAGTACTAAAATGTCGTACTTTTTAAATCCAATAGATGATTGTTGGTCGGGTTTGCGACGAGCTGAAGAAATTTTTTTGAAAGCGCAATAGAATGTCGCATCCCCATATACTGGGGTTAAATAAAAATTTCATGTTAGTAATTGGAAAATTGTTTATTTAATAAATTAAAAATAATTATAATATTTTAAAAAACAAAATATTATTAATAAATTAAATTAAATTGAAGAAAAAAATATGGTTTACTAGATGTGTCTAAACAAATAACGTGTTACATTATATTAACAACCGTCTTCTGTTTTACAAATAAATTAGCAACTTAATTATATTTTGTTCACAACTTCCTCATTCTTTTTTTTTCTCTGGATCTAATAAATAAAATAATAATAATAATAATAATAATAATAATTATAAAGTAAATTATATTATAAATTTTCAAAGTAAATACATTACAATGGAAAAAAAATACATCAAAATTGAGTAGATGTGCCAGTAGGGTTTGGACAATGTTTCTTAGTATGACCAGAGACCTTTCATAATCCGCACTTTCTTGGTACTCTTTCTGTAGTGTCCATTTATGTTCTAATGCGTTTGCTTTTTGGCCGACCTTTCTTGACTCTCCACATTAGAGGATTGTGACACCTTAACACCTTCATATTGTGGCCAATATCCTTTGTTTGGTATGGCTTTGAACGTTTCGTCGTAGACTTTTAGTAGCGTTTACACCTTGTACACATCAGGTATAAGGCTCCAACAATCGTGTACATTTAAAATATTTTTCGCTCTTGGGGATTTAAGTAAAGCATCCCAATATGAATTGGTTTAGAAATCACACCAAATTATATATTTGTGGAAAGATATATGCGCGATCCACGTTTGCAACCTTCATCATATCATCATGTGTACTGAACCCCTCAATCAACCCCACAACAACAAATCACGCACCAAACACCGTCTTTATCATCACCTCACCCGCATGCCCCTATAGAAGTTCCATATTATGGTACGTCACCACCACCACATCTACATGAATCTGCAGATATACCAACTCAGTATTATGTTCCTTTAGTGTCAACAATACCAATCTCCGTTCATGCGACATAGAGCGGGATTTTCTATACCAATCTCATGTATAACCCCAAAATTCAAAATTATACGGAGGCAGGTGGTAGTGGTTCTAATCCATATACAAATTATAATGAGTATAATGATCAAAATGAGAATCAACCAGAACAACCCCAACTCGTTCAAAGGGCTAGACGAGTTCGACGACAGCCTAGAGGTGGAACTGGAGGATATTTAGATGGAAATCATTAATTAAAATTTGATGTATTTTTTTTTCAAATTGTGTTTTTTTTTTCTCTTTAATTTAATGTATTTTGTTTCTACAATTTAATGTATTTTATTTTATTAATATAATTTATTTATTTTTATTATTCTATTAACTTTTATTTATTAGATCGCTTTTACTTTTTCAAATTGTGGTATTAACCGTTACTTTTTTAATACGGTGAATCGCTTCGTGAATGAGAAAGGAATACAAAACCGTTTTATATATAACCAATTAGCAAATAAAGTTTGACTCTTTTATTTCCATCTTACACCACACATATTATTTGTATTTAGATTGAGCATTAACAATTCTAAGTGTCTTGGCTTGATCAAATTGCTTTGCCGGCGACATAACATTTGATCTTTTTTAATTTTGTTTCCATGATTTGATTTTAATTGGAAATAAATGGACAATAAAGTAAAATAAATATCGTGATTGATTTTTGCCTCCCTTCACATACGTACGTCTAAAAATGAATGGCTATGTGAAACAGTGAAAGTTTGCACTTTATTTTATAAGTAAGAATTTTGAATTGCTCTTACTTTCCATAGTTGGATTTCTGTTACGATAATAAATTGTTATTTTATACATGTGAATAGATTTGTTCTGTTTTTCTGTAGACCTTCCAAATTTTAGGAACTCGGTTGATTTTTTATTTTGTCTTTATCTTGTTTTTTTTTTTTTTATCAAGTCAGACCAAATCCCTTGCTTATGGGCCAAGTCGGATTCGCAAGACGAATTGGGGGGTTTCTACCCTGCATCCCTGCACCTAAACCTCCCACCTCCCCAATCAACGTAAAAATACAATCTTATCCTTTTAATCATCTATAAAACCTTCAATTTTTTATCTTCTCATTTTTTCACTCTCAATTTCGAAAGTTTAGAAAAAAATTAAATCAACCTTCGAAACTCTCCAAACATTCAAAACAAAAAGTAAGAGCAATCTCGAAAATTTCAAAGTTCCGAACCATAAAATTTTCAGATTTTCGAAAGTTTCGAAGAATTTGAAATTTTCGAAATAGAACATTTCCAAATTTTCGAAAGTTTCGAACAATTCAAAAGTTTCGAAATAGTAATTTTTCAAAATATTCAAAACTTCAGAAAGTTTCGAAATGCAAATTTCTAGAATTTTCAAAACTTATGAAAGTTTAGAGATGCAATTTTCCAGAACTTTCAAAAAAATTGGAATTTCGAAAGTTTCAAACAATTCGAAACTTTCGAAATAGGAAACATAAGTTATAATAGGAAACTTTCGAAATTGGAAAAATGAGTTATAATAAAAAAATTGCGAAATAGAAAAAATGAGTTATAATAGGAAACTTTCAAAATAGGAAAAATGAGTTATAATAGAAAACTTTCGAAATAGGAAACTCTAGAAAGTTATGGTGAATTCTTTAAAATTTCGAAAGAGGGGTGAAAAAATGAGTGGTAAAAAAATTGAAGGTTTTATACATAGTTAAAAGGACAAAATTGCATTTTCATGTTGATTGCAGGGGTGAGAGGTTTAGGTGTGGGGTGCATGGTAGAAACTGCAATTATTAAAAGTTGGTAATTTAATTAATTAATATATAAATAATTTATGCATATAGATGATTCTAAATCATGAGATATGTCACATCATTTAAAATATGTCAAATCAACATTTTTTAGTTAAAAAATTTGAGAGATGAACCAAAATTGTCAGATTTAAAAATAAGAGAATCAATTTTAAGAATTGGTAAAATAGAAAGATCAAAATTGCAATTAAGCCTAAATTTTAACATGGATATTTTTGCTTTTTTTTTCTCTACAGTCGACTTTACAATGCAGTCAACTATATAAACTGTTATATTAAGAGAGAAAATTTTCTCTTTCTTAATCAAATGATGTACAACCTGCATCGTAAAATCGACTATAGAAAATTCAGGTGCGACCCGAAGCCCTTAAATGCCTCAGTTGCCCAGACCTTTGGACGACACTGTTTATTGTTTATAGAGATACTTTCTCAAAATAAAATATAAAGACTTAATTGCACTTTTAATCTATCTATTTTTACCAATTCATAAAATTGGTCCCCCATATTTTAAAATATGACAGTTTTAATCATTCAATATGATTTTTAACTAAAAAATAGCGTGTCATATGATACAATAATATAAAATGATTAACATCCATTAAATCGCAATAAAACACTCTAAAAATTTAACTTTCAACTTCAATTTTTTTCATGTTTGTAGTTTAATTAATAACATATGAATAATTAATGCATATAGATGATTCTATATCATGAAATCATATGCACATCATTTAAAATATTTTAAATCGTTATTTTTTTAATTAAAAAAATATGATGAAGAGACCAAAATTGCCGATTTTTAAAATAGAAGACTTATTCCGTGAATTTGCAAAAATAAATGGACCAAAACTTCAATTAAGTCAAAATATAAATTACGATTACACGACTTCTAATTAAAAACATCTTATCTATATGAAATTAAAAAAAAAAAAAATCAAATTTTATAGAACATATGATTTTCAATAAAAACACTACAACATATTTTATTTAGTGCACATAATGAACTAGCTGAAAATACAAAACAAAAAAAACTACTAAATAACAAAATATTTGCCAGCCAAAAAGTCAGCTAAAATCGTAATGATAATGGCAACATCTTCCAAATATTCATTATTGAGGGTTGAAGACGCATCCGGAGCCTTATTGTCACAATCTTTAACATTTGTAACAACGGTCCAGCCATCATTATTCATGTCACGAAAATTTCCAGCGTTGAAAGAATCTTTAGCATGTGTAAGGGTAAGTAACACATTATTATAGTCCATACTACACGCTGCATAACGTTGTTTCAATTGAGAATCACTAGTGTTCTTTATGAGATTGTGAATAAGTGTGATGGTATCAAAAGCATTCACATGAGCCGAATTAATTAGATTTAATGAAAGGCTATTAAGATCTGCACCATGTGTTGATACACCTGGTATTGAGTTTAAAATAGTTTTACAATTCCAAGGATTTGTGTGTTTTGAACAAATGTCACTTTCTTGGACTATTCTGTCCAAACAAAATGAAGGAACAAAACATAGAAATAGTGCAAGTACTAGGAAAGAAGGTTTAACAAAAGAAGTAACTATGGCCATGATGTTTGTTGATTATTTTCTTTGCTTTGAGGTTGTTTGGAATTTTATGCATCAAAGTTGCACCAATTTATAGACCGAAAAAGTACACATGATTATTATTTTTTTTATTTGTGGAGATTTGGCATGCTAAGCTTTTCCGTTTATGTTGCTCATGTAAAATAATTAATTTAAAATTTGAGTCAAATAAAAAAGTATATAAATAATTATTTTATATCTTTATTTACAATATTATATAATTTTTTATTAATTTCAGGTAATTAGTCATATTTGTTTCATAAATTAATATCCTTATTTTTTTAATGAAATTTCTAAATAATTACTAATAGATGTATAATCCATTTTATTTATTAAATTAAATGTAAATAGTATGACAAATACAAAAATAATATAAAAATAGTAGTTGTTAACACTAAATCTAAACATTTATAATATTAGTATTTCTACCATGCACCCCACACCTAAACCTCTCACTCTGCAATCAACATGAAAATACAATTTTGTCTTTTTAACTATGTATAAAACCTTCAATTTTTTTACCACTCATTTTTTCACCCCCTCTTTCGAAATTTTAAAGAATTCACCATAACTTTTTAGAGTTTCCTATTTCGAAAGTTTCCTTTTTCGAAAGTTTTCTATTATAACTCATTTTTCCTATTTTGAAAGTTTCCTATTATAACTCATTTTTTCTATTTCGAAAATTTCTTATTATAACTTATTTTTCTAATTTCGAAAGTTTCCTATTATAACTTATTTTTCCTATTTTGAAAGTTTCGAATTGTTTGAAACTTTCGAAATTCCAAAATTTTCGAAAGTTTTGAAAGTTCTGATAAATTTCATTTCGAAACTTTTAAAAGTTTCGAAAATTCTAGAAATCTGCATTTCGAAACTTTCGAATTGGTCGAAACTTTTGAAAATCTGGAAATGTTCTATTTCGAATATTTCAAATTCTTTGAAACTTTTGAAAGTTTGAAAATTTTATGGTACAGAACTTTGAAATTTTCAAGATTGCTCTTACTTTTTATTTTGAATGTTTGGAGAGTTTCAAAGGTTAATTTATTTTTTTCTAAACTTTCGAAAATTGGAGTGAAAAAATGAGAAGGTAAAAAATTGAAGGTTTTATAGATGATTAAAAGGATAATATTGTATTTTAACGTTGATTGGAGAGGTGAGAGGTTTAGGTATGGGGGTGCAGGGTAGAAACCTCCGAATTGGGTTGTGTATACCCATATTGCAAAGTCACGTACTTTGGTTTATTTTCAATTGATATATGTAAATATTTGTGAATTCAAACTAATGTAATATAAATGTATTCTTATCAAATTTGATTGAATATCAATCAAGGATCCAAAATTAATGTCAAGGAATAAGGATTTAGATTTGAATTTTATTGGAATTAGTTTTCAATTTTTTCTTAATCAAATCAGGATCACTTTTGTAACAAGTTATTATGATTCTCAATATTATATTGGTCAGAATTGAAATCATATTTTCGAATATATTATTATGTTTATAATTTTAGATATATTACAAAAGTGAATTTGGATTGTTATTAATTTCATTTATTGAATTTGAAATTAAAATTAACTTACGGAGATTTTGTACATAGAGTTTAGTTTTGTGAGAAAAAAGGTACATACAATTTGTTATATATATTTTTGGCTATTTTATATAAAATTAAGGAATATTTGTAGCTTTTATCTCAAAATATTTTAAACTAATTTTTGACAAATCTCATATATTGAGTAATTTTCAACTCTATAAATACTAAAGTCTCACATTAGATAGAAAACATATGTGGGTTTGTTTCACTCACTATATAATGAGTTTCAAACTCTTGTGAAAAGTACACTAAAGTTTGATACATTTTCAAACTTTCTCTTTTCTCCCTTTTCTATTATGCTCGATATATTTCGAGCCACTTCTCCCCTTTCTTTCTGTCCCTTCGATATTTTAGAGCGGTTTTGTACCGTAATCCCTTCGATATTTTAGAGGGGTTTTGAACCGTAATCCTTTAAATTTTTAGAGCGGTTCTTATGCCGTAATTTCGTTGATTTTTGAGTGGTCTTAATGCCACAATCCTTTTAGAGCGGTTTTTATGACATAGTCCTGTCGATTTTTAGTGGTCGTAATACCACTATGAGCGGTATTTGTGTCGTAGTCTTTTAGAGCGGTTTTTTGTGTCGCAGTCCTTTTGGTTTATAAGTGGTCATAGTACCATATAACGAGTGACTTTAATTCTCATATTGAGAGTGGCTTTAACAGCCGTATTGATGGTGTAATTCTAGAACAGTTTTCTAGGGTGCAGTAGAACTCCGCTACAGTTTGTCTAAGTTAATTTATCCTATGGACTTTATGGTTGATAGTCTGTCTTGCACAAATTGGACAGTGCCGCGAAACGTCTTAAAGAGAGAGACCTAGTCCGCGACTCAATCCAGTAATATCTTCAGTGGTATAAATTGATTTTGAAATAGTTTTTGAAACTCAAAAACAACAATTTTAAGACGTTTCTTTTTGTCATGTCGACGTAATAGATTACAAGATATGGTTCTGGTGCTTTTGATTTCAATAAAATATTTCATTAAGGCAAATAGAAAAAGATAAGAAAGATTAACCCGTGAGAGGATAATGATTACCTACCTCTATAAGAATTATATTCTTAATGGACTTGTTGATCATCTGTATGACTACTACAATTCCAACAATACTGTGGACCGCTACTTCAAGTATCAGATGACCGATTACAAATCTGTGGAGGATCACTCCTGTGAAATTTAGAAGATAACTCATGAGATCATCTATTAAGGTACGTCACTCATGGCATGTTTAAATTTTATGTTCAAATTTAATAAAATGTCTCTTCTAGTTACATGTTGTGTGATTTTAATATTTGACATGCTAGACTATGTCATGTGAACAAGGATTTAAAACTTAAGTAACTTAGGCTTATTTCCAAAGTTATCTTTAAATGATTTTGAAAAATGTGATTTTTGTATTCAAGCTTAAATAACAAAGAGTTCACATATATATATAGTTAGATAATTTGAGTTTTTAGATTTATTACACTCTTATATATGTGAATAGGACGTTAACAAGAAATGAAAATTGTTATTTTATCACTTTTATTGACAATAGTTCTAACTATACTTTTGTATATCTAACAAAAAAATAGAAGTGAAGCGTTTGACATGTTTAGGATCTTTGTAACTGAAATTGAAAATCAATTTAGTAGAAAGATTAAGATGTTTCGTTGTGATAGAGGAACCAAGTATGATTCTAGTTTGTTTAATGGGTTTTATAAATTGTATGAAATTATAATGAAACATCTACACCATATTCGCCAAAAATGAATGGTAAAGTTGAAAGAAATAATAGAAATCTTACTGAACTAGATGTTGCTATTATGCTTAACACTAGTGTTGCATCTCATTGGTGGGGGGAAAATTTATTGAATGTTTGTTATGTTTTGTATAGAGTCCCTAAATCTAAAAACAAAACATATCCTTATGAGATTTTGAAGAAAAGACAACCGGACTTGTCTTATTTTCGAACTTGGGGTTGTCTGGCTTATGTCAGAATCTCTGATCCCAAGCGAGTTAAACTCGCCAGTAGAGGCTATGAATGTGTATCCATTGGGTATACAGTAAACAACAAAGGGTATAGGTTTATGACCTTAATGCGTAAGTGATCATAGAGTCAAATGATGTTGACTTCTATGAAAATAAATTCCTTTTCAAATTGAGAAATATTGGGGGCAACGAACGAAGTCACATTCATGTGACGAGGAGCACTGAAAGCAATAAACAAGTCAAAATAGAAACTTGAAGAAGTAAGAGAGTTAGAGTTGCTAAAGATTACGGACCTGATTATTCGGTCTATAAATTAGAAGAGGGTCCTGCAAATCTTCAAGTAGCTTTGTCATCTTTGGATGCAGATTTATGGCAAGAATATAAACGTGAGATGGATTCTCTAGCGTCTAACAAGACTTGGCATTTAGTAGACTTGTCTTCTAGTAGTAAACTGATAGGTTGTAAATGGATTTTGAAAAAGAAAATAAAACCCGATGGAAATGTTGATAAATACAAGGTTCGCCTTGTAGCCAAAGGTTTTAGACAAAGAGAACATATAGATTTCTTCGACATTTTCTCATCGATCACTAGAATTACATCCATTAGGGTACTCATTTCACTAGCTGTTATTCATAACTTGGTGGTACACCAAATGAATGTCAAAACAATTTTTTTAAATGGTGACTTGGAAGAAGAAATTTATATGGAACAACCTGAAGGTTTTGTGATTCATGGGCAAGAAAACAAGATTTGTAAGTTAGATAAATCTCTATATAGTCTTAAACAAGCTCCTAAGTAATGACATAAAAAGTTTGATAACTTGATTATATCGAATGAGTTTAAAGTGAATGAAAGTGACAAATGCATTTATTGCAAATCTGAAAATGGAATTTGCACTATCATATGTCTCTATGTAGACCACCCGCTCATATTTTGGTTCAAACATTCATGCTGTAAAAATTGTGAAATCATTGATATGTAACAACTTTGATATGAAAGACATCGAAGAAGCGAGTGTAATCCTTGGAATAAAGATTCCTAAGTCAGAAAAGGGAATTTCTTTGGATTAGTCTCACAATGTTGAAACGATCCAAAAGAAATACAAATAGTTTGATAGTAAACCTACTTGCACCCCATATGATCCAAGTGTGAAACTTTTCTAGAACACTGGTGAATGCATTAAACAAATTGAATATGTGAGCATCATTGGCAACCTCAGGTATGCCATTTACTATACTAGACCTGGAATTTCCTACGTCGTGGGACTATTGTGAAGGTTTACCAGTAGACCCACTATGGAGCATTGGCACGCTATCGAAAGAGTCACGAGATTCCTAAAAAAGACCATGAGTCTTAGATTACATTATCAAAGATTTGTTGTTGTCTTTGAAGGGTACGATGATACTGATTGAAACATTTTTGCTAGTACAGAGGCGCACCTAAGAGGGAGGGTGAATTAGATGTTTAGAAGTTTTCTGGTTTTTAGAGACTTAGTGGATTATTTTTCTGATTAGGATTAGTGTTTGGAAAAATGTAAATAGCAGAAAAATAAAGAACACAAGAATTTATCCTAGTTTCCCTAACAACCAAGGGTACATCCAGTCCTCTTGCACACCACAAGAGATTTTCCACTATTTATTAGAATAAGTACAAGTTTAACTCTAAGACTTCTGTTACAAACTTCTAACAATCAACCTAAGATAGCACATCACTATCCTAGTTTACAACACTTGAAGAAAGTACACCACTTTCCTCAATTTACACAATAACTTGAATGATTTTTCAACAGTGACTTTGAAAGAAATCAAGAGTGTATAACAATTGAGTACAATGATAACAGTCTAATATAATTTCAAGTACAATAGATAAACCTTTCTCAATGATATGATAATGTAAAATATGTACTTGAAATATGAAAGTAAGACTTTGCATAATTTAAAATTTTTCAAAAGTTTATTCAAAGTTGTTCTAAGATTGATGTAAAAGTTGTTTAGTTAAATCTGAAACTAAGAAGTATTTATACTCCTTATACATCACCTTAGATCAGTGGCAATCGTTCCTAGAGGTTTCATGAACATATACAATGATCCAGATTGAATCTGAACTGAAAAATTGTATTGCTTCGCAGTTGTATTCGGCTACAGCTAAGTGTAGTCGAATACACCTCTGTATCGTTTAGTTTTTATTCAAAAATTCAAGCTTGTATTCGAATACAAATCCTTGTAGTCAAATACAAATGATTGAATTTTGCCATTGACTTGGTTTTGTATTCGGCTACATCATGTTGTAGTCGAATACAAAAGTGCAGTTTTAGCTACTGACTTGGTATTTTTATTCGGCTAAACCATCTTGTAGTCGAATACAAATATGCAATTTTTGCTACTGACCTGAGTTTGTATTCGGCTACAAGATGTTGTAGTCGAATACAACTTTGAATTTTGTCAAAAACTTGATTTTCAAACATTATGCATGCATTTTGACACTTTGAAAATTCTTTTGATGCATATGCTAAAATGGAAGGTTCTCATATGCATTTGAAATATAACAATATTAGATTGCATCAAGTACCTTAAATTATAAGATTTCTAGTATATTGACCATAGTTGACTTGATTGTTGACTTCTTTTTGAGCTTGCAACTTGATCATTTTCCTTGGTCTTTGTCTTCATAAAAAATATAAGTATTTTACAATTTTCTCATATGACTCTAAAGCAACTAGTGGCTATATTTTAGTATAGCTAGTTGTTGACACCTAAATTTTGTCTGCTTTTTATTTTTTTATTTTTTACTTTTTATGAAAAAAGGAAATAATAACTATAATAATAATAATAATAATAAATATATAAATAAATGTGAAGAAATATAAAAATAAAAATAAATAATTAGGGCTATAAACTGTAGAGAATCACGGGTGTTTCCAGTTCTTATTTGCCTCTAATTCCTGTTCAGACTCTTTTCTAAAATATAAAAAAATAAAATAAAATAAAGGTATATAATTGAACGAAAAGAAATAGATTGATAGTCATAAAAATTGGTATAATGATGATGAATTGAATGAAAAGAAACCGAAGAGAAATTGATTGATGGTCATAAAAATCGGTATAATGATGATCAATTGAATGAAAAGAAACCGAAAAGAAACAGATTAATAGTAATAAAAATGGTGATCAATTGAAAATTATTCTCCCGTCTTTTGTAACCTACACCCAAAAATTCTATAAATAATCCATAGCAAGAGTAGAAAAAGGGGAGAGCACTATTGAGCCACAAAAAAAAAAAAACAGAATAATAGGTAAAAGAGGAGCACAAAATCTGATCTTGGGAAAATTAGTCCAGCAAAAACCAATTCAGTAGTAAGGTATAATTTTCTTATTGTGTCTCTAATTTTGTTCTTATTAGTCTTTGTATTGCATCCTTTTAAAAAATGTTCTTTTTTTTCTTTCTCTTTTTCTGTTTATGCAAAAATAAACTCATATGTTAAGCTTTTATTATTCTAAAGATGTATGTTCCTAAAATTATTTTCTTTGCAACATAAAATACTAAAAAAAAAATAACTAATTGATGTTTATAAACCAATCACCAAGAAAATAAATTTCACCCTATTGTAATATAATAGAAAACTCATATCACGTCTTTATCAAATAACTCAAAAAAAATCATAACAACGAATAAATAGTTTTTTCCTTATGATTAGAATTAATGGTCTTTGCCGCTGGATGAAATTCATCATCGCTCGCCGCGCCACATTACTCACCCCCAATTGTAGGGGGTCTTTGTGTCGCGACAGATCCGACAACGCATGAGCAAATCTTTTAACAGGCTGCTTCCCCATC
Organism: Cicer chorassanicum; assembly: GCA_037974735.1. Classification (NCBI taxonomy): domain Eukaryota; kingdom Viridiplantae; phylum Streptophyta; class Magnoliopsida; order Fabales; family Fabaceae; genus Cicer; species Cicer chorassanicum. The sequence goes on from JBBPBP010000001.1 coordinate 38,671,518, forward strand.
GCGTCCATCTGTTTCGTTCACATACCGCCGTGTCACGTTGTTATCTAACAAAAGTCAGTTTTTTCTTTAAAACAAAAATAAAAAGATACAATCCGTGAACAGACATCTCACCTCTTTTTTTTCGTTATTATTATTATTACATTTTTATTTTTAGATACATATATAATAATAATTATAATAAAAAATAATTAAAATAGAGAAACAGTGGAACACCCTTCCTGAGAATCAGACTATAATTGGGGCACCCCTTTTATTCTTATTATATAGAATAAACGAAGTGTGACCCATTCAAACAAAAAATCCCCTTATCAAGAGTAATGATCTGTGTTGACCGACTGAATTCAATTCAAGAAAAATGTTGACTACCTCATGTTAAGGACACTTATTTCAAAAGATCTTAAAAAAAGAACATATGAACTTCAGAGCTTCAAAAGAAAAAATTAGCGCTCAAGAGGATACATTCAATATGAGCCCCAATACCATAAAAAGAATACATTCAAATGTGGCTCTAATCTACATCAATATGGATGGAGAAGACTTATCACTACTTGCACATATTGATGCTTCAAAAAGTATTACATCTAAATGAAGACCCGCTAGGTTGAAAATCCAAAAGGACAACCTAGGCAAAAATTATGGTATAAAAAAATAAAATAATAATAATAATACTCACTAGGTTGAAAACCTGAAAGGACAACCTATGCAAAAATATGGGTACAAAATATTAATAATAATAATAATAATAATAATAATAATAATAATAATAATAATAACAAATACCTGCTTGGTTGAAAACCTAAAAGGGCAACCTAGGCAAAAATTAGGTACAAAAATGAGTAAAGATCCACTAGGCTGAAAATCCGAAAGGACAACCTCGAAAAAAGTTAGGATACAAAGTCGAAAAAAGACCTGCTAGGTCAAAAACTTGAAGGGGCGACCTAGGCGAAAATGAACGAAGACCTGTTAGGTCAAAAACCTAGAAGGGCGACCTAGGCAAAAATTATGGCCACAAAAAAAAAATAGATTGAAGAAGTGATAAAGGAAAATGAGCAAATAATATGGCTTACACAGATCAAAGTTGAAGCAATATATTTCGAAAGGTTGTGAAGATAAATTGGGGCAAATCATATCCTCTAAAGTGGATTAATAACGCGATTGAAATGATGGTACGATTTATTAGCACACTTCTTTTATGAAATATTAATAATAAATCGGGTCATTTACCCATATGAGATCACCTTATCTTCGAAGTTGTGCATATTTTTCATCCATGAATCCAAATATCATGTTCGTAAGGAGGTGAAAGAAATAAAAAAAATGGTAAAAATGTTGATTGAAAAAATTGAAAAAAATAAGATGAAAATGAAGGAAAATGTTCCTTCATCAAATGCATTCATGACATTTCATATTTTCAATAGTATATAAATTTAAAGTCGGGACTACTGACCCGCACACTCTAATTTAAAGTCGGGATGACTAACCCACACCCTCTGATTTAAAACCCAAGATGATTCTCCGTTACCTCTCATCGATATTCTGGTTGACAATGTGGCCTGCAATTCGCTATTCTCTTTTATGAATATTTTCTCTGGGTATAATCAAATTAAGATGACAGCCGAAGATATGGAAAAAAAAATGACTTTCATCACCCCTTAGGGAACATTTTGTTACAAAGTAATGCCTTTTGGTCTAAGGGCGACCTACCAAAGAGCTATGGTAACCCTATTCCATGGCATGGTTCATAAAGAGGTAGAAGTTTATGATCTAAAGAAATTCTTTGAAAGAGGTAGAAAGTTTAAGCTAAAGCTTAATCCCTCCAAGTGCACTTTCGGCGTGAGTTTGGGAAAATTATTGGGATTTTGTGGTTAGTCATAAAGGAATAGAGATCGACCACGATAAGGTTCATGCCACTTTAGAAATGCCCACCCAAGTACAGAAAGAGAAGTTAGCGTTTTATTTAGGGAGACTAAATTATATTTCCATATTTATATTACAACTAACCACCACTTATGAACCAGTCTTTAAACTTTTACGGAAAAATCAAATAGTTGTGGTAAACGAAGAATGCCAAAACGCATTTGAGAAAATCCGACAGTACTGGTAGAAGGCTCCAATTCTAGTCCCCCCCAGTTCCGAGCTGACGCTTGATTATGTATCTTACAGTCCTCGATAGGTCCATGGGATGTGTGTTTGGGCAACACAATGAAACACGAAAAAAGGAGCGTCATTTTCAATTTGAGTAAAAAATTTATAGATGTTAGAACGTACTTGTTGTGCCTTAGCATGAGCGGCCCATCGCTTAAGGCAATACATGATTTGCCATACGACTTGCTTGATATCCAAGATGGATCCAATCAAGTACAGTTTCAAAAAGTCTGCTCTCACAGGGTGAATTGCTCGCTGACAGGTGATGTTATCAAAATATGATATTACCTATGTTACTTAGAAAGCCATCAAAGGGAGTGCCTTGATAGATTATCTGGCTAATCAACCTGGGGATGATTATCAGGTAATGCAATGTGAATTCCCAAATGAAAGCATCATGGTTTTGTTTGAAGAATGTGATAATGGAAGTTCATACCTATTGTAATATAACAGAAAACTCATATCACGTCTTTATCAAATAACTCCAAAAAATCATAACAACGAATAAATAGTTTTTTCCTTAAGATTAGAATTAATGGTCTCTGCCACTGGATGAAATTCATCATCCTTAGCCCCCAATTGTTGGTGGCCTTTGTGTCACGAAAGATCCGACAATGCACGAGCAAATCCTTTAACAGGCTGCTTCACTGTCGCGTTTACCGTCGCGTCCATCTGTTTCATTCACATACTGTCGCGTCACGTTGTTATCTAACAAAAATCAATTTTTTCTTTAAAACAAAAATAAAAAGATACAATCTGTGAACTAACATCTCACTTCTCTTTTTTCGTTATTATTATTATTATTACATTTTTATTTTTAGATACGTATATAATAATTATTATAATAAAAAAAACTAATTAAAATAGTTATAATAAAAATCGAACAACACATAAATATTTTCTACCCAAGAACTACGTGTGTTTTGATTTCCCTATTGCACATGAAGATACGTAGGATCATGGTTTTTCCCTTGTCAAACCAAATTTATAAATAAATAAAAAATTTCCTTCTTTTATTAATGTAAATAATTTATTTTCTTTTTTTATTATTTTTTAGGGGGTAAAATAAATAATTAAATAAATAAATAATTTGTATACAATTAATTATAAGGTAACCGTTTTAAAGGACGATGTAGGATAATATTACTTTCCCTATTCGCAATTGACTCCCGAATCCATTTTTTTGGTTCAAGAATTTTATTTTAGGTTTTATTTAATTTTCCCTTTTAAAAAAAAAAAAATTGGTGGCGACTCCTTTTTCGCGGACAAACCGGACGCGACACTAGTGATTTTGTATCTTGGAAATCGAATAACAGAAGATATTGGTTCAGTCCACTATGGAGTCTGAAATGATAACATTAGCTACTACTAGTGAAGAAGCGAGCTCGTTGAGATGCTTGTTAGTTGAGATCCCTTTGTGGTATAAACCTATATCAGTTGTGTTGATCCACTGTGATAGTACCGCAACTATTGCAAACATTGATAATCGTTATTACAACGGTAAGAGACGCAATATTTATCATAAGCATAGCGTTGTTAGAGAGTTACTTTCTAAAGGAGTTGTTATAGTTGATCATGTACGCTGGAGAAAATTTAGCAGATCCTTTGATGAAAGGGTTAGCTAGAGAGAAAGTCCTAAATACATCCAAAATGATGGGACTAATGTCTATAGAGTCACTCATTATGGTAGATCCCTAGAATTAGGTTCACTAAATAATAACAAGTCGTGAAGTGATATGAGATGAACATGCTATCATAAATCAAAGAAGCATGAATCCTTAAGCAATGATAGGATAAGGTAATAGAAACTCTTAATGAGATTTATACTCTATGTGGAGTGGAGTACCTAGCTACAAGAGTACTCTTGATAGACTTACCTATGTGAATATGGAAGTGGGGCCGCTTCCTATGGAATTTTAACTCAGAATTCCAACAACGTTCACTATACTGGGATAGACGTGTAGGGCAATTAATGCAAAGATTTTAAGAATACACCCTATGAAAAGGTTTTGTATGGGTTTGATATTGGAGATAGAGTTCAAGACTACGAGTCACTCTTGTTGAATCTGAATCTTATTTATTATGCAAAGGTTCAAGTCAGGAGACACCTTTGTTTATACACGATCTTATAAAAGTGTTTAATGCTATTTCAAAAGGAAAAAAAAAATTAAATTCAAGTGGGGGATTGTTAGAACAAAAGTATGTTAGTGTTTAAATTTAAGAATTGTTGTAGTCTCACATTGGAAAAATCTCATATATTAAGCAGCTTTCAACTCTATAAATACTAAAGTCCCACATTGGATAGAAAACATATGTGGGTTTGCTTCCATCACTATATAATGAGTTTCAAACTCTTGGAAAAGTACAACAAAGTTGGATGCATTTTTCAACTTTCACTTTTCTCCCTTTTCTATTATGCTCGATATATTTCTGAGCCACTTCTCCCATTTCTGTCCCTTCGATATTTTAGAGCGGTTTTGTATCGTAGTCCTTTCGATTTTTAGAGCGATTGTTATGTCGTAGTTCCGTCGACTTTTGAGTGGTCTTAATACCACTATCCTTTTAGAGCGGTTTTTATGTCGGCGTCCTGTCGATTTTTAGTGGTCCTCGTACCACTATGAGCGGTTTTGTGTGCTGTAATCTTTCAGAGCAGTTTTTTGTGTCGTAGTCCTTTATGATTTATGAGTGGTCATAGTACCATATTACGTGTGACTTTAATCATGATATTGAGAGTGGCTTTAACCGCCATATTGAGGGTGTAATTCTAGAACCGTTTTCTACGATGCGGTAGAACTCCAATATAGTTTGTCTAGGTTGTTTTATCCTATTGGCTTCATGGTTGATAGTCTGCTTTGCACAATTTGGGCAGTGTTGCGAAACGTCTTAAAGAGAGCGACCTAGTCTGCGACTCAACCCAGTAATATCTTCGGTGGCATAAATTAATTTTAAGATTCAAGTTTTATTTAATTTAAAATTGAATATATGACTTATAACATCATTATAATGTTATTATTATTTAAATTTTATACAATAATATTTTCATCATGCTTTTCGGTTATGCTAATTTTTTTTTGCTTATGAGTTTGTATTCACGTTAAGAGATGTCAATTAGTCTTGTGACTATTAAGCATCATCATAAAGATATTCAACCTTTATTTATGGATAGTGTCTTGTAAATTTAAGATATATTCTATTTATTTTAATAAATTAATTTGTGTAGTAATTTTGGTACAGTTGATTGAAATAACAAGTTGCATAAATTAACTTTTGCTGCGTAGATTTAACTCAACTAAAATTAACTGTAAATTATTAAATTTTCTAATAACTATCGTTGAATCAGTTGAAGCAACAAACTGTACAAAGCAATCTCCGTTGCATAGATTTGATTCAATGAGAATTACAAATGATATAGTATAGAATTATTCAAGCAAACTATTATGGTCGGCAAAAATATAGACACAATTTGACCGGATTATTTCATACATGTGATGATAAATATGTGGTGATTATTAAGTTTTTCCATGTAGATAATGAAGATGTTAAAAGATACCCATTATTTGACATAGCTAAATACCAATATGTGATCGTTGCATTGACAGTACTGCTTGCAATAAATTTATGTAGTCAAAAGATTGCAGATTAATGATGCGTTTGATATTTTGTTTGAGTCTTTTACAAATAAGAATAAATTGTACATGTTCCTAAAATTAATTTTTGATGTGCTTATTAATGTTGTGTGTGTAAATCCTTGCAATTATTTAATTGGGTTTAATCTACACCAATATATGATGGTGAACATACGAAGATTGTAAGAATTTGTTGTTTAAAATTGTTAATTCTTGAAGTGATTGAAGTATCTACACTAGTGTCTATTTCTTGAAGTCAAATAAGTTGTTGGTGTTTGATTACTAGAACAAAAATACCACTAGTAGGTGATGTCATTGTCTAAAGACTTTATATTAATATTGCACTTGGTATTTTGTTGAACACATCTTGCTATTTTTGTTTTGTTCAAGCTAATAGAGTATCTGCTTGAATTATTATTATTATTTATACCGTAAAAGTTAATAACTTTTAGGATAAATAAGAACTTAAATATTATTTTTGGATCTAGAACTTATATAAGGATAGAAAAACTTTCGTTATCTTACAATTTAGAATTTCTAAAAGGTGTTATTAAAGCAATAATGTGAAACTAAACACTCATTGGAAAGCTAATATTTCATTAAGATTATTAGACAAATAAAACATAAAGAGCACATTATGTAAATAGTTGATCTTACAAATACGCTGAAATTTTGACTATTAGATAACTTAATCAAAATTTTAACATTTGGTATTCTCTTTGCACAATTAAATTGTAGATCTTAAAGTTAGAAATAATTATTTAAATAAGATTATTTCATAAGGTGTGCAAGAAAGAAAATTGAGAAGCAAGAGAAAATAAAATAATGTTCATTTGGAAAATAAATCAAAAGATAAGGACAAATAAAAAAAAATTAAGAAAATAAAATATGATGACAAATATCTACTGATGTAAGATTTTGAGTTTTTGTATTGGATTGCCATTACATGCTTAGAATTATATTTAAAAGACAATTTAATTGAATTATTATTTTGATAAAAATAATTATTTCAATCTCTCTTTGAAGAAATCAAATTAATTTTTGAATTTGAAATGACTGATTTATTTTGTCTTTTAAATTTATATATGTTATATTCAATTTAGTCATAACTAATAACTAATGACATTCTATGATTGCTAAAAACTTTTAAGAGGATAAATTTTTGTCCCAATTTTTTGAAAACAATATATATATTTAGTTGTTTGAGGATATTGAGTTTGGGGAGAGATTTGGTCAAAAGAACAAAATTGATTGAGGAAGAATTGGTTTTAAAATCAATTCATATAGTTGCTATCAATGTAACAAATTTAGATCCTCACAAGGATATTATGTTCTTCCTCTCAATCAAGTTAAGGAAATTATTTGTGAAGATCAAACCCAACACCTTTAAGAACTCTAGCATTAGGCATCGAAAATGATGGACGGAAAACAAAACTTCTATTTGTATTTTTAAAATATCTATTAGACAGGCATGTCGCTTGTTGCCCTTATGATATTTTGCAACTACCTAAGATGAAAGTCAATATGGTGTTTCTAAATGTCAACATTTATGAAACTATGTCAATAGACACAAAAGAAATGATTTGCAATATTGATGTAATCCATCTTTGAATTAATGAATAAATATCATTAATGATACCACAAAGTCTCATATGGCAATTATCTCATTTGACTTTGAGATAAGTATTATGAAGAATTGAGGGCGTAACAAGGTCAATGGGAGTAAATTTATATTCATGACTTAATATGTAAACTATGTTTTATTTAATAAGCAGTGACATAAACTTATTGCACAACTCAGAAATCTCTAAAGAGAAGTTTAGTGACAAAAGATTTTGGACGCCTTTTTGTATTAGGTATTATGATATTTAGAGATTATTCTCAAAGTCTCGTTGAATTATCACTAAACAACTATATCAATAAAGTTACAAGTAAAATTGACATGAAAGATAAATTAAAAGATATCGCAATCACTAAAGGGAGACTATTTTAGTGTCAAATTTTGTTCAAAAGAAAATCTGGAAATTTAAGAAATTAAGTATTTCCATATGTTTTAATTGTGAGGAGTCTTATGTGTTAGCTATTGGGCTTATTTTCTATGTGGAGAAATATCCAAATATTATAGTCCATGTGTCTCACTTATTTAAGTGGAGAGTGCTCTAATTAGGATTGTAAGAGAGAGATTATTTTGAAAGGAAAGACAACCACCAAAAGAGAAAAGAGAAGAGTAAACCTTATTCCCAAGTTTGTTAAATCAGTCTCAGAAAAATATCGATTAGCATTTTTTAACCGTTGGATCGGGCTGAGTTTTGGACAGCAGGTTTGCATTATTCAGGTCTTCGTTTTCAACGGTCGGATCGGTAAAACAACGTCTGAAGATAGAGAAATCGTGCTCACACAACAGCAGGTTTCTTTATGTTTTTTTTCTTCTTGCTTTTCTTTTGTAGGCTTTAGTGCTTTGTTATTTTGGCTAGTTGTAGGCACACTTTTTGCATCATTTTGAGACTCTCTTGTACCCTTATTTGATTATAGTGGATGGATCTATTTCTTTGGTCTGGACAACCCGTTGTTTTTACCCTTGCTTTGAGGGGTTTTCACGTTAAACTATTGGTGTTCTTTACGCTCTTTCATTTTGATTAATTTGTTGCCATATATTTGTTTTTGCTCCTCACGGGTTCTTGCAAGTTAGGGAAATTTTATACCTGCTGCATATTACTTGTTATTGTGTTTCTGTGTTTTACTCCCCATTAGAGTGGCATTAGAGCTCTTGGTTAAAGGGTTATTTGACTTGCTTGAAGGATGGAGGCATATATGAATATAAAGATGGTATGCTTGAATGGTACTAATTACCATTTGTGGAAAGGCAAGATAAAAGATTTGTTATTTGTGAAGAAAATGCGTCTTCCTATTTTTAGTTCTAAAAAGTCAGATGATAAATCTACGGAAGAATGGGATTTTGAACATCATCAGGTATGTGGTTTTGTTAGGCAATATGTAAAAGATAATGTTTATAATCATATTGCTAATGAGACAAATGCAAAAACTATGTGGGATAAGATATAGACTTTATTTGCCTCTAAATCAGGGAATAATAAATCTTCTTATTGTATAGTTTCATAAGTTTGAACTATAAGTATGGAACAATTATTTCAGACCACTTGAGTGAATTTCAGGGGATCCTTGATCAAATGTCTAGAATGGGTATCAAGTTTAACGATGAGCTATTGGGACTATTTTTACGGTTATCTTTACCAGAGTCTTGGGAGACATTTCGGGTTTCTATAACGAATTCAGCTCCTAATGGTATTGTTTCTTTGGAAACGGCTAAGGGTGGTGTTTTGAATGAGGAGGTGAAAAGGAAGGCACAACGTTCTTCATCTCTATCTCAAGTTCTTGTCACTGAAAATAGGGGAGAAGTCAGAAAAAAGAACCGAAGGGTGGTAGAGAAAATAGCAGAAGCAATTCCAAGTCTAGATACAAAAATGTGGAGTGTCATTATTGTCATAGAACAGGGCACATACAGAAGAATTGTTTTCTGTGAAAAAAAGAGAATAAAGGCAAGAAAGGTAAGCAGAAACAAATGGGTCGTGATAATGATAATGATGATGACCGTGTTACTACTGCTACTAGCAATCTTGTCATTCTCCGTGACTATGAGTCAATTAATCTTGTATCTGATGAGAGCATGTGGATAATTGATAGTGGTGCTACACTACATGTTACACCGAGGAAGGAGTTCTTCACATCTTATACTTCAGGTGACTTTAGAGTTCTAAAGATGGGGTAATGATGGTGTATCTAAGGTAATTGGTGTTGGTGATGTATGCTTGCAAACCAACATGGGAATGCTCCAGATGTTCGCTTCAATTTGATCTCTGTGCATATGCTTGATGAAAGTGGTTTTGATAATCATTTTGCTTCTGGAAAGTGGAAACTCAATAAAGGTAACTTGGTTGTGGCTAGAGGGGAGAAAATTAGTAAACTGTATTGGACAAAAGTTTTGGTTGCAAAAGACAATGTGAATGTCCTGGATATGGAATCATCTTTGTTGCACTAAAGGCTTAGCCATATCGGTGAAAAGGGGTTAAATTGCTTAGCTAGAAATGATGTGCTTCCAGGATTGAAGAATATAGATTTGGAGAAATGTTCTCATTGCATAATTGGTAAACAAACTAGCATATCCTTCAAAAGGCATCCTCCCTCTAGAAAGTCAAAGTTACTTTAGTTGGTGCATTTTGTCGTTTGTGGCCCTTTAAAGGTAAAATCTTTTAATGGTGCACTTTATTTTGTAACTCTTATTGATGATTGTTCTAGGAAACTATGGGTTTATGTGCTGAAGACAAAAGACCATGTGTTGGAGAAATTCAAATAATTTCATGCTTTGGTTGAGAGGCAGACAAGCAAGAAGCTGAAACGTGTTTGTACTGACAACGGTGGTGAGTATTGCAAACAGCAGGGTATAGCACATGAAAAGACGCCTCCTAAAACTCCTCAGCTGAATGGTTTAGCAGAGATGATGAATCGAACACTTGTTGAGAGAGTGAGGTCTATGCTCTCTGAAGCTAAGTTGCCTAAACATTATTGGGGTGAGGCACTGTACACGGCGGTGCATGTTATTAATCTTACTCCTACTATCTCTTTAAATAGTGGGGTACCAGACAAGGTATGGTTTGGAAAGAATGTCAAGTATGATCATTTGAGAGTCTTTGGTTGCAAGGCTTTTGTGCATGTTCCGAATGATGAAAGATCCAAGTTGGATGCAAAGTCAAAGCAATGTATATTCATTGGTTATGGTGAGGATGAATTTGGCTACAAGTTGTATGATCCTATAAACAAAAAGGTTATCAGAAGTCGTGATGTATTGTTCATGGAAAACCAAACTATTAAAGACATTGATAAGGTGGGGAAGACTACATCTGAGAGAGATAACGTCTTAGTTGATGGTGATCCAGTTCGGTCACCTGTTTCTGATTTGGATACTACTGATGGTAATGTTTAGAATGATGAGCCACATGATTATGTTGATGATCATCGACTTAGAGATGAGGTAAATATTCCAACTAGTGAAGGTCATGAGTTGTCACACGATGAGAACCTTAGTGATGCTTTTGAATCATCTCTAACCCAACTCAGGAGGTCTAAGAGGCAGAGACAACCATCTACAAGGTATATTTTTTTATGAGTATGTGAATTTGACTGATGAAGGGGAACCTGAGTGGTTTCGAAAGGCCATGGAGAGTGAAGAAAGTCAAAAGTGGTTGGATGCAATGCATGATGAGATGAAATCCTTGCATGATAATCACACTTATGATTTGGTGAAGTTGTCCAAAGGCATAAGGGTTTTGGAAAACAAGTGGATCTCTAGAGTGAAACTTGAGAGTAACTCAAATTCTCCGAGGTATAAAGCCAGATTATTTGTGAAAGGTTTCTGTCAAAGAAAGGTGTTGATTTTAATGTGATTTTCTCACCTGTGGTAAAAATGTCATCAATTAGAACCGTGTTGAGTTTGGCAGTTACTCTTGACTTAGAGGTAGAGCAAATGGATGTAAAAACGGCTTTCCTTCATGGTGATTTGGAGAAAGAGATTTACATGAAGCAACCTGATGGTTTTCTTGTTGAAGGCAAGGAAGACTATGTGTGTAGACTAAGAAAGAGTTTATACGGTTAGAAGCAAGCTCCAAGGCAATGGTACAAAAAGTTTGAGTCCATTATGTGTGACCAAGGATACATGAAGACTACTTCTGACCATTGTGTATTTGTTAGAAAATTTTCTAACTATGATTTCATTATCCTGTTATTCTATGTTGATGACATACTTATTGTTGGAAAAAATATTTCCAAGATTGACAAGTTAAAGAAGCAATTGGGCGAGTCTTTTGCCATGAAAGACATAGGAGCAGTTAAATAGATTCTTGGCATAAGAATCATGCGTGACAGAAAGGAGAAGAAACTTTGGATGTCACAAGAACACTATATTGAGAGAGTCTTGCTAAGGTTTCAGATGGAAAACTCCAAGGCTATAAGTACTCCTTCTACTACTCATTTTAAGTTGAGTTCAAAACAAAGTTCTTCTAGTGAAGATGAGAAAAGAGACATGGAACGAGTTCCTTATGCTTCTGTTGTGGGTAGTTTGATGTATGCAATGGTGTGCACAAGACCAGATATTGTGCATGTTGTTGGTACAGTCAATAGATTTTTATCAAATCTAGGTAGAGAGCATTGGAATGTTGTAAAATGGATTTTGAGGTATCTTCATGGTACTACATGTATGAGGCTTTGTTTTGGAGATGACAAATCTATTTTGGTGGGGTACTCCGACTCAGATATGGCTGGAGATATTGACTCGAGAAAGTCAACTTCAGGCTACATGATTAAATTTGCAATTGGAGTTGCGGCTTGGCAGTGCAGATTACCTAAATGTGTAGTATTGTCTACAAATGAGGCAGAGTTCATTGCCATTATCGAAGCATGCAAAGAGTTGATTTAGTTGAATAAATTCTTGCAGGAGCTTAGGTTTATTCAAGACAAATATGTATTATTTGTCGATAGTCAAAGTGCTATTCATCTTGGTATGAATTCGACGTTTCATAATCGGTCCAAACACATTGATGTGAGGTATCATTAGATACGTGATGTTTTGGAAGCTAAGTTGTTGGAGTTGGCTAAAGTTCATACTAATTATAATGGTTCTGATATGATGACTAAAGCATTACCAAGAGGGAAGTTTGAAACTTGTTGTGATATCACCGGTTTGGCGATTATCTCTACATAGTTGTGAGGGGGAGATGGGTTGGGTATTGGGCTCCAACTACGCGAAAAAATGCATTTTACAGCGCTTTTTCAAAAAAATAAATGTTGTAGTATCTAGCACTGTAAAAAGATACAACAACGCTTTTTAAAATAAAAAAGCGTTGTAAAATAGGTGGATATATTGCGCGTTTGTTATACTCATTTTACAGCGCTTTTTTGAAAAGGCGCTGTAAATCCCTGCAACAAACACGCTGCTTGTTCTTATGCACATTTTACAGCGCTTGTTCAAAAAAGCGTTGTAATAGGTGTTTTCAATAGATGCATTATTATGCACCTATTATAGGGTTTTTTAAAAAAGCACTGTAGTAGGTGTTTTCAATAAATGCATTATTATGCACCTATTACAGCGCTTTTTCAAAAAACGATATAGTAGGTGCATTCAATAGATGCATTATTATGCACCTATTACAGCGTTTTTTTAAAAACGCTAGGTGCATTCAATAGATGCATTATTATGCACCTATTACAACGTTTTTTCAAAAAGCGTTGTAGTAGGTACATTCAATAGATGCATTATTATGCACCTATTACAGTGTTTTTTAAAAAAAAGTGTTGTAGTAGTTGCATTCAATAGATACATTATTATGCACCTATTACAACGCTTTTTCAAAAAAGCGTTGTAGTAGGTGCGTTCAATAGATGCATTATTATGCACCTATTACAGCGCTTTTTTGAAAAAGCGTTGTAATAGGTGCATCCAATAGATGCATTAGAATGCACCTATTACAGCGCTTTTTTGAAAAAGCGCTGTAATAGGTGCATTCTAATGGACGTTTTACAGCGTTTTTTCAAAAAAGCGCCGTAATAGGTGTTTTCTTATTTTAGTTTTATTAAAAACGCTGTAAATGGAATTTTTAAAAAGCGCTTTTTGATTTTTTATGGCATTTTTTTAGAAAGCGCTGTCTTTTAATTTTTTTTCCTAAATCATTTTCATCCAGAATCATTTCACAATGAGTTCATACAATCATTTCACAATCAATACACAATAATATAACTATATAACTTTATAATTTAACTATCATTTCACAATCTTTACATTACACAATCAGTTCACAATAAATTACAGCACAGAACATATTCATATACATATTCACATATAGAGAAAGGTCTAAATATTGTAGCTCATGTGTGTCACTTATTTAAGTGGAGAGTCGTCTAATTAGGGTTGTAAGAGAGAGACTATTTTGAAAGGAAAGACAACCACCAAAAGAGAAAAGAGAAGAGTAAAGATTTTTGAAATGACCAAAGACATATTTAAACCATTTGAAATTAACTCAATTATTAATGTTAAAATATTAACATTAACAAGACTTCAACAATAGCTCACATATTACTACAAGGATAATATAATTTAAACTGCCTTAAAAATTGCTCAAATAATTTATAATATTTTATAAATGAGCATTATAATAACAACCAAAGTTAATAATCCAAATCAATAATATATGGCATGAGAATCTAGAAAATTAAGCATAAATAATTATGCAATTATAAAAATTTAATAGAAAAAATATTTTACATGTGTTACCTATACTATAAACTAGAATTTTACATAGAAAATTTCAAACTCAAATAATGAGAGTATTTGATTTTAAATAGTAAACGATTCTCTTTAAATACAATCA
>JBBPBP010000001.1:38687611-38712377 GCA_037974735.1 Cicer chorassanicum
ATATTATAATGTTAGCCTTGAACAAGTAAACGGATATTCATTTATAAACGTAATGGACTAATATTCATGACAAAAAATAAACAATAAATACATGCTGCTTTTTCTTATATACTTCCTAAAGAAGCAACCTCAAATTTTAGTCAATATTATAAATAAAAGTTAACTATTTTTAACTCATCTAATACTAATATTCCTAATATACCTTTATTATAATAAAAAATATTTAATATCAATAATTAAATGTTTAACATTCAAATAAACTATTTAATTAATTTGGATTATATTTTATATAAAACTTAAAAAAATAATTACACTTAAGTAATTTTTTTAATAACGATAAAAATAGTTTTTTTTATTATAATAGTGATAAGGGGTATAAGACCAAAATTCTCCGAATATTTTATAATTATTAGATCCAGAGAGAGTAATAAAAAAAAGAAAAGGAAATGAAGGCGCCATTTTCTATAATTCGTAGTGTATGCTGCTGTGGGAGGAGAATACATCTGAAACAACCGGGAATGCTAGATGCATTTACATGAAAACATAAATGTGATCCATTGTTATCATTGGATGAAAATTTCTGGTCCAACTTTGCCAAATTCTTTATCAGGCATAGTCAAGCATACATGAATTTAAGCGAGGACTGAAAAGGAAATTGATTCTTCTCTTTTCATTTTCCTTTTCGATCCTACATCTTCACAAAACAACACTATTACATGTAATCAAGGCCCGTCACTTGTAGACTTTGACCTGAAAACACATGCACTTCTTTTTTTTTTTTTCTTTCTTTTTTAGGGGGGTACATTCCATCTGGATCTTTTCAATCAACTATTTACACACATAACGACAGCTTATACCTACTCATATGTGAAGCTAGCCCTTTCTTTGCGTAGGTCACATTTATAGTACCCTCTCTAGTCTGTCTCTGGCCAAATGATACAGGTCAGGACTAGTTTATGCATGTAGTAATAATAATACAAGTGCTACAAACAGTAAAGATGTCCGTTTAACAGTCTCAAGACAGCCTGCGGAAGCTGCAAAAACAGGATAAATACTATTAGTCTAAATAAAACAATATTTCATGGTCATATTATCTACATACAATGAGTTATCAGATGCTCTCAGAACTTAAACAATCATTCTGTTCATTAAGCAGGGTTGCATGTATAGTTAGTTAATATTCAAATTCAATGTTATCCACTAGTTCAAACTTCCAAAAGCTCTGGAAATCAAGAATGGTATAACTAAACATGGGAAGAACATATGAGCGGAAAGATTATAACTTAATAGTTGGAATGGAAACTTTTAGTTAATACTAAAGTATTGGCAGCCTCCAAGAACATGTTGACCGGAGGAAAGCAAAATCAAGAGAAAAAAACACAGATGAAGTAGCAGAGTCAGTAACAGTTACTAAACCGTAGTAATTAGTTAATTCGTGGTTTGATATTGTAGATAATTAGAAGCAATAAGATGCGTTGCCTAAAAAGAAAAGGGTCATGCTAACAAGTGCCCTAAGTGCACTTATTAAGGAAGAAACCAAAATTAGAAATTTTGCATTGAAAAAGACAAAGTTTAAGCTTTTAAAAATTTGAAAACACAATTTCCAATACATTTTCATTATAAAATTACTATTTTTAGTTGCTTAACAGGGCACTTGTTAGCATTTCCAAAAAGAAAAAAGGGAATTGAGAGAGAGGATCATCTGGTCATTTTGTGAGAATTGGAGCCTTCTGTATTGGGAGGTCCAGTATTGTAACCAAGGGTATTTTTCCTTTTCATTTCTAATAAGATATCAGCTCCTATCAGAGTGCTCATGAAGATGTGAAATAATCCCTTTTTGGACGCATGTGAAGAAGGTAAGAATTTGGAGCAATACAAATGTGAAGTTTCCTCCTTTCCAACTTCACTTTAAAGATGAATCTCATCATGCTAACCATTTCTAATTACTTAATAAACTACAAGTAAACTCAACAAAACTCAATATCAGGATATATGAAGAATAGTAATACGTTGTCTCTAATTTAGGATTAACTAATTATTACCAATCATTAAGCATACTCACATGAAGCTGGTGATGGCCCATGAAAGAGTGTGTTTGAATGCTCGGCTGATGGTTCAATCTTAGTATGGGGTTCATTATGTGCAAAAGCTACATTTGATAAAGGACTCAAAGCAGGAACTGAATAAGAGACATGTGTTGGGGCTCCAACGGAGGACTTTGGTGAGGCAACAGGATTGTGTGGAGTAATAGTAGGGGAAACTGCAGGTGTTAGATGAACCTGTTTCTGAGCTTTCTGGGTAGACCTCTTTCTATAATACCCAAATTGACAATTAGGAGGCTGAGCGTGATAACTTCGCCTTGGAGCAGGCACACTTCTTGCAGTATTAGGAGAACCAACATTAGGTGGAGTTGCACCTTCCTCAGTTTCAGGTGCAGGTGAAGTTGCAGGCAATATATGAGCATTGTGGCGATGATTATGGGGCCGACGGTGGTGGCGGCGGTGTGGATGAGGCAAAGGGGCAGGGGAAGGTGACGGAACAGAGCCACTGCCATGAAGGGAGTGTTGCAAGATGGATGAAAGACGGACCTTCTTTACCCTACCAAATTCAGTGTTATTCAACCCGAGGTTCCATGAATGATGTTCGATGATGGTTTGTGCCAATTGCTTTAGCCTCTCCGTTGATGGTGTAATCCCAACTGCAAGTAGGACAGACGATTGAACAATAGTAGGAGCAGCAACAGTAGAGCCTTCAGAATTTGATAAGATGACATACAAGTTCTGAATACCAACAAGGAAACCCAATCAGAAGTAGCTTGGTGAGACTAACATGCCATCAGAAACCTTTTAAATGCCAAGAACAAGTAAATGTAGTGAATCCCCCAATTTAGTACCTTTTTCTCAGCTTACTTTTCATGCCATATATTATTCTTTCTGGTTATAGAGTTATAGTCCAAGGTCAAACATGATTCATTTGTAACTGACAGATTCCATGCCCATAACAGAATCCATATATAGGTGATAATTAACTAGTTATACAAGAATTAATTATACATTTGACATAACCGATAACACCAGGGCTAAAGTTGACAGACAATTCATAAAATGATTATGAGCAAGAACATGCAACAATGAAGTAAGAAGAGAAATAATAATAACAAACCTCATAAGATGACAAATGTAGTCCAGACTTAAGCTGACTTGTCAGCTCACCAAAATTTGATTGTAGTTGATAAATGGAGAAATTCAAAGTAAAATTGAATAGTGTTTGCACTGTCTGCAGAGGAAACGCATTCTGTTGTGGAATTATAGTGATGCCTCCTTTAAATTTCAGCACTTGAAAAAAGGAGGGTGTACCGAACAAGGATGGAGTGAGCTGGAGATTTAATAGGCCCATAACCAAGTATTTAAATGTTTCTCTTATTAAACTAATGGAAGCTGAAGAGATTTCTGAATATTTTCTGTCAGGATCAACTGCAAACACAACCTTTGTTATAATTGATGCAGGTAAGGGATCTAGAGACAAGATTTTCACCTGGTTTTGAAAAATAAGAATGAAATTAATATATAATCATGTTAACGAAGTTCATTCATTAAATGAACCTAGTGAGAGAGGTACTTTGGTAGAGGGAAGCCCTATCTCTTCAAAAATGTCATCGGAAAGCTGCAAAATGTTATCTTCTAGCAAAGAAACTGGCTTTTTAACATATAAGCTTGCAACAATATCATGACCTGAAAAACAGAACTATGTTATTAGGTGGAAATATTTGGTAATCATGCTCATGTCAATAATTACATTACCTCCTGTGCTATAAAATTCACAAAATATAATGTAAAGTAGTATAAGCTGAGTGCTCAGAAGCTTGAAAATATATAATTACAAGGTTACTTTCTAATTTCACAAAATTGAACGACAATATCCAATGCTTCAACATATAGTGTTCCAGCAATGAATATATATTGAATGTGCCTATCTTAGGATCCTTTCTTTATGCAAGAAAGAATTGCTAGAATAATGGTGTAAAAAAAAGATTCAAAGGAACAAATATAAAGATTGTAAACAAGAGGATAATTTTCTAATTAACCTATATTCTGTATCCTAACAGCCTACCACAGTCAAATGCAGTTTTTGCAATTGGAAGTTATTTCTTACATGTTGCACTAGAGTATCAGACTGAGTGCCACAGTCAGCAGCATGAATAAAGACACCTGAAAGATTGCACCATAGACCAAGACCACTGGAAGAGCAGAGACGGAAGAGAACTCTTTCCAGTTGTCCATTTTCTAGGTGAAGATTATTATATTTGGATTTTGCAAGTAGAAAAATAACACTGAATACCAATATGGCTACTCAGTCCTGAACTAACGTTAACTTACAATTTGTAATAATTATATTAATTTGTAACTATTATCAATAATAGTTGAGATAGTCAAGAACTAATGCAACCAGCTACTGAAACTAAAGATAAGTACGAAACTAGCTTAAAAAAATGTTAGGAGTCATAAGAAGATAACTAAAGACAATGGAAGGAGAGATCTTATCATTTGGGTACCACTACCACCATATGACGCCATTTAACCTAAAAGACTTTTGTTTTTGACAAAAACCGAAAAGACTTTTATATCCAATGCTTTAAACTCCATACATAAAATTTACAACTCTTGATTTGAACTACTTGTAACGATCACAAAAGAGACATAACAATACAATATCAGAACAAAACAAAATATCTAATTTCTCAACTCAAACTATGCATGTGCCAACATTTTCCTGCAACTGATTTTCTACTTTACTCTTTTATTGGAAACAGAATTTGCAGAAAAGAAAAAAAGTTCAGTAGAGTCAAAAACTCAAAATACTTGCATCATTTCTTGCATCTCATCGTATTGGGTAGGAGTTACAACTCAAAAATACACATACCTTTCAGTTAACATTAATGACATGCAATATTTTAAAATTGGAGCACTAGTTCACAGTTCAGCCGTGGTTGAATTACGGCCAAGCCTATAATAATTAAATATATATTTTAATATTATAAAATACATTAAAGTAACAAAATGTAACATCTAAGAAAAGTTAAAATTTTAATTAATATGAAATGATCATTTTATATGATTTGTAAGGTAAATATAAAAATAGTAGGATAAATAACAAAAATTCAGGTAAAAAGGTCTTTAATTTATAACTTATCATTGGACCTTTATATGTCTAAAATCTGTATCTTTATTTTTCTAAAGAAAAATATTACACAAAAACTGGTTCAAATCACCATTTTTTTAATTGATTTTGACTGGTTTGATAGATTCTTTACCATTTTCTCACAGGTATGAAGATTGGTCAGTTTTTTGGGTTAAATGAAATGGAAACCTCAACAGTTCCCAGGCCAACCAGTTCCCGGAAATATGGTCTTTATTTAAAACAATGCTGACATGCACAAGTTACATGTCATCAAGCCGTAACTTATAGCAACTCATTTATTTAAATAAAGCTCTACAATTTCATCAATCATCACTCAACATCTAATTTGCTATTAATTCCCCTATATTTAGAAGCAAAAACACAAAGACGATTCATTTCATCAATTTGAGCGGGGTAAATATTTTCCTTTAAATATTCCAACATTAAATTAATTGATGTGCAACAATTTATGTAAGGTAGGTTAAAACATTCATTACACTAGTACACCATTTAATACATTGTTGTGCATATCCATTCAACCAGACACACCAAAGTTGAAACACTATGGTTGTATATTACTCCCTCCAGTCTCAAATATTTTAGTGCTGTGCATTATTCGATTTTTTTAGCCATTTTATGTGTTTAACAATGAACTTGTATTGTTTCCCTAGACTTCAACGCAGCGGCCATACTGCTACGTGCTAGACCTTGCAACTAGAAGCTATGGGAACACATAGTCACAATTAACCTGCAGTACTGTAGACCTTGACCTCCTTCCTTGTAATGAAATTTCCCCTCAACAAGGAAATAGAAGCAAAAAAAATAAAATTTTCTCATCAAAATTCCCAGCTTAATTAATCACAATTATCAATCACACATATGATTGTGTCACAACCTTTGTTTTATATTAGCTGTGTCACAACCTTAAAATTGGGAAAATACCACTGAAATAATTCCTATATGTCTGTTCTTAAAATTTTGACTAGTTCTAAATGTTGAATAAAATATCAAACGTAATTCCCAAGTTTGTGAACATGCATTACCAAAATACAATCACCATATAAAACAAGAGAGCACAGGCTATCCCACACGATCAAAAGCTTTAAACCTTGCATAAAATCCAAATATACACAAGAAACTAATTTCCTAAATAAAGAAAACACGACCTTTTCTCCCCAACAAATAAAATAGCAAAATAAAAAACTGCAAGCAACACAGTATTTCACAAGCGAAGTTAACAACATTAGGAAATATTAATTCCAAGCCATCATTCTCTCCATAAACCAAAGCCTCCCTACGTATTTTATTTTATAAACATCAAATTAACAATTAAATGCAAGCAAATCCTTAAATTGAATTCTTTTTTTTTTATATGATAAATGGAAATCCTTAAATTAAATTGAATTCTCTCAAATATAACTCAAACAGAAGAGCCTATTAGTACCTAAATGAAAGGGGAAAAAAATCTTAATTCAATCTATGTTCAACCTAACGGACATTTCAAAATTTTAAGCAAGATGAAATAGAACAAAGATAGTGATAACAAATAGATCCATTGCAATGTGGAAAAGAAAAATGAAGCAGAACCGTTTCTACCTTTATACTTGGAATTGAAGTGAAGATTCTTCTGATCTGCGTAATGAACAAAAGGAGGTAACCAGAAAACGGCAGAGAGGAACACGGCAGCGGAGAACAGCAAGACGAGAATGCATCTGAGTTTCTTCCGTTTCTTCACCAGCGGCGTATCCTCGTCGCCGGAGACGGCGGAAGGTAGACCGTTGATGTGGTGCTGTTGTTCATCTCCGTGCTTTCCCATTGGGAGTAGCAATGCCGGCGAAGTAGGTCACGATTCATAGTCCGTTGAGTTGGTTGCAACCATTTTAGAGAGAGAGAGAGTTTCAGTTTTGTGAGTGAAATTGTGCTTTTCTATTTCAAAAATGAATAGTTTTATTAGGTTTTGAAGTTTGAAGGAAGAGAGAGAGAGAGATTAAGTTGTGCTGCACAAGTGACAGCTACAACACTCCTTCTTCTAACTATGACAGAGTGGATGGTGGTTTTTCTGTTTTTTCATTATTATTAAATTATTAAATGATTATAATTAGTATAATACTAATTGTTTTCCAAATTTGTAAGAGATGAATGAAGGTTGATGTGATGGGTGAGAACGTACAGCGTAGCAAGAAATGAGGATGGTGAATTTAATTTTCTGTTGACTCTAGTCACCGAGTTAACAAGCTGGTATTTTTCTTTCTTTAATTTTTGTTGGTAGATAACATTACTGTATCAAGGACTTATTCAACTTTTTTTTTATGATGTGAGATAGGATAAAATTAAAAAGTCGGTTTTACTTACTCGTATTATTTTTTATCTATAAATAAGATAATATTTTAACATATACGGAGTCTTGAATTTTAATTTTAGATAATATATTTAATAATATTGATATTTATTTGAACTATGGATGTATACGATTTGGTTTTGACTTGAACCATAAATAAAGGGTTAGGTTTGATCCAGTCAAAAAAAAAATGACAAAAAAAAAAAATAGGATAGGGACAAGGTAAAAAATTGACCAGGTTTGGGTCACCTTCCAAGTTACCCGTCCCGTCTCAAAATATATTAAGGACAATGGATTATTTTTTATTATCATTATTTTACCTTATTCTACTACACTAACTTAATTTAGGGTTTGAAATTTGTTTCTCCTCCCTTATTCACTTTTCTTCTAATAGACAGTCCTCCTTGTGTTCCTCTTGTTTTGTGTGTGTCGACTTTCATTGTTTTCTCCAATTATACTACCATAATCTTTCTATGAAGCTATATAGAGATACTACTATATCATTAACTTGATTTTTTTTTGTGTCCTTTGTATAGAGATACTACTATAACTGGCGTTTGGTATTAGAAACAAACAATAATAAAGATCTAAAGCAAAAAGATCTATAATTTACTGCATCTTTTAAATTGTATATTCATCCTTGTAATTTTTCAAAAAGATCTCAAGCAAATAAAGTAAAGCTGTTGTTCTTATTATTACTATTATTATTATTATTATTATTATTATTATTATTATTATTATTATTATTATTATTATTATTATTATTATTATTATTATTATTATTATTATTATTATATCTATAACATCACAACGACCTTCTCTCTTCGCGGTGGTCATTTTCATGACGAGCCATTGTTTTCACTGCTTATAGCGGCCTAGTTGACGGTCTTCTCCAATTCTGGTTCGTCTTCTCGCTTTTAATCTAGTCATGTCTTGTATCATTTACGTTCCTTTTATTTGTGTTTGAGTTATTTAACACAATTATGTGGCAGTTTATGACAGTTAGAAATTTGTTATTTCACTTGGGAAGAATCTCTTTTGTCAAACTAAACTAGTGGTGGTAGAGGGTGAAGTAGCAATGTCAAGTTACAAGGAAGGAGGTTTGAATTGTAATCTTGCCTATTTAAAATTTCCTGTCAAAAACTTAAGAAAAAAACAACTCAAGAATGATCTTGGTTATGAAAACAGAAATGGAGAACGTTCTTGGTTCTGAACAGAAAACGGAGAGCATTCTTGATTAGTTAAAATCACAGTTTTTAGTTTCTCTATTTAACTTGATAGTAAAAATAACTGAATGTAAATAGAGATAAAAAAGATATACCACACAAAGATATATCCTGGTTCACCCAACCTGAGCTACTTCCAGTCCTCACAACTGTGAGATTTTCACTAAGTGTTCAAAGAACGGAGAACAATCTTTTGGTTATACAGTTAAAGATCAACCTTGATATGTAACTACACTTCCTTTCCATCAGAAATGATTCAATCAAGTCACCTAACTAATCTGCAAGGATTTTACAGTTAACTCTTTTAATCACACTCAAACTATAAATAATCCTTATAGTTATGAGTTTACACAATAATGATTTAAAAGGTTTGGTTGAATCTAATTATGCTCAACTCTTGTTTGAGAATAAATTCAGAATAAAAGAACTCAGTAAGATAAGCTGGAAGTATGTAATGGTTTCATCCTGATTTCTTTTGTGAATGAGATAGCTTCAAGAATGCAAGTGAATATGATTTAATGAGAATACTTGGCACTTGAAGATCTGAATGATGCTTGCGAATTTGTCTTCCTTTTATAGATGATTTGAGCATTTAATTCTGGTCAGAAAGAGCTGTTGGTAGTGCTCTGTTTTCTTCTGACAAAAGCAATATATCTATTGAAAAATAATCAATTCATGTGACAGTTTTGGGCCTTGCTTGACTGAGCTGTTTTGCTCAATTTCAAACAGATTTTCTGCGTTATTAATGACCCATTAAGCTTCGAAAATACTTGATGATAATTGGGCTTTGATCTGGACACTAGATTTGATCCAAAACTGTTTGGAAAGGAGTGAACAATTTCTGCAGAACTGAGAAGTCTATTTCTGCAGAAAACGGAGATTGTTCTTTTCAGAAACGGAGAACGATGATTAGAAGTGGAGATTGATGATCAATCTGGTCTTATAATCTTCTAGACAATCTTGGGACTCATAATCAATCTTGAAGTTCAGTCTTGTTTCAACTTTCTTGACAGTTTCAGACTGGAGAAAGTTTATCGTTCGTTTTGACCTGCTTTGATTCATGATGATTTATCTTAGTGATTCGAGAACCTCCTTAAGTAATAATGATTACTATTTGTTCCTTGCCATATACTGATGAAATTGGTATAAATAAATAAGGAAGCATCATTGTTAAAGTGATGGAGAAAGATTGGTGAAGTTGTTGCGACAATCAATCTTGATTCTGCAAAACATTCTCTATTTTGTACAGCTTATGATCAAGAATGTTCTGTTTAGTTTTTCATCTGATTTTTTTTCTTTGCTTGGTTCCTATCTTTGATAAAAACACTCAAGAGCACATATTAATTAACATAACATTTAGAATCATAATTAACATTCTTAATTAACCTTTGTTTATTTTCATCAAAACTTAATTTGAGAGTTTGTCTTAACAATCTCCCCCTTTTTGATGATGACAAACATGTTAATTTAGATTTTAATTCTGATTCTAATTTTAATTTTGAAGAGCGTAAAAGCTTCCCCTCAATTGATGCAATAGATGTTTATATTATAGTGAAATAAATAATGCAATCGGTTTTTCAGCATAATGGATATTTCATTGATTTTCAAAATAATGCAATCTCAAATTACAAAATATAAGATCCTGATTACAAAAGGACATCTTAATTGTCAGAATAAAAACTAAAAATAATTCTCCCCCTTTGTCATACAAAAAGGAAAAAGAAAAAGATTCCTATTTAGCTAAAGATGGAGAAGATCCTTTTGAAGATGCAGACTTGGATGGAACAGGGATTGGTTCAGGAGCAGGAGCAGGCTGAACAGGAGGAGGAGGCACACCGAGCTTGGGGGCAATCGTTTCTGCAAGCCAAGATCGCAACATGGAAAACTCTACATCATGCTGAGTCTGTCGAGCCAAAAGGAGTTGCAGGGTTGCCATTAGTTCCGAGTTGGTGGGTTCCTTGGGAGGAGTCATGATTGGAAGAGGAATTGGAGCAGCACTGCTTGATGGGGCATAGATGGTAGGGAGAGAGATAGGTAGAGGCTGAGGTTGTGGCTGGGAGGTAGAAGTTTGGTTAATGGAAGGCTCGGGAGTGGGAGGAGAAGTCAAAAATTGATTAATTCCCAAAAGGGATGAAGTGGTTGTCTGTGGAGAAATGTAGGCAAGTGACATGGCTGACACATTTTGATGGGGAAGCATTGTGGTCATGGGATCATTTGGAGAATGAACGAGTTAGGAGATAGAGATAAAGTTAGTGGAGGATAATGTAAATGTTAGTGGAAAAACGAAAAAGGTAGGATTTGTTGGAGGAAGGCTGGGAGAACATTCTCAGTTATTAGGGGAACGTTCTTGAGCATGTTCATGAGAACGTTCTTGGTTTGCAGGAGAACGTTCTTGAGCATTTTCAGTTGCTCTGTTTGGAGATGGGGAAGGTGATGTTGGGTCTGGAACAGCAGCTCTTCTTCTTGCAAAGCGTTTTCTTTTTAGAGGGGGTGAAAAGAAGAGGTGATTGGGGCAGATTGTCTGGTTGTGGGACGGCTAGTGGTTGGGTGTTTTTGCTATTTTCTGGTGTGGGGGAATGTTGTCTAGTGACAGTTATCTTCATATGAGCCATGTTTTTTGTGGAGAATTTGGATATTTTGAGGAGGGATTTTTTCAGTGGAAAGAGGGACGTTGAAATGTTTAAAGATTTTTGTTAGAATCATACCGTAATGAACAATATTCTTCTTGTAGTCTTTGGTTGCAGCAGCAATCATGTGATGAAGGATTAGATGAGGGAGATTGAGGCGCTGACAGTTGAGGAAATGATAGATGATCAGCGCATCATTTTCAGAGACATACTCATGGCTTCCACTGTGAGGAAGAAGAGTATGCTAGCTCATGTTGTTGAAATTTTTTGGAAGGGGTCGAAGGTATGTGGAGAGGTACCTAGTAGAGTTCTCTTAAAACAACTCAGAAAGAACGTCAGTCTCTTTAAGATTGAGAGCTGCATACTAGGATTTTCCAAATACAGTAGGACCTCCAGTAGGAAGATCCAAGATTGATGCAAGGATGTCAGGAATCAGTTTGATCTCAATTCCCTTAATGTGAGAAATCAAAAGTGATTTTTCAGGAAATGTTTGAGCCTGATAGTAGAAGGCCCTGACATCATCTGGATAATAATGCTCAGATGTTTGTAGAAAAGCAGTCCATCCTAGAGCATCAGTGAAGTGTTGGATAGCATTGCCATCTACTACGAGTTTGTCAAAGACAAAGACTCGTCCAATACCAATGGGTCTCTGAGCCCATTTATCTTTAAACAGTTTGGTGGCAGTGGGAGGAATTAGAGGAGTGGACTGAATTTTGGCTTTCTTGGAAGGTGGAGAAGGTTGTGCAGGGGAATCATAGTTGGATGAATGATCAGAGGAGGGAGAGGAAGGATTTTGAGGTGAAAGAGGGCGTTTGGTGGATTGTGAAGGAGATGGAGTATGAGACGGAGAATGTTCTTCTGTAGGTGAACGTTCTTGAGTGGGAGAGGGAGATTTTTGATGGACAGGAGAACGTTCTGGAGTAGATGATGGAGCTGTGTGAGGAACAGGAGAATTAGGAGGGACAAGAGAACGTTCTTGGACAATAGAACATTTTTGAGTAGGGGAAGGAGCGTTGAGATCGATAGGAGTGGAATGGACGGGAGAACGTTCTTTTATAGGAGAACGTTGTTGGTGTTGGGTGGGTGAGGGCTCACTGGGTGGGGAACGTTTTGAAAAGGAAGAATCTGACGAATGTCTTGGAGGAGTTGGTCTGGGTGGAGGAAAAGGTGAACGACTGTAGGATGGTGAGAAAGACAATGATGGTGATGGTGTTTTTGTGCATGCATTTTTGCGAGCAGATTGTTTTGTTCGAGCCATTGTTGTTTGACACTAAGGGTTATGGATGATGAAGGTTGAGGGAGACGAAGGTTGAGGAAGAAGAAAATTGTTTCTGAAACTAACAGTTGTATTAACTGCAACACGTTTTTGCAGTTTTTCAAGAAAGAGAACAATGACGACTTGAACCTAGGAAGGCGACATGTGTTGGGGGCGGGAACCGATTTGACGGCTTGTCAGTGACCTTTGACAATCTAGAGACACGCGCATTTAATGCCAGGACATGCCTTTCCTGCGCATGAGGAAGGTGACGATTTGGAGGAAGGTTTGAAAAACGGAGATTGATAAACGTTATCTCTTTTCTGCAGAAGCAGTTTTAACAAGAATTTTCAAGATTTTTCATAATTTTCAGTTTTTCTTTGATTGAATTAAAACTTTCCTCAACCAAAGGCTTTGTAAAAATGTCAGCAAGCTGATTTTAAGTATCAACAAAAATTAATTCAATATATTTTTTGTTAACATGATCGTGAATAAAATGATGTTTTATTTCAATATGTTTTGAACGAGAATGCTGAATGGGATTTTTTTTATAAATTGATTGCACTAGTATTATCACAGTAAATTGGAATACTTGAGTAACTTACAGAGAAGTCTTCAAGTTGATTATTTATCCAAAGAACTTGTGAGCATTAATTTGCGCCTGATACGTATTTAGCTTCGGTGGTTGATAAGGCTATAGTATTTTGTTTCCTGCAAGACCAGCTTATCAAAGCATCACCCAGAAACTGACATGCTCCACTGGTGCTTTTTCTTTCAGTTTTATCTCCAGCATAATCAGCGTCGCAATATGCTACAAGATCAAAATGAGAACATTTTCTATACCAAAGGCCAAGATCAATAGTTCCAACAAGATATCTAAAAATTCGTTTCACAGCTGTTAAATGGGATTCTTTTGGCGCATATTGAAATCTAGCACATAATCCTACTGCAAATACAATATATGGCCTGCTAGCAGTTAAAGACAGCAAGGAACCAATCATACCTCTATATTCTTTTTCAGAAACAGATTTTACATGTTCATCTTTGTCTAATGAAGAGGATGGATGCATAGGAGTTGACATAATTTTTGTTTCATTCATTTTGTACTTGGTTAACAAATCTTTAATGTATTTTACTTGATAAATAAAAATACCATTTTCATGTTGTTTAATTTGTAATCCAAGAAAATATCTTAACTTTTCATGTTGTTTAATTTGACAAATAAAAATATCATTTCAAATTCACATTGCATGAGTTTTGAAAAGCCATCACACATCTTTTCATTAGTTGATCTAAAGAATAAAGATAATATCGTCGACATACACTTGTACGAGTAAATCATTTTTATCAATTTTCTTAAATAGTGTAGTATTGATTTTTCCTCTAGAAAATTCATTTTTGATTAAGAAGGAACTTTTGTAAGTTTGAAAACATGATTTGGTTTTGATTGATCTTCAAAACTGGGAGGTTTTTTTACATAAACTTGTTCATTTAAAAAGTCGTTTAAGAATGCACTTTTAACATCCATTTGAAATAATTTAACAAGTTCATGAGATGCATATGCAAGAAGTATACGAATAGCTTCTAACCTTGCAACAGGAGCAAAAGTTTCCTCGTAGTCTATACCTTCTTGTTGGTTATAACCTTGAGCAACCAATCTTGCTTTGTTTCTTACTACCTTACATTCTTCATCTAATTTGTTTCTGAAAACCCAGCGTGTACCAATGATTGTTTGATCTTGAGGATTTGGTACCAAGGTCCAGACTTCATTCTTATCGAACTGCTGTAGTTCTTCCTTCATGGCTTCAATCCAAGATTGATCAACTTTGGCTTCTTTAATTGATTTTGGTTCAACTTGAGAAATCATTGAGTTTGAGGATGATCTCCTATCTTTCTCCAGCTTTTAGGTGGAGAATGATACGGAGATTGTTTATCAATCTCCGTTTCCTGCATATCATATTTCTGATGTATGTCTGGGAGCTCTTCATCCTCATTTGTCTTTTCCATTACTAAGTCATCAAACTCATCAAATAGAATATGCATGCTGATTTCTACAACTTTAGTTCTTAGATTAAAAACCCTATAACCTTTAGAGTCGGTTGAATAACCCAAAAAGATAGCTTTGTCTGATTTTGCGTCAAATTTTCCTAGAACATCTTTGTTGTTTAGAATATAACAGTAACACCCAAAAATGTGAAAATATGAAATGTTTGGTTTTCTGTTTTTCCAGATTTCATATGGAGATTTGTTTATGATTTTTCTTATGGATACACGATTTAGAATGTAGCATGATGTATTGACAGCTTCATCCCAAAAATACTTTTCAACATTAGACTCTCCCAAGATTGTTCTTGCCATTTCTTGTAAGGTTCTATTTTTTCTTTCAACAACTCCATTTTGTTGAGGAGTCCTTGCACAAGACAAACTGTGAGAAATGCCAAGTTCTTCAAGAAAGTTTTTGAAAGGGGCATTTATGAATTCTCCTCCATGATCACTTCTTATAGAAATGATGTTGGATTCTTTTTCATTTTGTACATTTTTACAAAAGATTTTAAAAGCTTCAAAAGCATCATCTTTTTGTTTTAAAAATAGTACCCCAAGTGTATCATGAGAAATCATCAACAATAACAAAACCATATTTCATTCCTCCTAAACTTGTTGTTTTGACAAGACCAAATAAATCTATGTAAAGTAATACAAGAATTCTGTTTGTGGAAATAAATTCTTTTAACTGAAAGTTGCTTTTGACTTGCTTTCCCTTGACACATGCTTCACATATTTTGTCTTTTTCAAAATTCAATTTTGGTAATCCTTTGATGAGTTCTAATTTTGAAATTTTAGAAATGGTTTTCATGCTAACATGCCCTTCCCTTTTATGTCAAATCCATTTATCTTTATCATTAGATATGAAGCAGGTTTCATCAAGCAATTCTTCAAGATATAATACATAAAGATTTTTCTTTCTCGTTCCTGAAAACAGTTTTTCACCAGATTTTGTTTTTTTTTTATTTCACATAGGTTGGGTTTGAAAATAATTTCACAACCATTGTCACACAGTTGACTTATGCTTAAGAGATTATGTTTCAGACCTTTAACATATTGAACATCAGTTATTTGGGCAGAGTTTTTCTTACCAATTGTCCCTTTACCTTTGATTCGAGCTTGATTGTCATTTCCAAAAGTGATTGACCCTCCATCTTTCTTGACGAAGGACATGAAGCAATTTTTATCACCCGTCATATGTCTTGAACAACCATTGTCCAAGAACCATGACTTTTTCTTGACACCTTGAAAACCAACCTGTAGTTTTAGTTTCATTAACTTTTGGTACCCATTTTGTCTTGGGTCCTTGTGGATTAGTTCTAGATTTTGATTTTATGTTAATATGACATGTTGATTTAGAGTGTCCAATCTTAGAACATGATGAACATTTAATTATTTATTTTTGAACAAATTTCTTAACCGGTTTTGACAGATTTCAGAACACTCTCCGTTTTCTATTTTAGCTGGAGAACGTTCTCCTCTCTAAGGAAAATCTGTTTTTGTTCCAGATCGTTCTCCTCTGTGTTTGTTCTTGATTTTTTCATCTCTTTTCTTAAAATAACTTGCAAATTCAAGATGTCCAATTTTACAGCAGTATGAACATTTTATCTTGCATTTATTTTCTCTTCTTTTTGGAATAATTTTTTTTTCATATACTTTGGTTTTCTGAGTTTGATTAAAATCGAGACCTGCTTTATCAAATATTCCTACTTGAGATCCCATGATATTTTGAAAAGTTTCAGTAGCTTTAATGAAGTTTAACATATCATTTTAAAAAAGTTCAGCTTCAGCTTTAAGGAGAACGTTCTCCTTTTGAAGTGCAGAATGTTCTTGACTTTCTTGTTTTTCAGTGTGAAAGTTTTTGGTCTGAGATTCTTTCAGATTTTGAATGATTTCTTTTAGCTTATTATTCAAAGCCTGAGTTTTTTCTTTCTCTTCCTTTTCTTTATAAAATTTATCTTTTAAAGAACTACACTTTTTGAATGAGTAAGTTTGAATCATTTAGTAAGTTGTCAAATTCTTTTTACATTTGTTCACATAAAATACAGGGTTCAGAATTTGTTACCTCATTTTCTTCAGTGTTTTCCATTAAGCATATGTTGGCTTCATCATCATCTTCTTTATTAGATTCATCTGAGTTATCCCATGTGGCCATCATTGATTTCTTTTTGAAAGGAAATCTGTTTGGTGTTCTTTTGTTCAGAGGACACTCAGATTTATAATATCCCAGCTTGTAACATCCAAAACATGTGATTTGGCTCTTGTCTATTTTTGTTTTGGGATTTTCTCTTTTGTTTGGGAATCCCTTCTTGATTTGGTCTCTCCTTCTCATCATTCTTTGAATTCTTCTAGTGAGAAGAGCAATTTCTTCATCAGCATCTTCTTGACCATTTTGTTCTGGTTCTTCTTCTATCTGGACAAGCATGATTTCTTTAGATGATTTTAAGGCTATTGCTTTTCCTTTCTTGACAGGTTTATCTTCTTGTAGCAATACCTCATGTGCTCTTAAGGTTCTAATTAGTTTTTCTAGTGTCAGCACTTCAAGATTTTTGGCTTGGCTTATAGCTGTTACCATTGGTCTCCATATGACTAGAAGACATCTCATGATCTTTCTTACTTTGTCTTGTACTGAGTAAGCCTTTCCTAAGGATTGCATTTCATTCACTATAGTTGTGAGCCTTGAATACATTTCATCAATGGTTTCTCCTTCATTCATTTCGAACAGCTCAACTTTTCTTATGTCGATGTCTATTCTTGTTTCTTTGACATGGTTTTTCCTTCATGATGAATTTGCAGTGTATCCCATATTTCTTTAGCAGTTGTTCATTCATCGACTATTTCGCTTTCTTCCCTGTTTAAAGCACACGATAAGAATAATTGAGTTTTAGAGTTTAAGAGTACCTTAGTTTTGTCTTCAGATGTCCAGTTGATTTCTTCCTTCTTGGCAGAATTTGAATCATTTTGATTAGCTCTTGGAATGAAATCTCCATCTGTAATGATGCACCACATTCCATTGTCTTGAGACTTTAGAAACAGTTGCATCTTGTTTTTCCAAAAGTAGTAATCAGTTCCATCAAAATATGGAGGCATGTTTGAGGATCCTCCTTCAACAATGTATTTTGCTTTTGACATTTTTTCTTCTAGATCTTTTTCTCTTGCACTTGGTTAAAGTGTTTCTTTTAGAGACCTTGCTCTGATGCCAATTGAAGTAGCAATGTCAAGTTACAAGGAAGGGGCTTTGAATTGTAATCTTGCCTATTTAAAATTTCCTGTTAAAAACTAAAGAAAAAAACAACTCAAAAATGATCTTGGTTATGAAAACAGAAACGGAGAACATTCTTAGTTCTAAAATAGAAAGCGGAGAACGTTCTTGATTAGTTAAAATCATAGTTTTTAGTTTCTCTATTTAACTTGATAATAAAAATAACTGAATGTAAATAGAGATAAGGAAGAGATACCACACAAAGATATATTCTAGTTCACCCAACCTGGGCTACGTCCAGTCCTCACAACTGTGAGATTTTCACTAAGTGTTCAAAGAACGAAGAACAGTCCTTTGGGTACACAGTTAAAGAACAACCTTGATCTGTAACTACACTTCCTTTCCACCCAGAAAGGATTCAATCAAGTCACCTAACTAATCTGCTAGAATTTTACAGTTAACTCTATTAATCACACTCAAACTATAAACAATCCTTATAGTTATGAGTTTACACAATAATGATTTAAAAGGTCTGGTTGAATCTGATTATGCTCAACTCTTGTTTGAGAATAGATTCATAATAAAAGAACTCATTAAGACAAGCTGGAAGTATGTAATGGTTTCAGCCTGATTTCTTTTGTGAATGAGATAGCTTCGAGAATGCAAGTGAATATGATTTAATGAGAATACTTGGCACTTGAAGATCAGAATGATGCTTGCGAATTTGCCTTCCTTTTATAGATGATTTGAGCATTTAATTCTGGTCAGAAAGAGTTGTTGGTAGTGCTCTGTTTTCTTCTGACAAAACCAACCTATCTGTTGAAAAATAATCCATTTATGTGACCGTTTTGGGCCTTACTTGACTGGGCTGTTTTGCTCAATTTCAAACAGATTTTCTGCGTTTTTAATGACCCATTAAGCTTCGAAAATACTTGATGATAATTGGGATTTGATCTGGACACTAGATTTGATCCAAAACTTTTTGGAAAGGAGTGAACAATTTCTGCAGAACTGAGAAGTCTGTTTCTGCAGAAAATGAAGATTGTTCTTTTCTGAAACGGAGAACGATGATTAGAAGTGGAGATTGATGATCAATATGGTCTGATAGTCTTCTGGACAATCTAGGGACTTATAATCAATCTTGAAGTTCAGTCTTGTTTCAAATTTCTTGACATTTTCAGACTGGAGAAAGTTTATCGTCTGTTTTGACCTGCTTTGATTCATGATGATTTATCTTAGTGATTCGAGAACCTCCTTAAGTAATAATGATTCCTATTTGTTCCTTTCCATGTACTGATGAAATTGGTATAAAGAAATAAGGCAGAATCATTGTTAAAGTGATGGAGAAAGATTGGTGAAGTGGCTGCGACAATCAATCTTGATTCTGCAGAACATTCTCTGTTTTGTACAGCTTATGATCAAGAATGTTCTGTTTAGTTTTTCATCTGATTTCTTTGCTTTGCTTGGTTCCTATCTTTAATAAAAACACTCAAGAACACATATTAAATTAGCATAACATTTAGAATCATAATTAACATTCTTAATTAACCTTTGTTTATTTTCATCAAAACTTAATTTGAGAGTTTGTCTTAACAGAGGGGGCATCAACATACAATCGCATCATTGGAAATCCTTCCTCAATGCACTCGGATCCATCGTAACTACACCTCATCTAGCAATGCAGTTCCCTCAAGAACATGGAAAATTTGCACGAATTCTAGTCGACATTTCAAGAATAGGTCCCAAAGTGGTATCTCACCACTTAGCCATAGATGATACTGCCAAGTCGGTAGTGCAGAAAAAGAGCAAGCTAGATGGAAAAAAGTGAGCATCAGTTTGAAAAGAAACTCAAATTGTTCAAAATGGGCTTTATCAAATAAATTACCTACCCGACGTGGTTGGGTAATGTTGTAATGGTTAGAAAGAGCAACAATTAATGGAGAATGTGCACCGATTACACAAATATCAATAAAGCAAGTCCAAAGGATCCCTACCTATTACCAAACATATACATTTGGTAGATGGCACTTTGGGATGTAATATACCCTTTGCTTCTTGGATTTAGTTTCAAGGTACAATCAAAACTTAATGATCCATACAGACACTTTGAAGACATCGTTCAAGATAGATGACCCAAATTACTACTTCTAGGTCATTCCCTTCGAATTAAAGAACGCATGTGCCATCTACCAACGGATGATGGATAAAGTCTTTGCAAAACATATATGGGGACAATATCGAGATCTACATGGATAACATGGTCATCAAGACCCTAAGGAGAATCAAATTTCAAAGATGTAAAAACATTCTTCGATCAGATCAGAAGGTACATTATGAGGAAAAATTCAGAGAAGTGCACCTTCGAAGTTTAAGCAAACAAGTTTTAGGGATTCACGATCACTGAAAGAGAGATAAAGATAAACCTTGTTAAGTGTAGATAAAACCTTGAAATTCGCAATTCAACATCCATAAAAGAGGTACAATGACTAGCAGGCAAGATAACATATATTTCAAGGTTCCTATCTAGGTCAACAAACAAATTATTACCTTTTTATCAGTTCCTCAAGAAACAAAAACGCTTGCAGTTG
Organism: Cicer chorassanicum; assembly: GCA_037974735.1. Classification (NCBI taxonomy): domain Eukaryota; kingdom Viridiplantae; phylum Streptophyta; class Magnoliopsida; order Fabales; family Fabaceae; genus Cicer; species Cicer chorassanicum. Next base: position 38,708,069 of record JBBPBP010000001.1, read on the forward strand.
ACCTACCAGTGCATAGACGCATTCAAGGAGTTGAAGAAATTCTTATCTTCACCTCAAGTCTTAATCAGGCCTACATTGTGTGCTAAGTTAACACTTTACTTAGTCGCACCGAAGACACGATCCATTCAACATTGGTGGAAGAAAAGGAATGAAGTCAGCACCCTATATATTTCGTCAACAAAGTGCTACAAGGAGTAAAGATATCAGAAGTTAGAAATGTTGGCATACGCTTTAGTCATATCAGCTCGAAGGCTCAAACACTACTTTCACTCGCATTCCATAGTGGTCAAAATTAACTATCCTATTAAGAAAGTGTTGCAAAAGCCTAAACTACAAGGTAGAACGATGACATGGTCCATTTAGCTTTTCAAATTTCAAATCAACTTCAAAAGCAACAAAAACGATCAAATCCCAAGTACTGATGGATTTTGTTACAAAAACGACCTATCCACTAGGCATCAATCTGTGGACCCTCTTCGTTGACGGTTCCTCGAATATATATGGGAGAGGTGCAAGAGTTATCCTATAAAGACTTGGGGGCCTCAACATACATCAGGCCTTGAGATTCAACTTCAAAAGAAGAAACAACAAGGTAGAATGCGAAGCTCTGATACCAGGACTAAATATGGCTTGGGAGATGGGAGTATCACATCTCCAAGTCAATAGTGAATCCCAACTTGTTGTGAATCAAGTAATATCCGACTATCAAGCAAAGGAAGAAACCTTGGTTCACTATCTCAACAAGGTTAAACACCTCAGTCAAAAGTTCACGTAGGTCAACACCAACCATATTCTCCTAGAGTGAAAACACAAAAGCGGATGAGCTAGCAAAATTTGGCACAATAAACGCTTCAAGTCAACATAAATATATAGTGTTCCAAACAGTACCCATTGATGAGGAAAAGGCTAAAAAAGTCAAATGAGTTGCGCCACACTACAACATCATAACATAAAAGCTATATAAAAGAGTTTTCGCTAGACCTCTACTATTGTGTTTCAGGAAAACATAAGCATAATATGTTATGAAGGAAGTGTGTGAAGGAATTTTGGAAACCACTATGGAGCTCAAATCTTCGCCACAAAAATACTAAGGTCTAGATACTATTGCTCGACCATGTAGGTAGATTGTAAAGAGATCGTGCAATGGTGCGACAAGAGCCATAGGTTCGCCAATCAGTCACACCAACCATATGATGTGTTACTTCAAGTACTGACATCTAAGCCTTTCAACACTTGGGGACTTGACATTCTTGAACCTTTTCCCCTCACACCATGACAACTCAAATTTATAGTAGTTGCCATAGACTACTTTTCCAAATGGATAGAGGTCGAACCTTTGTCCAACATCACAACAAAAAGGATACACTAGTTTGTGTGGAAAAATGAAGTTTGCCGACATGGCCTTCCACATTCAATCATTACAAATAACATCATCAATTTACAAGTCAAAGGTTTCAGGATTTCTGCAAAAGCCTTATAATCAATCTAAAAAGTTTGCATCAATGGAACACCCTTAAACTGGCAAAAAAGTCGAGTAGGCTAACAAAATCATCCTCAACAGATTATAAAAAAGGTTGGACCAAGCAAAGGGAGAATGGGACATGGAGCTCATCGGCGTATTATAGCCATACCATACTACGCTTTAATCTACAACTCAAGAGAACAATTTCAAATTGGTGAACAAATCAACATGAACATCAAATACAACTCAAAGAACGGATCTATACCTCTTTAAGAAAACCATAGACCTAGCCTGCATAAATGAGTATGTTCTGAAACTCAGGGTTGCTAGCAGCTTTAACACCAAAGAGAAACCAATAACTTTGCGATAAGGATCTCTAGTCTTGAGAAAGACTAATAGGGTAAGGAATGAAAAGCAGCACAAAAAATTGGTAACTAGTGGGGAACAACAATATCAAATTTTCTCTTCACTTGGAAAAAAAGCATATCGACTTGAAGACTTAGATGGAAATATTTATTTGAGACTGTGGAATGCCACACACCTCAAATTTTATTTTAATTAAACTATTATAACGGGTGGTGTACTTTTTTTTTTTCTAATTGAACCTTTTTTCCCAAATAGGGTTTTTTATTCTTGGAGGTTTCAATGAGGCACATCCTTTTCCATTAATAAAGTCTTTTATCCAGTACATTATGTTTCTATTTTAGCACAAGAACACATACACATTGCTGAAAAATAAGTTCGACACGCAACATCAGCTCTCTAACGTGGCAATCCGATAATGGGATTACTTATACCACATGAGTAACATCGATACCTTGACGTGGAAATTTGTTAATGGGATCACTTAAGCTCGATGCCTAACATCGACATCTTAACGTGGATTGTTAGTGGGATCACTTAGGCTAGATGTGTTACATTGACACCCCAATGTGACAATCCATTAGAGGGATTACGATATTACAATATGCAATTATTCGATGTGACAACTAGCTAAACAATATACACTAACAAAAGTGTTACATGAGTAAATAATTTACTCAACAAAAATATAATTTTATTTCGATATTAATAACATTACAAATACAAGAAATATGTTATTTCATTACATAATCTTAGATATTATGAAAAAAAATAAAAAATAGATGTTACATCCAACAAGAAATTTAAGCCTATCCTAGAACAACAACTAGGACAGCCCTTCATCTTCAAAGATGATATGAGGGACATACTTCTAGAAATAAGGGACACAGTCCCAAGAATGAGAAACACACTCCCATAAACAAGATTAATGTTAGGGTGGAGGTAAAATCTCTACTCTTGCACAATAAACCTCATTTTTTACTTGGTAATTTCTCAACCAATGACTTCCCATAAGAATTCAAATAATAGATACATTCTTTGGTTAAACATATTGTTCTAAAAAATATTGGCTTGTGAATTTACTGTTGGCTAACATATTGTTCTCATCACAATCACCAGGTGACAATAAGAAGATTTAATGGTCATTTTTAACTAATTAGACTAATTGTGACTTAAAAATTCTAATTTCGATGATCCAACTGTTCAATATTAACTAATTAGACTAACTATGACTATTAAATTCTTATTTCGATAATTCAACAATTCAATCTAAGCTAATTATACTAACTATGACTTAGAAATTTTAACTTCGATGATCCATCGATTCAATGTTAAACTAATAAGACCAATTATGATGGTCAAATTCTAATTTTGATAATCGAACAGTTCAATATTAACTAATTAGACTAGCAATGACTTATGAAGTCCAATTCCAATGATCCAACAGTTCAATGTTAATTAATTAGACTAACTATGACTAACAAATTCTGATTTCGATGATCCAATGGTTCAATCTTTAATTATTAGATTAACAATGACTTAAAATTTCTAATGTTGATGATCTAACGGTTAGATCTTAACAAGTTAGGGGAATAATGACGAAATTCCAATATTGATGATTCAACTCTTCAATCTAAACTAGTTAGACTAGCCATGACTTATAAATTAAAATTTAAATGAGCTAACGGTGTAGTTCAATATAACCTAATTAGATTAACCATATTATAGAAATTCTAATTTTGATATCTAGCGGTTCACTTTGAACTAATTAGTCTAAATATGACATATAAATAATTCAACTTTAACTAACATATCGATTATTTTACTGTTAATATATAAAAAATAATTGTATAATACATTAATTAATATGAATTTTTAATCGTGAATGCACTTGAGTTTTTATTTACCATCATAAATTTCTTTTTAGTTCTAGCCAGTGTTTTAAGAACTGGATCAATGGTCAACTTAGTCAAAGTATTGAGTTAATGAGTTGAGCGAGTGGAACACTAGTTGAATTATATGAACATTGACCAGGTTTATATTTAAAAAATTTAAAAAATCACGAGAAATTAATTTCATACTTAAAAAATATAGGATTAGATATATTTTTAGTCTCTACAAAATTATAACCTTTTAAATTCAATCCCTAAAAATATTTATTTACTTTTAGTCCCTATTTTAATTTTATAGGAATTTTTTTGAGATATTAAAAGTATCATTTTTATACAAAATATTTTCAAAATATAGACTAAAAGTGAATAAAAAATATTTTAGGGAATAAAAAGTTGATAAGTTTTTTATAAAGCTTCAAAAAAAAAATTATAATTTTATAAGGACTAAAACCTTATTTAACTCAAAAATATCTCGTACCAAATTTATTTATTTTATTTTTAAGTTATGAAAAACTAACTTTATGCATTATTTATGTATATGAAGTTACTTAAAAAAACTAATGTATTTATTGCATACAATATTAGTTTTTTT
>JBBPBP010000001.1:38719175-38745437 GCA_037974735.1 Cicer chorassanicum
GTCGATCGAATCAAAATTAAGAGATCAACTATTTACAAAAGAAGTTAAACTTAAATGACTCAAATTGTAATTTTAAAATTAAAGTGTTAAAATCGCCCGATTTTAAAATTTTGAGTCAAAAGTACATTTTAGTATATTTTTAAAGATCATAAAAAAATTATCTATATTTCTATATTATTAAAGTATTTTGGTTTGGCCTATTTTACTACCATTTATACCTTTAAGTGTTTTCTCTTTTAAATCTATTCAATATTATATTTCACTTATATAAGTTCTACATAGATTAACTTTTTGACATCAAAAGCTAAAGTAAATTATATTAAAAATATAATAAATATAATAAATAGACACTTATTATATACTTGCTCGATATTTAATTAATCATGTGCAAAAATATATTTAATTCAATTTTATAATTAACTATAATTTTCTATGTGATTTAAATTAATTATTTACTCTAAATTAAATAATTTTTGAACACGGTTAATCGAATATTATAAATATATGTGCATGAAAATCATAGTTATTATTTTTAAAACCGTATATTATCATAGATGTGAAAACGAGTTACACACGAATAGCTAATTCAATAACAAAATATTATATAAATATTTTTTTAAATTAGTCGATGATCGAAAGTTACTATTATATACATTGTATTTTTAAATTTTGACATATCTTTACACATCCACTGAGAAGAGCATAATAACATCATTCATTGAAATTACTTCAATTGAACACACGATGTATACAAGAAGTGTGTTACTGCGCATAATCCCGCATGCTCCAATTTTTTAATTGATGGAAATTTGGAACTTATCATGAGAGAAATTTTTGTACAATACTCATTTCCATTAAAAGTATCATATCATCTTGGTAGATCGTTATTATCTATTTACAAATCATTTATATCATGCTAGAATGTATTTTTTTTAAGATCATACATAAAGTTTTTGATTACAAATTAATCTAATATTATTAATATGACCAATACAAAATGTTTTTTAATGAAATATAAAATATGATTTTTATGTACAGGTTGTTTAATGGTGTTTAACGTGTGTCACATAATTATAATCATTATTTTAAAAATTTATAATATCAAAGAGGATAGAAAGACTCCACAAAAAGAGTTAATTCAATAATTATATTAGATATATATTTTTTAATCAATCATTGGATTGAAAGTTAACGTCGTGTAGATCATATTTACAAATTTTAACGTCTATTTACACCTAAAATTTTGAAGAGTACTCATTTCTACTATAAATTACTATAATATTATTTACATGTGACAACAAAATATGATTGCGTTTATACTTAAAATTAAATAATTTGTTAGTCGAGAACGACAAATAGTTGAATTTTGGAGTAGTCGAATTCCCCTTATCATAGGGAGGAACAGGTACGTAGAAAGCACCATAATATGAATCACTCGAGTCTTAATAAGATTTTCAAGAGTCCACAAAGGTCGTAGAAGCTCAACACCAAGTTAAAGCCCAATATAACCTGATAATTTGGTAATTACTCTCATCTTCTACGTCTTCAGCGCCACTACCTATCAGCACGGAGGCACGATTCTAGGGAAGACCACGTGTGAATATTGTCAACGGGAGTAGAACGCACTACCCACGTAATTAGTTGAACACAACTACATGTCTGTAGGCCACGATTTATGTCCAATAGGATTAGGTGTGCCTATAAATATCAGTACTTGTAATATTTTATACACACAATCAATCCAACATGTTTTTTAGGTGTTCTTTATCATTTATCAATTTACTTTACTTTATGAATTCATAGTCTAGTAACTTACACATACACACCATACTTAACACTCTTCGGAGTAATTAAAGAACCCATAGCTGAAGACATAGTTCCTTCCTCAGCGTAATAGTTTAAAACAAAAGGGAATAAAAAGTTGAGAACAGTTAGCCATTTCCTTGGCTGATTCTTATTCCCAACAGCAAATTTGGCACACTTGGTAGGACATTATGGTAGAGACCATGGAAAAGTTCACTTGGCCAGGTCACAATTATCTTTGGGGAATGCACTTGCATTTTGGTAAAAGTATCAGCAGCATTGAACAACCATCATCATTAACATCAAAAAAGTCATACCAACATAGGTCTAATGATCCTCCTCAAATATTGGGGATGCCCTACATTTGTGGTTGTTTCTAATGCTTTTGGAGACGAAGGGGTTGATCCACCTAAGCAACCAATGGTTGTGATCACATATTTCATTAGACAACATATTGACATGGGGATACATGACATCATGTATTAAGTCTCTAAGCAACTTGCTGATATTGTGAAACCCATGATTCAAAGTCAGGTTCAATAAACCAGGGAGTTGGAGACAAAGCGAGCTAACTCAAGTGATAATTATGTCACTTTTGTAGTCTAAGGGAACGAAGCTTAAGCAAAACATCATAACCCAAATTTAGTTAATCGTTACAACGAAAAGACTTTCTTAGGTGCAACCAAGTTCTATACGATAGATATCTTTTATTCCTTACAATTAACAATCTAATACTTTTGCCACGGGTAACCCTGGGGGCACCTAGTGGAAAATGATGCGTATAATTAGCCTAACCTTCAATATGGTTCAATACATATGGATAGGAGGCCACCTGAAGTAATAGGAAAAATTGGAATGTTGCAAGTATCGCCCTATGATAACACTCAACAAGTGAACAAACTGTCATATGTGAAAGGACAAACCTTCAATCACCAGTTGTGGATTATCTGTCCCAACAACCATGGAGTTATTAACTACCTGGATCGGCTAATCCTGCAAAACAGATGTCACGACCTGATGAACCTTCACCAAACCCGACATGTTCAATTCTACCAAGACCAAACGTAAATTATATCGGTGAACAGACATGGATTGCTAATCCACTTTACCATCACAATACACTGATGGTTCTAGGGACTCATGTAAGAAACAATGTGGAACTTAACCAAGAGTAGCAATGGGGGAACTATCTACCTCAGGTTCAGGTTTAGTTTCAACAAGGTTTTTAGAACCCCTAAGAGAACGCGTGGAACCATACAATTATAGTCGAGGTCAGACCTCTAAGATAGTAATTGTTGGATACCAACCTCATAGCTGAAACTATCAAGAGGTACTTAAGGATTCAACTGAAACCCATGGACATGCCTATGTAAAAGAAGCCATATCCTGAATCGAGTAGATAGAATGGTGTTTTTGTATATAAACTACAAAACTCCTAACTTTGCTACCTTTTACGAGGAGGATGGAAAATCAACAATAGAGTACATTGGAAGGTTTATTGTGCAGTGTGGTGAGGGGAACCATAATGAATTCCACAAGTTACAAATGTTCCCTTTATCATTAATAAGAACAACTTTTATGTGGTATTATTCTATCCCACCAAACTCCATCCAGAACTGGGCAGACATGGAAAGGTTTTTCCACGACAAATTCTATTAGCCTCAGCCTGAAGTTACAACAGTTGATTTGGTGGATTTGAAACAACAAGTAGATGAATCAGTTGTTGACTTCATAGAGAGGTTTAAGATACGACAGGAAAATGTTCAGTCCAATTCCCTTATATAGAGTATTCTTTCATGGCCATCAGTGGCATGCATCCTCAGCTAAGGGATAACCTGGTTGGACAAGCTTTCCATGATCCAAATGAATTGGCCTCTAGTGCAGTACACATTGAACAATTCATTCAGAAAAAGAAAAAGAAGTGTGTTAGCCGAGGGAGAGGTCCATACCTGGTTTCTATAATCGACCTAGAAAAATATGATGATGATGATATATCAACTAATTCCACAATTGATACATTGACGAGTGAAATTCTAAAAGGGAAAATCTATTTGTGTTTTTGCCTTAAGGCTTGCCAAAGGGAATGATAATACTTCATCAAATACCAAAGTCAATTATGCCTTTCACATTACTAAAGTTAACCAGATTTTTTATTGTCTACTCAAAGATAAGCAATTATGATTATTAGATGGTCATGAAATACCTCCACTTGAGGAGATCAAAAGTAATAAGTATTTCGAATGACGTGTAATTCATACAACCACTCAACAAAGAGTTGTACCATCTTCCAAAAAGCTATTTGTAAGGCTATTAAGAAGTGAAAGTTCAAGTTAGACGACAAAGGGATTACTGAGATGGCCATCAATACAGATCCCCTCCCAACCATGAATATAGCCATGGTATCATTTGTTGAACCAATAGGGATCATGTCAACTGGGAAAGGAAAGAGAGTAGTGTTACATATGTGGCAACCTAAGAACATTACAAATGATTCTAGGGCAAGTGCAATGCTACTTGGGAGAACATTAAGTTTTGAAAGGTGAGGAACTCAGGTCGCACTAGTGCAGGTTAACCCCAAATCTAGTTAACCTCCCAAGGTTGGCCGCCTCACTAGAGAACTGACCAGACATTACCTTTCCCCTACAAGCTTTTATCTGTTAAAGATCAATTAAACTAATGTTGAGAGGAAATGTCAAGTAGTTGTCCATATCAATGGACATCCGACCTTGCAAGAAGTACATGGCAAGACCATCGTAAAGGGAAAGAGATAGGTGGCCAAAGTGACTATGGAGAATGGTGCAACTTCCCTTAAGGTATTTATCAAGGACAATGGTGAGATCGTAGCACAACAAATGAGGAAACCTCTTACAAATATCCCAAAGAATAGTGGGTACTCAACAAGAAGGTTCAAGATCTAGTGCCTCTAGTGGTTATCCTCACTAAGACTCGAAAAAGAGGCAACAAAGAAACAGGTCAATCCAAAAGATGAAGGAGATTATGCAAATGATTATTAAGGTCCAGGGACTGGAGAAGATATCTTCACCTCAAGTCTAGGAAGCTCTAGGTAAGGATTTCCCAAGACAAATGAACATCACTGAGTTTGACATGGCGAGTTTTTGTTACTATCAATGGTAAGGTGTCTAGTTGAGTATTTGTTGATGGATGGGTAGTCCTCAATGTTATGCACATATTAACCTTGAAAAAACTAGGTAAAAACAAGGAGGATCTTATCCTAACCAACATGAAGATGACCAATTTTATGGGAGTAACCTTAAACGCTTGAGAGGTTGTCATAGTCGATGTCGTGGTAGAGCCAAATGAGATAAGGTCAGCATGCTTTGTCATAGATGGAAAACCATCCTACTTTGTGATATTATGAAGAGATTGGATCCATACCAATGAATGTGTCCTAAACATTTCATCAGAAACTCGTGTTCTAGGTTGGTGACAAAATAGAAATTGTGGAGGTTGACAAAAACCAAGTCTCGACTGAGGTGAAAATGTTTGAGGTGAAAATGTTTGAAAATGTTTGAAAAGAATGAGCCTCCATGGTGTGAAGACAAACCTAACTAGAAAATTTATGGGTTTCTTGGTGCACAACAAGGGGATTGAAGTAGATAAGAACAAAGCTAGGACCATAATGGAAGCTAGCCTCCCACTACCAAGAAGGAATTGCAAAGTATTTTGAGGAAGATCAATTTCCTAAGGAGATTAATATCAAATTCGATTGACAAAATGAAAGCTTTTTCACCTTTGCTGTAGTTGAAAGATTTAGAGATTCATATCAAATTGGACTGACAAAATGAAAGCTTTTTCACCTTCGTTGCGGCTGAAAGATTTAGAAATTGGTATGGGGGAAGGTACAACAAAAGGATTTTGTTTAAATCAATGAGGCTACAGATAGCCTACCAATGCTTATGCCACAAATTTCAAGTAAACCACTCAAGTTATAAATTGATGTTGAGAACAAGTCTATGGGCTGCTTATTTGCCCATGATGCATAGGATAATACATAGAAAGCAGTGCATTATCTCAGTCGAATCTTAAATTATGCAAAAACAAGATACACGTCTATTGAGAAATTATGTTTGTCTTTATTTTATGCAGAAACTAATAAAGTGGGCCATCAAACTTAATGCATTTGGGTTAGAATATGTCCCCCTACGAGCAGTAAAGGGTCAAGAACATTTGCGTGAAGAAGTCCAAGATCCATTAGTTGAAACCTTGTCGTGACTGTCAAATGATGAGTTTTAATGGTTGACATATCTACAACCTACAAGGGAACTGGATCTGGCATTGCATTACTAATCTAAAAAGGAAAGTTTGGAATTTTAAATGCTAGCTAGATCTTATGTTTTCCAGTAATCAAGTAGAGTATGAAACTATGATTATGGGGCTGAAGATACTAGCAAGCATGTAGTTGTCTTACACGTCCCTCATGAAGAAAACAAGGAGGCTAATGAGTTAGCTCAACAAACATTTAGATATAAAGAAACACCTTTTGAACTTATTCATGAGGAATATCCTATGGAAGGGTGCCTTTAGGTGGTCGACTTTTGGATTAAAGAGTTAGTCGACTACTTAAATGATCCCTCAACCTTAGCTTATTTCAAGTTGAACAAAAAAGTATTCACCGATGTATTAGTAGATGGGGGATTAATATAAAAAGGGATGCAATGGCGTTCTCTTAAATTGCATAGCAAAGATAAAGTCTCTTAAATCATGGCTGAGGTACATGAAGGATTTTGTGGATCTCACAAGGCTGGTTCCATCATGAAATGGCTGATTTATCACCATAGATATTATTGGCCCACCATAACAACTAACTGTTTCCAGTATGCTAAAGGATATGAGGCATGTCAGTTATATGGACCTATACAAAGGGTACCAATCAAATCATTGCATTTAGTGATTAAACCTTGGCCTTTAAGAGGATGAGCTATGGATTTAATTGAGAAGATATATCTAGTTTCTTCAAAAAGACATACATTCATCATAATAACCACTGCTTACTTTACCAGATGGGTAGAAGCTCATCCTATGATAAATGTGGGTCAAGATGAAGTAATCAGATTTATTCAACACCAAATCATCTACAGATTTGGCATTCTTGAGACCATTATTACTAATCAGGGGGCAATATTTAGCGATGAAAAAGTGGTAAACTTCATTTAGAAGTTTGTAATCAAGCTAATACATTATTCTCCCTATTACGCCCAAGGTAATGGGCAAGTTGAGACGACCAATAAAATCATCATTGACCTAATTAAGAAAAATATGAAGTATAAGTAAAAAAAGGTGGCATGGAACCTTACAAGCTCATATGGGCCATCAAGAATTCTAAAACCACTACAATAAGTTTCACCCCTTATCGGCTCACATATGGTCAGGATGCAGTTCTTCCGTTAGAGATTAATGTAGCTTCACTTAGAGTTGTTAAACAAAGAAAGCTCAACATGGGTAAATATCAACAAGCTATGTTACAAGAAATGGATTCCTTGGATAAGGACCGACTATTAGCCTTAACTAGGATTGAGAATTTGAAGATTAAAATGGCAAAAGCTTACAACAAATTATTCAAACTCAAACGATTCGTGGAAGGTGACTTAGTTTGGACCATTTTTCCAGTTGGGTTATTAAATTCCCTAAGTTTGAAAGATGGTCGCCAAACTAGGAAGGTACCTTCATTGTGAGCAAAGTTTTTAGTGGAACATCCTATTGTCTAGATAATATGGTGGGTGAAGAATTAAATAAAAGAATAAATTGAAAATCCTTAAAGAAATATTATCCTACTAGTTGGGAGAATATTAATGAAAAACATCAATAAAATTTCTATTTAATGTTTTAAAAAGTTGGTAGCCACAAGCCGATCACTTAGCCGATTAATAAGTAACAAAATAAAAGCCTATGTGGTTGGGCCTTGAGTGTTTCCCTTTGCAAGGTCTTTAGTGATCTCTTCATTGAGAGGAAAAGAACCTTCAACTGGAATTTTTGGCTGTTGAGTCTCCTCGGTTACTATGGAAATAAGAATGCAAAAAGTTAAACAAGTTAACTTACCTTTTGGGACCAGATATAATCGTTTCTACTATTGGATGGGAATGAGAAGTCTTAACTCTCCAAATAAAAAAGAGGAAAAAGGAGTTAGGGGAGAATAGGAAAATGAGTACAAAAGGGAAAATGCATTTTGTGCGACGATGAATACCTTTGACCTATTTTTCTTTTCGACTGACACCAACGCTACTTGAGCTAATTCTTTTTGGCTAACTTTGGAAGCCATGGGATATAATAATTCGTTGATGTGAACTCCACGTGGTCCACTCCTTTTCTTAGGAATTGATTTTTCCCTTTCTTCCTCTTCTAAGTCTTTAACAATCTAGCCTATGAAAGAAAGTACAAAAACAAAGTTAAAGGAAAAGCACTAAAAGACTTGGTAAGCTAAAAGATGAATGATGAATTATGAATTTACCCTTTTGGCTAACCGATAAAGCTTTGCTTCTGGTAGCTGGTTAGAAGGACTGTTGGTGCGTTGATTGGCTCAATGTTATCAACTGAATCATCACTAGAGCTTAATAGCATCAAGCTAAAGACACGTTTGCAAAGGCTCTCTTCCTTGAAGCTTTCTTTGATAGATAAACTCCAATTGGCAAACCTAGCCCAATTCTCATTCACTACAGCTTGAGCTTGGAGGGAAAGATAATCTATTCCTGCATAAAACATCCAATTTGGACCACAACCTTCAAGGAAGACATTGGTCCATTTAGATGATATATGATTCTGCGAAAACATAGGCTTAACTACGGTGCGGGTTGGTTTTTCATTACCAGCAAGATGGATTAATCACCTCCATATGACTCGTCCCTCATTAGGAATTGAGTTGAGGTTTAAAGAAGTGTCTAAAAACTAAATGAAATAAAGCCTAAACCAAAATTGAAGGAAGCAAATAGGTCCACTTACAATCTTTATGGCATTTACCTTCCTCAATTGTTCTAAAATAGGGCGCAAAAACTAGTAGAAGGAGGAAAGGAATAAAGATCTCCAACCTATGTTCTGAATTGATTGAAGCACAATAACATATAGCTAAAACTTCTAGACGATAGCTATAGAACTAGTACAAACAGAAGAAGAAAAAAAGTTGAACCAATATAACAAGAAAGTGTTGTGCTCTGCATTTGAGAACCCTCATAAAGTAGCAATGTTATATGCCTTGAAATAAACCTAGTTGGAAATGGATTTTGAAAAATGAAATTCTAACGAAGGGATTGGGGTATCATGAGTCACATAAAGAAGGGTGAGGGTCATCACACCCAAGGAAAAACAAAAATATTGATACTTACCAACCAGTAGCCGAAGAGGCCAAACAAGTGGTCCATGTTGAAGTTTATATCCACATTTGAGAGCATGATCATATCATAGATAACCCATCTTTTCCCGTCATGTTATTTAATCAAAGCTACCATATAAAGCCATTCACGTAGTCAAGGGTTAGACGCGAATATATTCTAAACTCACTAGGTTTAAGAAAGAATGGTTGAGTCATTCTGTCAGTAGTAGAATGGCACAATGTGACGTGATGTTGAACAGGACAAAGTGCACCAGGAATGTTTCTCTCGATTTGGTTAACATTTTTGAATAGGTGGCAAGAAATGGGGAACGAAGAAATCAGTTAATGTTATTTATAGTTCAATGATTAAACAAAAATCAGGATTGATTAGTTGAGATATTCATGGTTACTGTTAAGGTAATTAATCGACTAATATCATTAAGTTTCGACCTTTTGCAAGCTGAGGCATGATTTGCAATGTCTATTTTTCTGCTTTACGATGCAATGATGAAATTATTTACGCGCAGTAATTACTATTTGTGTCGTATCACCTCAGAAGTTATCAGTTATCCTATAAGGTGACGTAAGGGGGCATTTGTTTACACCTAAAAATAAATAATTTGGTAGCTGAAAAAGGCAAGTGGTCAAATTTTGGGTAGCTGAATTCCTCTTAAGCGATGGACTATCAAATGCGCAGGAAGCAGCCGAATATGATTGAGTCAAAGCCAATATAATTTGACAATTACACTCATCTTCCACATTTTTAGCTCTACTAACGATTAATACAAATATACAATTCCAAGGAAGAGCACACACAAATATTGCATATGGGACATGCCGAAGAAACAAATATTATATTAGTGGGGCTTATAACATGTTGCTAGGGAAGGAAAATGTCTAAGGTAAGATTTTTCCATGTAAGGTTAGAATAGATATTAAATTAATGGTTTGTAAAATATTGATTTTTATGTTTGTCTTAACAATTTTAACTATAAAGTTTTGATTTTTATGAGCAATATGTTTGTATTGATGAACTTAATTATAAAGTTTTGATTTTTTTTATTATTATAACACAAGTAATATGCTTGTTGTGATATTTTGGATGTAAATTTGCGATTTTTGTGTTGTCTTTGTGTACTTTAGTATAAAATTTCGATTTTTTGTGTTGTCTTTGATTTAAAATCTTAATTTTTATGTGTTTTAATTATAAAGTTTAGATTATTTATGAAAAATATATGTGTATCGAAGAAATTGATGAAAAATTTTGATTTTTAATTATGATAATATGAGAGAGATGATTATTGTGACGCGTTTAGCGTAAAGTTTGATTTTTATACTTAAATGATTAATAATGGGATGAATTTTTTAGTATAATGGATAAAGTTTCTATTTTTATGTGTTTTTGGTGATTTAATTTTTAATCTTTATCAATAACATGTAGCTAATCAAATTTTATGGGTTATAAAATGAAAGTTATAATTTTGAGATATTTATTCATGTGTATATGTGTTCAATATTTGTGATGTTGAAATTATTGGTCCTTAACTATGAGCATTCATGAGACAATAAATTTGATATCATATGTGATTAAAAATTTAATATTGAATATTTTATCTTTATGGTTACCTCTGACTTTTTTCCATGACATATCATATGTCTCTTGTGCCTTTGTGGCTGGTCATTTATCATGACATAGCATGCTCATTTTTGTGAATGCCTAAGTGGCTGATTTAATTTCCCCAATGAAATGAGTTTTTTCTGTGGGGACGCTTTACTAACTGATTATATTTGAATCATATAATTTTAGCGGCATACATAAATTGCATTTATCTTTTTTTTTTAATCTAATTATCTGTACTAGGTGGGTCGCTGCGTAATTTATTTGAAAATAAAGTTTTGTATTACTAAATTCGATGTGGTACATTTTTAAAGTTTATTTACTTTTTATCGTTAACTTTAATTAGAAATGCATAAGTTTTCCTTCCATTAGAAAATAATTAAATGATCGTTAATTTCAGTTAACCATATTTTTCAAGAATTTCACTTAAAAAGATTTTATTCTATTTTAGCGCGTAAGTGAATTAACTTTGACAAGTCTTTAAGCCCTAGCTCAACTAGCAATGCCGATATTGTTATGTTGAATGTCTTGTCTCGGTTCAAACTCAAGACCTCATACTTGTGTGTATTAATTATCGTGGAATTTACCATCTATTCTAAGATAAAAAAAATAAATAAAGAAAATAACTTTGACAAAAAATGCATTTTAAATGTGAAGTCTCTACGTAATAATATCTTTGATGACATTGTATCAGTCCAATTAAGGGATGAGAGGATGAACATTCCCCCATTCTTGACTTGGTGCGCCTACCTCTTTCTATCTCTCTTTCTCTGCCTTACCATCTTAATTTCATATTTGAATGGGTAGTTACAAATTTAATTGATGTTTGATTTTTTTTAACGCAATCAAGAGAGGAAAAAAAGCTATTTCTTTCTTTTAAATACAATAATTTTTATTTTTATTACAAAAAAGAATCTTAGACAAATTTTTGATTTAGTTTTAATTTACAAAAAATAAAAACATTTGCCTACAACTTATTGTCTTCTCATTTCCAATCAAATGCCCATTCATCAAACTATCCATCACAAAGTAAAGAAAGAAGAAAATGGCTTGCTTTTCTCTCCCTACATTCATCATCGTCATATCCTAGTTGAATTCTATTTTCTTCCTTCTGATAGCATCATCTCAAGTAAAGTTTGGACTTTTCTCTTATTATTCGATTCACGGGGCTTTGAACGTGTTGGAAAGTAAGGAAAGTGCCTAAGGTAAGAGATTTTCCCATGCAAAGTTATGCTAGATATTAAATTAGTGGTTTGTAAAATATTGATTTGATGTTTTAAAAGAAAGTGTTGATTTTATATTTCTCTTAACTATTTTAACTATAAAGTTGTGATTTTTATGAGCAATATGTTTGTCTTGATGAACTTAATTATAAAGTTTTGATTTTTTATTATAATAACATGAGTAATGTGCTTGTTTTGATATATTTGTTGTAAGTTTGTGATTTTTGTATTGTCTTGATGTACTTAATTATAAATTTCCGATTTTTATTATCATATCATGAGTAATACGTTTGTTATGATGTATTTGATTTAAAGTCTTGATTTTTATGTGTTTTAATTATAAAGTTTTGAATTTTATGAAAAGTATATGGGTTTGGAGGGAATTGATGAAAAACTTTGATTTTTAATTATGATAATAAGAGAAAGTTGATTATTGTGTTGCGTTTAATGTAAAATTTTATTTTTATGTTTTAATGACTAATAATGTGAGAAATTTTATAGTAGAAGGAATATAATTTCTATTTTTATGTGATTTAAGTTTTAATCTTTATCCATAACATGTAGCTAACCGAATTTTATGGATTATAAAATAAAAAATGTACTTTTGAGATATTTTTTCATGTATATACGTGTTCCATATTTGGGATGTTGAAATTATTGATTATTGACTATAAGCATCCACGAATAAATAAACTTGATGTCATATGTGATTAAAATTTAATCATGAATACTTTATCTTTGTGGTTGCCTTTGTGGCTGCCTTATTTTCATGACATATCATAGATCTCTTTGTGGACGCATTTGTGGCTGATTATTTATCATGACATAACATATGCGTCTTTGTGGAAGCCTTAATGGTTGATTTAATTTTTCTCATTGGTAGGTGACTTTCTGTATAGGAGCCTTAATGGCTAGTTGTATCCATATCATATAGTTTTAGGAGCATGTATAACTTGCATATATCTTTATTTTTGTTTTAATCTAATCTACATGGGTTGTTAGTTCATTTATATAAGTACGTTTTACGACTTACTAAAAATTAATCTTCACATAACATTGTGAATTATTCTAAAATTCGATTTCTTTAAATATTTTATTACAAAAAGATTTTTATTTTTTATTTTTTGGATGTTAATTTATTATTTTGTTTGATTTTACCGTAGGATGAACTGACCCTTTTCACCAATATTTTAGATACTAATGATCACGAAGAGATGCACAATTGAATGATGTTTGTTTGGGTACGTGCGACGGAAAAAGTGAATTTTTATTTAAAAATAAAATTTTGTATTATTAAAACCGACGCAATGCACAACTATTCATGGGATCTCCGATAATAAAGGTTGAGTCCCTATCACTTGTTGTTTTCCAGTGGCATCAGTCACAATGCTCTCGATTTTTCACATACTAATTTCATCCCAAGGGCTTTGTACACAAATAGAGGATATAACTAGCTACTTTATGCAGAATTGATGAAGACACAAATTTCTTCCATCAAAATTGATTGAGACTCCTCTAAGTCAATTAATCTCATAATTACCAAATTTATAACAATAAACTTGTTCTCTATATTAAGTCTATACAAGTCTGCTTAGTTGATTGAGCGACAATGTTTCTATTTAGGAAAATAAATTAACTTATAGATTTATTCTCATTGACTCATGTCCAAGCAACATCATTGTATTATTTTAATACAATGGTTTATCCACTTTAAATAATATCCCATATAGTCAAACCGATTCCATAATATACTTCTTCATATCTACTTAGATAAATTCTAAGCGACAACATCTTCATAAAGGGAAAACTAATTCACAAAAATAATTATTTTCATATAAACAAATTTCATTAAACATCATTGTATTATTGTAATACAATGGCTAATCAACAATTAATATATCAATTAATAGGAACGACCCATAGCCTTTGCAGACTGAGTCACTGCACAAGGTATAATAACTCGGTTAATTATCCTTAAAATGTAACAACTCGTTTAATTAAAATATAGTAAAATAAGAATTTTTAAAAATATTAACATATTAATTTAGGAATAAGGAATTTTAATTAAAATAGGAATTGACAAAAGAGGTAATATGGAAAATGTCCAAAGGGCAATAAGGACAATTTCCCTCCATTTTCCCTCTTAATATTACTTATTGGGAAAATCAGGAGAACATTTCTTTCATTTTCCTTCCTTCTCATTTCAGAAACAGGGAGAAACACCACAAACCTGTAGTGTCCATCATCTCTCCAAATCCTCCATTTTTCCTTCTTTATCAAAATCTCCAACAACATCAGTTTACTTAACCCCATCAGACCTGCTCAGCAACCTTGCATGCGAGATTCGGCCTTTTCAACTTTGAGAATCAAGCAAGATCAATGAAGTAGAAAAGGAATAAACCAACAAAAAAGGGGATTTCGAGCTGAAGTAGAGGACACAACTTGAAGAGGAAAACCAAAACTACTGGGACAACTCTTTCTTCAATTAATGAAAACTCTGAAAGTTTTGAGTTCTATTACATTAAATCCTTTTAGCATGAGGGTTATGGGAATTTATTCACTGAAATTCTTTATTTTTTGTCAGAAACTATTTTGGGGGTACTACGGATTAGAAGAACTTAGAGTGTGAGGAAAATTAAATTTTTAGCATATAGGTGTTTTTAAACTGCACCCGAACGATTTTAAAATGTCATGAATATTGTTTCTTTGATATTTGCATGATTGTTACATTAGAAATTTGGGAATTCTCAGGATTTTGACTAAAGAATAATGTGCGAATCCTATCACTGAAGGCAAATGCGTGTGCCTTGGACACTTTTTCACACCTGCTTCTGTAGTTTTGCCTCTTGGTGTCATTTTGTATCTTTGAGCTTTTAGCCTTTGGTTGTTTTTGCAAAAACCTAAGTATTTTTACCTTTGATAATTCTTTTCTATTTTGCTACCTATGATTCCTAACTCATGATTTGGGCATTGTGCCTATGATGATTAACTTATGTTCCTGGGCATGTTGCCTCTGATGCTATTTCTCAACTTTGAGTATTTCTGCTTCTAGTTTCTCCTTCCATTTTTGCCTCTTTTAGCTATTTTATGGTTTCTTGTATTTTGACTTTGATAAATTTCTTATGTTTTTACCTCTAGTGAAATGCTTTGATTTTCCCTATGTAGTTTCCCTTATGTCTTCCCTCTAATAAGGTTGCTTCTGATCTTAGTCCCTCTAATCAAGCTGCTTCGAATCCAAGTTCCTCTGATTAAGCTGCCTCTGATCTAAGTCCCTCTAATCAAGCTCCCCCTGGTCATGTATCCTCTAACTCTACCTCTGGTCATGTATCCTCTGATTCTGGTCATGTTGCCTCAGATCTGTTACTCCACAATGTGCTGCCTCTGGTCAAGAGTTCTGCCTCTAGTTCCAACTCATAATCAGAGACTTAGGATTTAATTCCCACTTGATTTTCAATATATTGCTAAGTTATTTATAAGTGTTATGGATGAATGATACATTGCATATATGACATTACAAAGGCATTGTATACATAACATCTCAAATGAATTGTATTCTTTTTATTTAGATCATGCATGACCTTATTCATGGTCGAACATTCAGATTGTTTCAAGCATGGAATAACAGGTAAAGGAGAACAATCTGGTTGGTAAAGCTGGCTTGGCTAAACCCCAACCAGCGTCCTGATTGTTCTCCTTTACCTGTTATTCAAGTTGTTTCGAGCATGGAATAACAAGTAAAGGAGAACAATCAGGATGCTTGTTGGGGTTTGGTCAGACCAACTTTACTAATCAAGTCTTAGTTATCTTGGTGACTCACATTAAGATGATTGGGCAACTTTTCCATATTCCAAGGACAAGATTTGAGGTCATGCATATATTTTTCAGAATTATTAAGAAAGAGATAATGTTTTAAGTTAAGCTTTTATGAAAATTGAAGCTAAGAGCTTTAGCATGAGATGCATAATATTTTCATGTTTGATGCATATTTATGAAAACTACCCCTCCCTTTATTTTCAGAACTCACTGAAATTTTATCTCACCTCTTTTATTTTTTATACATTAGCAGTTGAATGTGATTGATGCTCAGTCTTAGTATTAGAGGGTGATCTACAAGCCCTATTTTGGACATAGTTCTTTATTTTTATTTGATATAACATGATGTATTAGGGAACAGTTTTATAATTTCAATATTGTTGCTGTAAAGTAATTAAATAGTTCATTAAATTGAGTTGTAAACTATGTTGTTTAAATGTAGTTACAAGTTACTTTAATGATGCTTATTATTGATCTGTAATGCTTGTTTCTATTTTATTGAGGTGTATCAATTCAATTGTCCAATTCTAGATAATTGGCAATGGGTCTTACACAGGGCCCCAAAATTATTAGATAGTTGAGTACAGCATGCAAACTCTATAAAGAAAAATATACTTTACATCAATTATCCATTTTTAGTTTTAATAAAATCACATGTGCAAAATGGTTTATTTATACCATTCCTTTAATAGCAACAAAACATGTTCAATCAATTATATAAAATTAATAAATTTTATCATGCAATTCACAATCAACTCAAGGCCCTGACTTATCATGAATAAATATTACAATCAACTGAGACTCCGTTTGGTAAATTAAGTTATAAGTTATCTGATAGCTAAAAAACTAATTGATAGCTGAAAAGCTAGTTGTTAGCTGATAATTGATAACTTATAGTTGAAAAACTAATTAATTGGAATTAAAGTGTTTGATAAATTTAGCTTTTAACAATATAAAAGGACATAAAAGGACACGATTATTTAATTTAAAATAATAAAAATGTGACATTTTTATCCAATCTTCTGCCTATTGTTTTAGTCGATCTATTTTTTTTGTACTCAATTATTTTTGTAAAATACATGTTTTTGATGAAGACAAAAGACCAACGATGATGATGATCAAGACAACAAGCTCAAAAAGAAGAAGTCCAAAATATCTCATTGATAAACTTTTATTCAAACATACTAGATGTTTAAATGTAAAGGTAAATGATACAACCCATAGCTCCGATACAATGAGAACCTTTCATCTTTACATATGCCTAAAAAGTATTTTCAAAAGTCAAAATTATATTTACAAATTGTTACAATTAATATTTTTGACAAAATACAAAGGTGTATTCGAATACAACATAAGTGTATTCGAATACAGATGAAAATTGCTAAGTCAGTAGCAAAAGCCTCTCATCTGTATTCGACTACATCCTGTTGTATTCGACTACAACCAACAAGTCAATGGCAAAATTGATCAATTTGTATTCGACTACATACATGTGTATTCGACTACACAGTGTTAAATTTGAATAAATTTGAACGTTACAAAGAGGTGTATTCGAATACATACATCCTGTATTCGAATACAACTGGAAACAATGCAATTTTTCAGTTCTGAATCAACTCTAAATAATTGCAATTGTTCCTCAAACCTCTTGGATCAATGGCCACGAATCTGAAGAGATGTTTATGGACTATAAATACACCATAACTTCAGATTCATTGGCAGACAATCCCACAGCCAAACCTTGAACGACTTTGAACAACTTTTCTATTTTTCTCAAAGTCATTTTTCATAATTCAAGTACTTGTATTTAATTTTCATATCCTTGACAAAGGTTCTCAAAGTACTTGAAGCAATATTGAATTGTTATCATTATACCTCTCTTTCATATTCCTATATCCTTATCAAATCACATTATTTGTAAAAAGAAAGTAGTACTTTCTTTAAGTAGTTTTATATAAGATAGTGGGGTGCTATCTTGTACATTATCTAAGATAGTGGGGTGCTATCTTAGAGGTTTTGTTAGAAGTTTGTAGCAGAGATCCTAGGGTGGGATTTGTACATTTTCTAACAATAGTGGAGAAATCTCTTGTGGTGTGCAAGAGGACTGGATGTACCCTTGGGTATAAGGGGAACCAGGATAATATTGTTGTGTTCTTTACATTACTGCCATTTACTTTATCTTTTACTATGCGTAAGCGCAAAAATCGATTGCTAATTCGCTGAAAACAATAAATACTCTTAAACACCTAATTCACCCCTCTTCTTAGGTGCACATCTGTACTTACAATTTTTCTACTTCACTTTATTTTTTATGTTTTCTTCTTCTCCATGTTGTTAGTTAGTTGGTGTTATCTTATAGTTTCCACATTTCTCCCTGACTTCTACTCCTCCTAATGTGATTGCCCAATTCATCCAATACGTCTCTCATGTTTACACTTTTCTTTATTTTACTATATATTTCTCTCATTTATGACTTTTGTGGTAGAAAATCCAAAAAATGTAACAAAACTTAGAAATTAAAAAAAACCATTGAATTCATTTTATTTCATACATCAGTTATTTTTTTTATTACAATATAAACATAAATTTAAAGAGTTCTCTAAAAGTTTAACAATGTGTATAAATAGTAATCGTAAAAAGCAATTCATTTTACGGTTTACAATTTGACATAAAAAGTAAATTTAACATTATGAATTTCTTGTCAGATGAATAAGATGAAAGATTTTATTATTTTAGTAAGGAATTAAATAAATTGAGTCCAGCTCTATTCATACATGTCTTTGTCAATTTTGTGTTATGTGACAGAGATTTTTGGCATACATGAAGTTAACTTTTTTGCTGTGATTTTTTTTTGGCAAGGATTGAAAGAATGGATGTGTTATGTAACACCCTGATTTTTAACAGCGCAGGTGTATTTTTTTTTTCAAAATAAATTGATAAACTACTAGTCGTAACATGAACGACAAGAGTCATAATTAAATTACATCATAATTATAACAAATTAAAAAGATTTTTTGAGACGATAATCCAAAATATCCAAATATAAAATACACCGGCTAAATTAGTTTGTTTCATTAATCTAACTGAGGGTGACTGGGTACTGAGAATCCACGAGCGGCATCAAGCCCCACTGCTTTCGATCACAAATGCAACTCATCGCTAAGCTACACCTTAGGACGATCCTGATCCTCATCTGAGGGCAAAGCCCAGATTTCCACAATAATTGTAAAGGGTCACCAACCGAAATTAACAGATATCACATAGCATTCAAATTTTAAATGCACAAAATAACCTTTCAACTTAGCATACATCTAGAAAGGGTTTTCATATGCCAAACATGCATAGACAAAGTTGAAAAATGAAGTTTTGAACCAAATTGCACTGTCGTATTCGAATGCAGCATAACTGTATTCGGATACAGTGTTTTTTTTATCAAGTCAGAAGCAAAAACAACAAAAACAGAACAACTGTATTCGAATACAGACCTGTTGTATTCGAATACAAATGCGAAAACAGCAAAAAAACAGCACAACTGTTTTCGAATACAGCCTTCTTGTATTCGAATACAGATGCAAAAACAGTGAAAAATCCTGCAGATTTTGTATTCGACTACAACCTCCTTGATATTCATATACATTTGTGAAGTCAGTGGCAAAAATTTGATATATGTATTCGACTACAACATCCCCATAGCCGAATACAAGTGCAAATTCACATGTCAGTAGCAAATACAACATAACTGTATTCGACTACAACCCTGTTATATTCGAATACAACTGTGAAAATGGCAGATTTTCAGTTTTGAAAACTTTTCGAAATCATTCTAACACTTTCAACACCAAGCCAATCAATTACAAACATCAAATACAACACAGTCACAAACAACAATCGAGTATGTATATACAACCATCACAATATATCAAACATGACTCGCATGCCAAGCACCCTAATACAATGCGTATATGCCAATGCACATGATTCCGGAATTCCAAACCAAAACCCTCCTCGAAGGGGTGTAAATCGTAATTGTACTGCCTATCACAGGCCAGTACTAATTACCAAGGTGCCATCTATCACAGGCCCGCACAATTTACTCCAGTGTAGCCTATCACGGGCCTACACTGTTTTCTAGAGTGCAATCGTTCACAAATCAGCACATTCTAGAGTGCAATCTCTCACAGATCAGCACGATGTGATAACCCTCGTAAGGATAAGATGAACCAACAAATCACATGGCATCATCCTGTGGCCCATCCCGGTCACCACTATCACCATGGCCCATCACGGTCACCATGTACTATGAAAATGCATGAGCATACTCTGACTCTTGACACCACAACCATTAAGTAAATGCAGCTATTAAAAGATTCCCCATTTTTAATGCTCATTTAACACTAATGATTTTTCAAATTCAACACAGAGCATACTCAAACATATTTAACTCATAGTTCCACAATTCACACCAAATCATATCAATTCATTTTTCCATAAAATCCACACATAAAACACATCTCAAAATTCATAATATTAATCATGAACACATCAATCACACCAAACATGAATCACCAAAACCATTACATAAGTGCGGCTATTAAAAGATTCCCCTTTTTTAGTACTCATTTAACAATAATGGTTTTTCAAATATTTCACAGAGTACACTCAAAACAGATTTTCCTCAACTCACATCAAATTTAATCCACAATTCACATTAAATTCAATTCACAATACAAACCAAATTTCATCAATTCATTTTCCGCAAAACCACACCTAAATCACATTAATTCCAAACTCCACATTTCCAAACATAAACCACCAAGTTAAATCTCCAAATTTTCAAACATAAATCACCAAATTTAATCTCCAAATTTTCAACCATAAATCATCAAATTAAAAACTCCACATTTCCAAACATAAATCCCATTAAATTCAACTTCCACAATTTCACCCATAAACACATTAAATTCATTTTCCCCAAATCTACATCTCAAACACATCAAATTTATTTTACATAAATTCACAAATAAGGATTTAAATGAAGCTAAAAGTTTGGAAGAAGCCTTTACCTCAACGGTAGCTTTAACAACCAATTACGGCACCGCGATTAATTCCGGTGAAAACTTCGTTCGCGAAGTCGCTTCTAAAGTTGGTTCACTAGCACCGTACCGTGGAGATGAGCAACTTTCCCTTCTGTCACTTCTCGAGATGAAGCTCAGAAGTCAAAGAAAAGTGGAGGTTTGTGTTGGGCGATTTTGAAAATCACCCACACATTTTCGAAACAGAGAAAGAAAGAGGAAGAAAAGGAATAAGCTCGCGAGGCAGGGAAATGTTTAAGTTTTTCTCCTTTGATCCTTGCTTTCTCACATATATATATAAACCAACTCAACTCTTACCCACATCTCAAATTATTTTGATAAAAATATCTACCCTCGTTGCAGCTCAATTGACAGGTAAAATTTTCAGCAACCAGAGATATTTTTAACAAAACTGTTCGGTAATAAATTCTTCGCAACATAAATAAATTATTCTTCGACGAATAATTTTAACCGGATCTAAAAATATTTATATATAAATATATATATATATATATATATATATATATATATATAATGAACATATAACAAACTCTAATAAAATATGCTTTTGGTATTTAATTCCCAAAATGAATTAAAATTGGGCTATATGTCGCAGCAATTCAACACCAAATATACCAAAATTGCATAAATTAGAGTTTGAAATTAAGGGTCTTACATGTTATGTAGAAGTAATAGTATCACTTTGAACAAAAAAATAAAAGTAATAGCACCGAGAAGAAGATACTAAAGATAGTGGGTAAATAGTAAGTTAGTGGGACGCTTACGTTTTATATACAAAAATTAATAAAAATAAATTAATGAGGTTATAAATGGAAGAAAGTGTAAAAAGCTATAAGCTATAAGCTCAAATGCTACATGAAATAGCGTCTCAGAATTAACTATAAGCTTGTGAGAAAAACTTGTTTACCAAAGACATCTCATTTTATTCAACAAACTTATAAGCTAGTTTAATAAGTTATAAGCTAGCTTATTGGTGCTACCAAGCAGTGCCTAAATCAAATGACACTTACTTGAATGGTTGTGGGTGAAGGTAATCAAAGTCGTGAAAAATTAAGCCGAGAACATCTTGGTGCAAACTAATGGCAAGAAGATTCTTGAACACGATGGTCAAATTTGCGGCATTGAATTATATAAATATAAACTCATTGCTTAAATCTTTAAGATTGTTGTAAAAATTGGTCATTAGCGCAACATGGATCAGTATCTTCATCCACAACTTTGGTTAAATCTGTAAGATAATAAACAAATACCAAAACCTGAGACATGACAATAGTTACTCTGATCGCATGATTCATAACCTGTAAGATAATCCACAACTTTGGTTAAACTTGACAAAATGACAAAGTCAACTCACTTTATACCGGTGCATAATAACTATTAAATGAATGAGCTCATAAAGAGTTACATCGAGGAGATTGTTAGACTGCACAAAGCTTCTTCTAGTATAGTGTTAGATATGGATTCAAAGTTCACTTCTCATTTTTGGGGAGCATTTGTATGAGGCCATAGGCCTTAAGTTGAGGTTGAACTCTGTGTACTATAAGGCTCTGAATTTTCTAAACTCTAATTTCTGCAATTTTATTATATTTTGTGTTGAATTGCTTAGGCTTTTAGCCCAATTTTTATTTTATGAATTAAGTACCAAAAATATATTTTGTTAGAGTTTGTTATATGTTTAATATATATATATATATATATATTGAGACTCGATTAAAATTATTTATTAGAGTATAATTTAATTAAGATACAAAAAATTTATTACCGAATACAATTTTAAAATGTTACTTGTTGCTGATAAATTCACCTGTCAATTGAGTTGAGAGGAGAGTAGATATTTTACTAAAGTAGATTGAAAAATGAGTGGTTGGAAAATGGACACATGGACTTATAACTTGTTGTTACAAATAGTTACTTATGCTTTTAAAAGTAAAGCAAAACCATTTTTCACTCCTTCCTCTTTCTCAAATCCGTAAACATAATTCATCCATCTCATTCATCTATTTCTTTTTCTTTTTCTTTTTCTCTTCACCCTTGAAGAAGAAAAGGATTTAACCAAGTGGAGTTGATCTAAGATGATTAAGATAAAAGAATTTTGTTTCCTCTTTATTAGCAAAAATCGAAAACCTCATAGTGGTGGGTGGGTGGGGGTGTGTGTGTTGATTCTTGTTGTTGTTGTGAAAAATGAAATAAAAATATTTTCCTTCTCTCCCTCTCTTAAACCAAGGGGAGATAATGTTTTGTTGGTTTTGTTTGACTACTTTGGTTTAATGTGAAATTAGGGACGTGTTGGTGTTGAGTGTGTTATTTAAAAATAAAAATTTAATCCTTGTTAATCATGTTGTTAGTAATGGTTAAAAAAAAATTGATTTTTGATGTGTTTGAGTTATGTAATGATTTATTTTTAAATAAATGAGTTTGAACTGAAGTTGAAACTTTATAAGGAAATTTAGAGTTGTTAAAGTTGTGAAAAAGTTCAAATTTTAACTAAGTAAGGAGTTTGAGCAAAAAGTTAGATTGAATTAAAATGTTTAAGGTAAAAAATGTTACTCTTTTAATTACTCTTGGACTGAGTTTAAAAAAGAAATTTAGAGTACTTTATTAACTCAAATTTTTTGTGCCCTAATGGTTGAGTGATATAACTTAAAGGATACAAATATTTGAATTGTCAAGTATGCGTATGTGTGGATTGGAAAATATTCGTTTTTATTTAGTTTTAAATAAATAATGTATCACTTGGTTGTAAAAGTTTTTTTTTATGTGAAAAGGATTTAATTTTGGAATAATGATGTGGTTGGATAAATTTTGGCGGTGAACAAATTGTTATGAATCCTTATGTCTATCTAGTTAGCTCCTTGAGTCTTAAAAAGGAATCGAGACCGTTGACGCCGAGTTAGCGGTGGGGAGAACTCTGATATATTAATGTTGTTGTGATTATTAAAGAAAAATGATTTTTCGTAGTTTATGCATTTCCAAAAATAGTTGTTGAAAAAGCTATAACTGAGGTAAGGGCTACTTCCAATTTTTAGTTTGCACATAGGGACCGTATATGTGTGATTGATGTGTGAATATGTGATGATTAATATTGATGTGATTATGCATTCTTGAGCGATAATATGTGTTGCTACATGTTATGAATTTTATTGAGGAGAACATGTCTTGAGTATGCATTGTGAAAAGTACGCAAAATTATTAGTGTGTAATGAGTATTAAAAGGGGAGTCTTTTAATAGCTACATTTACATAATGATTGTTGTGAAAGAGTTAGAGTATGCTCATGCATTTCATAGTTAGTGGTGACCGTGATGGGTCACGGTGTTAGTGGTGACCGTGATAGGCCACGGGATGGTTCCATGAGTTGATTGGTCCATCTTATCCTTACAAGGATTTATTTGTCGTGTAGGTCTGTGATAGACTGCACTCTAGTAAATCGTGTCGATATGTGATAGGTGGCACCTTGGTAATTAGTATTGGTCTGTGAAAGGCGGTACATTTATGATTTACGCCCTCGAGGAAGGTTTGGAAATTCCAGAATCATGTGCATTGATATATAAGCATTGCATTAGGGTGCTTGACACGCGAGTCATGTTTGTTGTAATATGATATTTGTATATACATACTTTGTTATTGTTTATTATCGTGCCGTAATTGCTGAGTGTTATTGCTTGTCTTTATGACATAATTGTTAAATGTTATTTGTTAATTTTGGTTGGTGACCCTTTACATTATTGTGGAAATTAGGTTTTGCCCTAAGATGATACCCGAGTTCGTTCCACCGACTATTACCTTGACGACAGAAACGTCGTTAGACTTCCCTGATCGACATTCACCGACTACTTGGGTATACGACTCCATCTCAAGCAGGGCTACATATACGGGGCGGGTGGTGAGGACAAGTAGGAGAACTGGGGTAGTATATCTCGTGGAGCTCATTCACGAGAGCATCGACTATTCGGTACCCTCAGGATTAGTGCTCGGGGTGAATAGAGCATAAAAAGATGTAGAGGATGCCTCAGTTAGAGTTGAGACGGAGGCCACCGTAGGAGCTGGGGATACAGTAGTTGGACTGGGGACTGGCGAGAAGGATAAGGGGCCGATGCCAGTGGGAGGAGATATTGCAAGACCATCTAGGCGGGCCGAGCCAGAGCCTCCACTTTCGGTGAATGATCCTCTACTGACTGTCACTGAGGTAGTCAGCTGTTATGAGATTCCAGCGCCGCTGAAGCCACCTATCTCGTGGGTGGACCTAATTTCTGAGGAGACTGATCCTTTTATGGCTGATAGGAGGAGGAAGTTACTTCGAGGATAGATACTGCGGTAGAAGGAACTTGTGCAGTGTGTGGAGGTCACTCTTGTTACTGTAGTTATTAGTGGATGACTAGATTATTTTTTGTTGTATAGGATCTTAGTGTTGTTCTTTTGGTGGTTGTACTTATTTTGTTTTGGGATGACTGTATCTATAACATAACTTGACAGTTGACTTTTTGGTGGGTCCATGTTCCATTTTTTTGACGTGACCATGGGGGATAACATTCTTGGAGCAGTACTTCTGTGCAAGTATCTGCCAAGAGTACCTCAAGGGTATGAGTGATGTTTGATAGGTCTCGTAGTTTCGGTGTATTTTCTATTTGTATACTTTGAATTATTGTCCCAAAAACTATCTTAGCTTGATTGTATATATGATGTAATTATTTATGACCCTTGTCATTTTGTGTTACAATGTTTTATTTTATTAAGTTGTTTTTTAAAAAAATGCACTCGTGCTTTTAAAAATCAGGGTGTTACAACAGCTGTTTGAAGGAAAATCTTTTGCTTGAAGTCCTTCCGATGAGTATTGTTGATAGAAGTATTAAGTACTTGAGAGAAAAAGAGATTATGTTAATCAAGGTGATTTGAAACCAAACGACAAGAGATGTCACGTGGGAGTGAGAAGACAAGATGAGAGAGTTATACTCTAATCTATGAGATTCTGATACATGGATGCAAGATTTGTTTTCTCAAAAGCATAAAACACAAGCATAATTGCATTGATCCGTCACCACTCCTTTCAACATAAACTTATCTCTAGTAGGCAATGTCTCTAGCCAAACACTTGAACTTTCAAAGGAACCAATGTTTTTGATAAATATTAAATTGTCGCTTTTAATCTATTTCTTAGTTATTTTATTTTAAATTACATACCTACTCAAACTGTAAGACGCTCATATCTAAATGAGCCATACCCCTTTTATTTAATATATTTGATCTTTGAAATTCACGTCATTCATTTTATCTCTTATCCCTTTAACATTAATTATTAGTCTAAATAGATACAAAAAAAGGCTAAATACCACCCGTGGTGTCTTAACTTAATTTCAGTTAACGATTTAGTCCTTTATCTTTTTTTTTTTTTTTT
>JBBPBP010000001.1:38745673-38763138 GCA_037974735.1 Cicer chorassanicum
TTTTCTTTTTTTTTTCCGATTTGGTCCTTTATGTTTTTAAATAATTTCAGCGTTACCCTTTAAGTGGGGTTCTATTAAGAAAAAGTTAAAAAATCCTTCATCTGGATCATTGCATATGTTCATCAAACCTCTAGGAACAATTGTCAATGATCTGAAGTGATGTCTATGCAGTATAAATACCTCATAACTTAAGTTTTAGCGAATCAATCCTACTACCAAACTTAGAACAAACTTTGAACATTTTTTTGAAATATTTCCAAAACATAAAGGGTAACATTTTCTGAAAACAGAGAAGGAATTTTTAACTTTTTCTTAAAGGAACCCCACTTAAAGGGTAACGCTGAAATTATTTAAAAACATAAAGGACCAAATCGGAAAAATAAAAAGATAAAGGACTAAATCGTTAACTGAAATTAAGTTAAAGGACCACAAGTGATATTTAGCCTAATTTTTTTTTGAGAAAAAAGTTTCGATTATTTTTCAAAATAAATAATTTTTCAGAAAAAAATGTTTTCGATTTTTTCTCAAAAAGTTTCCATGAAAAAAATGATTTAATTTTTTTTTGAAAAAAAGGTTTCTATATTTTTGTTGAGAAAAATAAATTTTAAAAATTTTCTAAAAAAAATCTTAATTGGATTTTTTTTTAAATTATTAAACTGGTTTTTGAATTAATTTGGTTAATTGGTTTGTTTTAAATATGTGATTCAATTCATAAACCATTTAATTGATTAGTTTTTTTTTTGGTACAATACAATCTAATTTATCGATATGAAATGCTGGTGCAATATGGCAATAAATTATCATATGAATAGTGCCATACAACTTTTAATAGACGAGTAACATACGATAGAGATGAAAAATCAAAATAAATATATTTATAGGTACCTAAAACAAAAATATTACAAGAATAAAAACAAATATATTACATATTTTGACATGTAGCAATCATTCATTGGATGTTGGTGTGACAAATCAACACCATGTGGTACAAATATCTCATGCGACAATCATATTTTAAAATCAATTGACTAAAATTTTGCGAGTTCCTTTGTTTTAGATGAGAGATAATATAAAAGATAAAAATAAAGAGATATAATATTTGATTTATGTTTTTACAAGACAACCATATTTTGCTGATATTACATTAAGAAATGAATTATTTTCCTATTTTTAAAAATTATTATTATAAAATTTCTACACATATAATGGATTAGAATTTAAAACGGGTGTAAGGTATCTTTGCAAGAACCAACGATAATCACCTTAAACTCTAAACATTACAACCAATGTAGCTGACATTTGAGATAATTTTGCTGTAAGTAGAAGTAGAACTATAATTCAGTCACTACCAAATGAAATTACTAAAACAACCTTACTTAAAATGTAAAATTACAACAAAACCATATAAACCGTCAACAATTCTCTCACTACGGTCTGTCTCATGCGAGTCTCCACTGTCTGCGGCCAACCACAGCTCCGCCACTGCCTGCGCCGCTGCCAACCCTTCCCCCGCCGTCGACTGTCCTTCCCGCATCCACTGTGGCATTCGTTTCATTTATTTTCCTCCATTATTAATACTTAATAGGTAAGGAAAAAGAGGTAAGGTTTATTCGGTTTTGATTTCGATTTGTTGTCCTCCATTGATGAGTCTGTGCTATGCGAGTGAGACGGTGATGCTTATGCCTGAATGTTGATTTTGATCTTGATCTGTTGTCCTCTATTGATGGGTCTGGACTCGACTGGATTTCGATTAGTTTTACTAATTCCTCTATTCTGTTTAATTTGTTGTTCGAAGTTGACAGTTCACCATTGGATTTGGATAATATAACAAAATAATTAATTTGTTTATTTTTTCTGCATATGAGATCTAAATAAGAGCGATGATATTTGGCCTGTGTTACCTTACTTATTTGGCCTGAGTTTTTTATTTGCTTGATGAAGTAAGCATGTTGTCTCTTGTGGCTTTGACTTGGATTGTTTTTATAGGTGTTTTTCTTTTTGAATTGGGTAAGACATTTGCGAGCATCAAAGAGATGAACAAGTTATAAATAATAGTTTATTTTTGCGGCCCTCCCGAGCTTTTTAGTCAAGCTCTGCCACTAACCGAGTCTCAAAATCTGTAAGAAAAACATACACAAACACATGCCTTCCTCGCTGAACTCTTAAATATAATCCAATTTCAATCCAATGGCCTTTAACAGAACCACAAAGGGGAAACCAAAAGCACCAAGATCCAAAATCGTAGTGTTGGGTGGAGCAGTGAGTGCAATAGCCCTTGTATTCCTACTCTCCTCACTTGTATTTACAACTGGTTCCCCAAAATCCCACGTTAAATTCGAAGGACATAACAACAACAACAACAACAAGTACCTATACTGGGGCACACGAATCGATTGCCCTGGAAAACACTGTGGGTCCTGTGAGGGTTTAGGTCATCAAGAATCTAGCCTTAGGTGCGCCCTCGAAGAAGCCATCTATCTCCGCAGGTACCTATCTATCTCATTTTCCTTTTCAATTCTTATTTACTTTCCCAGGGTTTGTTTCGGTTCATGATAATGTTTTTGAATTGCAGAACTTTTGTTATGCCTTCAACGATGTGTATTAATCCTATACATAATAAGAAAGGGATCCTTCATCGTTCAACTAATGCTACTTCCGAGGATCAGTGAGTTTCTTTCTTTCTTTCTTTCTTTCATTTTTGTTTGCACTATTCAATTTCATCGCAGCTCCCTCACCTTATTAGCCGGTTTTGTTGGATTGAGTTAGACTCTAAGGTCTATTTGGATCAATAGAGGGGAGAGGGAGATTGATTTTATTGTAAAGGAGGGGAGGGAGGGGAGATTAATTTGTTTATCCATTACAGGTGGGAGGCAAGTTCTTGTGCCATGGACTCTTTATATGATCCAGAACTCATGTCAGAGACTGTCCCTGTAATTTTTGACAATTCAAAAGAGTGGTATAGGGTTTTATCGATCAGCATGAAGCTTGGAGCCAGAGGAATTGCTCACGTGGACGGAGTTAGTCGTATTGAGCTTAAAGAAAACAATCGCTACTCTGATCTGTTGCTTATAAACAGAACAGCTAGCCCTCTTTCTTGGTAGTTTTTTTTTTCCTTCCAAATTCCTAATTGCTTTTTCAAGTATGCCGAGGTGCACCTTTTTAATTTGATTAGATTGCATATTAAGTTTTATGATGTCTAGAATAGAATGGGTTTATTGGGGTTTTAAATTGTGGTTCCAAATTTTATGTGTGCAATTAGTGATACTTGAAGAGCTACAAATATGATCATGATCCTTGTCATTACAAGGAAGACTTTTATCGTAATGAATTTTCAATAAATCTGTTACCATGACCTTTGTGAAGCTTTTGGACACTTTTCTTACCTACTAATGTCTCTCTGACTTCAGTCCACTTTGAAACACGCATTAAGTTAACCTATATTT
Source organism: Cicer chorassanicum (assembly GCA_037974735.1). NCBI lineage: Eukaryota > Viridiplantae > Streptophyta > Magnoliopsida > Fabales > Fabaceae > Cicer > Cicer chorassanicum. The sequence goes on from JBBPBP010000001.1 coordinate 38,749,117, forward strand.
TCTCGTTACAAGATTTCAATCTGAGCTTACATAATTTCAGACATGATTAATGTGCAATAACGAGTTCAACATATGTCTGATGTACTTGACTTGACATTGAGTTTGTATTTGTATATTCACAACTGTGATGAGGTGTGAATCATGCATTACAAACTGCCATTTTTGGTGCTACTATTAAGATGATTGCTCATAAAATAATTTGTTATATGCTATGAGCCGAGATTCTTCTGAATTTCGAGGTGTGCTAATGATGGCCTTCCAGGTTTATGGAATGCAAGAATCGAAACAACCGTAGTGCTATAATGTTACCATATTCGTTTCTTCCCTCAATGGCCGCAAAGAAACTAAGAGATGCCGCAGAAAAGGTTTGCTTCATTCATAATCTCTTTAAGTCGTTGACATTCGCATATAAAACCAATATATTTTAAAATTCTTCTCTATTTTATAGTAGATTTTAATTTAGTTGAGCATACAATTGTCATAATGTTAATATGTTTTGCTCTTCTATATTGGATATGGAATATGGATGTATTATACCAACAAGAACCTGAATGAGTTATTTCAATGGGAAATGTTGGGCAAGGCTGTCTTGTTTCTGCCTTGCTAGATTACCTGGAGGTAGACTAGAGAATTTCTTGAGCCTAACCTTAAAACATGCGTCTTTTTGGGAGCTAGTTTGTTGCATGTCAGCAATTGGACATGGACTTGACTGTATAGCACTTTGCTTTTCTGATTTTCTTTTATTCCCAAATTGTAATGGAATTTTATTTATTAAGGCTGTTCTATTAAGTCCATCTACCTATGTTTTATGAATCCCTTAATGCATAAAGGGATGAAGTGGTTCTATAGAATTTTGGTATTGTGGATACTGGATATGGTCATTGGGCCTCCTTCCTCACCCCTTATGTTCCCTCTCCCTTTTTTTTAAGGCTCCGTTTGGGATTTTGGAGGCGAGTGAATGGGAGGAGGACTTGGGGAAGAGGGAAGGATAGAGAAAGAGAGAGAGAAATCTTCCACCTTATTTGAGAGTGTTTTTGTAGAGAATGAGAAGGAGATACATATGATTAATATATTTTTAATTTGAAGATTATTATAAAAAGATGAAAAAGATTTGAAGAATTTGTCTTAGCCCTCCAAAATCCTCCTCCAATACATTTTTTTGAGTTCTCCCTACTTACGGCGATTTTGTATTATGAAGAAAATTAAAAATATGCTAACAATAGCTATTGCGCGCGTTCTCGAAATCACGGTGCGGCGGCGTTGTCCACTGCGACGCATTCAGCCGGCGAGCTGCGTTCAACTGGTGCTGTGGCGGCGGCCGTGATTTGTGGCCCAATTGCGTTTTCGTGTCTGCTGTAGGGTTTCAGGGACGAAATATATGCCCTTTTTTTAAACTGTTTTGTTTATTATTAAGGGTATATTGGTCATTTCGAAGTGTTTTAACTTTTAAGTGACCCTTTTTTTAGACCGTTGTCGTCTTCGCTGCGACCTTTATTTTCTGTATTCTATGGTTTGCTGTGTTCCCACTCGATCTCGTGTGCAATTGTGTTCGTCCCCCTCTGTAGTAGTGTGTTCTCTGTTTTTTCTGCATGTGACTGTTCTTTCTGCGTTCTGTGTTCTTTTGTGTTTTGTCCTGTTTGTGTTCTTCTGTGTTTTCTCTGATCTCTATGTTTTCTGTTTTTCTGAAAGAACAACGGCATCATCATCTGCCACACCAACTGCCAACATTAAAGGTTTGTTTAAACCTACTGGTGACAGCCTTGAAATGGCTTGGGAGTCTTCAAACCTACTTGTAGAACTTGATTTTGATGGGATGTTATTTTGTTTACTTTTAGAACTTTAATTAGTTGTCTTACTGGAGAAATCTAATTAGTAGTTAAGTTGCATTGGGTTTTGATTGTTGATGTTAGTGACAAATGACCATGTATATTTTGTGTTTTACTGTTTGAGTATTTATGTATGGTGTTGGAATTTATGTTTAGTTTGCATACTAATTTTTAGTCTGCGCAATATCGGCCATCTCGCTATCCGCTATTCTGCTATAGGCCTATAGCGGTTTTGAGGTTTGGCGCTCTGCACCGCTATACGTGATTAACAATATAGAATTAAACCTTCCATTCATGTTGGAGGACCATCCTTCTCCTAAACTCCCAAACATAGCAAGAGACAAAATCAGGGCAAGTAAGAGCTAAATGAAAAAAGCAAGAGACAAAATATTCTATGAAAAAAAAATAATTTTGGAGTTCTTACAAAAATATTCTTGGAACTTTAGGTTCAACTGTTACTATATGCAGTTATTTTTTTCAAGTCCCTGTCTCTTATAAAATGGAAAACTCTTGGGAGTATAACTATAAGGCAAGAAGGTTGTCCTGTGTCTATGCATACCAATATGAGTAACTCCCTGCAAATGGACATGAATAGAGCTTCACTGAGAAGTCATAATCACTAACCATTGAGGAAGTGTGAAGATATTGTAATAGTCTAATATTTTGACTTCCTACTTCATACAAAAGTCAGTGAAGGTTGTTGAAAATATAGGGTTTTAGCCTTTTAGGTATAGAGGGAGGAAAATATAGATTTAGTGAAATAATTTTCATATACTCTCACACACCATCTTGAGCTAAAACTTGCTAAGCTTTAAGCCTGACACAAATAAAACCACTAGCATAAGAAAAAGAAAATAAAACAATATAATATGAGCTTCACAAAACATGGCTGGAAAGATAAATGAAGGATGTTGGAGACATTAGAGAGGTGTATATTGCTAGAAAGACAATGTAGCATCCTCTAGTGGTATTGCAGTCTGTGATGGGTCTTTTAGAGAAACTGCTGGGAGATGGATTGCAGGTTTGTTTGGAAGATTGGCAAATGCTCAGTCTTGTTTTCTGAGTTGTAGGAAAAATCCTCTGCCTTAGTTATGGCTTGGGAGAGAGGGTTTCCCAAGCTCTGGCTTGATTCTTTAGTTGCTGTTAACTTGGTTCACAACGGACACTGGCTTGATTGCATCCCTGCTACAGGATTGTGATGGCCTTCCAATGTCAGAGCAAATATCATGAAGGCATCATGGTTTTGAGTTGAAGATCCCCTTCCTAGTTTTCCCCTGGCAGCAAGTCTATGTTTTGGCATTACTCTGTGGGATCTTACTCCTAGTCCTATTGTTTTGTTGTTGCTTTTTTGGCCTTCTGAGCAATGTTAGTGAGATCGCGATTTGGATTGTATACTCACACGATCATACATGTTCAAGTGATGGTTACAGGCTGCGATGCGGTGAGGATCGGAAGTGGTGGAATTGGTGGGATCGACGGCATGATCGCAAAATCGCGAGTTGGATCACTGCAAAAATCCCCAATCTGGGCCGGGCTTTTTGCTAAAAATCTCTAATTTTTTAATGGTATTTGGAGTGGGTTGGGATTAGAAATAAAACCCAGTTTTTGAAAAACTAAAATAAGAAGGAAAACCTAGTGGCTCGACTTCATATGTTTCCCTTTCCCCTTCGTTTTCTTTTTCCTCCCTCCTGTACATTTTGCGGCTTCATCCACTGAAGCGCCACCGCCGATGTACTGAGACGCCGCGCCACCTTGTTCTTCCTCAAATGACTGCAACGCGGCCTTGTTTGTTCCTCCACTGGTTTGCTTTGTTACTGTTGTTGCTCTGTTTTTGTGTTGGTGCTCTGTTTCCTTTTCTATTGCTCTGTTTATTCCTTGTTTGAGGTTTAAACTTATGAATTTATGGTTATGAACTTAGTTTAACGTTGTGATTTATAAGTTATTTTCTCCTCTATGATAATTTCTATGCATATGTTTGTAACTATATATATATATATATATATATATATATATTTATTTATTTTCCTTATTAGAAGGATCTTACAATCCGTGCTATGATCCTCGAATTACGATCTTTCAAGTCCCTACCGATCTTAAGTATACTCTCGATTTTTAAAACATTGCTCCTGAGAATTATTAAGATGAACAAAGAAAAACAAAAAAAAAAGTGTAACAAACAAGATAGTTGGAACTAGTATCAGCCTGAATAGTTAGTTTAAATGTTGCATAACTAAAGAAGTGACTTGACTAGAAAGATCTTTGCTAGTGCACAATTGCTAGTGAGGCTGGAAGAATGATAATAAAATCATTACTAGTGCACAATTGTATGACTAATTGTTAAGAAAGAAGTCAATGGAATGATTGTCATCGAAAGAGACTAGCATGACATTGTGTTTGAGCCGTAGAATGGATGGGATGAAAATATTGAAAAAGGGCTATTGAATATCCAAAATAGTGACTGGAAAAGGCTTGAGTGTTGAATCAGAGAGATCAATAGTGCTTAAAGTCATTTTAGTCTAAAACAAAGGCTTGAGTGTTGAATAAGAGGGATCAATAGTTGCAGTGGTGCATAAAAGCCCATTGACCAAGAACTGGAGAGAAGGTCACAGGCACAAGTTAGATGACTAACTGGAAGAAAGAATATAATATGGAACTAATATAGAGCTATCGATTGTAAGGAACTTGATATTTAAATGGTGACGAAACAGGTCATGGATGATGATAATGCTTTTATACCATGTGATGTGAATGTTATACAAGTGTTTTAACATTTGAGCTATAAAGAAAGCAAAAGCTGATATTAGAGACATAATATAATACTCTGAAATTGATATTAGTTAACGTGAGATGTGCCTTGGATGTCTTACAAACAAAAAGATACTAAACCCTATTTTATGCTTGTACTATAGTCTTAATCCTAATTTAACTAAGAAAACAAACTGTGAAATACAATAATCAATCTTAAGAGAATACATATGTTACTTTAAAATGTTGCAACATAAAATATTGATTTTATGATATATTTTTCATATACTCCAACAAGGTTTAAAACCAGTTGACTTTTTGTGAATAATGTGTACTCTTTGGTGAGGAACTAACTGAGTTTTATCATGTATTATTGTGATATTCCCTCCTTGCTTCCCAAAGGTAATCTATGTTTTCTACCTTACATGGATACAGGATATTATGTAATATGTTCTAAAATTTCTCAATTTCCTTTCAAGGATCTTGATGATCTTGCGTTAGAGTCATTCTCAATTTCCATATAGGATTTTATGGGGATTGCATTGGTAGTAGTGGTAGAATCACTTATCATAAGGATAAAATCTTGTAACATAGTTGAAGAAATTTGTCTTTTTAACTGGTTAAAATATAATAAAATATTTTATAATATCTTTTATATTATATTAGAGTATCTTGAGTTATTTCCTACGATCAATTTATAATCATAGAGATATCTTAAAATATTTCTCATTTTTATTATGATTTGCTGCTTATTTAGGATTGAGTCTATGTATCTCTATAAAGAGAGATTAATATTGAGTCTTTTGTAATCAAGTTAGCATTAAGCTATTATCAATAATATACAAGCTCTTATTATTTTCTCTCCTCCTTTTCTCTAAAATCCCACAACTTTAACATGGTATCAAAGCCTATTTTGATCCTCCTTGAACGATCTCGCCTCTATTTCGCTATTGAGTTTCCAAAAGTTTGGGAATGTAATAGTTTCTCTATTCCAGTGTGCTTCATTTGATGCTTCTCTTTCTCGTCGATGTGTTTCTCTCTGCATCCAGATGCACGTTCAACGATGTACTGGTATAGCCTCTCTCTCCCTGAAGCAGTTGTTAGACTTAAGTTCAAGTTTAAATATTTTGGGTCTCCAGTATTAATGGTTTGAAATTTCCAAATGTAGTTTTTAGAAGAACGGACCTTGCTTTGTTCAATTGCTTGCCATGAATTTCTCTCAGGCTGATGATCATTCCAGCTATCTGGCTAGGCTATATTTATAACAATTCTCTCCGACTTCACCTGCATCCCTGAGTTGCCTTTCTGTCCATTTATTATTATTTTGCGGAGCAATACATTGTTTTCTTGTCACAAGCTAAATCTTAGTAAGCTTTAGTATGAGGGGGAATGTTAGAATATAATAAAATATTGTTGAGACATGCAAAAATTTAGTTTGTTATTATTAAAATATGTTATTCCTTGTTTTTATTAGGTTTGATATAGGTTGGATTTAGTCCAGATTTATTTCCTTAATTAATAGATTCTCCTTGTACAATTCTGATTATAAATAATATCATGCTGAGACCTAATCTCTCAAGTTATTCAGCACCAAAACCTAATTCTCAAGTTGGTATCAGCGCTCACGATCAGTGGGCCTGTCAAAAGTCTCAAAAACCCTAGCCGTCACAGTCACATATGTGGTTGTCCTGTTAACCGTCCAACATACACAACCCGACGGGTCACACCACCCCCACCATCAGACTCGCCTTAGTCAGATCGGCCATTCACCTGAGAACCGTCGCTGTTCGCCTTCTCACTCGCCGCCACGCGCGTTTTTGCCACTTTAAGCTCCGTCGGCGTGTGAAGGCCACACGCCACCATCCAGACCTTCGACGACGTCCTTCCGGTCCCGTTCCACTCGTCTGCTGCCGTCCTTCCTATTTTGGCCAAGTTTGGCCAGTGGGTCATACTATTTCTGGTGCTTTCTCTACGAGTTCTTGTTGCCTGTACTTGTTGTTCCTTTCTAGTCTGTTGAAGATGAGTTCAAGTTTAGATCTTTCGCAGAAAGAGAACAACAAATTTGAATCCTCCGTTAAGAGCCTTGTAACATATGTTTTCTCCGGCAATCTCTCTATAACGTCTGAGAAACTTAATGGTCAAAATTATTTAAATTGGTCAGCTGCTGTCAAGATGTGGTTTCTTGGACAAAAGCTCTCAAATCACCTCACTAAGAAGTCGTCAGAAATTAATACAAACTTACGTGAAGATTGGGAGCAAGCTGAGTCAATTAGTCTCTCTTTTATGGCAAACAATTGAACCTTTTTGCTGGTCCATTATCGCTCGTACACCGCTTGCTATGATATTTGGGACAAAGCTAAGAATGTCTATTCGAACGATATCCAACGTCTCTATAATGTTATTCATAATTTAGCTACCCTTCAGATGACAGTTGATAACATCATGGCTTATGCTAATAAAGCCCAGTCAACGGTAAACGAGTTCAAGCAATTTGTGGCCGACAGTGACTCCAAGAAGATGCTTGAGAAATTGGATAATGTTTGCATGATCTATGTCCTTCACGGCCTCCATCACAAGTATGAGTTGGTTCGAAGCCACATTCTCACCGCATCCGATATCCCCTCAACATAGGATCTCATCAGACGCATCATATGCATTCTTGGTCAGGAAGGATCGGGGGGAAATGGATCTCAAACTGACACAAAGTCTTCAACTTCGTTTCAAATTTTGCAGGTCGTGGAGGACAAGGTCGTGGTCGTGGGGGTGGCCGAGGAGGCCGTGGTGAAGGTCGTCCTCAGTGCACTTACTGTAAGCGTTTCGATCATACCGAAGACAAGTGCTATTCCATTATTGGCTTTCCAGAAAGAACAACAAATGTGACGCAATCTAATGATAATGAAAAAGACTCTGAAGTGAAAAATACCAAAAACAATATGTTGTTAGATGAAGAGTACAAGGCATACCTGCAGTTCAAGGCTTCACATGCCTCATCCTCAGCAACTTTTGCTCATACCGGTAATTCTACGGTCTGCCTCTCTCACTCCTCATCTTTAGCCCTTGGATCTTGGACTCTGGAGCTTCTGATCATGTGGCTGGTAATTCATCACTTTTATCAAAAATATCCCAACCTAAAACCCCACATCATATTACGTTGCAGACGGTTCAAAAGCTAAAGCTAGTGGCATTGGTCAAGCCACTCCTCTCCCATCTTTATCTCTTGACTATGTTCTTTTTGTTTCCAACTATCCATTTAACTTAATTTTTGTTAGTCGTCTGACTTGAAGTCTAAATTGTTCTATACTTTTACTCGTGATTCTTTTGTTATACAGGATCAAAGAACGAAGCAGATGATTGGTACATGATATGAGTCCCAAGGACTTTACTACCTTCAGTCTTCATCTACTGTTGCTTCCACTTCTAGTATGGAGTCCCCAGGTCTTCTTCATCGTCGGTTAGGTCATCCAAGTCTCAAAAAGTTCAGAGTTATGGTCCCTCACTTGTCTCACTTGAAGTCTTTAGATTGTGAAGCTTGTCAGCTTAGGAAACACGTCCGGTCTTCCTTCCCCAGCAGTCTTCATTCGCAAGCCCGCTCCCTTTTTGATGTCATTCATTCTGATGTACGGGGACCAAGTCTAGTCACTTCAGTTATAGGTCATAGGTACTTTGTCACTTTTATTGATAAGTTATATTGAAGTTGTGGGATTCTATTAGTCATAGGTACGACCTCCCTATTGCACTACGTAAAGGTACATGTTCCACCAGTAATCCCTATCCCATTTATAATTTTCTTAGTTGTCACCGTTTATCACCTTCACAGTATACCTTTGCCTCTGCTATCTCTTCCATCACTATTCCTAAGTCTCCGCAAGAAGCTCTTTCTTCATTCAGGTTGGCAGCAAGCTATGATTCATGAAATGACAGCCTTAAAATCTAACCAAACATGGACTCTTGTGCCACCTCCTCCTGGTAAATCTATTGTTGAATGTCGTTGGGTATACACAATCAAAGTTGGTCTAGACGGACATATTGATCGTCTGAAAGCTCGTCTAGTGGCTAAAGGTTATACTCAAGTTTTTGGTCTTGATTACAGTGATACTTTCTCACCTGTGGCTATGCGACATTGGCCATTGTATCAGTTAGACATAAAGAATGCATTCCTTCATGGAGACTTGGAAGAAGAAGTTTATCTCGAGCAACCACCTGGTTTCGTTGCTCAGGAGGAGTATCGTGAGTATGTCTCCCGACTTCATAAAGCTTTGTATGGTCTCAAACAATCTCCTCAGGCATGGTTTGGGAGGTTTAGTAGTGTTGTTCAACAGTATGACATGATTCAGAGTCAAGCTGACCACTCTGTGTTTTATAAATTCTCTTCTAACAAGTGTATTTACTTGGTTGTCTATGTTGATGATATAGTCATTATAGGTGATGATCGTGATGGAATTGTGGGACTCAAACAACATCTAGTCCACCACTTTCAGGTCAAAGATCTAGGTAGACTGAGGTATTTTCTGGGCATTGAGGTAGCTCAATCTAAGGCAGGAATTGCTATTTCCCAGAGAAAGTATGCTTTGGATATCTTGGAAGAAATCAGTATGCTAGATTGCAAGACAATTGACACTCCTATGGATCCAAATGTCAAACTCCTTGCGGATGAGGGGGAGTCCTTTCCAGATCTAGGAAGATATAGGAGGTTAGTTGGGAAGTTGAATTACTTGACCATGACGAGGCCAGATATTTCATACGTTGTGAGTGTGGTGAGTCAATTCTTGAATTCCTCTTGTGATAGTCATTGGAATGTAGTGGTTAGAATCTTGAGATACATTAAAGGAGCTTCAGGAAAAGGTCTTGTTTACACAGACAGAGGTAATTCAGATATTGTTACTTACACAGATGCAGATTGGGCTGGAAGACGGTCCACATCTGGGTATTGTGTTCTTATTGGTGGTAATTTGATTTCCTGGAAAAGCAAGAAGCAGAACGTTGTTGCCAGATCTAGTGCTGAGGCTGAATATCGAGCTATGGCACTTACTCCTCAGGAGCTCATATGGCTCAAATACCTTCTCCAAGAGTTGCGCTTTTGTAATATAGGCACTATGAGTCTCATATGTGATAATCAAGCAGCCTTACATATTGTTTCTAATCCAGTCTTTCATGAGCGAACTAAGTATATTGAAATTGATTGTCACTTTGTTCGTGAGAAGATTGTGTCTGGCGAGATTGCTACTTCATTTGTTGGTTCTAATGTATCTCTCTCTAAATAGAGATTAATATTGAGTCTTTTTTAATCAAGTCAGTATTAAACTATTATCAATAATATTCAAGCTCTTATTATTTTTTCTACTCCTTTTCTCTAAAACCCACAACTTCAACATAACCAATAGATCATACTGCTCTAATTATTCTGCACATTTCAGAACTTTCAATTCTGATTGTAATATGCTTAACATGTTAAAACTGTGGCATTACAGTAGAACAATCTCTCTTTGTTACACACTTCAATTTCTGATGAAACACTTTCTCACAGATCAAAGCTCTACTTGGTGACTATGATGCTATCCATGTTCGTCGTGGGGACAAAATAAAAACCAGGAAAGATAGATTTGGTGTAGCTCGGACCCTGCATCCACACCTTGATAGGGATACTCGCCCTGAATTTATTCTTTGTAAAATAGCAAAGTGGGTTGCTCCCGGAAGAACCTTGTTTATTGCTTCAAATGAAAGGACTCCAGGGTTTTTTTCACCGCTTTCTGTCAGGTAATTAACTGTTTTCATGTTCACATTAAAAGATATGCACAATGATTTTCTTTGGTAATAAAGCATGTCTAGTAGTTTTATTGTATCATGTACTTTATCCGTTTTTTGTTGGATTATTCATGATTTGTTACTAGGTTTTACTGCTAATGATCACTGGTATGCATTAGTTTTTGAAAGAAACTTTCGGCATGCTCTTGATGATTTGAATTTTGTAGGTATAGGTTGGCATATTCGTCAAACTATAGCTATATGTTGGATCCAGTGATTGAGAATAACTATGAATTATTCATGATCGAGAGGCTTATAATGATGGGTGCTAAGACGTTCATTAGAACGTTCAAAGAAGATGAGACAGATCTTAGCCTTTGCGATGACCCAAAAAAGAATACTAAAAAATGGCAGATACCTGTTTACACTGCAGATGAAACTTGCTGAGACATACATACGCCTTAGGAAGAAATTATTGTTTAGAGAAAAATGAGAGGGTGTTAACTTGTGTTGTAAATTGTGATGTTAGCTACCGTCAAAATTTAATTAATTCATTATATGTATGCACTTGTCTCACAGTAAAGCTGAAGTGAAGTGGCCACTAAATTTTTTATGTTGGGCACTAGTTTGTATGTACGGTCTTGTTCCAAACAATGGGTTTAAACATGCACTCTTTAGGATAAGATATTTGGTTTCGTACACTCAACTCTCCATTTTTAAACCATGATTTATGTATGGTTTATCTGATAATTTTAGTGAGAGTTCCTCTGAGTTTTGGTGAAAAACTTGAGAGCATATTTTAGAGTTTCATTGTCTACTGTTTTATTTTCTATACATAGATAAGTTGCTTGTGTTATAACTTATTCTTAATGGTTATTGTATGTTTGAGATGGATATAACTTGAACAAGTTTGTTTCAAAATTGACTTCATCTTGTTCTCTGTCTTGTGTACTTGTCAAAATTGGATAGTGTGTAAAATGGTAGCTTGAATTAGATATTGAATTTCAAAATTGAGTTAATTATCAATAAAACGGGGAGAAATTAACTGGATAGGAAATGACATTACACATGAAAAAAAAAAAAGAAGTATGGTTTTGAGGCAGAAAAGCATTTTTTATATAATAAAGACTTAACTACAATTTTGGTTCATCTATTTTTGTCAATTCACGGAATTGGTCAATCTATTTTAAAATTCGATAGTTTTGATTTCTCCTTCAAATTTTGAATGATATATTTTAAATAACGTGATATACAAATTCATAATATAGAACCGTCTAGATACAATAATTATTCTAAATAACAAAAATGAAAATGAAAGTAAGTTTTTTATATAATTTTATTGCGATTTCATGAATGTTAATCATTCTACATCATTATATTATATGTCATGTTATTTAAAACATGTAACATGACAATTTTTTTAGTTAAAAAATTAGAATGAGAGACTTAAACTGTTAGATTTTAAAATAGGGGACTAATTTTGTAAATTGATAAAAACAAAAAATTAAAACTGCAATTAAACTTATAATAAATAAAAGTTGTGTTAAGTGTCCGGACACTTGTTTCCACTCTGCTTTTTCATTTGCACCCGCATTCATTCATATATAAAATAATTATTATATGATAATAAAATTAAAAAAGTATTAAAATTATATTATAATTAATATTAAAATTATATTATAATTAATATAATAAAATAATTAGTACTATGTAATAATAAAACTAAAAAAAATGTTAAAATCATATTTTCTATAGAGAAAATTACAATTTTTAATATTGAAAAAAATATTAAATATTTTAATTATGTACATGTATATAAAATTTTAAAATGACAATAATATTACTAATGGACGGATCGGGTGCAAGATAGGGTGGATATAAACACCTCTAAACCCATCTCTATCCTCAAGTTTTAATTTTGGAAAAAACTCACACTTAATCAAAGTGGATTTTCCCCGTTCAAATGGGGACGAACTCGAACGACTATCCACAGGTGTGAGTTATATTGACATTCATATCTATAACAGTGCTTGATATGAATAATGGAAGAAATGGAGAGGATTCTTACTCCACTTAGACGGGGTGAGAATCTTTCCACACCATTGTATTCTAGCCGTAGTAACATAAATGTATTTAAAATATAAAATGTGATAATACAACTCAATTCATAATAGCCAAAAAGAAATGTTATTATAAGGAAACAAAAAATAAGTGTTTGCTAGCATGAGATAATCCTCTTGCATCTTTGAACGAAATAGGCATACTTGCAACATCCGTTGACTGGAATAACAAAAAAAAATTAGTTAAAATATTTCAAATTGCAATTAAGATATTTTAAAGAACAAGCTTGACACAATATTTGAAACCATAAATATGAATCTTCACCCCATATGCTATTAGTTACTTGTGTAAGGCATAATATCATATGTTCGAAGTTAAAGAAAGTCTATCATCACTAATTATCCAAACCTTTCATACCACTCATGTCATAGAGGTGTACATTTTTTAGACCAAGTGAGTCAAACCACTACAAATTTTGATGAACATATTTACTCTTTATGACAATGGCAAACTATTATAAAGAGACTTGGGTTTCTTCAATACTCCATAATATGTGAAAACATCAACCAATAGAGGAGCATACATAGTCTTACAATAATGAACTCAATCTTGAAAGTGAGAATAAAAATTAAGATATTGAGAAACTTTCTATTCTTAAAACCAACTAAGGAAAACAATTTGTTATATTAATATGCATAAAGCAAAAGTAACAAGTTACTTAGGCTTACAATGAAAAAATAGAAAGTTCTAATGAAATGACCTTAACATGATATTCAAGTATCTATATAGGCATCAAATACACAAACCAACAAGATATGAAACAAGTCAACCACATCATCATGACAAAAATCCATAAATCAGCTTAAAAAACTTACAGGATACTAAAAATCGAAAACATCAACACCAACATAATATCCTTTATTTTATAGAAACTCGGAAAAATGTGACATAATTTTAAATACAAAGTATTACCTTTTGAATAGCTCTCCAAGTAGCTTCACCCCTTCTATGAGGTTTTGGGTGGACAACTTTTGAATGATTTAGAACAAAGATCTTTTAGTTAGCCAAAAAATTAAATAATATATTGATACAAAAATTTCATAGGAAAAAGATAACAAGGAAATATTACCAAATTATCATTTGAGAGTTCTCTCAATGCATCACCAACATTTTCTGCTGTTTTTTTTTACCTGAGGATGGATACCAAATAAACTTGTCAAAACAACTTGGAATATATTAAGCATACTATGTAGAATGAACACTAAAGAGTTTATCGACTATGTAGCATTGACACTTCTGATCAAAGGCATGTTGTGGTGTATAACATGTGTTCGTTTCCAACACCGACATGATACTGACACCTTAATTAGATTTCATTAATTTATTTTCTTAAATTATTGACGTGTTAGTGTTGTGTCCGAAACTACACTCTTTTTCTTTTATATCTCTGCATAGCTCCATAATTTATGCAAAACAATAATAAAACCATAATTCAATTTTATCTCATAGACACAAAGATTCATCCTTTTAGCTTATAAATTGAGAACAAAAATCAAAGGGGGAATTTTTCCGCAAAAATAAACAGAAAAGAGAAGAAAAAATGTAGAAAGGATAAATGAAAAATGTAGACAACCAGAAAAATTTGTAA
>JBBPBP010000001.1:38771674-38799131 GCA_037974735.1 Cicer chorassanicum
TGTGATTTCTTTATTTGATAGATATGATGTTGGAGATAAATATGAATTTATTTAAAAATTTGAGGTTTGAATTTGATGAATATATATGAATTTTTTTTTAAATTGATAATAATTAATTTTATGAGTTTTTGTAAAATATAATAATATTGCTGACATTTTAAAACATAAAAATAATCAAATCGTTACTTAAAATTAAATAAAAAATTAAATCGGAAAAAAATAAATATTGACTAAATAATTACATGAACTTAAGTTAAGAGGCGCATGAAATATTTAATCATTAAATGCTTCATTTAATTATTAAATGTCAATCACTTAAAATATGTAAATCATGACCGGAAAATTAATTTGAACTTAAATTAATAATTAAAATAATCGCCGCAGAATCATTTTTTTTTCTTACTTATTGAATGAGATTTTTTAAAGTCACACTAATATTAATTTAAATATTCCATCTTAATTTTCCTTCTCCCCTCACTAACTCTTCGATACCACAACGAAAATGTGATACTAAGGCAATGAGAAAAATAGTATCAAATTATATCATTTATGTAAACTAAATTATCTGTAATTGAATACCTACAATTTGCAAAATTCCTTTCCAATTTGGCAAATTTTAATCTAGCGAAAATGGGGAAAAATGTAAATGCTTTCCTCAAAGCACCTGAGCCGCATTTCATCTCAATGCATCTCTTTAAATTGGAGTTGGTATACTGTCCCTGTATTTTCTATTAAAGGTATGCTAGCAGACCTTTGATCACGCCAAAAACCCCACAACCAGGGAAAAAGACCAAAATGGTAAACAGGACTATGGTAAAAATGTACAGGATTCTAAATTAGACAGCCTTGCAAATTTCTGAGGAAAGGAAAAAGCTCATGCTATTTGGCACAAAATTCAGACTTAAATCTTGTCAGGTTCTGGGAGAATTTGTCCCTGTTCTTTGGGTCCAAGCTGAGCGTCACATCTTGCATAAGCTTGTCAAAGCATAGAGAAAGTCGCTGGTGTCTGTCTGGTGGCTGCACATTATTTCAAAAAGAAGTAAAATTTTAAAACTTGAAATTAATGCAAATTGTATTAAAACTAAAATAACTAAGAGTATGATTAGATGAGAGAACTTTTTGAAGAAATATAATTATTTAAGGGAATTCAAATTCTTCAATACAAATTACCTTACCTTGTTTGGATAAAAAATTTAGAGAATTTTCAAAGTAAAGGAAATTCGTGAAGTATTTTGTAATATTTCATATACCACATAAAACTTAAAGAGTCTCATGAGGTATTTCAAATGCCCACATAAAACTTAAGAATTTCATGAGGTATTTCAAATACCATATAAAATTTAAGAATTTCAAAATTCCTCTTTTAACTTATAACATATGGACCATAAAATGGTCCCTATAATTTTTTCAAATTTACAAAATTTACATATTAGTCCCTATATTTTATATTAAGATTACAACAAAGCAACCATATATTCAGCTTAGGTAAGATTGTTGAGGCTAATACACAGTAATTTGAGAAAAACTGAACCAAATATATAAAATAATTACAAAAGAATGGCATTCTCAATAACTTCATTCAAGAAACAAGAAATTTTCAGCTTTCTCAAAATATCAAAACCCTGAATAAACAGTCATTTACTGCTTCAAAAGTTAACTGACGGGTTACCTCCACCTTTACAGGCTTGAAAATAACCAAAATGTTTCTATTGTGGTAAGAAATACAAAAACCATATGAACTGGTTTTTCTTGGAATAACAGGTTCAGCCCGAGGAAAAAGTTGCAAATTATGCTCAGAAGCTACGATTTTATCAGTGGCATCTCCCGGGAAAAATTGAACCTACAAATTGCTTGAACTTTTCACAATTTATTCAGTGACTAGGGAGATCCATCACAAGAATATGCTCTCACACGAGCAGCAAAACACTTGGTTTTCCAATGAGCAGTTTAATCCTTGTATGGTTGAGTACAGTAATGTGATGGGTGAGGACAGCGTCCAAACACCTTATGCCTCCACTCAGTACGTCTACTTTCAACCACAGTCCGTGGTCAAAATTAGAAGCTAAGATATGATGACCCGGTAGTCATACCGTGGAATTGCAACAAAAATAAGTCCACTATTTAAACTTGTGACCTCCTAGATACACAGAAATAGCTCCAACCGTTGTGTCAAGGCTCTTATTGATAATGAAAAAATTTCATGTTCGAGTGTTATAAAAAATTAAATAGATTACTGATCAATTTATCTGGCAAGTAGTCAATTTGTATTTATGATCATATCAATATTAGTGATTGAAGCCCATAATATTGATAATTTATATAAATAAAACATGTTAGACAAAGCAAATTTCATAGACAGCTCTGAACTTACATATGAAGATATAATTTGAGCCTTGATATTTGCAAACATCTGCAAGCAAAATAGAAAATCAAAGAGTCAGCAAGTATATACTGTAAAAAGCATAGGATTTTTTAGGAAGAGAAGAAAAGTAAGAAACAATGCTCTTAATAATACTAGATGTGGCAGATGCGGGGATATTTCCTTTTTGAAATTACTACACTGTTCTTGGATTTAGTTATCCCAATACCCCAGAAGCGATGGAGCCTACCAAGGTCTTTAGTTGAAACTGGTGAGAGACATGTATCAACTAGATGTGCATTGGAGATCACACCCAATTATAACAATATCAATCACATAAACAATTAGATAAATGGACCTCTGGACTGAGTGACGATAAAAAGTAGAGTAGTCAGCTTGCACTACTGTGTTGAATTTGCCGAACCAAACTCAAAGAGATTGTTTAGACTCTATAGGGGCCTTGAATCTGACAAACCATGATAGAGGAAATCTCACAAGCAACAAACCCATGTGACTACTGCATATACCCTTCCTTGTCAAGATCACCACCCCAAAAGGCATTTTAGTGTCTAGTTCAAAAAGAGAAGTTTAGTTCGGGTTTTCGTAAGAAAATATTGCAGAAACCTAACCAAAACAAACGAACTATTTTGAATTGGTTTGGATTTTTTCTCTCGTAAAAAAACGAACTAAACCGACTCGTTACACCTCTACTTTTATAGAAAAATGGGTCACTGTGCAAGTGAAATGTTTTTTAAGCTGAAATTTCATGGTTGGACAGATCGGAAGATTTTGCTCGGATGGTGGCGGTTAGAAGATACCAGAGGTTAGTCGGCAAACTTATTTATCTAGCCCACACTAGACCTGACATCGCTTTCTCCGTGAGTGTTGTAAGCCAATTCATGCATTCTCCCTATGAAGATCACTTGGAGGCAGTTTATCGGATCTTAAGGTACTTGAAATCCAATTTTGGAAAGGGTTTGTACTTCAAGAAAACTAATGACAGAGAAGTCTCTATATTTACAGATGCTGATTGGGCAGGATCAATTACTGATAGAAAATCCACCACTGGATATTGTGCCTATGTTTGGGGAAATTTAGTTACTTGGAGAAGTAAGAAACAAGGGGTTGTTGCTCGAAGCAGTGCAGAAGCTGAATTCAGAGCAATGGCTCAAGGAATCTGTGAACTTTTATGGATTCGTAAACTCTTGGACGAATTGAAAATGAAAGTTGACTCACCCTTAAAATTGTTCTGTGATAGCAAAGCAACAATAAGTATAGCTCACAACCCTGTACAACATGATAGAACCAAGCACATTGAGATTGACCGCCATTTCATAAAAGAAAAAATTGATGCTGGAATTATATGCCTGCCATTTGAGACTTCCAATCAGCAAACTGCTGATATTTTGACAAAAAGTTTGGCAAGACCCAATTTTGAGCGACTTATAGCTAAGTTAGGCATGACAGATATCTATTCACCAACTTGAGGGGGGTGTTGAAGAATCAAAAGAAATCATATTTGATTCTCTTTTATTTTATATTATTATGTTTATTTTAATTTTATGATTCTGTCATTAGTACTCAGTATTACTATTGTAATTTCTTTTCCTATATAAACAGCTTAAGGCTTTAGTAATAAAATATGAAAGTATTATATTATTTTGTCTTCTACTTTCTTCAGTTATGTAACACGCTGGTTCTATAAGGGTGCTACTTAAGACACTTTGTGATTCTGAAATTATAAAATAAATAATTTAGCATACATAATTAGAAATTTCACTTCTTTAAAATCATTCTACATTGAATAATTTAAATTTAATATCACACAACTTGACAATTCACCCCTATTAAACCTACTTAATGATCAGTTAAAGGACTCATAGTAGACTCTTACCGTGATCCGGTGATCCGATAATTTTGATATTTTATTCTATCATTGGATAGCTAAGTAATCCAAATAATCAATTAAAGAAATCATAGTAGACTCTGAATGTGATCCGACAATTTTGATATTTTATTCTAACATTGGATAGCTGACAAGCAATTCAGATATGTTTCTCAGTTTTTCCAACATTCACTTGTTACCTAGAAACATTAGTTAAAACGTTTTATATGTAAAAAAATTGTACCAGGTTTCCTATTTGGCCCCACTTGTCCTATAAAAGTTTTATCCATAGAAAAGTAAAAACAAAAAAAGATAATATATCCAACATTAGATCTGACTCAATTTTGTGGAATCTTTTTATCTTTGGAAGTTAAGCCTCCCGGAGGTATTACCAAATGCACCATAAATAGCCTTATATGAAATGCCATGAGTGGAGAGATGTTGGATTCTTTTTATTTTTTACTAAAAGAGAGATGTTGGATTCTTGGAAGCCAACGTTTCCATATTTAAACATAAATCATAATATCAAATATATGCATTCTCACATCCTACTAGTATATGGAAGAAAATGGTTTCTTGCATACAAACATTAAAACACCAGGAAGAAAATGATTCGCAAATTTTAAAACATTGATGTCCAAACACAATACTGGCAGAGTATATGATTTGATTAGAATTAATATGAATTTGAGTTTATAACATTTGAAACAATATGGATACTCTTTGAATTGGAGTTGAGTCTAACTGAGCTCTACAAAACCAGTGAGGGTTGCCTCCCACTTATGATCAGTTTATTAGGCTATATTAACATTCAATGTAGTACTCTAAACCCTCTCCCTTCATGCCCAAAACTAGACTCTGGTAATAGACGAGTCAATGGATTTTAGATAGACTTTAATATCATATAATTTGACTAACTCAACCCTACAAACCAGTTTGTAAGGTGAGAGTTGCCTCCCATTTTCTTTACCATATCACATCAAATGTGCTATTCTAAACCAACAAAGTATACTAAAATTGAACCTAATAACAACAGGATAGTCATTACCTCTTCATTGATTAGTATCATACTTAGAATTGCCCTGCTAAGACTCCACATATTACCACGGTCCTCCAATACAACAACCTCAAATACAGTTCTTAATATCTGAGGAAAAAATAGACAATGATTAAGACATGGTGAATAACATGATAACGTAAGAGAAGATTCCGAAGAAACAATTTTATTTTGACTCATTATTCTAATCAGAAATAGAATATGTATAGATGCTAGAAATATGGAAAAAAATAAATAAATAGGTAATCCATTAAGTAAACATTAATAGCAGAATTACAGGTATAACAAAAACATAATAGCTTATCACAAATTCACAATCCATCTAAATACAAAATATAAAAAGGCTAGAAATATAAAACAAGAAATAAATTAGGTAATCCATTAATAAAATAGAGTTGTAAAATTACAGATATAATAAAAACAAAATAGTTTTGACTGTTGCTTATCTAATTAATCGAGTACCATATCGTGTTATAGAGGTAAGGTTAATCCTGTTCAGGTTATGATCCCACTCTTTCTGTTATGCAGAGTCTTGGGTGTGTTTCTTTTGTCCATATTCATAAACAACATATAACTAACTTGGATTCTCGCGCAATTAGATGTGCATGTGGGTTATCCTCCTAACAAAAAAGGGTATAAATGTTATCATCCTCTAAGTCGTAAGCACATTGTTTTGTTCCGGTTCCTCCATTTTTTTTGCAACGGGTTCCGGCTCCTCTATTTTCTTGTGTTTTACAGGAATCTGCACCCTCGGCACCAATTCCAGTGTATCAAAAAAGAAGTAAACCTGACCTACTCTAGAAACAACTTCAATCGCATGAATTGGAGGTAAGTACTGAAAATGATTCCTCTATTGGTGATTCTCTGATTTCTAATACTTGTGATTCTGATCCAAATGATTTACCTATTGCTTTTAGAAAAGATAAAAGATTTTGTGCTTCTAAATATATAGATATTCTATTTCTCAATTTGTCTCCTCTAATAATCTCTCCCTATAGTATTAGATTTTTATTGCAGTTGTTGACACTGAGAACACCATCATTTGTTCAAAAAGCATTGAAAGATAAAAACTAGGTCCGAGGCAAGGAGGCAAGATCCAGTTCGATGCAGGTGGATCTGTATAGTAAATCACAAATCAGATGACACCCTCGATCGTTACAAGGTCAGACTAGTAGCAAAAAGATATACTTAGACATATGGCATCAATTCTGAGGAGACATTTGTTCTAGTGGCAAAGATAAATATTGTTCGGATCTTACTATCTCTTGTTGCCCCCTCTGGATGCGAACTGCATCAGTTTGTTGTCAAAAAAGCTTTCTTGCATAAAGACTTAGAGGAGGTGTATATGGAGATTTTCCCAGAATTTGGTCCCATAGGTGAAGCCAACAAGGTGTGTCGATTGAGTAAGACCTTATATGTACTAAAGCAGTGCCCTCGAGCGTGGTTTGGAAGATTCACAAAGACAATGGTGTATTTAGGCTATAAGCAAAGCCAAGGAGATCATACCCTTTTCTTCAAACATTCACGAGGAGAAAAACTAATTGTACTTCTTATTTAAATTCACGACATTATTGTTAGAGATGATTTGACTGAGAATTCAAGGAGAAATCATCAATTGAATTTGAGATGAAGGACCTTGGACAATTCAGGTATTTCTTGGGAATTGAGGTGCTTTACAATTCAAGTATTTCTAGGAAGTCATCTTTTGCAGGAACCAAGAAAGCTTGGGTGCAAACCTACGAGTGTTTCGATAAAGAAAAATCACAAAATGACTTATAAGGATGGAAGTAGCAAAGTTGACAAGGTCCAATATCAAATAATAGTGGAGAAGTTGATTTACTTGGCACACGCTAAGCCAGATTTGAGAGTGAGACACTTGCATGCTTTAGACTGTGTTCTACAAATATATCAAAGCCACTCCAGGAAGAGGACTCTTGATTAAAAGAGGTGGAAGCCTAACTATAGAGGCATATATTGATGTTGATTATGCAAGCTCAGTGAATGATAGAGAAGATCTACTTCAAGTTATTGTGTTTTCTTGTCGATCATCACTATTGTTCATAATAATGTTCAACATGACAGAACTAAACACATTGAGATAGACCGACATTTTATTAAAGAGAAACTAGATAGTGAATTGATAGCTACAACCTACATTCCTTCTGGGCATCTGCTAGCATACATGTGGACAAAGGGTTTAACAACAAAAGGATTCAACCAACTTACTTGCAAGTTGGGAATGATAGATATTCATTCCCCAGCTTGAAGGAGAGTTTTATATCTGTAAATATTTATAAAAATTGTACTCAGCCCATTAGGTTTAGCCTACTCTATTTAAACCAATTAGTGCCAGAATATAAGAAAGTCTTGTCATATTAATTATCTTAGTTTATCTCTGTTTAATGAGAAGAAAATATTGAGAGACATGTTGAACAACCCGTGAGTTTTAAGTATACAACGGAAGTTCTTTATATAGACTTTATGTAATAAATACACATAATGACAGAAATACTTACAGACGATAGGAATACTTACAGACTTTTTATTTATTTACATACTAATATTTCATTTTCAACATTCCCCCTCAAGCTGGAGCATATAAATCAAATGCACCCAACTTGTTACATATATAACTAATTCTAGGACCTCACAATGACTTTGTAAAAACATCATTAGAATTAGAATTAGAATTGACAAAGCTAGTGATGATGTCGCTCGATTCGATCTTTTCTCAAAAAAATGGCAGTCTATCTCAATATGCTTGAAGCAATGTGTAATGCAGCTTGATTATCACATATTAGTGTCATTGGGTTTGCCTCTTCAAATTGAAGTTCTTTTAGTAACTGTTTCAACCAGATGAGGTCACATATTACTAGTGCCATGGCCCAATATTTTGCCTCAGCGCTGGATCTTGCAACAACAATTTGTTTCTTACTCTTCCAAGATATTAAATTTCCTCCAACAAGTACATAATACCCAGACGTGGATCGTCTATCAATGGGTGAGTCTGCTCAATCAGCAACTGAGTAACCAACTATCTGAGTATGTCCTCTATCTTCACAAATGGAACCTTATTCAGGTGCACTTTTGATGTATTTAAGAATTCGGATTACAGCATCTATATGTTCTTGGCAAGGAGAATTTAAGAACTGACTTATCACACTGACAGTGAAGGAAATGTCAGGACGGGTGACTGTGAGATAGTTTAATTTTCCAACCAATTTCCTATATCTTCCTGAATCTAATAGAGGCTCCCCCTGATTAGGTAGGAGTTTGACATTTGGATCCATAGGAGTATCAACTGGCTTGCCATTTAATAGACCTATTTCTTCAAGAATATTCATAGCATATTTTCTTTGTGAAATTACAAGCCATCCTTAGATTGGGCTACCTCAATACCCATAAAATAACGAAGTTTACCGAGGTCTTTAGTCTGAAACTGATTCGAAAGATGTTTCAATTGGAGTATTTCTTGCTGATCACTACCAATTATGACAATGTCATCCACATAAACAATAAGTATATGGTACAGACTTGAAAAAGGTAACATCTTTCGTAACATGTCGGTGTAGTATCAGCTGGTACAGACTTGAAAAAGGTAACATCAGCTGATGTAACATATCGATGTAGTGTAGGAGAATAACAACGATAGCCCTTTTGAGACCGATGATATCCGAGAAAGACACACTTGAGTGATCGAGCTGACAATTTGTCCAAACCAGAAGACAAATTGTGTAAAAAACACGTGGACCCAAAGACACGAGGTTGTAGTGGGTAAAGAGGGGTATGGGGAAAGAGGACCGAATGAGGGATATTGCCATCAAAGAAAGAAGAAGGCATACGATTGATAAGGTAACATGTTAAGACAGCATCCCCAAAAATGGAATGGAACATTACCATGGAGAAGTAAGGTTCGTGTGGTTTCAATGAGATGCCGATTTGTGCGTTCGGCTACCCCATTTTGTTAGGGTGTATGAGAACATGACTTTTGGTGTAGAATACCATTAGACGCCATAAAATTTTGAAATTGATGGAACAAATATTCCCAAGCATTATCACTTCTTAAAGTACGAATGGAAACACCAAATGAGTTTTAATGTCTTGATAAAATTGCTCAAAAAAGGAAAACAACTCAGATCTATTTTTCATTAAAAATAACCACGTACAACGAGAGTAATCATCAATAAAAGTAACAAAATACTTAGACTTTAAAGTAGACATAGTACGAGAAGGACCTCAAACGTCAGAGTGAACTAAAGCAAAGGAGGACGAAACCCTTTTATTGACTCGACCAGAAAAATGAGTACGAGTGTGTTTTCCTAACTGACACGACTCACAATGTAAAGTGGACAACTTAGACAAACTAGACACCAGTTTTTGAAGTTTGGTAAGACTTGGGTATCCTAGCTGAGCATCGATAGTATGAGGGGAATCTGCGGCAGAGCACGTTTTGGATGATGGAGAAAGGTAATAGAGACCTTGAGACTCACATTTGACGCCAATTGTTCGTCCCGAAGTCCGGTCCTGCAGGGTAACATTATGATTAGTGAAAGTAATAATACAATCATGGGACCGAATCAATCGACTAAGTGAAAAAAAATTAAAAGAGCATCCAAGTACATAGAGAACAGATGCAACTAAAATAGAAGGGAGAATTTGAACAGTGTCAACCCCTTGAGACCGGGTTTGAGAGTCATTGGAATAAGTTATAGTAGGTAAAAAACCAGATGTAGAGAGAGAAGAAAAGAGACGTTTATTATCAGTGATATGATCAGACGCACCAGAATCAAGAACCCAAAGGCCGAGAGAAGATGAGTGAGATAGGTAAACAGATGAATTACCAGTGTGTGCAACCGAAGCAGTAGAACTAGATTTCAGATGACTCTGAACCCACCGGAGAAAATCTTCATAATTTGTTGGGGAGGCCTGTGGAGATGGTGTAGTCTGAATAGTGGCAGAAGGATCGACCTGAGTTACATTTATCGAAGGCGAAAGCTTACCATGCAACTTCCAACAACGATCAGTAGTATGTCCAAGCCGATTACAATGCTCACATTTGGGACGAGGCTTGGATGGTCCTCCACGAGAGCAACTCTGATTATGTCCCAGAGATGCAAAGGTAGCAGTGTCACCCGGAGCTGAAGTAATAGAGGGCTCAGCTAGATGTTTCGCTGGTACTCAAAGGAAGATCGCTGAGGTAGTAGACATATCCAGAACAGTAACAGATCTCAAAATTTGATCACGAGTTGCAGAGTACTCCTGAGGTAGGCCATAGAGTGCAAGAAACATGAAGAAGGTGCTGTGTTGATTCAATTCCTTCTTTTGTTCAACTGAATTGCTTGCAACAAGAGGGAGAAATTCATTAAAATCATGAAGTGCACTATGAGCTGTGCCAAGATATGGAGAAATAGAGCCGTCTATCGCCTTCGAAGTAATGATATTCAGCAAGCGGTGACAAACTCCATAAAGACATTGAGTGTCATTAGTGTAGAGTGCCTCTGTCCGACTCCAAATCGATTCACACGTGAGGTGTGGACGGAAAATCGATTTAACATCTTGATGAAGTGTAGACTTAATGACACAGCAAAACTGAGCATCTATCTGCTTCCATTTTGATGTTTCAATCGCAACCACCTTTTCAGGATTTTGAGTGAGATGATCCTCATAACTTTGACTGAACATCCATAGTTTGATGTCGGCGTCCCAACTGTCATCACGCCCGTGTAGAGAGGTTGCGCGTGAGAGGCTTTTTGACGACGCGCGTTGAGTGGTCGTTCGTCGAAAAAGGTCTTCGAAGAGAGCGGCGGCAGTGACGGCAGAGCTTGGGAGACTAGAAAAAATTGAGGGAACAACGTAGCAAAGACAGAGAGGGGGAAACCGGAGTTAAGAACATGGTATGCCGAAAAAAATAAAAATTTACCGGAGACAGTGGGTCCACCGGGTAGTTGAAGATCAAGGTTGTCTTTCAAGAGGCTCTGATACCATGTTGAATGAGAAGAAAATGTTGAGAGACATGTTGAATAACTTGTGTGTTTCAACTACACAGCAAAAGTTTTTTATATAGACTTTATGTGATAAATACGCATAATGGCAGGAATACTTACAGACTTTCTATTTATTTACATACTAATATTTTATTTTCAATAATCTCATAGGATTTTTTTCTTATCATAGATTATCTCCTAAGATTAGTTTGCATATTACTTATAATGATTTGTTTCCTGGTTTCTTTATTTATTTAAGTTAGGAGTCTTGTATACCTATATACAGGGGTTGGTGTAAGTCTTTTTGTATCAAGTGAGTATCAAATCATTAACAATCACATTATACGATTATCATATTCAAAGTCATTATTGCTTTTCTTCTTTTCCAAAACCCACAACTTTAACAAGATGGAAAAATATACATAGTAGGATAACAATTTGATTAACCATTTGATTGATAAATTAAAACTGAAATAGCTATAACCAAATTTACACTTTGGTTTCAAATAAAAATGCAATATATGTTTGTTTGGCAATGTTGTATCATCAATGTTGTCAATAGCTGAAGGCCAAAAAAACCGCCATATAAACATGCCATGGTGGACATTCCTTCACAACTTGCCTATGGCGGTTGTCCAAAAATACACTGGCAGACTGGCAGCACCATGACCGCAATTTAACAACACTGTTTCTCATAAATATAAGCTCTAAGGTTTATAGATTTGACATTAAAAATATTGAAGGTATTAGTAGCGAGTATGTAATGCTATGTATAATCAGCAATAACAAGTTTGGGTATAAGGAAAAAGGAATAAATAACTGTTAGAATATTATAAAATATCTTATAATATCTTTTATATTATGTTAGAGTATCTTGAGTTATTTCCTAGGACCAATTTATAGTCATAGAGATATTTTAGAATATTTCTCATTATTAGTATGATTTGTTCGTGATTTAAGATTGATTCTATGTATCTCTATAAATAGATAATATTATTAGGTCTTTTGTATCAAGCTAGCATAAAGTTATTATCAATAGTATTCAAACTCTTATTATTTTCCTTCCTTCTTTTCTCTAAAATTCCACAACTTCAACAATAACAAATTTGACTACAAGACATGCAATTAAGTCAATTTTGGGTGATGCCATCTAGCACATCCCAGACAGCTATTTTTAGCAGTAAAAGTGGCAGCTGTGGGTGAAAAAAATCGGCAACCGGCAGTGTCGCACGCCAATATAGCACTATTTACAATCTTTCAATTGACTATTTACAAACAGTATATTATAAGGAAACGAGAGTCGTATCTAAGCAGAGAGCAAACCACAAACTTACTCTAGAGAATAGCTCAGGAAACTCAGAGATGAGTCCAGCTGTATTAAGAACAGCAGGTGAGGTAACTAACTCTCCAACAGTGACAAGGTTGAAATAAAATGTAGCCAAGTTGTCAATAGCAGAGGCACACTGCATAAACAAAAGGAAATTTAGAGCATGAAAGTAAACAAATGGCATAACATTATTAAATACTTTGTACTTACTTTCTTTGTTGATGAGCATATACAAAGTGACATGCACATCAGGAATTAGAAGTCGTATTGATATTGTCATTACAAAAGAGTAAAATTATCATATAACCAGAATATGTGGAAAATTATACAAACCTGCGATGATACTTTTTCATTCAAGTCTTTAATGCCTAACTCGAGTGATCCAACAATTCGCATGAACGCAGTTTTATCTAAATTGAGAACAAATGACAAATGGCCATTGAAAAGAATCTCTAAAAATGAAAAGTAAGACACAGCAACCTGCAGAATAGATCAGAAGAGAAAAATGTATGTAGCTTAAATTTTATCCAAATGATCAGAAGCTATGACTATAAATATGCTATGATAGGTTGACCTTATTGTTTTCCTTGTATACCCCAAACTCAGTTGCTGTAATTTTCAGTTATGTCATTGAAAGGAAAATTATATTTTGAAAACATTACTTCAGAAGCAAAATAAAAAATTTCAGGAGAGGTCCAATCCAAACTCCATTAACAAGAGAAGCAAAAAAGGCAAAAGCCAAATTAGGGTGGGTATGCGTTAGCATGTTTGCAAAGTGTTGAGTTAGAGAAAATAGAGGCATGAGATGATGAAACCATGTGTTTGAAATACACAACGGAGACTCTATTATATAGGCACTATGAGAATCAATATACAATCTCAGAATTAAATGCATAATAACTATGATATCATGTCTATCCTAATTACTTATTATTCCTATAAACAAATGCAATTACATAAATATCAACACATAGTTTTCTAAGAAAGCCAGGGCTAATTGTTTAGATTTAAATATTGTGGGATCATGTTTCTATTTGCTCCTTGGATTTGTAAATCCCTTGAGAAAATTAGTGAAATGTAGTGTTTGAGTCTTTGACAATGAAATGTCCTCTTAATAGTGTAAAATATGAGTAATTTTCTGTGTTTCTTGTGAGATCACACCTTCTATTTATAATCATGTTGCAATAATTAAATTTAAATTAGGGTGTTACACAATCAAAGAATAAAAAAACATACAATGAATTTCAACACTCCCCCTCAAGCTAAAGCTTATGAAGAAAGTAGAAGACAAAATAATATAATACTTTCATATTTTATTACTACAGCCTTAAGCTGTTTATATAGGAAAAGAAATTACAATAGTAATACTGAGTAATAATGACAAAATCATAAAATTAAAATAAACGTAATAATATAAAATAAAAGAGAATCAAATATGATTTCTCTTGATTCTTCAACACCCCTCCTCAAGTTGGTGCATAGATATCTGTCATGCCCAACTTGGCTATAAGTCGCTCAAAATTGGGTCTTGCCAAACTTTTTGTCAAGATATCAGCAGTTTGCTGATTGGAAGTCACAAATGGCAGGCATATAATTCTAGCATCAATTTTTTCTTTTATGCAATGGCGGTCAATCTCAATGTGCTTGGTTCTATCATGTTGTACAGGGTTGTGAGCTATACTTATTGCTACTTTGCTATCACAGAACAATTTTAAGGGTGAGTCAACTTTCATTTTCAATTCGTCCAAGAGTTTACGAATCCATAAAAGTTCACAGATTCCTTGAGCCATTGCTCTGAATTCAGCTTCTGCACTGCTTCGAGCAACAACCCCTTGTTTCTTACTTCTCCAAGTAATTAAATTTTCCCAAACATAGGCACAATATCCAGTGGTGGATTTTCTATCAATAATTGATCCTGCCCAATCAGCATCTGTAAATATAGAGACTTCTCTGTCATTAGTTTTCTTGAAGTACAAACCCTTTCCAGGATTGGATTTCAAGTACCTTAAGATCCGGTAAACTGCCTCCAAGTGTTCTTCATAGGGAGAATGCATGAATTGGCTTACAACACTCACGGAGAAAGCGATGTCAGGTCTAGTGTGAGCTAGATAAATAAGTTTTCCGACTAACCTTTGGTATCTTTCAATCTCAACAAGAACACTGCCTTTCTCCCAAAGTTTAGCATTTAATTCCATAGGAGTATCTACTGGTTTACACCCACTCATCCCAGTTTCTTCCAAGAGATCTAGGATGTATTTTCTTTGAGAAACAACAATTCCCTTCTTTGAGTGAGCAACTTCCATACCAAGAAAATATTTAAGCGCGCCTAAATCTTTGATCTCAAATTCTTGTGTCAAATTTTTCTTCAATCTTTCCATCTCGACAATGTCATCTCCTGTGAGAATAATATCATCTACATATACAATTAGAATTGCAATTTTACCAACATTAGAGAACTTCATGAACAGAGTATGGTCTGATTGTCCCTGCATATATCCTTGCTTTTTGACCGACCGAGTGAATTTTTCAAACCAAGCCCTTGGGGATTGCTTGAAACCATAAAGGGATTTTTGTAGTCTGCACACATTTGAACCAAATTTATCTTCAAAGCCAGGTGGACTATCCATGTATACTTCCTCCTCCAAATCACCATTCAGAAAAGCATTCTTTACATCAAGTTGGTTAAGAGACCAATCTAAATTCACTGCCAAGGACAAGAGAACTCTAATAGTGTTTAATTTGGCAACGGGAGCAAAAGTCTCTGAGTAATCAATGCCATATGTCTGAGTAAACCCTTTAGCAACCAAGTGTGCCTTGTATCTTTCAACTGTGTTGTCAGAATTATATTTTACAGTAAATACCCATTTACAACCAACAGTATTCTTTCCTGTAGGTAACGTCATGACTCTCCAAGTTTGATTCTTCTCAAGAGCTCTCATCTCCTCAAGAACAGCTTCCTTCCACTTTGGAATTTTTAGAGCCTCCTGTATATTTTTTGGAATTTCTACAGTAGACAACTTAGAGGTAAATGCAGCAAATGAAGAAGACAATTTCGAGTATGACACATAATTAGACAAAGGATATTTAGTTGCATGATCTAACAGGTTTTCTAATTGCAATAGGAAGATCTATATCAGGATACTCGACATGACTTTTAAGAACAGAAGAAGACTTAACTGTATCAAGATGATGTGTTGGATTATCTATTGGTTCGGAATCTTGGAAGGGTCGGAGAATGGGTCCTTCATTTCTCTGTTTATGGTTTCTTCTTTCAAAGACATTTCCCTTCCAAGTAGGGTCAATTGTAGTAAACCTACTTTGTGTCTCTTTATCTGAGTCATTATGTTGTGGCATTTCAGGTGGTCTTTCATTATTGTGATTTTGATTATTGTGATTTTGATTTGAAATTGTCGCCCCCGAATCTGTCGAAACCTCACTCATAAGTGGATTGATTTTCAATATGGATTCTTGGGCATTTTCTTTTGGTGCATCTATATAAGTCTCAGAATTTTGTGACGACACTATATCACTTAAAGTAATGATGTTTTCAAACGTAAAAGATGAATCTTCCTTAAAATTTCCCCCCTGAAGATGAATGTCAGTAAAAAATGGTTGATTTTCAACAAAAGTAACATCCATGGTTACAAAAATTCTTTTTGATTTTGGTTCAAAACACCGATACCCCTTTTGAGTTGGAGAGTAACCGGTAAACACACATTTTATTGCTCGTGGCTCGAGTTTGTCAAGGTGTTTATGTTCATGAACAAAAGCAGTGCAACCAAAAACTTTTAATGGCAAATCAGCAGAGACACTAGTCAAAGGAAAATAATTTCGAAAAACATCAAGAGAGGTATGAAAATCTAAAACTTTAGATGGCATTCGATTAATTAAATATGATGCAGTTAAAACAGCTTCACCCCACAAATATTTTGGAACGTGATTTGCAAATAGTAAAGCTCTAGCAACCTCAAGAAGATGCCTATTCTTTCTCTCTGCAATTCCATTTTGTTGGGGTGTATTAACACAAGAACTTTGATGAACAACCCCATTTGCAAGAAAAAAATCGGACAAAAGTGTATTAAAATATTCTTTACCATTGTCACTTCTGAAGACTTGAATATTTGTTTGGTATTGAGTATGCACCATTGTAAAAAAGTTTTTGACAACCTGTCCAACTTCAGATTTTTCTTTTAATAGATAAACCCAACAAATTCTAGTATGATCATCAATAAAAGTTATAAACCATTTTTTATTAGAAAAGGTGTTTATTCTATTAGGACCCCAAACATCACTATGAATAACTGCAAACGGTTTTGATGGTTTATATGGTTGTGTAGAAAAAGAAGAACGGTGATGTTTAGCAAGTTCACAAGTTTCACAATGAAATAAAGACGGATCCTTCTTAGAAAATAATTTGGGAAACAAATGTTTCAAATACGGAAAACTAGGATGTCCTAACTGTAAATGCCATAACATAATATCATCATTATTAGAAGAGACAAAAATAGATTCAAAGCAGGTACTTGTTTTTTGTTGGTCTTTGAAGTCGAGTCCATTGTCAAGATAATAGAGTCCTCCACTCTCCTTAGCATTGCCAATCATCTTCCCCGTGCTCAAATCCTTAAAAGTGCAATGAGAATGAAAGAAGTTAGCTTGACAATTTATATCCTTTGTTAATTTAGTAATGGATAACAGATTACATGATAAATTAGGAACATGTAAGACATCTTTTAAGGTTAACACAGGTGACAGAATAACAGAACCTTTCCCTGCAATGGCTGAAAGAGAGCCATCTGCAATTTTAATTTTGTGGTTACCTGCACAAGGACTATAAGAAGAAAATAGACTTGACTCCCCAGTCATATGATCAGTAGCACCAGAATCGATAATCCAAGTATGGCTGGGAGTGACACTAAGTAGAGCAGTATTTGGAAAATTACCTCTTTGAGCTATAGAGCAAGAAGGAGTTTGAGACTCAAGGAGTTTGTACAATTTATCTAATTGTTCCTTGGTGAAAGGAGATGGGCTTGAAGGGGACTGCTTCTCTTGATTAGAGGTACCAGCTTGGAGGGCATGACCTTCGTTTCCTTCTTTTTTCTTCCAATTTAGAGGTTTTCCATGGAGCTTCCAACACGTATCACGTGTGTGCCCTAGACGTTTGCAATGTTCGCACCATGGTTTCTTGCCATCTCTCTTCCCGTCTTCATTCTTAGAGATTAGGGCAGCGCTTTCAACCTCACCAACAGAAGGTGTCTTACCCATCATAACACCTTGTCTCGCCTCTTCTCTTCTAACTTCTGAGAACGCTTCCCGAAGTGATGGCAATGGAATCTTTTCCAATATTCTGCCACGGACTTCATCGAGCTGCTTATTAAGCCCAACCAAGAACATGAATACTCGGTCGTTCTCCTGTCTCTTAAGAAACAAAACACTGTCCTCACAGCACTTCCAATGATCATCATAGCAGAGATCCAATTCTTGCCATAGTGTCATCAACTCATTGTAATAGGTAGTGACATCTCTATCTCCTTGTTTGGCATGCCACAATCGTGATTTGAGATCAAAAATTTGAGAAGAATTCTGAATGTCAGAATATGTTTCTTTGACTGACTCCCAAACTTCCTTTGCAGTAGGCAAAAACATAAAAGGTTTTCTTATCATTGATTCCATATTACTAAGCAGCCAAGCGATAATAACAGAGTTCTCAGATTTCCAAAACCTGTAATTCGGATCAGTAGTGGCAGGCATTTGCACCTCTCCGGTTAGGAAACCATATTTTCCCTTACCGTCTAATATCAATCTTGTGGTTTGGGACCATTCAACATAATTTTTTCCATTGAGTTTTTGAATTTCAACCTTGAGGACATTAGAAGTTCCCTCATGGCCAAAAAAGTTGGAAAAACCATTGTTAGATAAACCACTATTGCCGCCTGGGCCGCCGCCACTGCCGCCTGGGCCGCTGCCTAAACCCATACTGTCGGCGTTGTCGACTACTTCTGATTTTTTACCCAAACCATCGTCGTTGCTGCCACCGCTACTCATAAGGGCTGCCTTCCATGGGGTATTTTGTGCCATAGCTCAGTTGACTAGAGCCACAAACCCTGATGGGTTGTTTACAGAACCCTAACCAGAGCTCTTGATACCATGAAGAAAGTAAAAGACAAAATAATATAATACTTTCATGTTTTATTACTACAGCCTTAAGCTGTTTATATAGGAAAAGAAATTACAATAGTAATACTGAGTAATAATGACAAAATCATAAAATAAAAATAAATATAATAATATAAAATAAAAGAGAATTAAATATGATTTCTCTTGATTCTTCAACACCCCCCCTCAAGTTGGTGCATAGATATCTGTCATGCCCAACTTGGCTATAAGTCGCTCAAAATTGGGTCTTGCCAAACTTTTTGTCAAGATATCAGCAGTTTGCTGATTGGAAGTCACAAATGGTAGGCATATAATTCCAGCATCAATTTTTTCTTTTATGAAATGGCGGTCAATCTCAATGTGCTTGGTTCTATCATGTTGTACAGGGTTGTGAGCTATACTTATTGCTGCTTTGCTATCACAGAACAATTTTAAGGGTGAGTCAACTTTCATTTTCAATTCGTCCAAGAGTTTACGAATCCATAAAAGTTCACAGATTCCTTGAGCCATTGCTCTGAATTCAGCTTCTGCACTACTTCGAGCAACAACCCCTTGTTTCTTACTTCTCTAAGTAACTAAATTTCCCCAAACATAGGCACAATATCCAGTGGTGGATTTTCTATCAGTAATTGATCCTGCCCAATCAACATCTGTAAATATAGAGACTTCTCTGTCATTAGTTTTCTTGAAGTACAAACCCTTTCCAGGATTGGATTTCAAGTACCTTAAGATCCGATAAACTGCCTCCAAGTGTTCTTCATAGGGAGAATGCATGAATTGGCTTACAACACTCACAGAGAAAGCGATGTCAGGTCTAGTGTGGGCTAGATAAATAAGTTTGCCGACTAACCTCTGGTATCTTCCAATCTCAATAGGAACACTGCCTTTCTCCCAAAGTTTAGCATTTAATTCCATAGGAGTATCTGCTGGTTTACACCCACTCATCCCAGTTTCTTCCAAGAGATCTAGGATGTATTTTCTTTGAGAAACAACAATTCCCTTCTTTGAGCGAGCAACTTCCATACCAAGAAAATATTTAAGCGCGCCTAAATCTTTGATCTCAAATTCTTTTGTCAAATTTTTCTTCAATCTTTCCATCTCAACAATGTCATCTCCTGTGAGAATAATATCATCTACATATACAATTAGAATTGCAATTTTACCAACATTAGAGAACTTCATGAACAGAGTGTGGTCTGATTGTCCCTGCATATATCCTTGCCTTTTGACCGACCGAGTGAATTTTTCAAACCAAGCCCTTGGGGATTGCTTGAGACCATAAAGGGATTTTTGTAGTTTGCACACATTTGAACCAAATTTATCTTCAAAGCCAGGTGGACTATCCATGTATACTTCCTCCTCCAAATCACCATTCAGAAAAGCATTCTTTACATCAAGTTGGTTAAGAGACCAATCTAAATTCACTGCCAAGGACAAGAGAACTCTAATAGTGTTTAATTTGGCAACGGGAGCAAAAGTCTCTGAGTAATCAATGCCATATGTCTGAGTAAACCCTTTAGCAACCAAGTGTGCCTTGTATCTTTCAACTGTGTTGTCAGAATTATATTTTACAGTAAATACCCATTTACAACCAACAGTATTCTTTCCTGTAGGTAACGTCATGACTCTCCAAGTTTGATTCTTCTCAAGAGCTCTCA
Source organism: Cicer chorassanicum (assembly GCA_037974735.1). NCBI lineage: Eukaryota > Viridiplantae > Streptophyta > Magnoliopsida > Fabales > Fabaceae > Cicer > Cicer chorassanicum. The sequence continues at coordinate 38,792,098 of JBBPBP010000001.1, forward strand.
TCTCCTCAAGAACAGCTTCCTTCCACTTTGGAATTTTTAGAGCCTCCTGTATATTTTTTGGAATTTCTACAGCAGACAACTTAGAGGTAAATGCAGCAAATGAAGAAGACAATTTTGAGTATGACACATAATTAGACAAAGGATATTTAGTGCATGATCTAACAGGTTTTCTAATTGCAATAGGAAGGTCTATATCAGGATACTCGACATGACTCTCAACAACAGAAGAAGACTTACCTGTATCAAGATGATGTGTTGGATTATCTATTGGTTCGGAATCTTGGAAGGGTCGGAGAATGGGTCCTTCATTTCTCTGTTTATGGTTTCTTCTTTCAAAGACATTTCCCTTCCAAGTAGGGTCAATTGTAGTAAACCTACTTTGTGTCTCTTTATCTGAGTCATTATGTTGTGGCATTTCAGATGGTCCTTCATTATTGTGATTTTGATCATTGTGATTTTGATTTGAAATTGTCGCCCCCGAATCTGTCGAAACCTCATTCATAAGTGGATTGAGTTTCAATATGGATTCTTGGGCATTTTCTTTTGGTGCATCTATATAAGTCTCAAAATTTTGTGACGACACTATATCACTTAAAGTAATGATGTTTTCAAACGTAAAAGATGAATCTTCCTTAAAATTTCCCCCCTGAAGATGAATGTCAGTAAAAAATGGTTGATTTTCAACAAAAGTAACATCCATGGTTACAAAAATTCTTTTTGATTTCGGTTCAAAACATCGATACCCCTTTTGAGTTGGAGAGTAACCGGTAAACACACATTTTATTGCTCGTGGCTCGAGTTTGTCAAGGTGTTTATGTTCATGAACAAAAGCAGTGCAACCAAAAACTTTTAATGGCAAATTAGCAGAGACACTAGTCAAAGGAAAATAATTTCGAAAAACATCAAGAGGGGTATGAAAATCTAAAACTTTAGATGGCATTCGATTAATTAAATATGATGCAGTTAAAACAGCTTCACCCCACAAATATTTTGGAACGTTATTTGCAAATAGTAAAGCTCTAGCAATCTCAAGAAGATGCCTATTCTTTCTCTCTGCAATTCCATTTTGTTGGGGTGTATTAACACAAGAACTTTGATGAACAACCCCATTTGCAAGAAAAAAATCGGACAAAAGTGTATTAAAATATTCTTTACCATTGTCACTTCTGAAGACTTGAATATTTGTTTGGTATTGAGTATGCACCATTGTAAAAAAGTTTTTGACAACCTGTCCAACTTCAGATTTTTCTTTTAATAGATATACCCAACAAATTCTAGTATGATCATCAATAAAAGTTATAAACCATTTTTTATTAGAAAAGGTGTTTATTCTATTAGGACCCCAAACATCACTATGAATAACTGCAAACGGTTTTGATGGTTTATATGGTTGTGTAGAAAAAGAAGAACGGTGATGTTTAGCAAGTTCACAAGTTTCACAATGAAATAAAGACGGATCCTTCTTAGAAAATAATTTAGGAAACAAATGTTTCAAATACAGAAAACTAGGATGTCCTAACCGTAAATGCCATAACATAATATCATCATTATTAGAAGAGACAAAAATAGATTCAAAGCAAGTACTTGTTTTTTGTTGGTCTTTGAAGTCGAGTCCATTGTCAAGATAATAGAGTCCTCCACTCTCCTTAGCATTGCCAATCATCTTCCCCGTGCTCAAATCCTTAAAAGTGCAATGAGAATGAAAGAAGTTAGCTTGACAATTTATATCCTTTGTTAATTTAGTAATGGATAACAGATTACATGATAAATTAGGAACATGTAAGACATCTTTTAAGGTTAACACAGGTATCTGTAAGACATCTTGCCATCGGCAGAACCTTTCCCTACAATGGCTGAAAGAGAGCCATCTGCAATTTTAATTTTGTGGTTACCTGCACAAGGACTATAACAAGAAAATAGACTCGACTCCCCAGTCATATGATCAGTAGCACCAGAATCGATAATCCAAGTATGGCTGGGAGTGACACTAAGTAGAGCAGTATTTGGAAAATTACCTCTCTGAGCTATAGAGCAAGAAGGATTTTGAGACTCAAGGAGTTTGTACAATTTATCTAATTGTTCCTTGGTGAAAGGAGATGGGCTTGAAGGGGACTGCTTCTCTTGATTAGAGGTACCAGCTTGGAGGGCATGACCTTCGTTTCCTTCTTTTTTCTTCCAATTTAGAGGTTTTCCATGGAGCTTCCAACATGTATCACGTGTGTGCCCTGGACGTTTGCAATGTTCGCACCATGGTTTCTTGCCATCTCTCTTCCCGTCTTCATTCTTAGTGACTAGGGCAGAGCTTTCAACCTCACCAACAGAAAGTGTCTTACCCATCATAACACCTTGTCTCGCCTCTTCTCTTCTAACTTCTGAGAACGCTTCCCGAAGTGATGGCAATGGAATCTTTCCCAATATTCTGCCTCGGACTTCATCGAGTCGCTTATTAAGCCCAACCAAGAACATGAATACTCGATCGTTCTCCTGTCTCTTAAGAAACAAAACACTGTCCTCACAGCACTTCCAATGATCATCATAGCAGAGATCCAATTCTTGCCATAGTGTCATCAACTCATTATAATAGGTAGTGACATCTCTATCTCCTTGTTTGGCATGCCACAATCGTGATTTGAGATCGAAAATTTGAGAAGAATTCTGAATGTTAGAATATGTTTCTTTGACTGCCTCCCAAACTTCCTTTGCAGTAGGCAAAAACATAAAAGGTTTTCTTATCATTGATTCCATATTACTAAGCAGCCAAGCGATAATAACAGAGTTCTCAGATTTCCAAAACCTGTAATTTGGATCAGTAGTGGCAGGCATTTGCACCTCTCCTGTTAGGAAACCATATTTTCCCTTACCGTCTAGTATCAATCTTGTGGTTTGGGACCATTCAACATAATTTTTTCCATTGAGTTTTTCAATTTCAACCTTGAGGACATTAGATGTTCCCTCATGGCCAAAAATGTTGGAAACACCATTGTTAGATAAATCATTATTGCTGTCTGGGCCGCTGCCTAAACCAATACTGTCGGCGTTGTTGACTACTTCTGATTTTTTACCCAAACCATCGTCACTGCTGCCGCTGCTACCCATAAGGGCTGCCTTCCATGGGGTATTTTGTGCCATAGCTCAGTTGGTTAGAGCGGCAAACCCTGATGGGTTCTTTACAAAACCCTAACCAGAGCTCTTGATACCATGAAGAAAGTAGAAGACAAAATAATATAATACTTTCATATTTTATTACTACAGCCTTAAGCTGTTTATATAGGAAAAGAAATTACAATAGTAATACTGAGTAATAATGACAGAATAATAAAATTAAAATAAACATAATAATATAAAATAAAAGAGAATCAAATATGATTTCTCTTGATTCTTCAACAGCTTACTATGATTTAAGCTTGTTACATCAAAACATTTTATCACAAAAATTGAAACTAAGTTTGACAACTGTTGGACTTGTTTGAAAAGAGAAGGCACCATTAATGATTCATGTGTGGGTAAAAAGAGTCACCACCAAATTGATCATCGGTGGAAATAAAATGCGCCACTAATATGATTCATATGTGGGAATAGAGTCACCACCGAATTGACCGTCGGTGGGAATAAAAGGTGCCACTAATATGATGCATATGCGGGAATAGAGTCACCACTGGATTGATCGTCGATGGGAATAAAAGGATTGTCTAAGCAAATGGTACCTTGTCCTTGAAACTAAATTCCTACAGCAGCAGCCCAATTTGCGTAATTGGCAAAACCGACAAATTTTTCACAAGGAATGAGCGGAAGAGTAGTGAAACTGAAAGGGCAAGAAAAAGCAGCAACAGATACAGTGCCAGACATGGCGATCTATGCAAAGGGAAGATGAAAGGATGCCGAAAAATCACCAAAAGATGGTAAACACCTCGGAATGTGGCAGAGGGGCTCCTGATGTGGTTAGTGCTTGAATACGGTAGTCGGAGAGAACTACATGCACGAGTTTTGTGGCGGCGCGTGGGCCCACACGCAGAGAAGGTGGAGGCGCGTGCGGTGGCTGTTGGCGACAGGAAAAGAACTGTCGTGCTTGTCGGAGGATTGCACAGCAGTCTGTGGTGGTTTTAGGCAATGGGTCGCATTGGAAAAGGTGCAACTAGTATTGGCACAGCAATAACAATGTAAATAAGCACAAAACTATGAAAAACGCTGGTTATGGCGCAGCTGGAAAATGCAGAGAAGACGGCGGAAGGGCCACCGGAGTTGACTATAATGGACAACTGTTTGTGACAAAAATTAAATGATTGAAAGGTGTTGCTTCCGGCGGCAAATATTGCCATCGGCAGCGGTAGTGAAGCACAAAGACAAATCATAAGATCAAAAGCCGTGCTGATACCATGTAAAATATGAGCAAATTTATGTGTGTTGTGTTATATCGCAATTTACAGCAAAAAATCAAGAAACCAAAGGAGGAAAGCAAGTCTATAACTAACCAACAGAATAGAGAACATAGAATAAAGGTAAAGTAATACCTTCCGAAATGCAAATATATCTCCCATAGGAATTGACAATATCAACTTTACAGTGATATCAAGAGCGTCAAAGAGTGCTCTGTCACCATAAAGTTCAAATATTCCAAAGTTGACAAAGTTCCCAGATAGTGCTGCCGCCAAAAAAATATATTAAACAGATAATACTCATGGATAATGAAAATATGATGCTCTTACTGAACTGTTTACTCCATTGTCTTTTACTTCAAGCACAAAAAAAGAGAGTAGATAATATTATAAATAAGACTGCAAATGTGAATAAAGAAATCAAGCATTATGAACTCAGCTTTACATGTATAAAACAAGCTGAGAATTTATAGTGTCGTTTCTAGTATTTTTTACATTTCAGACATTCATTAACTAATTTTCAATTGATACATTAAGATTACATGTATATCATGACAAAAGTTACACACGGAGCAGGTGAAAAATCATTACCTAAGTAAAACCTGCAAATGATATTTAAATTATAATAGAGGAAGGTGATTATGAAAAGTGGTAGGAAAATGATGTCTCTAGCAAAATGAATTTACCATTTGGTGTTTAGGTTTAGTCACTAGCATTACATATACCAAAACCTAGATGACTTGATGCGTCTAGAAGAAGAGGCCATCCATTTCACCACATCCTTGATGTCAAAAAGAAAAAGCTATAGAACTATAATAACATATCAAAGTGTTTACAAACCTCGTACAAGAATTATCAAACAAATCGATATCCCCTTGTATTTGGATGTGTACATGTCTGCTCTATTAGGAAGAGACAACGTTCTTGCTCCATATGCAACAATAAGTTTACTGACTTCTCGGAAAAGTAGTATTCCATTAGGGGAAGAAGAATCAAAAGTTAATCGCTGGGATTTGTTGAGGACTAGTTCAGCAACAAATTTCAACAATGCAGTTGTTACCTGCATCAAGTTATCAAAATCAAAAATCCCTCCAGGATATGTCAATTAAAATTGTAATATTGATCGGAAGATTTACAAGATTAGCTACTTTGACATGAACTATTTACCACCTTATCACAATTGGAAAGTATTAACAATTTAGGGAAGAATGCACTAAAAGGGAAGATTAGTGCGTTAAGCTAGTTCAGCTTGGATTGCAAAGTTATATCAGGAGTTTCATAATTCACAAAGTGAGGAACATTCAGGCATTCGCAGGACGTACGTACAACTCAATCAATATATTGGATAGGCATGAAGGGAACAATTTCAGCCTATGAGGCTCTTCCTGGTGGCATATTTGTCACTGCAGAAAATACCAAGCAACCTCCCTAGCAGGTCTATTCATACCTTTGCCCGTTCCTAATGCAATTCGGGAAAAGATGAGCAATGATTACACGGAAGGGCTTCCCAAGTAAATAGGGTGATACAATTCTAGTAGCACTCAACAGACGTAGCAAAATGTTAATTTTATTGTCATTCAACACCTTTATACAGCATGCTCTTTGGCAGAAGTTTTTACTAGGATGGTGGTCCGGCTTCATGGCATCCCCATTTCCATCTTGAGTGACATGGAACCCACCATTTTTAGTGGCAAGGCATTCTATTACAGATGAGCACGACTTATCATTCAGAAAACGATGACCAAACAGAAGTGTTGAATCGAATCTTATCCCAAAGATAAACTAACGCTGCTTCATTTCACAGAAACCAGAAATCTGGTATGAGCTTTTGCTGCATACTAGTACAGCACCAGTTTTCTCATTGTAGCACACTGCTCTCCTTTGCATGCTACTAACTATTACCTTAACCTTATTTTGCATTATAATCCTAATAATAAACAAGATTTTGAAGTTAAACGCTGGTCACTAACAGTATATCAAAAGTATATCAAAGTTTCTCGGTAGTCCATTCTAGATGGCCAATTCTGGATAGCGGAAACTGACCTCGAAACTAGACTAGCGGTATGGCGCTTTGCAGGATGGCTGCAATTCAAATATTTTTTTATATATATCCAATTATTTATTATTAATACAATATACATCTAGATATTTTATACTAAATATCTACAAGCAAATTTTTTTATAATTATTTCTATTTCCCAAATGTCAATATATATATATTTGAAATATGTCTAAATAGTAAATATCAACCCCTGGAGGAGACGATGAGATTAATGAAGATGAGAGTGTTGATATATGGGGGATGATATGAATAGTTGGTGAGTTTGTGATTTCTACTAGGCTTGATGTATTTACATTCTTGGAATAAGGATGTGTTTGGTAAAATTAACTAATAGCTGATAGCTGTTAAGCTAATTGAAGTGTTTGGTAAAATTAACTAATAGCTGTTAAGCTAATTGAAGTGTTTGTTAAAATTAACAGTTCAATTAGTTTAAAATGTAAAATGAAATAAAAAAATATCCTTAATTAAAAAAAATTATCAATTAATATTTAAAATATTTCAAAAGTAGTAATTTAAAATTTATTTTTTTATTAATTTAAAATTTATCAATCTGATATATTTATTTATTTATTTTAAATTAAAATAAATTATTTACTTTA
>JBBPBP010000001.1:38799319-38840345 GCA_037974735.1 Cicer chorassanicum
AATAATTTAAAATTGTAGTAAATAAATTATTTATTAATTTAATATAGTTTTTTTTATTTATTTAGCCAGTTTATTTATTTAAAATTATAATAAATAAATTATTTTAAATTATTTACTTTAAATTATTATTTATTAAAATCATATTAATTTAATTTATACAAATTATTTATAAATAAATTATTTAATTTTATTTTTTTAAATTATTTATTTAAACTCTAATAAATTATAAAAGGTTAAAAAGAATTTTAGTTACAATAATACGGATAAAATTGGAAGCTATATGCTCATAAGCTACTTGAATTAACTTATCAAAAAATACTATAAACTATATATTCACAAATGACGGTTACCAATCAGAACTTACAGCTTATAAGCTATAAGCTTGTCTTTTGGTCTAACAGGCAGAGCCTAAGTTGTTTTATGTTTAACCTTTGAGTAGTTTATTTTGTGGACTTGGTTGTTCTATTTTTTAATTAAGACTTGTGAAATTATGCACTATGTGATTTATGTATTATTTTCAATTTGGTAGGATCTTACGATCTTGGTTGCGATCATGTGTTTTACGATCTTGTTATCACCTCCCGATCCTACATTATTTATTTAGTAGGATCTTCTGATCTTAGTTGCAATTTTGTGTATCTTGCTACCCCCTCTCGATCTTGACAACATTGATATTATTCCTCAAATTGCATCAGTTACTTTGTGATCACCCAAAAAACAGCAGCGAATGAAAAGTATGTAGCATACCTCTGGAACTTCAGCATAATGTGCAAGGCCTTTCAAAAGAATTGGCATGTGTGCAGGATAAATCCAATCAAAAAGGAACCCATATGTTCTTCGACTGTTAAAAAGCAATCAAAAGATACCAAAACAAACAAATGTTGTTAAGAACAGAGAGGAAGGCAAAAGCAAAAGCAATTTACAAGCAGGGCCTCAGCAAATAAAACAGAATTTCTATTAAATCATTTCTAACCTATTAGTTGCCATTGCTATTCCTCGAAGATCCCGCATCAACCCAATAAATGCATATTTCACAGCATCTGATTGGAATAATGCATCGGGTGTTGAATTCAATCTAACCAAAACCTAACATACAAAAACCACCAATCAGAATGCAAAAATGATAAGCAGGATAAGTCTGAACAATATTCAATAATAAAAATTATAAAATGACAGTGCTAAACAGTAAATTGCCTATATTTTGCTGGACATATTTCACATTTATAAACAAGTTAGGAATACGGTGGTGGCACAACGTGTAACGATTGTTTCAAAAGAAGCTCAAGAGGTCAAACCATGAAAACATGTCAATGAACAATCAATAAAAGGATTAAAAAGACAATACTTAAGTTTGAGGAGTTAAACATATTAGAAGTTATTCACAATGATCCATAGTTGAAGGGGTGCACTAGTGTATGTATTTTGATCTTTTATCACCAGTGTCTTGTGAGGTAATGATAGAGCAAAAGTAAGATAGAATTAGATGAAGAGAATTATTGTATTAATTGATATGAAAACATAAAATGATTCCAGAGCTAATGCTCCTCAGTTAGAGAAAACAATCCTCTCACTGCCCAACCTCTAAGGTGTAACTGAAAAATAAAAACCCATCCAACTACCTCACCACACACTCCTATTTATTAGTGGAATATTAACTCACTATGTCAGCTAGGCAATCACATTTTTCCTACATTCCCTTTCTTATTCTTTCTCACATACACTCGCCATTGCTTAGGCCTCACCTCATCTCTGTTAACTAAGAGATCCCCCTCACCACTTGTGGGGCCCAGCCCATTCCTATCAGGTAAGTATAAAATTTAAATTATATGCAAGGAAATCAGATGAACATCTTTTTTTTCAAAAGATTTCTACAGTTGGCTCAACTTCATAGAAAGGATGTGATTTAAAAGTAAAACTACATCTTCAAAATTTCAACATTGTACTTTCTCTTGAATTGTAATGGTAAAAAAAATTACCAACCTGAAGGAAAGGTTCCATTGAAGATTTGAATTTCAATTGGCTATCTTCCATGAACACCAACATGCCAATAGTATAATAAAGTGTTGTTCTGCTGCGGAAACATTCCCAATTTTCTAAGAAAGGGAATTGTTCCCTCTGATAAGGAGCGAAAAAAGTTTCCCTTAGAACTTTGTTGATATAAACAAGCATGCAAGAATAAATAAAACAAAAAATCAATTTCTCTTAGCTGTGTTACATTTTAACTGTTGTGTATGCAAAATACACAAACAACAGATTTCACTACTACCTTCTAGAAAACATGCAATTCAAAACCTAAAATCCTACTGTTAACATAAAACCAGAATTTCCTATTCGAGAAAATAATAGTGACAGCATATTACAGGAATCTAATATATCATCTTCGTGATTCTTCTTCATTGATTCAACACATATGTGTATAGGCAAACATCTACGATGCCAACCATGTCTGCTCATAACTATATGCATGTGCACTATTAAAAGTAAGTTTCATGTATTTATGTTTTCTTGTATAACATTACCATCTTTTGTTAATCATGTCTGATGTGGTATACAACAACAACAACAAACACCAAGCCTTATCCCTCTAGAAGGGATTGATCACATGGATTAGACAACGCCATAATTCCCTATTTGCATCAAGTTCAAATATAGACTGTTCAAATCTTAATTTCTCTTAATGCTTTACCTATATAGTCTTATTTTGTCACCTTATGATTGGGCTTTGGGTCTACTCAACCCCTAAAAACCGGCTTGTAATCAGGATTAGTACTTCAATACTTGTATATGATTACATGATAGTGCTTTGTATTTTGATCACATCATTATGCACAAAATTATACATGATAGTGCTTGGTATTTCGATCACTCCAATATACTGTATAACTTTAATATATATGTACTACAAGGAGGTCAAAAGTGCATCTCATATTTAATGGTAAGAGGTAGCTCACATTCTGATTCAAAAATATGTGCTTAACAGTATCCAACTTGAGAAGCAGCTTTCCCGTCATGTATCTGCCGAAACAAAATCCTTATCAAATTAAATAGGCAACCTCCAAAAAGGTAAATAATAAATGATAAAACTCCAATGAAGTTGAGACAACTAGACTAACCCTGATGCCATTTCCAGGAAGAGAGTTAATGTATGATCAATGACCTCTTTGCACTGCAAACAGAGTTTCCATGTTATGAACTCGATAATAGTAACAATGCGAAGGATTATGAAATCTAAAATCCACCACCTTTGTGTAATACTTGAGATTGGTAGCAATCTTTCCTACAATAACATTTATCAGTAGTAGATGATCATGGAGCCCAAGAAGTTCTGATAGCCGGGTATATAACTGCTGCAATTGCCATCCAAAATAGCAAGAAAATTCAATGGCTGAACTTTCTTAGGAATATAAGAAGATTGAAAGGAAAATATCTCCCCAAGCATTACCTTGGAAGAAAAAACAGCCTGATCACCAATATAACACCTTCTCAAATGTTGTAAAAAGGTCAGTATAGCTCGATCAAGTCTTTGCTTGCTCACATCTCCATACCTCTAAATTTATCCAACAGTATTAAGAAATATCATAACACAAAACAAAGGAGTAAAATCAAAAGCAGTTGTGACTTCGTGCTATATCATCATCAATAATCAATAAAAGAATAAACGAATAATTAAAAATGCACAATTAAGAAGCAAGTGAATGGCGTATCAATCAAATTCTTGACCAACTTAGTGAAATGATTCATCTGGGGAAAATATAATATTCAAAACTCTCAAATGTATCAAATGTACATAGACATACATCGTATCATAGAGATCCTTTAATGCTCCCTTCCGTGCCAGTTGCATATGTCCTTTATGTGTCTAGATGTCCTTGTAATTTAATTTTTATTGGTCGATTGACTCATTCTCATGATTGCGTTGTCACTTTTACTAATGGCCATATTACATTGCAAGATTGGACTGCAAAACGACAAATTGGCGCGAAGGTGAGTCTAATGGCCTTTATTATCTCTTTGCCCCATCAAAGGTGTGCCCTACCATACTACAAATTCTTCTCTTACTATACATGCTCAATTGGCTTCGTCCTGATTAAGTCAATAAACAGGTTTCGTCTCCTTTTGTTTTAGTTCACTCCAATGTGTGAGGTACTTTTTCTATATGTTAGAATATTAGAAAATATCTTATAATATCTATTATATTATATTAAAGTATCTTGAGTTATTTCCTAGGATCAATTTTTAGTCATAGAGATATCTTAGAATATCTCTCATTATTATTATGATTTGTTCCTGATTTAAGATTGAGTCTATGTTTCTCTTTTAGAGATTAGTATTGAATCTTTTGTAATCAAGTTACCATAAAGCTATTATCAATAATATTCAAACCCTTATTATTTTCTCTCATCTTTTTATCTAAAATCCCACAACTTTAACATGGTATCTAGAGCCTACTTTGATCCTCTTTGAACGATCCCGCCTCTATTCCGCTATCGAGTTCCCAACAGTTTGGGATTCACTACTGCCGCCGTCACTTCCACTGTTTCTGACAAAATACCACTCCATAAGTTTCGCCTCCTCTCGTCGCCCATTCCTTCACTCTTTCTCTCTCTAAAGATTTCAGATTCAGTGGGAGAGATGATGCAGCTTGGACCTGGCATCGGGCAACAGCCACCACAGCAGTACCAGCAGTCGCCGCCGCAGCAGCCATACATCATGGTGCAACCTCAACAACTCAAAGTCACCATGGATGTTGAATCCGCTATGTATAATCTCGACGGAAAGAATAACGTTCGCGATTATCTCTCCGTTGGTAGAACCATTCTCCCTAGGGTTTACTTTCATTTCTCTTTGGTCTATTTTACCCTCGCTGCTGTTTGGATTAGTGTTCATTACAAAAAAACGGTTAACTGCTTTTCGAATTCATTACTTCATGCATGCTGTTATAATTTTGAAAGTTATTAATCTTTTGTGTGAGGTTGAAGATAAAATTGTATGTTATATAATTTTGAATGTTATTAATCTTTTGTGTGAGGTTGAAGATAAATCGTATGTTATATAATTTTGAAAGTTATTAATCTTTTGTGTGAGGTTGAAGATAAATCATATATTAAATGCACTGGTAGTGCACATGGTTGGAATATACTTTTCTACACGTTTAGTTTCCTTAAAGGAATTTCGTTTTCACTCTTATTGTATTGATTGGTACTGGTTGATTCCGTTACAGATTGTTGCTAACATTGCCCAGGTTGTTATTGATGAGAGTGGACCTTATGGTCATGATTGGGTTACACGGAAACAGATTTTCCTCCTTGTTGATGTTGTTTCCTATTGTATGGTCTATTAAGAATCACCATATTGGATTTGTCGCATTGTATTCATTGACCTTCTTCTTTGCAAATTTGGGGTCAAATCTACCACATTTGTTATGCTGGCAGAGATTTTTCCTGCTAGATTTCGATCTACTTGCCATGGAATATCATCGGCAACGGGGAAACTCGGGGCTGTAGTTGGTGCATTTGGGTTCTTGTATTTGGCTCAAAACAAGGACAAGAGTAAAGCAGATGTAGGGTACCCAGCAGGTATTGGGGTGAAAAATTATTTGCTTCTGTTGGGTCTAATTAACATTTTGGACTTCCTTTTTACTTTCTTGGTGCACGGTCATTCTCTCTCTAACGGTTTCAGATCTGCGCTTACTTTTCAATTTTGATCAATGAAAATATGCGTCGTTCAAACAGCCGTTATCTCTCTTGTTTTTGATGTATTTTCTCACTCCGTTGATCGATCATGGTTTTTTTTGTTTGAGTCGCCTTACTTCTGTTGACATATAGCAATCAGATCTGATATGATTGTGTTTATTAGTTGATTTTCTATTTAAGTTTATTTGTATTTTGGGAAATAATCAAATCACTCTGATTTGATTTATTTCCTAATTTATTTTTACTTTATTCTGCATTCATTAGATAGCTGGCAGCATTGTAAATATATATATATATATATATATATATATATATATATATATATATATATATATATATATATATATATATATATTTGTACTGTTTCAGTTTCAATAACAATAATAAGAAATTTTCCTTCCATCCTGTTTTAACCTAGCTGCACCCTAAAACACATGGTATCAGAGCTTCGGCTCTAATCCTGTTGCAGCTCACCATGTCCTTACAAACTGAAAAAAATTGTTCCTCCACTACTACAATACCAGAAAAAAAATTCTGGTGACCCTAAAATCGTGTCAACCCCTACCACAAATGATCCACTATCCATAAACTCTGGTTTACAGCTTCCAATCCAAAAGCTGAATGGCAGAAACTATGTTGAATGGGCCCAGACTGTGAAGTTAGCTCTTGATGGCAAGGGAAAGTTTGGCTACTTGACTGGAGATACTCCTCAACCAGAGAAGACCGATCCAGCCTACCAAAAATGGAAGTCAGAGAACTCCCTAATCATTGGGTGGCTGATTCACTCAATGGAATCTTCCATTGGGAAGCCCTACCTATTCATTTCCACTGCAAAAGAGGTGTGGGAAGTTGTACGCGATTGCTATTCCGACTTGGAGAACTCCTCACAAATTTATGAACTTAAGACTCGTTTGTGGCAGTCCAAACAAGGAGATAAAGATGTCACAACATTCTTTAATCTCATGGTTGTCCTTTGGCAGGAGCTTGACCAATGTTATGAGGATGATTGGGAGAATTCCAAAGATGCAAACAGATTTAAGAAAAGAGAAGAGAATGATAGGGTTTATATGTTTCTAGCAGGACTCAATCCAGAACTTGATGAAGTCCGTGGTCGAATTTTGGGCAGAAAACCGTTGCCTTCATTGAGGGAAGTATTTTCTGAAGTAAGAAGGGAGGAATCCAGAAGGAAAGTTATGCTGCAAAACTCTGATAGTACAAGGGTGCAAGAAACTGAGAGTTCGGCTATGGCTGCAAAGGGATACGAAGCAGATGGAGAAAGAAAAAAACGACCTTGGTGTGATCATTGTAGACGACCATGGCACACTAAGGAAACTTGTTGGAAACTTAATGGAAAACCACCCAACTGGAAGAAGAAGCCAAATGGAGAGGGTAAGGCCTTCCAAGCTGCAAATGGAGAAAATGTGGAGAATAAAGTTAACTCTGAGGCATCTCTTTTCTCTAAGGAACAACTAGAGCACCTGTATAAGCTCTTTACCTCTATGTCAGTTACTTCTTCATCCTCTCTTGCTCAAAAAGGTATCTCTTTCTCTTCTGCTCTTTTGAGTTCCAAACCAAATTCAAAAACTCCATGGATCATCGATTCTGGAGCCACTGATCATATGACAGATTGCTCAAAATTGTTTTCCACTTATAGTACTTGTGCAGGTCATAAAAAGGTAAAGATAGCTGATGGTACCTTTTCCACCATAGCTGGAGTTGGTTCTATTCCTATTTCTAAAAATCTAACTCTTCACAATGTCCTTCATGTTCCAAATTTGTCATGTAACTTGCTGTCCATAAGCAAATTAACACAAGATCTTAACTGTTTGGCTATTTTTAACCCAGTTAATTGTCAATTTCAGGAGTTGAAATCGGGGAGGATGATTGGCAGTGCTAAAGAGGTCAATGGTCTCTATCTCTTCGATGATGAGGCTGATCTTAAAGAGGAATTTCATAGTAATTGTCTCAACTCAGTTTTGGTTCATAATAATGAAGAAATAATGTTATGGCATTATAGGCTAGGACACCCAAATTTTTTGTATTTGAAGCACTTATTTCCCGAGTATTTTAAGAATAAAAATCCAGATCAGTTTTTTTGTGAAGTTTGCCAATTTGCAAAGCATCATCGTTCTTCCTATTCTCCTCAGGTGCATAAACCATCTAGTCCATTCACATTAATTCATAGTGATGTTTGGGGACCTTGTAGGGACCCTACTCCTAATGGAAGAAAATGGTTTATTACCTTCATAGATGATCACACTCGATTAACTTGGGTTTACTTAATGACAACAAAATCTGAAGTTGAAAGTATCTTCAAAAGTTTTTTTCAAATGATTTTGACCCAATTTCAAGTAAAAATCAAAATTCTCCGTAGTGATAATGGAAGGGAATATTTTAATAAACACTTAAATGAGTTTTTCCTACAACAAGGTATCATTCATCAAAGTTCATGTGTGGATACTCCACAACAAAATGGAGTGGCTGAACGAAAAAATAAACATCTCCTTGAAGTTGCTAGGGCATTGTTGTTTCAAAATAAGGTTCCAAAGTATCTTTGGGGAGAAGCAATTCTCACTGGAACATATTTAATAAATAGGATGCCTACCAAAATTTTAAATTACAAAACTCCTTTTGATGTTTTCACATGCTTATTTCCTAATAATAAACTTTCATACACTCTACCCCTAAAGATATTTGGATGTACTGTTTTTGTTCATATTCATGATCCGAATCAAGGAAAACTTGAGCCTAGAGCAAGAAAATGTGTTTTTATTGGCTATGCATCCAATCAAAAAGGATACAAATGTTTTGAACCTATTTCCAAAAAGATTTTTGTGACTATGGATGCCACTTTCTTTGAAAAAACTCCTTTTTTGGTAATCATCTTCAAGGGGGGAAAATTAAAGAAGATGATGTTCAATATTTAAAAATTGCAAATTTGGATTTTCTAAACAATTTGGAAAAAACAGATTGTGAGAAAAGTAACATAACAGAATCCTACTTGAAAATACTAGAAATTGAGGAAAGTAACAAAACAAAATCATTGGGTGAATCTAGTCAAGAAAGCCATGAACATAATATTCAAGAAAATGTTTTGACAGAACCAGAAGTTGAGAATGAGACAGTTGAGATTGGTAACAAAGGTATCCAACCATTTGACCACGTATACTTAAGAAAAAAAATGCCTCAGAGAAGAGAACCTCAACACTGCCAAACATCCAAGGATCCAACAGGTACGAGTCTTTCTAATTCTGTTGTACCCTTTCAAAATTCTGAAAATTTTGATCATAATAATCTTGTCTTTGCTGAACTTGTTCCCAATGATTTTGTTCCTTTAGAACCTACCTTTGATGATTCTAGTCTACCCATTGTTGTTAGAAAAGGGATAAGAGCATGTACAAAACATCCTATCAGTAACTTTATATCTTATGACAAATTGTCCCCCACTTTTAGAGTTTTTACTTGTGAACTGACAAAAACAGAGATCCCAAGAGATATACAACAAGCTCTAAGGGTTCCTAAGTGGAAAGAAGCTATCTTGGAGGAGATGAGTGCTCTTATAAAAAATCAAACTTGGAAAGAGGTGGATCTACCTAAGGGAAAGAGAACTGTGGGGTGCAAATGGGTGTTTACCATAAAACACAAGGCTGATGGATCAGTAGAAAGGTATAAGGCCAGGCTAGTTGCCAAAGGCTTTACACAAACTTATGGTATTGATTACTCAGAAACTTTTGCTCCTGTTGCAAAACTTAACACCATTAGAGTTCTTTTATCTTTAGCGGTTAACTTGGATTGACCATTACAGCAGCTAGACGTAAAAAATGCGTTTTTAAATGGAGATTTAGAGGAGGAAGTCTATATGGATTCACCCCCGGGGTTTGAATTTAAATTCAACCAAAAGGTCTGCAAGCTTCAGAAGTCTCTTTATGGCTTGAAACAGTCACCTCGAGCGTGGTTTGAAAGATTCACCCAATTTGTTAAGAAGCAGGGATATTCTCAATGTCAAAGCGATCACACTATGTTTGTGAAACATTCTTCTGAAGGTAAAATGACTATATTGATCGTTTATGTAGATGATATTGTTATCACTGGGGATGATTCTAATGAAATAAAAATTTGAAGGCATCTCTTGCTGCTGAGTTTGAAATTAAAGATCTTGGGTATTTAAAATATTTTTTGGGAATGGAAGTAGCAAGATCAAAGAAAGGGATTGTTGTATCACAGCAGAAATATATTTTAGACCTTCTAAAAGAAACCGGGATAATGGGTTGTAGGCCAGCTGATACTCCAATAGATCCTAATCAGAAAATTGGTAGTGATGGCAGTGGTGATCCAGTGGATACATCTCGGTATCAAAGATTAGTAGGAAGACTAATTTATCTATCTCATACTCGTCCAGATATAGCCTTTGCTGTTAGCTTAGTGAGTCATTTTATGCATTCACCTCATGAAGAACATTTAGAGGCTGTTTACCGTATTCTAAGGTATCTCAAAAGTTCCCCCGGAAGGGGGCTGTCTTTCCAAAAAACTGATCAACAAGGCATTGAGGTATTTACTGACGCAGATTGGGCAGGGTCCATCACGGATAGAAAGTCAACATCTGGTTACTGCACATTTGTTTGGGGAAACTTAGTTACTTGGAGGAGCAAGA
The DNA here is from genome assembly GCA_037974735.1 of Cicer chorassanicum. Lineage (NCBI taxonomy): Eukaryota > Viridiplantae > Streptophyta > Magnoliopsida > Fabales > Fabaceae > Cicer > Cicer chorassanicum. The sequence continues at coordinate 38,809,664 of JBBPBP010000001.1, forward strand.
AACAAAATGTAGTAGCTAGAAGCAGTGCTGAGGCAGAATATAGGGCAATGGCCCAAGGTGTTTGTGAAATCCTATGGCTTCAAAGAATCTTAGAAGAGCTTAAACTTCCTATAAATCTTCCAATGAAGCTGTATTGCGACAACAAGGCAGCAATTAGTATTTCTCAAAATCCTGTTCAACATGACCGAACCAAACATGTTGAAATTGATAGACATTTTATAAAAGAGAAAGTAGATGCGGGTCTGATTTGCATGCCTTTTGTCCCTACTTCACAACAAGTTGCTGATATCCTTACCAAAGGACTGTTCAGACCCAGTTTTGAATTTCTTGTAAGCAAGTTGGGCATGCTAGACATATATGCACCAACTTGAGGGGGGGTGTTGACATATAGCAATCAGATCTGATATGATTGTGTTTATTAGTTGATTTTCTATTTAAGTTTATTTGTATTTTGGAAAATAATCAAATCACTCTGATTTGATTTATTTCCTAATTTATTTTTACTTTATTCTGCATTCATTAGATAGCTGGCAGCATTGTATATATATATATATATATATATATATATATATATATATTTGTACTGTTTCAGTTTCAATAACAATAATAAGAAATTTTCCTTCCATCCTGTTTTAACCTAGTTGCACCCTGAAACACAGCTTCTTCTCCAGTATTTGTCATGCAATTTAGTTCTTACTAATAGATTATAAAAGTGACTTCTATTCCCACCGACGATCATTCTGGTGGTGTCTTTTTCCTACATATGAATCATATTAGTGATGATTTCTTCTTCTATTGATGGTTATTCTGACGGTGTCTTTTATTTTCGTGACTCACTTTATTTTGGCAATTTGTCCTAGATAGACTGGCCCCATCTTTGTCCCATATGTACTGACCTTGTCTTTCTCTCAATGAAGCTTGCCTCTCTCCCCTTGAAGCATATTCAAGTTTAAATATTTTGAGTCTCCGATATTATTGGTTTGAAACTTTTAAATGCAGTTTTTTAGAAAAACGGACCTTGCTTTGTTCAATTGCTTGCTATAAATTTCTCTCGTGCTGATGATTATTCCAGCAAATGGCTAGGCTATATTTATAACAATTCTCTCCGATTTCAACTGCATCCCTAAGTTGCCTTTCCATCCTTTTTTATTATTTTGTGGAGAAAAACATTATTTTCTTGTAACAAGCTAAAGCTTAGTAAACTTTAGCTTGAGGGAGAGTGTTAGAATATTAAAAAATATCTTATAATATCTATTATATTATATTAGAGTATCTTGAGTTATTTCCTAAGATTAATTTATAATCATAGAGATATGTTAGAATACTCTCATTATTATTATGATTTGTTCCTGATTTAAGATTGAGTCTATGTTTCTCTATATATAGAGATTAGTATTGAATATTTCGTAATCAAGTTAGCATAAAGCTATTATCAATAATATTCAAACCCTTATTATTTTCTCTCATCTTTTTATCTAAAATCCCACAACTTCAACACTATTTTCACTTGAGTCCAAATATTCCGTTACTTTCACCGATGATTTTCCCTTTCTACATGGTTCAATCAAATCACACATCATAAGAATACCAAAGGCAAAGTTTCTATCACAATTGTCTACATAGATGACATGATAGTGATGGGAGTTAAATTAAGCCAAGGAATTTGAAGTTAAAGATATTACTAAGATGGGCATAGGAATTCGAAGTTAAAGATAAATTAAGCCAAGGAATTCGAAGTTAAAGATATTACATAGCTTTGGTATTTTCTCGAAACGGAAGTAACAAGTCCAAAGAAGGGAACGGTCGTTTCACAACAATAGTTCATCTTAGATCTCTTGAAAGAAAGAGGAATGAGTAGTTGCAAGCACTCAGACACTCCTATAGACATCAAGACCAAGCTTGGAGATTTTAAAGGTGTTCCCGTAGATTATCGAAGATACCAATGGCTGGTTGAGAAACTTATTTATTTGTACTACACTTGCTAGATATTGTCTTGATTGCTACAATGGTGAGTCAATTCATGCATTCTCCATATGAAGAAACTCTAGAGGTTGTTCATAGGATTATTTGGTGCCTAAAAGGTATATCAGCAAAAGGTCTATTCTTTGGGAAAACAGAAAAAACAGGATTTGAAGTGTATACTGTTGTGAATTGAGTGGACTCTATTACAGACAGAAGCCCAACATCAAGATATTGTATCTTTCTTCAACAATAATCTCATTCTTCAACAAAAAGATGCACAATTGGCGCTCCATCGCAGTCTTAAAATGGAGGAAGAATACTGGCACAAAAAATCTAGGTTGAATTGGCATATGCATGGCGATAGAAATATTGAGTTTTTTCATATAATAGCTAAATACCGCAGTGTCATGAAGCAAATTTCTGTTCAGAGGCATGGTGAAAATCCTCTCACCAATCCTCGGATATTGAGCATCATGTTTCTGATTTTTACCAGACTTTGGATGTGGCTAAGGATACATTCAAGGACAAATTGACCACACTTTATTCACAAAATTCTCCCTTGATGGGAAATTTTCTGCCCCGATTGTCTATGTTGATGATATTGTCCTCAATGTAGATGATACAATTGAAATGGGAAGAATAAAAAAGAAACTAGCTGAAGACATTGAAATAAAGGATTTAGGATCCTTGAGATATGTTCTTGTATGGAGGTTGCTCGATCGAAGAATGGAATTGTAGCAAAAATACATTCTAGGTCTATTGAAGGAAACAACAATGAGTGGTTGTCAGCCAGCTGACACCCCATGGATCCTAATACAAAACTTTGGGGAGAAGGAGGTGTTCTTGTTGACACCAAAAGATACCAAAGATTGGTTGATAAGTTAATTTACTTGTCTTACACTACACCTGACATCACCTTCTCAGTCAGTATTGTGAGTCAATTTATGCACTCTCCTTATGAGGAATATCTTGAGGCAGTCTACAGAAAAGGTCTAGTTTTTAAGAAGACTCGTAAAAGAAATGTGTCTATCTTGTGACATGGAGAAGCAAAAAACAAGGAGTTGAAGCAAAAAGTAGTGCAGAAGCCAAGTTTAGAGCAATGGCTCAAGGAATTTGTGAAGGACTATTACAGAGCCCTGGAAGAACTTAAGATGAAAATTGAGCTTCCATTGAAATATATTTCGACAGTAAAGCCGCCATTAGCATAGCCCACAACCTAGTTCAACATGATAGAACCAAACATATTAAAATTGATTGTCATTTCATAAAGGAGAATTAGATACAGGAATCATATGTCTACCTTTTATGACTTCAAGTCAACACATTGCAGATATCTTAACCAAGAGCTTGACAAGACTCGTCCTTGAACACTTGATAAGTAAGTAGGGCATCATAGATATCTATCTATACACCAACTTGAGAAGGGGTGTTGAAGAATCCTTGGCTCTCTTTTTCTAATAGTGCAACTTTTCAATTTTTATCTTATGATATGTTTTATTTTTGTTTCCTAAAATTGCTCCTTGATTCAAGGAAGAGAATTCTCGTAGTCTCTCTATTTAAACCAGCCTTAGGCACCAATTTGAGGAGCGTGAATAAATTAAGAATGTCAGGATTTTATTATGACTTTAAATAAATTATGAAGATAAAATCCTAGAGTTAATGTAAGGATTAATCAAATTCTAAGTCCGGGGATTTACCTTCCCTCTTAACCTTCCTTTTTTATTCTTCATGTAAGGATTAATCAAATTCTAGGTCTGGGGATTTAGCTTCCCTCTTAACCTTCCTTTTTTTATTCTTCAGGGTTCTAATTCTTTTGATTAAGGGATTTTTCTCCCTGTGTTATTTCAATTGAACTTATACTTCTCAACTGTTACCAATTGAATCAACACAGCAAATATTTCTAGACTATTAAAAAAAATCTATACATCGATTCTTCAACCAGAGCCAATTGGGTAGCAAGACTAAAAAAACATATGCCACAGGAAAGATCATGCAGCTTTTCAAATATTATAAGATACCGCAAATTTTATCCTTGAATATTCATATACCTTATTGTGAATCCCACTGTCAGAAATATTTACCAATTGCAGAACACATGCTGAAATCTCTGCATCGAGTATCTCATGTGATTCTCCACTGTAATAAAGAAACCATAGATAACTTCACATTTAATTTCCCAAAAGTGCTTAGTTTTCAGCAACTGTTTTAGCAATTACCTAAAACCAGACATATGCTTTGTCTTGAGTATTGCAGCAACTATGTGTGTGAACCAAGCAAGTTTGGACTCTGTTACAGAAAGTTCATAACTATCCATGGGGATTTGGAGATTTGCTTCCTTCTACACATAAATAAATAAAATATATATTACAAAATCAGAATATTTTATGACAATTGTACAAATAACCTGAAAAACATTTATGAAGAATGGCCACTAAAAGAATACCATATAGCTTTGCATGATAGGCTCCACTATCTTCATTAAATATGAACTGCAAGCTTCATACTGAAATTCAACGAATCAATAAAGAAGTCAAAAGTAAAGACGGTTATTCGGAGAACAAACTCCATGATATTCTATGAATATATGATAACATGAAACTCAGGAGAAAAATGAAAAAGCATGAACCTGAAATCTACATAGGTAAGGAAAAAATTCAAGCTGATCTTGAAGTACTTCGACATTGTCAAGTGGGTCTTCACCAAGTTCATCAGATAGTTCAGACTGTAGTAAATGGATGAATAAAGGTCAGAGTGAGAAAAATACTTGACTCACTTGTGTATATCTGTGAAGAGTATAGAAGCACCTGACCTGCAATGAATCAAATCTCGATGACACAAAACATTCTATAACTTTAGGGACATATTCCTCTAGCAGGTTAGGTTTGTCACTCTTGAGATAGCGCACAGATGTCACTGATTTAGACCAAAGATTTAGAAGGTAGTAAACACTGCTGCCAGCCCACTGAAAGAAAAAAATGCAATTATTAAATGAACTATTAATGGAAAATATGAAAACAAAATAGCGGCAAAAGAATCGTTCTAAAGATGAGAAAAACAAGACAAGAAAAAATGAAAAAGGAAATATATATCAGTTTAGATGACCCTCTAATCATTCAGAATATCTGACATACACTTCATGTCTTTCCCCAAACAAAATGTATATTTCAGTCGAGGTAGGGAACATATTAAATAGTCATAGAAACATACCTTCCAAGACTGCAAAGATTTTAAGGTAAACTCCGCTACTAAGTGTATCCAATCACTATAACCTTCAGCACTCACAAGTTCTGATAACTACAGCAGAGATAAAAAAAAATAGTAAGAGATTGTCTTCATTAGAAAAGGTAACCAGACCAGTAGGAGTTCATGATCAAGAGATTATGGTTTAGTTACTTTTGCATACTAAAGTGAAATAAATCAAGCAAAAGATATTAGGAAGTCAAAAGTGAAGAGAAAAATCGGTCACCATAGTTTCCTTAACCTATTTTGCTGATCAACAAATAAAGTTTATTTGAGAATGGAGTATCTTATGTGGAAGTGTAAAATACATTAAAAATATCTTCAAGTATCTTGATTGTAGTTTTGAAAAATTTAGAGTGACTGAGATATTATAATTATTATTAGTATCTGTTGAATATGAAAGCTATTGAGAGACATATTGAAAACCCGTGTGTTTCAACTACACAGCGGAAGTCCTTTTTTATATAGATAAAAAGGAATACAAATAGACAGAAAATGCTAATTGGGCCAGAATACTTACAGCCCATCTAATCTAAAATATTTACATTCTAATATAACATTTTAACACTCCCCCTCAAGCTGGAGCATATAAATCAAATGCACCCAGCTTGTTACAAATATAACTAATTATAGGACCTCGTAATGACTTTGTAAAAACATCTGCCAACTGATCATTGGAATTGACAAAGCTGGTGGTGATTTCACCCGATTCAATCTTTTCTCTAATAAAATGACAGTCGATCTCAATATGCTTGGTCCTCTCATGAAATACAGGATTTGAGGCAATGTGCAGTGCAGCTTGATTATCACATATTAGTGTCATTGTGCTGACCTCTTCAAATTGAAGTTCTTTCAGTAACTGTTTCAACCAGATGAGTTCACATGTTACTAGTGCCATGGCCCTGTATTCTGCCTCAGCGCTGGATCTTGCAACAACATTTTGTTTCTTACTCTTCCAAGATATTAAATTTCCTCCAACAAGTACACAATACCCGGAAGTGGATCTACTATCTGTGGGTGAGCCTGCCCAATCGGCATCTGAGTAGCCAACTATCTGAGTATGTCCTCTATCTTCATAAATGAGGCCTTTTCCAGGTGCACTTTTGATGTATTTCAGAATTCGAATTACAGCATCCATATGTTCTTGGCAAGGAGAATTTAAGAACTGGCTTACCACACTGACAGCGAAGGAAATGTCCGGACGAGTAACTGTGAGATAGTTTAATTTCCCAACCAATCTCCTATATCTTCCTGAATCTGATAGAGGCTCCCCCTGATTAGGTAGGAGTTTGACATTTGGATCCATAGGAGTATCAACTGGCTTGGCATTTAACAGACCTGTTTCTTCAAGAATATCCATAGCATATTTTCTTTGTGAAATTACAAGGCCATCCTTGGATTGGGCTACCTCAATACCCAAAAAATAACGGAGTTTACCAAGGTCTTTAGTCTGAAATTGATTTGAGAGATGTTGTTTCAACTGGAGTATTCCTTGCTGATCACTACCAGTTATAACAATGTCATCCACATAAACAATAAGATAGATGCACCCTTGGGCTGAGTGACGATAAAATACAGAGTGATCGGCTTCACTACGAATCATACCAAACTCTTGTACTACCGAGTTGAATCTGCCAAACCAAGCTCTAGGAGACTGTTTAAGACCATAAAGAGACCTGTTCAGCCGACAAACCATGGTGGAAGACTCCCCCTGAGCAACAAACCCTGGTGGTTGCTCCATATAAACTTCCTCTTCAAGATCACCGTGCAAAAAGGCATTTTTAATGTCAAGTTGATGGAGAGACCAATGCCGAATTGCTGCAATGGAGAAAAATAGTCTGACAGATGCCATTTTGGCAATAGGTGAGAATGTATCGCTGTAATCCAACCCAAAAATCTGAGTATATCCCTTGGCTAACAACCGAGCCTTAAATCGATCAATCTTACCATCAGGGCCAACCTTCACTGTATAGAGCCAACGACACCCGACTAAAGACTTCCCATGAGGTAAAGGAACCAGTTCCCAAGTACCACTGCTTTGTAGAGCACACATCTCATCAAGCATTGCTTGCCTCCACTCAGGGTGGGATAATGCTTCACCTGTAGTTTTAGGAATAGAAACAGAAGACAAAAAGGACAAGCAAGTGTAATGCAAAGGAGAAAGACGATGATAACACAAATCAATATAATGAGGAGATGGATTACGGGTTGTGCGAATATCCTTACGAAGAGCAATGGGAAGGTCATGCTCAGGTGGCAGGGCCGGATCCGGAGGTGGCGTCGGAGGAGAGTCTGGAATGGGAACAGGAACAGGCACAACAGAGGGTAGGCGACGACGCTGATATGTTTGTAGTGGTCGTGGAGGTTGGGGGGCAGACTCGACAGGTTCGATAGGAGTAAGAGTGGGTGGAATAGGGATAACTATCTGAGGAGGTTCGGGATTAATGTCCTGATAGGGCTCAGTAGCTATATGGGTAGATTTAAAATATGGTACAGACTCGAAAAAGGTAACATCGGCTGATGTAACGTAGCGGTGTAGTGTAGGAGAATAACAACGATAGCCCTTTTGGGACCGATGATAACCGAGAAAGACACACTTGAGTGATCGAGGTGACAATTTGTCCAAACCAGGAGATAAATTGTGGACAAAACACGTGGACCCAAAGACACGAGGTGGTAGTGGGTGAAGAGGGGAATGGGGAAAGAGGACCGAATGAGGGATATTGCCATCAAGGACAGAAGACGCATACGATTGATAAGGTAGCATGCCGTTATGACTGCATCCCCCCAAAAACGGAAAGGAACATTGCCATGGATAAGTAAGGTTCGTGTGGTTTCAATGAGATGCCGATTTTTGCGTTCGGCTACCCCATTTTGCTGGGGTGTATGAGGACATGATGTTTGGTGTAGAATACCATTGGAAGCCATAAAACTTTGAAAATGATGGGACAAATATTCTCGAGCATTATCACTTCTTAAGGTACGAATAGAAACCCCAAATTGAGTTTTAATTTCTTGATAAAATTGCTCAAAAATGGAAAACAGTTCAGCTCTATTTTTCATTAAAAATAACCACGTACAACGAGAGTAATCATCAATAAAAGTAACAAAATACCTAGACTCTAAAGTAGACACAGTACGAGAGGGACCCCAAACATCAGAGTGAACTAAAGCAAAGGGAGATGATACTCTTTTATTGACTCGATCAGGAAAATTACTACGGGTGTGTTTCCCTAACTGACACGACTCACAATGTAAAGTAGACAACTTAGACAAACTAGGCACCAGTTTTTGCAGTTTGGTAAGACTTGGGTGTCCTAGCTGAGCATGGATAGTGTGAGGGGACTCTGTTGCAGAGCACGTCTTGGAAGATGTAGAAAGGTAATAGAGGCCTTGAGACTCACATCCGACAATCGTCCGTCCCGAACTCCGGTCCTGCAAGGTAACATTATCATTAGTGAAAGTAATAATACAGTCATGGGACCGAGTCAATCGACTAACTGAAAGTAAATTAAAAGGGCATCCAGGTACATAGAGAACAGATGCAACTGAAATGGAAGGGAGAATTTGGACAGTGCCAACTCCTTGAGACCGGGTTTGAGTGCCATTGGCAGAAGTTATAGTAGGTAAAAAACCAAATGTAGAGAGTGAAGAAAAGAGACCTTTATTACCAGTGACATGATCAGACGCACCAGAATCAAGAACCCAAGGGCCAAGAGAAGATGAGAGGGAGAGGTAAACAGATGAGTTACCAGTATGTGCAACCGAAGTAGGAGAACTAGAGTTCGGATGACTCTGAACCCATCGAAGGAAATCTTCATAATTTGCCGGGGAGCCTTGTGGAGATGGTGTAATCTGAACAGTGGCAGAAGGATCAAGCTGAGTTGGATTTATTGAAGACGGAGGCTTACCATGCAACTTCCAACAGCGATCAATAGTGTGTCCAAGCCGATGACAATGCTCACATTTGGGACGAGGCTTAGAGTTGGATGGTCCTCCACGAGAGCGATTCTGATTACGTCCCTGAGATGCAAGGGCAGCAGTGTCACCTGGAGTTGAAGTCATAGAATGCTCAACTGGATGCTTTGCTGGTACTCGAAGGAGGATCGTTGAGGTAGTAGACATATCCGGAACAGTAACAGACCCCAAAATTTGATCACGAGTTGCAGAGTACTCCTGGGGTAGGCCATAGAGTGCAAGGAGCATGAAGAAGGTGCTGCGTTGTTCCAACTCTTTCTGCCGTTCAACGGGATTACTTGCAGCAGGAGGGAGAAGCTCATTAAAATCATGAAGTGCACTATGAACGGTGCCTAGATATGAAGAAATCGAGCCATCTATTGTCTTCGGAGTAATGATATTCAGCAAGCGGTGACAAACTCCATAGAGACGGTGAGCGTCGTTAGTATAAAGTGTATTTGCTTGACTCCAAACTGATTCACACGTGAGATGTGGACGGAAAATCGGGTTGACATCTGGATGAAGTGTAGACTTGATGACACTACACAGCTGAGCATCTATCTGTTTCCATTTGGATGTTTCAGCCGCAACCACCTTTTCAGGATTTTGAGTGAGATGGTCCTCGTAGCCTTGACCAAGCATCCATAGTTTGATGTCGGCGGCCCAACTATCGTAATTTGACCCATTCAATTTTTCGACAGAGAGAGGAGAAGTGATGTAGTTGGTGAAAATGCTCTTTGTTTCAGACTGAGACGTCATGGTCAATAAAGAGTGCCAGAAAACGCGTCGAATCCGGGACCAACACGATGCACTTTTTTAGTAATCCAAAATATATGAACTCTACAGTTAAGCATGCTTGACTCGAAGCCCTTTCGGGATAGGTGACGATGCGAACCCGAATTATAGAAACCGTAAATGGAAGAAAAACATATCAATAATGATGATAAAAGTGTATTATTTCTGAAAGTGTAAGATAATTGCAAAAGGATGCATATCTTAATGCTTGAGCCAAGCTGCTACAATGGACAATATTCTCTATCCATAACTAACACAAATGATTTTACAAATATACTCTTTCTCTGTCCCCTCAGTCCCTATATAGCTGACTCCCCTAAGTTGGGTAACATGCTTTCCTCACCCTGTGCCACATCAACATTTCCTTTCTTCCTTTTTCTATATTTTCTAATAAATCCCCCACAATGTGGGCTTGGGATTCTAACACCCTCGTGAAAAATAGACTTTTCAAGCCACAGCTAAGTAATTTTGACTTCTTCATTGACCTCATTCCCCTTTCGACTGACTTTAACATCCAACTGAAATAATTTCTTCCAAAAACTCTCCATATGTAATATTCGTGGAAAACCAAGTCTCTTATCCCAAGATCCCACTATTGTGAGTTTGACACACTAGCTTCAAACATTTGACCCCTCCACACAATTTCAAGCCCGCAGTACTTGTGAGGCATCCTACAATTACTTTCTACTACATGCAAAGGACAAATATGTTATCAATCATAACTTTAGCTAAGAGAACAACAAGCTCATTTGAAGCATCCAATACATTTAGTGCCACATCTTCCACAATTTTCAAATTCCAAAGGTAGTACATTATTATAGTTACAACTTCCTTTTTGTACTTACTCCCCTATTCATCTTTCACTTCAGCGTTAACATCTCTGCGGCAACATGATATTTCTCAAAAAAATGCATTGTCTGCTTATGTGACCACACAAGAAACTTATTAAATAGTGCCCCTATTGGTATTTATAAATCGCCACTAAAGGATTTATTCCATAAAATTGCATAAGAAATTACTCTCGTGCTAGAAATGCTGAGCCAAGCATTTTAGGAGTCCAAAACCTTGTCACTAATGTGATATTTGACAACACTTTGTACTAAATAGCGTACCACGGATCAAAAGGGATTAGATTGAATTCCGCTATGTTATAGCGCTATAGCGGCTATTTGACAACATTGAACAAAACACAATTATCAATATTCAAATGATTCATTTGTCTTCTCTCTAAATCAAACAACAATTAAAGGAAACAGGTATATATCCGAGATACAGAAAGAACCAGCAAGAGCATTTGACTCACCTGATAATTTACTTTAAAGCGGCCAAGAAGCCGACAAAATGTGTGATAGTTATCGTGTTCAGTAAGACCTGTTTTACAATTAATTAAAGCATAAGTTATGTTCTAAAAATGTGTATATCAATAAGTCCAAAAGTTAGCAACTGTCCAAGTCTTTTATTTGGACTACAATATGTAAATAAAGAGATTGTCTACGCTGGAGGCAAAAATAAGTATAATCCAATTTTACCTATTCCAGTTTGCAAAATTTCTTTGGTGCCCTGCATTAAGTGTGACAAAAACTTTAATCGGGCAGTATCATCAGAAAACAAAGATCGTCTGGTAGAAGCAAGACGCAACAAGCACTCCAATGCCTACAAAAAATAATGTGAAAAAATCATAATATATAGAAGTTGCTTTACATACTGATAGATAAAACATAATACTATATTCTAATTCAAAAAATTTGCCACCGTTGTAGAAATCAAGAAACAAAAGAACTAGTGCAAATAAACTTCACAAATGCAGAGACAAATTTATGTTTAGGTTAAAAATGTAAGTTAATAAGATAAAATATAAAATAAAAAGAAAATCCTCAAAGTCTATATTCATTGATCATATAATATCATACCTCACAAGTCACAAGTCAGTAAGTCTGAACAATGAAAAACAGCATAGGTCAAAATCATTCTTAACAGTAACATATGAAGAGGATAACAAACCATGTCATAGTATTTAAAGAAGCAACAATTTCAGACGTCAGAAGTAAAAGTAAAGAAAGCACCATGCAACAAACTCAAATACAATATGCACACCAACACTACGAATACACGTCACATTAAAATTTAAGAGAAAGATAAATCAATAATTTTAACAGAAAAATTAAGACCTTCGTAAGGTAGCTGAGGTTAACTACTTAGGTGGAGGGAATAAAGCAAAATAAAGAGAAAAAATAACTTTGCCACAAAATAGGGAATTCTTGTGAAACGTAAATTTATCACAATCAAACAAAAGTGAGTATAAAAGATGATCTAGACAGGTGTTTGAGAAGGCATTTACAAAATAATGTATTCAATTAAAGTTCTTAGAAAGCATTGACTCTCCTATCGAAGTATACTAGCAGAAACAAACCTCTTTGGAAAATGGTTGATTCATTGCATAATAATCAAAAAATATCTGCAATGTTGAGGAATCCTCAAGGGCAGGTTTCCAAGTTGATGGAACCTGTGCAAACAATGTGAATTCCAAATAAAGAACTGCAAACTAGAGGAAAGCAAAAAAACAACCATCTAACAACAAAGAAATATATATACCTGAATAGTACCAATCTCATCTGAGCTTTCATCATATGATGTCCCCATAAAATCAAATGATAAGCAACTGTGAGAAAGCATAAGAGACAGCTCCTGCAACTTGCTCCCAACTAAAAGTTTTACATAAAATACAATTGCAAAATCCAGAGCATGGATCAGTAGGGTAACTCCAAAAAATGAATGTATACATCTATGATCATAATATCAAAAATTCATTATACCATCTGCTTTTAACTTAAAGAGAGAAGTTAATGATATCTGGAATATCAGAAAAAGAGATTGATCCCTAAAAGAGCTCGCAATCCTACGATGACGAGTTGCAGGTAATCCACCATTGTTCTGAAAATGAAGAACACAAAAACAAATAAGTAACAACAATAAAATCATAAGCTAACTGAAGGTACATAAGTTCAAAACAAACATATTATGTGATAGGTTACCAAGGTAAGATTAAATTATAGTAGGCATGCTAGTTTTTCATCAGCAGATGGACAATCTACTCAAAGAATTCATAAAGCCAAAGACATCTTTAATTGTTCGTGTGTAACGGACAGATCGTGCCAATGGCCTTCCATCTCTTAATCGCTCAAACAGAGAATGTCTAAGTTCTTCTTTTTCCCTACATTTCTTCCCTACTTTTGCAAGCATAGGTAGAGAGAACCCAACCCAAGCACTGAATATTCTTTTTCTTCTTCCCTCTCTAGGAATTTGAGAGGAGAACATAACTGAGTTTTGAACATTTATAACAGTCATTAACAGTTACATATGTCTCCTAAGGGTGTGTTTGTTTGGAGGATTAAAATCACAATCCTGAGAATATTATTCCTAGTCCTAGGAACATCATTACTATTAACTTTACACATTTCAATATGTTTGGTAATTAATTAAAATTCCCAGGAATGTTTTGAACATTTATAACAGTCATTAACAGTTACATATGTCTCCTAAGGGTGTGTTTGTTTGGAGGATTAAAATCACAATCCTGAGAATATTATTCCTAGTCCTAGGAACATCATTACTATTAACTTTACACATTTCAATATGTTTGGTAATTAATTAAAATTCCCAGGAATGTTTTTCAAATTAATTTAATTTGAAAATGCTAAACAATATCTAGGCATAATTTGTTAAAACTTGAAACAAACATAGGAATGTAAGATTCCCAACCTCACATTCCTGGGAATAACTTTTGAACCAATGAAACAAACACCCCATAAAAACAAAAGAATAACTGCTAGAAAAAACTACAAAGAATATAACAACTGAATGAGAGTAGAATATATCTGAGCGTTGATTGCATCATCTGATTGTTAGTAGGCCTCCAATTAGGAATATCAATGTAAGGCGCAAGAAGTCCAGTAAAAATGGGCCTGCCTAGACTAGGATTGTATTATATTGTAATTGAATTGAATAAATAGAATAAGAAAGGGAAGTTCCAAGAAGGTACTTATAAGCTAGGAGCTGGTGGTTGGTAGAGACAGGCTCTCAAATTCTTGTCAGTTTGTGTTGTAATAGTTCACTCATTGATCATCAATAATAATCATCACTATCAGGATAACCCTTTAATTTTCTCTTACCAGTTCTAACATATAAATATACACACACACACACAGTTAATAGAACTTTTGATCCCTGTAATATGAGTTCAATCTGGTTTTTGTCCTTGCAAAAGAAAATAGACATTGTACTTACAATTTCAGATTCCTACACTTTTAGTCCTTGATGACACTTATACATCCAAAAATGAGGATGTGGCAAATTATGTTGTCAATCCCGGCGGGATCCCGCTATCCTGCCCGACTCGCTATTGGACCCGCTCTAGGGCTTTTTCAAAACACAAGTTTTATTTTATTTATTTATTCTTCATTAAGTGTATCTAGGTCATTTCGCACCCACTTAAGCCCTAATTTTTTATTATTATAAACCCACAAAGGGGTTTGTTCAGCATTGTGAAAAAGAAACCGTTTCATTCTTCCTCTATTTCGTTCTTGCTCTATCGCCATTGTTTTTGCTCTGTCGTTTTCATTCTTTTCTTGCTCCGTTCAGCATTGTTGTGTTCTGTTCTAGCTCTGTTCAACATTGTTATGTTCTTGCTCTGTTGTTTTCGTTTTTTTTGTGACTTTGTTTTGTCTGCTCTGTTTCTTCTGCTATGTTCTCTATTTTGTTGATTATGATTACTATTAGAATTTGATTTAGATGTTAGATTTTGGTATTTTTCTATTTTTTGTGTATGTTTCTATTTTTTAGTATTTTTGTATACTGTTTGTATTTTATGTTTAGTTTATATACTGTTTTAAGTATGATTACCCTTTTAATTTTGTGTATTTTGCTATTTTTTTAGTATTTTTGTATATTGTTTGCATTTTATGTTTAGTTTCTATATTGTTTTTTGGCCTTCACAATAGTGGTCATCCCGCTATCCGCGATCCCAATATCCCATTTTTAGGGTTCGGCGCTCCATGCCGATATATGAGACTAACAACATTGGTAGAAAACCGTGTCAACATTTTTTCATGGTTTCATTTTTTTGATACTTAGTCGACATTGTTTAATGAAATGATTAAATAAAATAACAATAATTTAATTCCCCTTCTCCTCATCTCCCTTACCCCATCATCTTCCACCCAAACCAAAACCCATAATAGGATACTGAGTCAATTGAAAAGTTGTTGCTCCTCACGGATTGGGCAAAAACACAACACACGCATCATAAATTTAGACATGGGGAGGATGATGATGAATGCTAAAAAGAGAAACGAGAAGCAATTCATGAGGATGAATCTCTATTTGCATTTAAATCAAAGGGGTTGTTGCCATATATAGACAGCGAAATATTTTTCTCTTTTTCTATCACACACACTATGTATATACACACATGAAAGCAATGGGAACAAAACGAGAACTTCCCAAATACTTATATCTACGAGCTTCCAATTTCACCATGATGATCAACAACTCTTTGGTTGGCTACTTGCTCTCCTTTCCTGGGTTTTGGTTTGGATAAAGATGACAGGGTAGGGTGATGAAGGGAAAGGGAACAAAATACCTAAATGATCTTTATTTCATTTAACTATTTTATAAAAAAGATATCGACTCAGATCATTAAAAAATGCTAACTCAATTTTTCACATCATCATTTTTGCATGAATAAATGTCATCATGGACATGGAGGAATCTAAAATCATAAGGATAGAATCTACAAAAAAAAACATTTTGTAGAAACTAAAATCAGATTGGCCCCATATTTCAGGGACCAATAATGGTGCTACTAACCCAATAAAGACGGGCTCTCCTAGACTAGGATTGCATTATATTTCAATTGAATTAAATAAATAGAATAGGAATGGGAACGGGAATGGAAATGGGAATGGGAAGTTACATGCAAGAAGTTATTAAGTTAGAAGTTCGTGCTTGGGATAGACTGGCTCTCAAATTCCTATCAGTTTGTGTTGTAATTGTTCTCTCATTAATCATCAATAATTATCAACCCTTTGATTTTATCTAACCAGCTCTAACACATATATTGTCAATGAAATTGGCAGTTTTCATAATCATTAATTGTGCAGATTTGATGATATTGTATGTAATTATTCTTATTATTAATTAGTTCAACTATAGATTAGTCGTTATAGCAAGACTTAAGGCTACATATCATTATGTATCAATATTATTTAAAGGAGAATTCTCCAATGGAAATGGCACATATTTTACCAATAAAAAATTATGAGTTTAACATGGTATCTGTCAAAATCCTGTTTCTGTTTAATATCCCTCAAGTATAGGGATTCAGTTGAATAGGAGTGCTAGTAGGGATTTAGAGTTATATATGAGTACTAATAGGAATTTAGTTATACATGAGTACTAATAGGATTTGATTGATTAGTAATCTAGTATAAATATATATCTGATGTATTGCCAATAAATTCAATTCAATAAATATATTTTTATTCTAATTCTTGAGATGGTAGATTTCAATAAATATATTTTTACTCTAATTCTCAAAATGGTATCAGAGCTCTCGATCTTTGAGAGCCTTGCTTCCGCATAAACCCTAGTCGCCTTTATGGCGGTAAACTCAGCCACCTTCATTGTGGCCCTTTGCTTCCGCATAAACATGCCGCCTTCATTGCGGTACCGCCTTCATTGCGATGCCGCCTTCATTGCGGTTTCTATTTTCCTGAAATCTTAGCCACCTTCATTGTGGTCCTTTTTGCCGCCTTCATTGCGGTTTCTATTTTCCTGCAATCTTAGCCACCTTCATTGTGGTCCTTTTTGCCGCCTTCATTGCGGTGCCGCCTTCATTGCGGTTTCTATTTTCTTGAAATCTTAGCCACCTTCATTGTGGTCCTTTTTGCCGCCTTCATTGCGGTTTCTATTTTCCTGAAATCTTAGCCACCTTCATTGTGGTCCTCTTTTCCGCCTTCATTGTGGTTTCGCCTTCATTGCGGTTTTGCCTTCATTGCAGTTTCGCCTTCATTGCGGTTTCTATTTTCCTAAATCCTTAGCCACCTTCATTGTGGCCCTTTTTTGCTGCCTTCATTGCAGCAACTTGAGATTTCTTTTTGGCCTAATTTGCACTCCATATAACTTCTCCCATGACAACCTTGCAGATCTTCTAACTAAAGGGCTAAACAGTAGCAACTTTGAAAGAATTGTATTCAAGCTGGGAATGGAGAACACCTATTCACCAGCTTGAGGGAGAGTGTCAAAATCCTGTTTCTGTTTAATATCCCTCAAGTATAGGGATTCAGTTGAATAGGAGTGCTAGTAGGGATTTAGAGTTATATATGAGTACTAATAGGAATTTAGTTATATATGAGTACTAATAGGATTTGGTTGTTTAGAAATCTAGTATAAATATATATCTGATGTATTGTCAATAAATTCAATTCAATAAATATATTTTTATTCTAATTCTTGAGATGGTATATTTCAATAAATATATTTTTACTCTAATTCTCAACAGTATCAAACTAGGTTGCGATCCAAATCGAATTCCTCTACTTTTTTGCAATCAAATCTTGAGTTCCTCTGTTTTTTTTCTCTTGAAATCATAGTACCTTGCCAACGTTGATCAAAGTTTCCTTGTTGTTTCTGCTCTGTTTTTTCTTGAAATCTTAGTTCCTCATTGACGTCGATCATAGTTGTAGTTTCTGAGTTCCCTGTGTTACCGTTGTCATTTCCTAAGTTCACTGCATTTGTTTCCCTCGGCATCATGTTCACCGACAAGCATGATATCCTTTTTGCCCGTCATAATGGAAAGAACTATTCCACATGGGCGTTTCAACTGTAGATTTTTGTCAAAGGAAAAGAGCTTTGGGGTCATGTCAATGGAACCGATTATGCCCTTGAGAAGATGCAGAAGGATGCCCATACCAAATGGGAAGTCAAAGATGCACAAGTTATGGCATGGATCATAGGTTCTATTGATCCTAATATCGTTCTCAATCTCCGATCTTTCGCTACGGTAGCAAAGATGTGGGACTACTTGAGGAAAATATACAGCCAAGACAACGGTGCTCGGCGATTCCAGCTTGAACATGAAATTGCAATTTTTAACAGGAAAGTCTTTTCATTTCTGAGTTTTTCTCTCATTTTATGAATCTTTGGGCTGAATACACTAACATCGTCTATAAAGATCTATCAAGTGAAGGGCAAATTACTGTGCAAAAAGTTCATGATATCAAAGGTGATCAATTTATTATGAAATTGAGATCTGATTTTGAGGGACTAAGCTTCAATCTCATGAACCAAGCTACTGCCCCATCCTTGGATACTTGTCTAAATGAACTGCTTCGTGAGGAACAACGTCTTCTCACTCAAACAACCATGGAATAACAAAAGGTTGTTTCTCTCCCTATGGCATATGAGGTACAAGGTCGACCTCGTGGACGAGACATGAGTATTGTCCAATGTTTCTGCTGCAAAGAACATGGACATTTTGCTTCCAACTGTCCTAAAAAGTTCTGCAATTACTGCAAAAAGGATGGTCATATCATTAAAGAATGTGCAACCAAACCACCAAAGAAAACTGCAACAGCCTTCACTGCCTCTGTTGGTCCTTCTACAACTCTTGTTCCTATGAACCAGCATTCGCATTCCACCATTCCAGCTTTAATCCCTTAAATGGTTCAACAAATGATCATTTCAGCTTTTTCTGCTCTAGGTCTTTCAAGTAACGTTTTTTCCCCAAACTCTCTTTGGTATTTTGACTCAGGGCCATCTAATCATATGACAAATAGTGTTTTGTCAAAATCCTGTTTCTATTTAATATCCCTCTAGTATAGGGATTCAGTTGAATAGGAGTACTAGTAGGGATTTAGAGTTATATATGAGTACTAATAGGGATTTAGTTATATATGAGTACTAATAGGGATTTAGTTATATATGAGTACTAATAGGATTTGGTTGTCTAGTAATCTAGTATAAATATATATCTGATGTATTGCCAACATATTCAATTCCAAAAAATATAATTTTATTCTAATTCTTGAGATGGTATATTTCGTTTTGCCTAATTTGCACTCCATATAACTCCTCACATGACAACCTTGCAGATCTTCTAACTAAAGGGCTAAACAGTAGCAACTTTGAAAGAATTGTATTCAAGCTGGGAATGGAAAACACCTATTCACCAGTTTGAGGGGGAGTGTCAAAATCTGTTTTTGTTTAATATCCCTCAAGTATAGGGATTTTGTTGAATAGGAGTACTAGTAGGGATTTAGAGTTATATATGAGTACTAATAGGGATTTAGTTATATATGAGTACTAATAGGATTTGGTTGTTTAGTAATCTAGTATAAATATATATCTAATGTATTGCCAACATACTCAATTCCAATAAATATAATTTTATTCTAATTCTTGATATGGTATATTTCAATAAGTATATTTTTACTCTAATTCTTAACAGTTGTAATCTCCAAATACAAACTACTAATGGAAACAGTTTGCCTATTACAGAAATTGGTGATATTTCTTCATCTTTCACCAACGTTTATGTTTTCCCTGGTCTCCCTAGTAATCTTATTTTAGTTGGTTAGTTGACAATGATTGTAGAGTTGAATTCTCAAAATTTGGTTGTTGTGCAGAATCAACAATCAGGGAAGATGATCGCGACAAGGCCTAAAGTTGGATGTCTTTTTCCTCTTTATTCATTGTTGTCCCCATGTTCTTTTATGCCTTTTATTTCTTGTAATTCTGCAACTGTTGATTTTTAAACATGGCATAGGGTCTCGGTTACCCAAACTCAAATGTACTTCATGGCTTGATGAAATTTGCAATTCTTGGCAGCAAAAATTCCCTATCTCTTAGTGTTATTCAATTTGATTGCATTTCTTGTAAATTTGGTAAAAATAAAATTCTACCATTTCCAATTCATCAAACAAATGTGAATCAACCTTTTGACATGATCCGTAGTGATTTATAGAGAATAGCACCTGTTATATCTCATGCTCGTTATAAGTACTTTATCACTTTAATTGATTACTATAGTCGTTTTACATGGATTTATTTTTTGCGCTCTAAGGCCGAAGCATTTTCTGCATTTAAATTTTTTCATGCCTACGTCCAAACTCAATTTTCATCTACAATTAAAATTTTGCGTTCTGACAATGGGGGAGAATATACATCTTTATTTCAGGAGTTCTTGCAGACGAATGGTATTATATCACAAAGGTCATGCCCTTTTACATCCCAACAAAACGGAGTAGCGGAAAGAAAAAATTGTCATCTCTTAGATGTTGTCCGTACTCTCATGTTGGACTCCCTTGTACCTTTAGATTCTGGTGTGAAGCTCTCTCTACCACTGTCCATCTTATTAATCAGTTGCCCTCTCAAGCCTTAGACAATGATTCCCCATTTTTAAGGCTATATGGACAGCAACCCTCTTATACCAATCTTCGTACCTTTAGTTGTGTATGTTATGTCCATCTTCAGCCCCAAGAACACAGCAAGCTCACAGCCCAATCTATTAAATGTGTTTTTCTTGGTTAATCAAGCCATCAAAAAGGTTTAATAAGCTATGATCCTAATCTCAATAGGATTTTGGTTTCTAGAAATGATATTTTTCAAGAGAATGCATATTTTTTTCCCACTAACCAAGATACCCATTCTCCTACATCCACATCTATTTTGCCTTTGTTTTCTAACAATTCTGCAAGAGAATCAGCAACTAAGTCGTTTTGGTGTACCAAAGACATCCAAAACCTCCCCGACCCCCTCCCAATCATTCTCTAGCTGTTGATCCAGTACTTCAACAAAAACCAATAGCTTTACGTCGGAATACTTGCGCTCGTAATCCTCCAGAAAAGTATGATCCATCTTCACCTTTATTTTGACAACAACTTTAGCTTTTGTTTGTATCCCTTCCTCATATAAACAAGCTATGGAGCATAAATGTTGACAAGATGCTCCAGAGGCTGAACTTCTAGCACTAGGGGAGAATCAAGCATGGGATGTTGTCCCTTGTCCCTCATCTGTTAAACCTTTTGGCAGTAAATTTGTATTCGCTATAAAGCTTCGTTCAGATGGATCCATAGATTGCTACAAGGCTCGGTTAGTGGTTCTTGACAATAAGCAAGAATTTGGCCTCGATTATGATGAGACATTTACACCTGTGGCCAAAATGACTATATTGCGCACTATTCTAGCTATTGCTGCATCTAAATCTTGGCAAATACACCAACTAAATATCAAGAACGCCTTTCTTCACGATGACCTCAGGGAGGAAGTTTACATCAAACTTCCTACAGGTATGACCTCCACTTTACCTAATAATGTTTGCAAACTAAAATGTTCTTTGTATGGGTTAAAACAGGCACCAACAGTGTGATTTGAGAAGTTTAGAACAACACTTTTTGGCTTTTCCTTCATCCAAAGCAGCTACGATCCATCTCTATTTACACAACGAACATCAAAAGGAATTGTGATACTCTTTGTTTATGTGGATGACATTGTCATCACCAGTTCAGATCAAGAGGCAATCAATACAATCCAACAATTGTTGCATTCCATTTTCCACATGAAAGATCTTGGGCAGCTCACTTACTTCTTGGGCTTAGAAGTACACTTATCTTTGTTACTCAACACAAATATATTCAAGATCTAATTCATCTAGCTGGTCTTACCAATGTCGCTACTGTTGACACTCCCATGGAAGTTAATGTCAAGTTAAGACGGGATGAAGGTAAACTCTATACAAATCCCACTTTATATTGGAAGTTGGTTGGCAATCTTATCTATCTTACCATTACAAGAGCCGATATCATTTTTGTTGTCCACGCAGTCAATAGATTCATGCAAAATCCTAGACACTTGCATCTTTCAGATGTGCAACGAAACATCAAATACCTATTGGGTACTCCTAGTCACGGTCTCTTATTCCTTAATGGTACAACAATACAACTCCAAGCTTATAGTGATGCTGATTAGGCTGGTTGCCCAGACACAAGAAAATCTACCACCGGTGGTGCATGTTTTTAGGTGATGTCTCTATCTCTTGTAAGTGCGAGAAACAAGGTTTTGTATCTAAATCCTCTACCGAAGCAAAATATCGGTCCATGTCTGCAGCACGCTCAATGATTATTTGGTTGCGCAGCCTTCTTTCATAACTTGGTTTTTCACAAACAAACCAACTCCATTGCATGTTGATAACACAAGTGCCATACAAATTGCAACAAATCCAGTATACCATGAAAGAATGAAGAACATAGAAGTCAATGTCATTCAAATAGGAAAGCCTATGACCGAAAAGTTATTACTCTGCCTCGTGTCTCAACATCGATTCAGTTGGTTGATGTCCTCACCAAATCCTTGACACCTCAACGACATAATTTTCTAATCAGCAAATTGATGCTTATTGACTCACCAGCATAATCATTAATTGTGCAGATTTTGTGATATTTATACTTTGTAATTATTCTCATAATTAATTAGTCCAGCTGTAGATTAGCTGTTATAGCAAGATTTAACGCTACATATCAATTTGTATCAACATTATTTAAAGGAAAATTCTCCAATAGAAATGACACTTTTTACCAATCAGAAATTCTGAGTTTAACATATATATAGGAGGAATATATATATGTGGTTAAATATGTTTTTAGTCCTATAAAATTTCAAAATTTATTTTTAGTCACTATATAATTTTTCTTCAACTTTAAGTCTCCACAATTTTTTCCATAGCCGGTTCTAGTCTTGCTGCTAAGTCAACTCATGTATGTTTCGAATTTTTGAGTGATCATTTGCATACATGTTTAGAAAATTACAAACATCCTCCTATCAAAAAGTGTATCTTCCTCTCGAAGAAAAAAATTTTAGAGAATAGACAAAATTTTGAAATTTTATAGGGACTAAAAACATATTAAATGACATATTTTTTATTATTTCCTGCTGTATTATTTCCCTTTTATATGGACATATTTCGCAGCTACTATTCCTTTTTATCATCCAATCCAATAAAATCACTTATATGCAGATTTATTCAGTGAATATTATTCAGAAAAACCCGTTCCTTTCAACTAGATATATAACTATTGAAGTTGTGGGATTTTAGAGAAAAGGAGGAGAGAAAATAATAAGAGTTTGAATATTATTGATAATAGCTTAATACTGACTTCATTACAAAAGACTCAATACTAAACTCTATTTATAGAGAAACATAGACTTAACCATAAATTAGGAATAAATCATAATAATAATGAGATATTCTAAGACATCTCTATGATTATAAATTGATCCTAGGAAATAACTCAAGATACTCTAATATAATATAAAAGATATTATAAAATATTTTCTAATATTCTAACACTCCCCCTCAAGCTAAAGCTTACTAAGCTTTAACTTGTTACAAGAAAATAATGTTTTGCTCTGCAAAATAATAAAAAGGATGGAAAGGCAACTTAGAGATGTAGGTGAAGTCGGAGAGAATTGCTATAAATATAGCCTAGCCAGATAGTCGGAATGATCATCAGCATGAGAGAAATTCATGGCAAGCAATTGAACAAAGCAAGGTCCGTCCTTCTAAAAAACTGCATTTGGAAGCTTCAAACCAATAATATCGGAGACTCAAAATATTTAAACTGGAATATGCTTCAAGGAGAGAGCAGCATGCTTCAGGGCGAGAAAGGCAAGGCCAGTACATTTGGGACAAAGATAGGGCCAGTGCATCTGAGACAAATTGTCAAGATAAAGTGAGTCGTGAAAATAAAAGACATCGTCAGAATAACAATCAACGAAAGAAGAAGTCATCACTAATATGATTCATCTGTGGGAAAAGGGACACCACTGGAATGATCGTTGGTGGGAATAGAAGCCATTGTTATAATCTATTAGTAAGAACTAAATTGCATGACAAACACAGAAGAAGAAGCAGCGCGACTCTAATGAAACCATGATCGATCAATGGAGTGAGAAAATGCATCCAAAATAGGAGAGATAACGATTGTTTGAATAATAACACATATTTTCATTGATCAAAATTGGAAAGTAAGGGCAGATCTAGAAACAGGAAGGAAAACCCAATCTAGACGACTGAAACATTGTGCTGGAAGGCGGACAGGCGCGCCTAAGCTTGAAGTTGTTGGCGGTGGCGCGTGGAATGAACATGGAGGATCTTGAAAGCACATGAGCGCGCGTGGAGCAACTTTTGGCATAAAAAATATGGGTTGTATAGATTAGTAGATTCCGCACACAATGGAAGTGGTTTGCCAAATATGGGTTGTATAGATTAATAGATTCCGCACACAATGGAAGTGGTTGTGTCGGAAAACTTGTTGGAAAACTTTTCCAGCAGCGACAGCAGATGTAGAGCAGCAGTAGACGGCAGATCTTGAAGGTAGTAGGTGTAACCGTAACCCGAAACCAGAATAGGAGGGCAGATTCGAAAACCGCGAGGTTGAGGCGCGATTGATAGACCAAGCAGCAACTGAGGCGTCAAAACGCGCCGTCACACGCTGTGGAGACGGCGGCACGTGAGATCTACTCGCAGGAGAGATTAGCAGTGTGTGAGAGAGAATGTGACGGCTTTTGGCGACGCGCTTTCGGGCATGACCTGATCTGGAGATGACGACATTGTTCGCAGTAAAATTCGCCGAAAATAGTGGCAGTAGCGAACTGAACGGAAAACAACTGAAACGTGTCGGAATGTTGGAAAAGAGAAACTATGATTATATTCCCTAACTGTTGGGAACTCGGCAGCGGAATAGAGGCAGGATCGTTCAAGGAGGATCAAAATAAGCTCTAGATACCATGTTGAAGTTGTGGGATTTTAGAGAAAAGGAGGAGAGAAAATAATAAGGGTTTGAATATTATTGATAATAGCTTAATACTTACTTGATTACAAAAGACTCAATACTAAACTCTATTTATAGAGAAACATAGACTTAACTATAAATTAGGAATAAATCATAATAATAATGAGAGATATTCTAAGATATTTCTATGATTATAAATTGATCATAGGAAATATCTCAAGATACTCTAATATAATATAAAAGATATTATAAGATATTTTTTAATATTCTAACAATAACAAGTGCATTTGTCTTTGTATAACCTGCTACAAATGATAAGTTTTTTGTTGAATCATTAATATTGACACAAACCTGATTTATCTCGGAAACAAGCTGATTCAATATCTTCAAACCTATAGCATAATGATATTGTGCCTGCCAAAAGCAATGACTGTTGAGAACAAAATTGAATGCAATTTAGAAGTTTAATGTTAATACAAATAGAGAATATTGAAAAAAAAGATGGGGAAAACCAATCAAAAGAAAGAAAAACATAACAAAAAAATGTAGAATAAAAAAAATACAAAATCCTAAACCACCATATGCCAGAAACAAAGCAGAAACTAGGGAATATATGCCCAGGATTCAACAAATTTCCTAATTGGCGACAGTTGGTAGAACTTCCTTCTGTCAACCATGAACTCTAGGGTTATTTATGCCGCCTAACGAGGTGGGGTAGCATTGCAAGAAAACAAAACCACACTTCCTAAATAAACTAAGCACATCTTGGCCCAATACCTAATGAACTAAATGAGTATAAAAAACATGTAGAGAATGTTTTACTGTATGAAATCCAATGTTTGGGTTCTTGGGAAAATATCTGTTATAAATGGCAGATATGAAGTAAATGAGTATAAAAAATATCTAGAGAATGTTTGACCATACAAAATTCAATGTTTGGTCTTTTGGTAAAATATCAATGGTAGATTATGGTTGCAAGCCAATAATCCATCATATAAACATTGTGTTACGACCTATGGCAGATATAATAGGTGCTGCGGCCTATGGCAACTGAAATAAAATCCTTCATGGCACCGCCTTAGCAGAAACTTGACAGCACTGGAAAATATTGGGTGTAACCTGTTTCTTCTAATCAGTTCAACACATTCATTTCAGTAAAGAGGGAAAGATTAAGTTTTGTGGCAAAATGAAATGTTTTTTAAACTAGGCTGCCAGAAAAAAGAGAAACACAAAATCAAAAGCATTCTCTAAGAAATAATGGGATGCAGCCATCATTAATGTATAATATATGGTATAAACCTCATTTATACATCAAAGAAATGCAATGTACGAAAACAAAATGGCTGTAAATATAGAAAGTGACATGTTCACATAGATGTAGCTATCTTATAAAAATGTCAGTCACCTGACTCAAGAAGTTTGCTGCCTCTTTAACAACCTCCCAGAATCTCTCATCATCTAGCCACCCAAATTTTGTAATACGACATAAGAGTTGGATCAAAGATCCAAGCACAAAGGGCTCCAGTTCAGGTCCTTTGCTGGCCAGATAGTTTATGAGATAGTTTCCTTCAGAAAAATTGCAATTTAATCAATATGGGAAGAAAAAATAGCAACTGAAGCAACCATAAGTTTAAAAAATGAAAGCAATACAATCCAAAATCTTGAATACAAATTTCGTAAAAGAACCTGAAAAGATAAGAGATTAACTTCTATGTGCTGACAGTGTTAAAGTGTTAAACTTTTTTACACATGCATCCAATCGAATCACAAAATTTTGCTACTTTGTTATGCTTTTTCCTAAAATATCTCCACAAAAATCTACATGTTGTGATGTGAATGCATGTGTAAAAAAGTTTTACACTGAAAGTATATACTAATTAAATCCAAAGAAAATAGGAGAAAATTTCCCTGGATGATCCATAAAATATGTGGATGCCAATTCAAGAACTGCGAGATTAATATATGCAAAAGTTTGTTACATCTAATAGACTGTAATTATGACTGTATCTAATTATGAAGAAACCGCACTCAGTAAAATCTGTCAAGGCAAATGGACAAATAAGAAATTTTTCCCACAAACCAAAGATAGTAATCTATAGCCCTTAAAATACTCCCAAGTTATAATCATCTGCAAGCAAGCAAGAACATTACGAATATCAATTCGGAGCTGTAAGGGAAGGCTTTGCTCTGTCACTTGCTTCAACAAGCTTGAACTAGCCAACATCAATGCATAGGGAGAGGATGCATTATCGAGAACATATTGGCACTGCGAAATGTAGTCAGCATTTGAGGAAAAGCATTTCAGGGTACTTTCAGCATGTGCTCGCTCGACAGAATCCTGGGAATTATAAAGCCTCTCACACAATGCTTCCAGTTGAGCTAAAGTCTCCATTCTTCACTGCTTAGGAAGAATATCCAAGAATTCAGATGAAGTCAGTTCTTCTCCATTTTCCACGAATAAATAATATAAATCTACAAGGTTGCATGTGAATTCAAGAATATATTTAGAGGTGGAAACACGAAATTAATATAAAGTTCATTAAAACAAAAACAAAAGCAATATAATGAAAGCCTCAGTTCAATGCAAATCATCAGACACCATTGAAGTTGATCAAATTGAATATATAGCACTGAAATATTAAATGTTTACAGGTGTACAAGATAGTATTCTCAAACTGTTTGAATTACAAGAATACTCTAAAATACAAAGATAGCTCAGCATAAAAGGATTATGGCAGAAATCATCAGCAAATCCAGCCACAATAGCACTGGTCCAAGAAAAATGAGCAGTATAATCCTGACATAAGAAAGAAAATGTCAAAATTATTTCAAAACTTGATTCATGATACAGAATCTTCAACTAAATAAAACAACTATTTTTTACCACACCCAAAAAACACACATAAAACAATTGTCATTCTAATAACTTGTCTTTCTTGATCAAGAAACTGTTCTAATTTCTTGGGGGATCTTGCCAACCTTAAGGGCAATATCATTAAAACAAGAAAAACATAAGCAAGTACCTATGCATGTATGTATATTACACCGCATTCATCTCATGAAGGAAGACTCTAAAGCCTTGAAGACTAAAACAAGAAAAAATCTTCAAAACAATGAGTAACTCGTACACAATGAAAGAAACAGTGATATCCTCAACTCCCTTATTCTAATTAATTTTGTACAAGATAGTAGAAGGCGTGTTCTTTGACCATATTTCAATAAAGCGAGCCAAGACAGAGGAATCATAATCAGTCGTTGGACTTCTCCTAACATCTTAAGCTTTTAAAAATGTTTATTTATTTACATAATCTATGATTGCTTTACATTAATTATGGTCATTATCGAGGAAATCTAACTATAAGAACAGCATATTCAGCTCACCGAACACACCTTTAAGATGGAAAAAATCCACCATGAATGAGCAATTACCAAACCAAGTAATGTGACCCAAGCACTAAATGTACCAAGGCATGCAATATGTAACCATAGTGAGTGACTAGGTGTGAGCACATTGAATGAACTATATGTCAATTAATGGGGAAATATTTTTAGAGGAGGTTAGCAATCAATACTGACTTGTAAATTCAATTTGGATTTGATAAACTCCGTAAATTGTGCATTTAGTGCTTTGATGTTCTTGACAGCAAGCATCTAGGGTTTTGTAAAATGAACATCTAAATTCCTATTTTAGCTATGAACATCATGCATTAAGTAGACAATTAAAGGGTACATCGATGCAAATTAATCAAATACTTCACTGCTTTCTTCTTTTCTAATGCTAACACCTTTCTACAGTAAGGCATCAACATTATGGTGTTGTTAGGATAAAGAATAAAGAATAAATAGAGTAGTAAAGATATGTTAGACTAGTTAGTTAGTTGGATAGTTAGAGGAATAACATGTATAAACAGTATAGAGAGAGAGAGAGAGAGAGAGAGAGAGAGAGAGAGCCTTCAAAGTTTTTCCCTTGTACAACAGAGCCACTGCCACTTCACTATTTACAAAGTATTCACAAATATGAATATATCCCCCCTTTATCCATGTATCCTTCACTTTATACACGTTATTCCTCTAACTATCCAACTAATGAACTAACTTCCCCTTTATTCTATATCCGAACAGGAGCCTCGCGCTTGGCATTATAACTTATAACCACCTTTTCCATTGATCACCTTGGACACATTAATTCTGGAGTACCAATAGGTCATTGGCAACAACATACCAAATATTATCTAATTTTAACAAGTTATCAGTTTTGATCCTCTACAACTACTAACTATTAATGCATGGTAGCAAATAGATTCATTGCCTGCTATAGATTCACTAATTGAAACATAGCAAGCAATCGCATGCAAAATATTTTTCATTTCTTGCTTCTCAATGCTCCATATGCCAAGCCTCCCAGTTTCTAGAGTAGGGGATAAGTCCGCCGCAAAAACTTTATCAACATTTGCAACGTGCAAACAAAACTCTTTCGATGGTATGCATAAAACCTGCCCTTTTCTTAAGATCGTGGACAATTGATATTCCACATGCAGTAATAAAATAATAAGAAGACCATTTTCAATTGAACTTTAAACTAGAGTTCCGCAATTAAAATACGTTTAGGGTTTTTCACTGCAGAAAACCCTTATTACTTATAAGCTTATAGGTATTCATAGATATGTTAAATAAGAGAGCTTCTGATGCATAAATTAATTCCAAAATCAATCTACGCTAGAAGCTACTATTATTTAAAAATCTCATGGTTATTGCACATAAGTACATGTTAAGCTCCAAGATCAGCCTGTAAGGTGACAACAAATATTCTATGGAGCCTGTACGGATGAGCAATCACCATATTCTATTTGCTCAAATAACGCTCTTCCATCATCCTAACACAGTCCTAGCGCACAGTGATAGTGAAGATAGAGCAAAGGTACACAAAACAAAAAACAAAAAACAAAACGCAACAAAATTTATCAAACACAACAATCATATATGAAATAATTCATCAGCACAAATTTGAACAGCACCAAGCATACACAGTGAAGAAAATTTCCGAAAACATTCATTACTAGAAATTGATCATCAAAACGAAAAACAAGTCAAGATTAATGAAGGTGAAGTGTTAATCTGTTTGAGCAGTCAATCATCAATTAAAACGATTATATTAACACACAGCAATATTGACAAAAAAAATACTGATAGTTCAATTCAAATACAATACAAAACAATTATGAAGCGTTATTGGAGATAGAGAAAATGGAGTTAGTGAGATTGTGAAGATATTCTTACAGAGAGCAACAATGGCGCAAGTTTCAGAAGAATCTGAGGTTTAAGAGAAAGAGTTGGAGAGTGGCGGTGGCGAGTGTTGTGGGAGGAGAAGGGAATATGAGAGAGTTTCAGAGTTTGAGAATGAGAGAAGAAAAATGAAGCAAGCCTAATGGTGTTTTTTTTCTTCATTTTTTTTGGTATTTTCACTTTATATTGGTTTGTTGATTGACGATTAGCCCACGCTTCTTTTTATTACTTTTTTTATCTAATATTTTATCCTTTTATTTTGTTTTAATCTTTCAAACTTTGTAAATATTGAAATTAATTTGTATAGGTAGATTTTAATTTCTTTAATATAGACTATATTAATAATAAAATAAATACTACACTCATTAAATATGAAATAGACTAATTTTGATTTGAACAAATTTGACTGTGATTAAAATAAAATAATAAAAATTAAAAGCAAAAAATATTATATCTACAAAGGTTAATGATAAAATAAATACTACATGCATGTTAAATATGAAATAGACTAATTTCGATCTCAACAAAATTGACAATGATTCAAATACAGTATAAGAACTTAAAGCAAAGAGTATTATATTTTTGTAAAGGTTAATAAT